>CP092869.1:52758453-52804327 GCA_030710605.1 Cordylochernes scorpioides | reverse complement strand
AAGGGAGGAGGAGGAAGAGCCCTATTGGTTCGGGGCCAAAGGGAAATGAGAAAAGGCCCAGGTGATGTTGGGCGAAGGGAGGAGGAGGAAGAGCCCTATTGGTCTAGGGCCAAAGGAGAATGAGAAAAGGTCCAGGTGGTGGGAGCCAAGAAAGGAAGAGAAAGGGCCCTAGAGGTTTGGGGCTGAGGAAGAATGAGAAAGAGCCCAGGTGTTCGGGATCAAGGGAGGAGGAGGAAGAACCCTAGTGGTTGGGGGCCAAAGTAGAATGAGAAAAGGCCTATGTGGTGTGGGGCCAAGAGAGGAGGAGGAAGAGCCCTATTGGTCTGGGGCTAAAGGGGAATGAGAAAAGGCCCAGGTGGTGTGGGGCCAAGGGAGGAGGAGGAAGAGCCCTATTGGTCTGGGGCCAAAGGAGAATCAGAAAAGGCTTAGGTGGTGTGGGGCCAAGGGAGAAGTAGGAAGGGCCCTAGTGGTTTGGGGCCAAAGAAAAATTAGAAAAGGCCCAGGTGGTGTGGGGCGAAGGGAGGAGGAGGAGGAAGAGCCCTAGTGGTTTGGGGCCAAAGGAGAATGAGATAAGGCCCAGGTGGTGTGGGGCCAAAGTAGGTAGAGGAAGAGTCCTAGTGGTTTGGGGCCGAAGGATAATGAGAAAAGGCCCAGTTTGTGGGAACCAAGGGAGGAGGAGGAAGAGCCCTAGTGGTTTGGGGCTGAGGAAGAATGAGAAAGGGCCCAGGTCGTGTGGGGCCAAGAGAGGAGGAGGAATGGCCCTAGTGATTTGAGCCAAAGGGGAATGAGAAAGGGCTCAGGTTGTGAGGGCTAAGGGAGGAGGATAAAGAGCCCAGTTGGAATGGGAAAATATGTTTGAGATAGGCAATAAAAACAAGCAGCCTATTTGGTTATGGCATAGGTAGGGCGAAGAGTGCACGTGGTGAGTGGCCTTGAGCACTTCAAGCGAAATAAAAGCTCGCTTGTTATGGGCAAATATTTGCCAGAATGTTGAGGCCAACATATTTGACCAGAGAAGGTGCTCTAAAAGAAAAGGAGGACTTAGTACTCGGCCCTCGGGATGTTTACTTGAAGAAGTGAGGACTCTACCAAAACTTCTTTGGCGCCCTCAGCTTCTTGACAGCCTCCTTCGACATTTTCTTGAAGATGGGTTCCTCGTTAAGCTTAATCTTTGCTTCCTCCATCTTCGCGTCCAGCGCGTCCAGTAGCAGCTGGTTGCTGACCATTTCTCGGTACAGTTTTCTGAAGTCATCATTCAGACTTCTGATGAGGGCATCCTCGAAATATTTATCCATTGCGATATATTTGTATTTACTTCGTAGTTAAGCGTCAAGCTTTATCGCTCTCTAACAATTGAATGAAAACTTGTCTCCATAGAAACCTGAATAGAGAGATATTTAAATTAAGTTACATTAAAATCTCTCATATACCTGATTATATAAATATATATATATATTTATATTGACACAAATAAAATATAAATGAAGGCGTGTGTATAAATATATCTAATATATTTCTATTATGGTTAACATATAAACAATTAATATATCTAACACAAGGTTATCCAAAAGTCTCTTCATTTCAAAATAAGCAAAACTTTCGATTTTTAAATTTAATATGTATTCACTTTTATTAGGTTTTAAAATATAACAAAAACACTACCTTGTGTTAAAAGTATACTGAATGGAGAGTTATTTCACTTAGATGGCCCCCATCACAAATGCAGGCTCTTACACTAACACTATTTATTAAAAGCTTTTATTCAACTTTCTCCCATGTTTGGCTGTCCACAAATATTCTAATCAATGTTAATTATTTTTCTAGAGCAAATTGAAATCTGAAATATTTTATACCCTTTAAAGCCCGATGAACATGCAGGTTGAAATATTGTCGCGGAGATAAATAAAGCAAGGGCAAATTTGAGGATATTTATTTATTAAAGTGGGTTTTTACCTTTTAGTTCTCCAATAAAATTATATACAATTGGTATTTATAGGGAGAGAGATAATTTCACAACTCATCCCAAGGTAAAGATGATAATAATAATTAGCGTCGTCAACCAACCACCGAGGAGTCCCATTTCCTTATAGAACCCCTCACACCTGTGGTCCCCCTCCCCCCCGGAGTCCAGAGATGGTTGATATGTGTCCCATGGAGCTTCTTGTGGCCGGAATTTCAGAGATACGTGACATAACTCTCTCTTTAGAGAAAACAGCGAGCCGCTGATTAGCTTGTCTCAGCCCTTGTTCTGGAAGAAAATCTATCACGGCTGGTGTTCCATGGCAGAATGGAATGTTGTTCTTCAGGGTCCAAGTAGGCTTCACCCGAATGACATGGACGATATCCTTGGCTTTCCGTGATCGGGGAGATGGGTCCACGGGCTCTACTTTATACCTAACTTCTGAAAGCTTCTTGGACACCTTGTAGGGACCGAAGTATCTCTTCAGTAGCTTTTCTGAGAGTCCTCTTTTCGGATGGGAGTAAAAACCCACACGAGATCATCCTTCTGGTAATAGATGGAAGTATGTTTCTGGTCGTAAAGTCTACTGTCTTTCGCCTGTGATTGTAGAAGGCGTGATCGGTAGAGTTGACGCGCTTCCTCAGCTATGGTCACAAGTTCTCCAACGTAGTCGTCAAAGATCTCATCTGGTAGGTAAGGTAGTACGGCATCGATGTAGGTCTCGGCCTCGCGGGCGTGGACAAGAAAGAACGGAGTGTAGTCGGTCGCCTCCTGGTTAGCAGTGTTGTAAGCAAAAGTTACATAGGGTAAAACTTGGCCCCAGTCCTTCTGCTCAACACCCGTGTACAAGGACAAAATATCTCCCAGAGTTTTGTTGAACCTTTCAGTCAGGTCGTTTGTCTAGGGATGGTAGGCCGTTGTAAATCTGTGCACAATTCCGCACAGAGCATTGGTTTTTTTACTTGAAAAATGAAATTTCTTCCGTGATCTGTTATCATCTCTTTCGGAGCTCCATGCTTCAAGATAACAACTTCAACCAGAAACATAGCTATTTCAATTGATCCTCCCTCTGAGATCGCTTTCATTATGGCATACCTTGTCATATAATCGGTGCCCACAATGATCCAACATTTACCTTCTTTAGATACTGTAAATCTTCCAAGGAAATCAACCCCGAACTTTTAGAAATGCTTTTCCACAGGTGGTATGGATACAAGTAGTCCAGCCGGACGTCGAGGTAATTTCTTCCTTCGTTGACTCTCCCGACAATGGCTTACATATTGGCGAACAGTTCTATAAATGCCAGGCTAATATAATCGTTTCTTCACTTTATCATACGTTCGGGCGAAACCCAAATGCCCAGCTGTATTAGCATCATGTAAATCTGCCATAACTCCCAATCTTAAGTGCTTAGGAATCATCATAACACAGGGTCTTCCAGTTGTGTTATAGTTTTTCTCGTATAAGATGCCGTCAATAATGCTGTATTCCTTTCTAGCGTAGCCCGAGTTTAAATTATCGATTATTTTAGCTAAATCCGGGTCTTTAGTCTGCTCTATATCGACGTTGGTTAGTGACATCACAGCACTTGGTTGAGCGTTCTCAAGCAAGCTTCTGACAGACAATCGGCATCCTTATGTTTGGGTTCGCTCTTGTAGATAACGGTCACGTCAAATCTTTCAACTTCAGCGCCCATCTTGCCAAATGGCCAGAAGGATCTTTCTGCCCTATCAACCAAAATAGATAATGATGGTCCTTGAATGGTCGACCAAACAAATATGGACGGAATTCGCTAATAGACCAGACTACAGCAAGGCATTCTCTTTCTGTTGTAGAATAGTTATTTTCAGCCTTTGTCAAGCTTCTAGTTGCATAAGCTATAGGCCGCTCCTTTCCACCTTGTATTTGTAGAAGAACAGCTCCAATACCATGTCCGCTTGGATCCGTGTGTAGATGGGTATCAGCGGATTCATCAAAGTGTCCCAAGACAGGCTCTGAAATTAGAGCTGTTTTAAAGACTTCAAACGTTTTCTCTTAAGCTGCATCTCAATAGAATTGTTTTTCAGTCTTCAGTAGATCATGCAAAGATCTAGCTTTGTCAGCAAAGTTTTCAATAAATCTTCGGTAATAGGAACATAATCCAAGAAAGCTCCTCAGTTCAGAGATATTCCTTGGCCTCGGAAATTTATAGACGGCTTCAACTCTATCTCGATCTGAATGAATTCTATTGGCGTCAACAAGTTGTCCTAAAATCTTTATACTCCTTGATCCAAAAAGACACTTTTTGTGGTTCAAGCTTAGTCCAACTTTTTGGATGCACCTTAATACAAGTTGTAGACGACGTAGATGTTCCTCAAAGGTAGGTGCGTTAACTACGATGTCCTCCAGGTAGCAAAGGCACATATTCCATTTAAGACTGCCCATAACACTATCTATCATTCTTTCAAACGTTGCTGGAGCTTTGCATAGACCGAAAGGCATTACTCGTAATTCATACAGCCCAACTGGAGTCATGGCAGTTTTCTCCCTGTCTTTTTCGTTCACTTCAATATGCCAATACCCAGACCGAAATTCCATCGTGGAGAAGTAACTAGAGACGGCTAAACTGTCCAAGACATCGTCAATGCGTGGCAGCGGGTAAACATCTTTTTTGTTATCTTTTTAAATCGACGAGAATATACGCAGAATCTCCAGGTCCATTCTTTCTTTCGAACTAGAAAAACTGGAGATGACCAGGGACTTCCAGAAGGCTCTTCACGATGTGATTTTCAATCATCTTGCTCACCTCATCTTGAAGTAGTCGTCGTTCATTTGGTGCTACTTTATGGGGCCGCTGTTTGATAGGAGAGTGGTCTCTTGTGTTTATCTTGTGCTTCACAGTACTGGTGGGCTTAATAGGAGTACTCCCAAAGTCAAATATGTCAATAAACGCGTCAAGGCATGAAACAAGCTGTATCCTTTGAATTTCAGACAGCCCTGGATCTAGAGTAAGGTTTATCTTCCGTGACCATTCACGTGACTTTAGCTGCGTTTCTATAACTCATCGCTGGATTCGATAAGACTGCAGATATTCCCATTCTTATAACTTTCCATCATTTCCTGATGGTATCAGTTGCTGCCAAGACGCTCCATTCGCCACCCAAATGCTACCTCTGCCGTGTCGAAATGTAACCAATGAGTTTGGTGTAAGAACTTCCTTTATTAATAATAAGTCCTTAGAAGTTGAGACTAAAACATCTCTAACACCACATATTTCTCCGTTTATCACACTGATTTTCTTTATTGATTTAGGCGGAATGACAAAGTCGTCGGAATCAAACAATCTCTGGTTTTTCTCCTCTCGAGATTCCAGGACAGATGTTACCTCAAGATGAAGTTCATTTCTGCCACAATCAATGACGGCGTACATATTTCAGACTACTGGGGGGTCGGGGATAACCAAGAATGAACCAATTTCTATTTTTATTTTTGAATTTTTTGGTGTTACACTATGTCATCTAGGAAACCTTTGGGCGTTGCGAATTCACTTTTTAAAGATTGTTCAACACCATAAACAAGTTTGATATCCGAATATTCAGGTTCATATATAAAACCCCTTTGGAATTACAGGCAAAAATATTGCTTAAAAATAATAAATATATTGATTTTCTGTTATGAATTAATAATCTAATTTCAATATCATATCAAGCACATATATTTATATTCAATAAATATGTATATGGCCTTATATTATAATATGTTATCATATATTTCATGATACAGGTATAAATAGTCTTTCCTTTTTTAATCAATCATTTGTTAATTTTAACTAAAATTAATTAATAAAATAATAATAATCCAAATTAAATCTCTTCACCAATTAACCCCAAGCAAAAATATATTGCGTGTCTGTAACTTTGTGATATAATTTACAATAAATGCAAGTATACAAATTACCAGACATATGGATTGTTTTGCACGATATCAACTCAAAACCTGGTGGGTCAATTCCTATACAGCATTATTCCGGGAAATGAACTAGCAAACCAAAGAACTATGCCTATGGAACTCTTTAACTTATAAACGCTCTTTCAAAATCTTTCCATTAAGATTTGTCCACAATAAAAGAAATTCGCTAACTCAGAATCTATGGATAGACCTATGCATTATGGATTATACAAGCAACAATGTTAGAAGATTTACAGCCACGTCAAGAATTTTGATCTCTATCCTTCAAGGAATCTAACATGAGTGCACATAAACAACCATCATAACTGGCCATGGCCAAGCAAAGCATAATAAGCGATATTTTGAACCAGGACCCTATTTAACCCAACTGATAGAATTAAATCCAAACAGCAGATAATCTCCTCTTCATCTGCTCAGCTTTCTGATAACAAAGATTTCGAATGGCCACTCTCCTATGAATTATAAATCTCAACCTCTGGCATCAATAAAAATATCCCTAGAAAAATATCTACTTGACACTACCTAATATCTTGTACTTCTTCAGCCATGGTAAATATAATCAAAAAGACTTAAGTCTTACACTTAAGACTGACAACACGAGTAGTTAGAGAGATCTTTTGAAGGTTTAAGAAACTCTGGATTAATATCACACACATATGTATTATTTATTGAATCTATATTCTAATATATCATAATCTGTGAATGGGGTTTTATATAGATATTAATATTCGAAACTATTTTAAAAGCGTAAGATTCTTTTTGATATTAAACAATTTCTACTGTCCTTACTGCAATGGAAAAATGGAAAACAACAGTATCACTATAAAAGGAAGTTCCAAAAATGCAATATAACAGCGGTATGGTAGATTAAACTGGCGAAACCGCTGAGAGGGTTCACCACTGATGAACCAGGCCCTCTCATTAATTTTTCCATTGGAGTAAGGACAGTAGAAATTGTTTAATATCAAAAAGAATCTTACGCCTTTAAAATAGTTTCGAATTTTGATAACAGATGGCGCGCTAGTGCATCTTATCATAGATATTAATACTGAGTTTAATATTGATGCTCATATTCGAATATTTTGATGAGATATCGTATATATTTTAACTTTTAATTCTGTTTTGTAAATTCACGACTAAATATAAACTCTAAATATTTAATAAAAAAAAATAAAAATAAAATTTAAAACACTTTAATTTATATACACTAAAAAGGAGAAATAAAATATATTTTATCTTCTACCATTGAGCAATTAGATGTATCTGTGTGCAAATAAAAGCGGCGGTGGACGATAATATTTAGAGAATAAGTAAAAATTTAGTAAACAATTATAAAAATCTAGCAACATATAAAAATCGCTAATCAGCTGCTACATATTAAATCACATTAAGTTAGAAATTCTTGGTGATTGTCCCCGCCACTTTTATTTTCACTCAGATACATCTAATTGCTCATAGTAGAAGATAAAAATATATTTTATTTTTCCTTTTTAGTGCATTTAAAAAATATATTTTAAATCTATTTATTTTGTTATTATTATTATTACTGTCCTTTGAATCTTTCATAACCTAAAGTTTGAGAATTTCTTCTAAAATGTTAATTTAATCCCGCGATGTTTTGTAGGTTACTGCTACATCCCTATATACAGGGTGATCCAAAAGTCTTGCACAGCTTTAAAAATTAATAACTCCGCGAATATTTGCGCTAGAGCAATGCGGTAAACACCATTGTGTTCAGGATGCAATGAAATTCTTTAGGGGAATAATGAAAAATTCTAAATTAATTTTAGTTAGAATTTATTCGCTAGATGGCGCTCTATAAGAATCAGTGATTCAGCGGCCAAATTGTTTGATAAATTGAAAAATATAACTGATCGACCGTATTTTTCCAGGAAAGAGCACCAATAATATCAAATGATAAATTAATTAAACACCATTTCGTCAAAGATAGAATAATTGGATGACGATTTTTAAATGCAATCTGAGATATGTAAAATAGGTAAATGCAAATTAGGACATGTAGCAAAAAGAAATTGATATTTTAGATGCTGTTCGCTGGAATACTCTTAGCTATTTAAATTTCGAAGAAAATAAATTTCTAGTTTTTTAATTCAACTCTCTCTGTGTCAATTATATTTATTTTAATTCATTTGAAAAATATTTATCTATCTCTGTTAATTTATTTTACTCTGAAATGCAGTCACTACAGGATAAAGCACTCTTGGTGAATTTTTTAAATTGCAATTTAGAATCTGCCACTGAAGCTTTACGAGCGTTTCCTACCTTTAAAGGTATTTGGAGCGGTAAAAGACCCATGAGTTGCTACTCTCTAAGGCGAATGATAGAAAATGTTGAGGAGACTGGTTCTCTGGAAGCAAAATCTCGGAGTGGAAGACTTCGACATGCAAGTCAGTGTCTGTTACGGTTTCGCAGAATGTTGAAGCTATTGAAACATTAACCGCGTATGGAGAAGTAAGTGCTCGACAAGTTTCTCGACAAACGGGGATTTCGCATGGAACAGTTTGGAGAGCACTAAGAATTTTTCATAAAAAATACCCGTACAAGATTCAAAGATTTCACGAGCTAAAAGTCGGCGATTTTGAGAAGCGTCAAGAATTCGCTGCATGGGTTTCCAGAAATTTGATATTGATGAAAACTGACTGTCGAATGTTCTGTGGACCGATGAAGCTCACGTTTTCTAAACGGAGAAGTTAACACTCAAAACAGCCGCATTTGGGCAACAGAAAACCCTAGGTATTTTACAGAAATGCCACTTCATCAGCCCAGAGTTACAGTGTTTGGTGTGGGTTCACTTCTTATTTTATTATTGGACCATATCACTTCTAAAAATTCAATGGAAAATTTTTGAAACCGTTTCTGCAACTGGTGAATGTTATGTTCAACTTTCGAGAGAAAAGGCTATTCCTATATTGCAGGACAGACAATCACTAATCGAAAAAAGCATTCATGCAAGATGGAGGACCTCCTCATATCTCCCGCAGTGCCGAACAATTTCTGAAGGATACGTTCGGTGAATATTGTGTGATAAGTCGCCACTTTATACACCAGTGGCCTCCAAGATCACCAGACTTGACGCCTTGCAATATTTGGCTATGGGGGTACATTAAGCCGCGTGTTTATCGATGCCGGCCTCCCACATTGGCCATTTTGAAGGCTTTTATCAGACGGTTTCTATTTCAATAGATATGTTATTTATTTCTGTCCAATATGTCATCTATCGTCTGCAGGCGGTGTTTGAGAATGAAGGGCGCCACATTGAGAAAGGATTGTGACCTAATACTAAAGAGAAGGCAGTTACCTCATGTGTTATAAGCTGCCATGTATTATATTATCTACAAATATTTTTCAGCTCTTTGTGTTCGGTTATGGGGATAATAAATACTGTCCTCAAATCTTGACTCTTTTTTTTTCGTCATTTGCTCACATCTTATATTATGTCGTGCAGACCAAAGTGTTATAACTTCTCGAATAACACTGGTACACACAATTTTACCCCTTATGTTTAGTTTATCGCTTTTCGCTCATTAGAACAAATAGCATAAGGAATATTATCTGTGCACCCTAACTTCAGAAATTTTGCACAAAAATAATAATACAAAATGATTTTACTACCACGTTATTCACCTCAAAAGGTCAATCTAAAAATGAGTTTTATTCGAGGGGACACATTTTAAAACTATTTTACAGTATAATAAGCAAGGATAACATTTGACAAGCTCATAGGATATTTGGAATAAAGTACAACAAATAGATTTTGTCACTCCTCTTTTTATTTTATTTGTTGGATCATGACAAATTTCCGGTTAAATAGTCAAGTGTCTAAAATATGTCAAGAAACTATACATTTTTTTATAATAGCAAATTCACAAAACCGCATCTAAAATATAATTTTTTTTTTGCTACTTGTTTTAATTTGCATTTACCTTTTTTTACATAGCTCGGATTTCATTTAAAAGTCCTCATCCAATTCTTCTACTTTTGGCGAAATGGCGTTTTATTAATTTATCATTTGATATTATAAGGGTCCTTTACAGGTATTCTAAAAGGAAAAATACACGTCGATCAGTTATATTTTCAATTTATCAAACAATTTGGCCGCTGAATCTCTGATTCTAGTAGAGCGCCATCTAGCGAATAAAATGGTAACTAAAATCAATTTCGAATTTTTCATTATTTGCCCTAAAAATCCCATTGCATCTTGAACACAATGGTTATTACCGCATTGCTCTAGCGCAAATATTCCCGGAGTTATTAATTTTTAAAGTTGTGCAAGACTTTTGGATCACCCTGTACATTAAATAGTGTGAAAATGTATACACTCATATCAACATAAGATATAGCGTGTGTTTTGTAATTAAAAAAATGGGTTAAGTAAAATAGACACTTCAAAATTATAATTAATAAATTTTGTTACAGCACACATATGTGATATATTTTATATAAAACATCTTCAATACTAATTTAACATATTATTTATAACAAGGCTCTTTAATAGATATCGGCGTCGAATATCTATAAGCGTACTTTTCAAATATGATGTAAATCAAGGGTTCAGTTTCCCTCAAGAAGAATCCAACTTCTTCTGTCTCTGAACCGAAAGCCAATATGACAGCTGAGAATTGAAAGTTATTTCCTTCTCAGTTTACTTAGGATTTATAAAATGGAAGAATAAAGTTGTTACTGCTAAGTGTGAAAAAATAAATTGATGTAAATCACTCTAAGCTGACTTACCCCGAATGATGACATGGAAGAAACTCTTGTTTACACGAGGACTAATATATACGATGATCAAATTCAAACTTAGATTACTGGTTTCACACTTGGGAGGATTGTTTCTTTCTAGATTCAGAGAGTTCTTGTTTTTGTACCCTTAATAGATATCGCTTTTAAATTCTATTTACACCATTTCATAAAATAGATTTTGGCAATTGAATTTTCCCAACTGTTACATCTTCAGACATATTACTTGAAGATTCGTAATATTTTTGATGTAGAATAAATGTAAATTATCACTATAATTAAGAGCCGATTCTGAAATAGAATTTGAAACTTTGTTTTTGAAGGTGTACTTCCATTCTAGTACCTTTTCAGTTATTATTTTTGAATATAGTCATGGGGCAGTTATCTATAAAGAGTTAAATAAATTGGGTTTGATATGATTATGATTTGAGCAAATAATATTTTATAGATAAATTTCATATTTCTTCTTTGAACATATAATATCTTTGATATTTTCTCTTCTTATGCTTGGCGATATTTTATTCTTCTGATGAAGCATTTAGTGAGAATAATTTTGCAAAATTGATTATATTTATTTATATTTCATTATATCTATTATAATATAATATTAATAAATTATTTGAAAATATATATTCCGCGCGGTTTTGATGAGTTGAGTTGATTACTTATTTATAAAATAATATAACTATACATCACTACACCATTGTTAGTGTCCAGAGGTAACCTAGCTATAGAAGGATTGATCTCGGACTTCAACTGATATCCAGGAGTCATAGATTTCTTAAATCTATCAGCATCAGAGTCTATTATATTTTTAAATCAACGTTATTTTCTTAAAACTCTTGATAAGATAAATTTTCAAATAGCTTGATAAAACATTGAAAAGAAGCGAGAATTGATATTTGCTTATGGGTTTGGGTATGCTAAAAAAATATTGAAATAAATATCAATATATTGTTTCATTAATTGGCTGAACGGTCACCAATACAATTGTCAACAGATAGACGAATAGCCCGGTGTCCTATTTGAAAAACAATAAAGGGTTGATACATTATTTTGATAAATTCTGGATTTTGTGCATCAATATTCTTACAAATATGAACCTTTTTATACTAACTGACTGTGTTATACATATATACTTGATTTATATATAATTGGTAAGAATTAAATTCTATATTATTTTATATTTACTAAGCACACTAGAAATTCTTGATATATATTTCTCCCTTTGTCTGGACATCATTAAAAAATTATAGGAAAGCGTTGAATCTCCCTTGGGTTCTGAACACCATGAAAAATAACACTGGACAGCGTGGTTTCTGCCTCGTATCCTAGACACCATGAAAAATAGGACGGGACATCTCGAATAATCCCTTGAGTCCTGGACAACATGACAAATACGACGGGACAGCGGGGATTCTTCTTTGGGTCCTGGATAGAATGAAAAATTAGAAAGAACAGCGCGGATTCTCCCTTGGACCCTGGACACCATTATAATTAGGAAGGGTCAGCGCCTTTTCTACCTTGTGTTCTGGACACTATAACAAAAATGACTGAACGGCGCGGATACTCTTTTGAGTCCTGGACACAATTATAAAAAAGACTGGATAGCGCAAATTCTGCCTTGTGTCGTAAACTAGCGTCCTCTTGTCAGTTACAAGGCCACAAAAAATGCTTTAAAAAACTGAGAAGCGTCCATCTAAAGATCGTGCTTTTGGGATAATCGCCCTTGACAGCCCAGGAAGGAATTTATTCCACGAGATCCACAAGGAACCTAATAGTTTCTTCACAATCTGTCAAATAGGTCCTCAGCTTGCAAAGTGGCTAGGCCAGATCTATAGACGAAAAAGAGGTGGAAGTGTCACCGCTAGGAAATTGATCTATTAAAGCATAGTGCGCCTCTTGTCAAATTCATGTCAAAACTATACTCCATCTTGACCGTCACAGCAAATTAGCGTCCTCGGAACTGTGACAAAGCATAACAATATATATTAAAATTATTACATAAGTTTTTAGATAAAAATATCCCCTGCTAAACTTCCAAATATATTTTGGATATAAATTTGGCCCAGCCACTTTGCCAGTTAGAAACTTCTTTGGCGCAATGTGAAGATTCCTTTCGGTCCCTTGTGGAGAGAGAAAGATCTCATGGAATAAAGTCCGCCCTGGGCTGACGAGGGTTATTATCCTGAAACCTTGGTCTCCAGGTGGACGCTTCTCAGTTTGCCAAAGTTTGTGTTGTGGCTTTGTCACCGATCCAGAGCCGCTAGTTTGCAGCGACGGTCGAAAGATAGCGTCTAGTTTTGACGTTTTTTGTTTGTTTTTTTTTTGGCGGGAGGGCGCCATATTCCTTTATAAATTAATTTCCTTGCGGTAAAACATCCATCTATATATTGTTGCACAAAGTTGCAGCTTTGCAGGGTCGTCGACCTTGGTTTCTTCCTTCTTGGTGTTATACACGTTTCCCGAGCGGGTTTCCATATTCAAAGCAAATAAATAAAAGTAAGAGTAAATAAAAATAAATTACCTTTCAACGTTATTGTGTTTATTTATTCGTGGTCTTCCTCGTAGGTCGTGATCCGCAGTCTTCGTGTAGGTCCTCTCTCGCTCCAATAACCAATCAAGATATATGTACAATACATATTACAAAAGGAATGAAACTATAAAAAGGAATGATGATAATCTAAATATTCTGTTTAAAATAAATATTAAATATCATAGAATATTTTGAATAAATGTAAGGCGCATTAAAATTGACGTAACACTTCCCCCTCTCCAGAGGTTGTCACGTCCTAGTGAATGACCTCATCCATTCTCTCATAATAAGGCTTGATTCTTGAAACATGAACTATCAGAGGGTCTTGGCTCGGATTATCTTTCGGTTCTATTAGATAATTGACGCTAGACATCTTTAATATTCTATATGGACCAAAATATTTTCTCAGAAGTTTCTCACACTTTCCTATTTTCCTAATTGGTGTCCAAACTGTTACTAATTCTCCTGGTTCGTAGCTTCTTTCCATGTGTTTCTTATCATAGTTCTTTTTCATTCTTTCTTGAGTCTTTTTTGTGTTGTTAATAACTAATTTTCTCGTTCTATCTATTTTGTCTAAGTGATGTTTTATGTATTCATCATAATCATCTTTGTCAATGTCCACCGAGATATTCCTGTCTTCCAAAGAGACGTGGGTTCTCTTCCATACATCAGGAAAAGGGAGAATATCCTGTGGTTTCCTGAATTGTAGTATTGTAAGCGTGAGTGATTAATGGGAGTATTTCGTCCCAATTCTTCTGATCAGTGTTCACATACATACTGAGCATATTGATCAATGTTCTATTTAACCGCTCTGTCAATCCATTAGTCTGGGGATGATAGCTCGTTGTGAAGCAATGTTTGATCTTGCACATTTTCATCACCTCTTTCAATAAATTACTGGTAAATTGAGAGCCCCTGTCACTAATAAGATATTGTGGGGCTCCGTGCCGGAGAAAAATATCCTTTATAAGAAATCTAGAAACTTTTCTCACTGTTGCTTCCGAGACTGCTTTTGTTTCTGCATATCTAGTGTAGTAGTCCGTCAGCCCGATTATCCATTTTTTCCTGTTTTTCGTAGATGGCAATGGACCAACAAAGTCAATTCCAATTCTTCCGAAAGGAAAGTTGGCTGGGGGAATGGGCTGTAGTAGTCCAGAGGGTAATTGGTTTGAGCCTTTCCTACTTTGGCAAATGTGACTCGTCTTAACGAATTCTGAGACATCCTTTAGCATGGATGGCCAAAAGTATTTACTCTTTATTCGGTACATGGTTCTGGCGACACCCATATGGCCATTCGACATATGATTGTGATATTATTTCATAATTTCTTTCTTTTTCTTCTCTGGAATCACAAGCAACCACGCCCTGCCTTCAGGGTTCGGGTTTTTCTTAAAGAGGCATCCATCTTCTTCTTTAAAGTTTTGCGCAATTGATCGCCTGCTTCCATTAAGGTTTTTCTTAACACTTTCGATAAACCTATCCTCTTCGTTTGTTATTTGATTTAAAAATAGCCTTTCAAAATCCTCATCCCAATCAGGTTCTGGTAAGGGTCCCCTAGATAAGCCATCTGCGTCCAAGTGCTTCTTTCCTGATTTATGTATCATATCGAAGTCATATTCTTGAATTTTCAATGCCCATCTTGCCAATCGACCTGTTGGATCCTTCAAATATTTGAGCCAGCATAAGGCGTGATGGTCTGTTACTATTTTAAAGTGTCTTCCATAAAGGTAGGGCCGTAATTTTGACATGACCAGACAACGGCCAGACATTCTATGTCTACAGCTTTAATGTTATGTTCCGCGGGTTTTATACCATCTTTGCTCGTTATATAGCCGATAATCTCCAATTCTTCAAAAGCAAATCGGCATTTTTGTCGTTTAACCTTAAATTAGATTCACGAAAACATCTAAAAACAGCTTCGAGTCTTTTGAGGTGCGTTGGAAAATCCGGGCTATATATGATAACATCAACCAGATAACACAAACAAATTTTCCATCTCAGATTTCCAAGCATATTCTCCATATTTCTCTCAAAGGTAGCAGGCGCTTTACAAAGTCCAAAAGGCATCACGTTGAATTCATATAATCCATGCGCTGTAGTGAAAGCTGTTTTCTCTTTGTCTCTTTCTTCGACTTCAACTTGCCAATATCCAGATATGTGGTCTATTGCTGAGAAGTATGTAGATCCTTTGAGAGTATCCATAACTTCGTCTATTCTAGGGATCGGATAGACATCTTTTACTGTCACATTATTCAGTTTTCTGTAGTCCACAAAAAATCTGTATTCACCATCTCGCTTCTTGACCAATATTACTGGAAAAGACCAGGGACTAGAAGATGGCCTAATTATGCCTTCTGTAAGCATCTCGTCAATTTGCTCTTTTATAATATCTCGTTCTTTAGCATTTACCCTGTAAGGCTTGTGTTTAATTGGCTTCGCGTCTTCTGTGTCTATCCGAAGTTTTGCCAAATTGGTTCTCCCTAATCTCGACAAAAACAGATCTCCATACCTTTCTAAAACTTGTTTTAACTCCTTCTGTTCCTTTGGTGAAATATTTTCGTTTATTTGGAATCTAGGTACTTCGTTCTCTTCTACCTCTCTTTCTCGACTCACATTTATTTTCGCTGGACTACTTCCAAAAGCCAATGTTTAGTTTTTCTTTATTTTTAACGGTCGAGGATACGGATTAGTTATCCAGATATGTGTTTCCCTATTTATAACATTGATCAAGCTACTTGCTAGACGAAGTCCATTTGTTTGAAACATTTTGCTGCTCTCCTCGATAATATATTCCCCATCCTCTGTTTCTACCAATGCCTTGATCAATTTAATGGAACATTCCGGTACAATGGAATCCTTGGCACTCTTTATTTTCAACATTTCAAATTTGCTTTCGTCAGGAAATCTCTTCCAAGAATTAATGTCCGTAAATGCGTCTTCAATATCACAAATTTGTGTGATAATGCTTTGTCATCAATTTTTATATTTAAAAATATACTTCCTACCATGTCTAATTTTTTTCCATCGGGTGCTGCACAAGTTTTTGCGAGTTTACTTATACCATGGCCTGTATCGAGGGCTGTTCTGAGGTCGACCACTGAGAGGTCAGCGCCTGTATCAACCAAAGCTTCAAAAGTCCCTATCTTGTCCACCTGAATTTTTAATTTGTATTTAGGGTCCAACTTCTTGATTCCATTTATGGTCGACTTGCTTTGATTGACAGATTCAGGCGCGACGCTTAGTTTAAATTTTCCACAATGGAATATCTATATCGGGTAGGAATATTTGTCTGTGGGCTATGACATACATCAGCATAAAGCCGAGGTCCCGATTTATCTGATATTTCATTCATTTGGCATTTCTCTTCGACCTTCTCTTGGGTAGCTGTTGGATCCTCTTCTAGGATTCTTATAAACTTAACCCTACAATAACAGGCCACGTGCCCTGGCTTGTTACACTTAAAGCAGATTGGTCTTCCATCTTCCGTCCTATTTTTGCTCACTTCTTGGCTTTCATTGTAGGTGTTTCTCTGAAGGTTTGGTTTCAAAACAAAGTTTTGATTATAAAGACGTCTAAGGGTAGAGGGCTGGGGAAAGTTGTTTCGATTCTGCCTGGGAGTAGGAGGGGATTCGTTCATGTAATTATTGTAAACAGGGCCTTGGGGCCTGAAAGTGGTCTGGTAGTTTCGCGTGGCAATCGGTGGCACGTTCCTCGATTGTTTTTGGGTTCTAGAATAGCGTGGACCGTTATATAGGTTTCTGGATTTCTCCACACGTTCCCGATACTTCTTTTCAAAAGAATCCATTTTCTTGCACACGACAAAAAGTTCATCGGTAGTTTTAGGAGCGTTCTGGTAGAGCGCGAATGAATACATTTTTTTCAATCCTCCAATAACATGTTCGATTTTTGTTTCTTCTTCCAATGCAGTGTCAACCTTGTTGCACAATACTAGGATGTCTTCCGCGAACATGATTGCTGGTTCATTCCAGTGTTGCATTCTGTTGAGCTTCATTCTAAGTTCTTCTTTATTAAAATTGATGTAACAATATATACCTTTACCTTTATATATAGAGATAATTACAAAATACAATAGTAATGATGATCTTTTAGATTAAATTGTCTGAAAACCGGAGGAAGGTTTACCACTGATGTCCCACGCCCATATATTAATTTTGAGCTTTGTATAGAAATTAAAAGGAATATTTTTTTCATCTACTCCTTTCTATAACAGCAGACAATATTTAATCGGAGATCTCCCAGTCAAATTTTGAATCGCACTAATATTAATATTCCTTTCGCTGTTTGAAGAGATCCACGCTGAAATATTTAGCTCAACTGACCGAATATGTCCATTAGGTAATAAAAAACCGACTCGGAACTGAAGTACTCCTGTTTTTTTTTTTTTTTAGAGAGTTAATGAGTAGAAGGCAACTCTTTTGAATAAAATTGGATCAAATCATCTTGCCTTGGATACTCTGTTGTATAGAACGACAAAGAATAAATACAATACCTTGGCCCTATACAAGTTTGCAGGGCTGTGTAAGTGAAGAAACATTGAGAAAAGAGAGCCTTTTGTAAATGGTATGTGAATGAACGCTCACCTGTAAATATGTAACTATTCTTTTCTAAGCAATAATGCAGCTGGGCGTATCCTGTGTAGATCATAGGTCCCTAATAAAAGTATTGTTGTTTCTGTTGAATAAACCTTTCCCCAATAAGATATAAAACGAAATAATCAAAGTTGATAATGATGATACTTTCATATTTCATGCATCATTGATGATTGTAATTGAGGTCATCACATTGTCTTCAATTATTATTGTAGAGTATTTGAATTATCTGAGCCAAAATGAAGGCAATGGATAGAGAAAAATTCACAAGAAAATCGTTAATTTTCACATCTTTATATATAATCTTAGAAAGAGTTAGTTAAAACTTCCTTTATTATTAGATCATCATATAAAATAAAATAATTTTTTAAACGAAGAAATAATAAACTTCTACGTTCAAACTCCATTTTAAAATGTATTCAATGTTCTCATTTTTCCGTCGCTTTGGTAGTTATAATTGATAATTAGAGCCTCCATTGAGTTATAATTATTTTCTATTTGCCAGACTTCCTATTAAATATTATTACAGTGATAAATTTACAAATACGAATACTTGAAAACCTGTCTTAAATTCCAGCAATTTTTTAAATCCTCCATAGTCAGCCAGAATGTCCTGTTTTGGCAGCAAAAAGTGAGCCAAATCTAACCCCTGATGTTTCCGATATAAAATCGAATTTGAACTTAATAAAAAGTTCAAATACCTCAATTCACCTTTTGTGTGAAACCAGATGTTATAGTTTTCAAGGAACATCTTAGTGTTTAGGTAAAGTTCATCTTGGACTTAAAGACATTTTGAAGTCACCTAGTTAATAAGACCAGAGATTACATTGACTATTCAAGTATATTCCCTCTTTTGAAATATTGGTCTACCTCAGTGTCAAAATCTAACTGAAGTTTTCCAAATCTATTCCATTTATGTGCTTTAGGTAACTGTATCTCTATTTTTCTATTGTAAATTTTCAATTTTTATTAAATCTTCATCGATAAATTTTTTCATGTGGTCATGATGGATGTGTGACATTTGTGTTTATTTAAAAATAGTGTCTAATTAAAATTAAAACAAAATAAATATTGAGTCACTTGGAAAATACATTTTGGTAAATCCATGACAAAAAGACACTCAGTAGTTGTTTGGCCTCAACATCAAGATTTCATTTAGCTAATTACGTGTTTATATTTATTAATACACTCATTCCATAGTTTTGATTTTGTATTTTGGACTGTTGTCTCTGGTAGCTTGATGTAGGCTGAACTTCAACGTCTATAAAAACATTCCTAGAGGGGCTCACTTCAAAATATACGATGGAGCTGAGCGCCATATATCGACTGTCTCTTCAAACTAACGGACTTGGGTTGGTGACAAAATCACTCCGGAGAGCAATCACCTAATGTGTTCTTTCAACGTCAGCTCCTTTTATTTTAGCCTAAACCTTTTTCTCTCATATTATGATTAGATGAAGTTTGAGAAATTATATTGCAGAAATAGGAATTAATATTTTAGATTTGCATATTTTCTATTTTTAAATATCAGGCTATTCGCCTTACAAATAGATCGATCAATGATTAAGATTTATTTTTGTTTTAAATATTGATCATAATTTTCAAACCGCGCGTGAGGATGGGAAACTAAAATCCTGGAAAATAGGTTAATCAAATTGTTAATAAAACTTTCCAAGAGAGAGAGAGAGATTGAAACTACTTTTATTATATCGTTCATATAAGGTTATATATATATATAAATAAATAGGTATACGAATAAAAAGGAGATTATATATATATATATAAATAAGGAAAACTATAGATAAATAAATGTAAAATATAGAATTGATAAATATACATAAATATAAAATATATACAAGGTCTTCATTGGTGGGGCCCACCGCGGGAAAGACTCCGCCACCGGTGGACTGCGAGAAATATTTCTCACAGAGTGGTCAGTTCTAGGTGTTGGCTGGCATTACCCACCTCAAGACCAATATGTTACTTGTAGATAGTGGCCTTCGCCACGCTTTTCAGTTGCATTGCCTCGAGATGGTGGCCGACGCCGAACATCCATGCCTGAAGATTAAGGGGCAAGTCACAAGAAGTCAACACCTCCCGGAGCAGGGGTCGCACGGCTCAGCAACTCCAATAACTGTGGTTTAGCGACCCGTATCTGGACCCACAGTCGGCACAGTTGGCACGCCTCGAGGCAGGATGGTCTGGATGGGGTAGGGCGTGGAGGGCCAGCTGTAGGGTGATGTCTGCGTCGTGCCCCGAGAAGCAGGGCCAGGGGATGGAGAGCGGCACATCCATGTTGGGAGTCCACCGGGTAGCAAGCTCGTTAACGAGATTTTTCTGGAGCCGTGCCGAATTCAGAGCTCGACGCGACCTCTGGCTGGTGAGACGGGTAATGGAGGTCGCCGATCCCCGCAGGACGATGGTCTCCGCCTCGTACTCCGCATGATAGCTGGAGCTGGTGTTCTCCTGCAGAAGACACTGGCAGAAGGCTCCCAGATGCTGCAGGCGGGAAAGTGAGAAGTGTGGAATCCAATTATGGCCAGAAAGTGATGAAACTCGGCAGACAGAGAGAGACAGGGACGAACAATAAGTGATCTTTATTTCAAAATGATAGTCATAATACAGAGCGAGAACGGCGTCGGCTTAGTAGCAAGTAGGACCACCGCGGACGGCGATGCACGCAGCAACACGTCTAGGTAGAGAGTCAATCAGAGTACGGATGGCGTCCTGAGGGATGGCTCTCCATTCCCTCTCAACCATTTGCCACAGTTCGTCTTCTGAACGCGGCTGTGACAAGGCATGCAAACGGCGTCCAATGATGTCCCAGACGTGCTCGATTGGTGAGAGATCAGGAAAGTACGGTAGCCAGGGAAGCATCTGTACATCTTGCAGAGCTTGTTGGCTAATGCGAGCAGTGTGCGGTCGGGCGTTATCCTGCCGATAAAGGGCATTGGGTACCCCCTGAAGGTAGGGGAGTGTCACCGGTCGCAGCACATCATCAAAGTATCGTTGAGCCGTCATATTGCCCCGAATACGAAGTAAAGGTGACCTGGAATCATACGCGATTGCGCCCCAAACCATGATTCCACGTTGTCGCACGGTGGGGCGTTCCACAATTGCTGCCGGATTGGACCTTTCTCCACGTCGACGCCACACGCGTACACGGCGACTATCACTGGACAAGCAGAAACGCGACTCATCTGAGAACACGACCCTGTGCCCTTCCGTCATCCACGTCGATCTAGCCCGGCACCATTCCAAACGTTGGCGCCTATTCGGTGGGGTCAATGGCAGTCTTCTTAGCGGACGGCATGAGTGCAAGCCATTAGCAACCAATCGACGGGAAATGGTTCTGGTCGAGATGGAATGATCTAGGGTGTCTTGCACATGTTGCAGGATGGCGGTACAAGTGGCTTGTGGGGCCGCCACTGCTTGTCGAAGGATACGCCGATCCACACGTGCTGACGTCACTCTGGTTGCACCGACATTCCTATAAATTGCCACATTTCCTTGTTCCAACCATCTTCTCCACAGTCGGTGCACCGTGGACGCACCAAGGTGTGTATCAGCTGCGATTTGACGTATTGACCAACCTGCCCTTCTCAGTCCGATCACCATGCCCCTCGTAAAAGCGTCTGTCTGCTTGAACTGCCTCCGTTTACGATGACCTGGCATTCTCTGTTATTACACGTGTCTTTTGACACAAGAACAAAATTTCTACAATGATTTTCTTGAAGAAATAACGACACGAATAATGTCCTTTCTGCAAGTTCCTTCCCTTATATCTTACTCCATGTGCGCACGAGAGCTTCGCATTTTACATCATTTGCATAACTCGGTTAGGCGCGTCTACCCTGAAATTTGCATAATTTTCTGGCCACTATTTCTTGGTATTCCATTTTCAATGTCACGCAGTGTATTTATTCATTCAAGTATATACTGTCATTTTCAATAACGGTCAGCCATCTTTTTGCCAGGTTTTCAATTTGCTGACGATACTATTCACGGGGTTTGAAGTCGAAAAATTCACGAGAACCAATTTCGACCTCCTGGAATGTTTCAAAGTGTCTTCCCCTTATAAATGTAGCCCTGGACCGAAATGATGCATAATCAGATGGCGCAATATTCTGGCTATAAGCAGGGTGAGGTGGAACTTTAATACCTTCCAAATCCTTTATTCTATTCGTTATTCGATGAGCTGGAGCGTTGTCATTTTCAGGAGCACTCTCTTTCGGTTGATCAAAGCAGGGAATCGAGTCTTCAAAACTTTCTGTACTCGACTGAGTTGTTCTGAGTAGAGATCGACATTAACTACACGACCATTAGAAACAAGTTCGTAGTGTACAATACCATCGATGTTCCACTCCCCATACAGACAGCATCGCTTTATGGCGCCAAAACGATCATTTTACTACATGTTTAGCCTCTTGATCACAGGGTACCTATTGCCGTCTTTTGTTGAAGTTACGAAGATAGATCCACCTTTCATCTCCAGTTACAATCCGCTTCCAAAACCGAAGAGCTTGCGGGTTTTCTAACAATCGGTTACAGATATCGACTCGTCTTTGGGACAATGCTATAAGTCAGGTCGTGAGAATATTTTCTTGGGCGTTTTCTAATAAGGTGCAGCTTGTGTAGAATTCGGTTGATCGTATTTTTGGATGGTCCAAGTCTGGATGATATTTCACGCGTAAATTGTCGTGGGTTGTTCATCATCAGATATAGTATCTTGAAAGCCGTCACATGTGTTCGTCCTATTCAAGATTTGTCCTCAAGGCTGATGTCTCAATCTCTAAATCTCTTGGGCCATTTTGAAGCTGTTCTTCTATTGACTATCCTTTACCTTCCACCTCGCATATTTTTGCCTCCCTATTTACATTTAGCATTTTTCTTTAAGGATGAACAATATTATTCAGATTATTTATATTGGCATATACAGTAGAACCTCCCTGTAAATGACACCTAATTAAAGAACCAAAGTACCCTTTAGGGAGAGCTGTCCTCTTACCGTAGAGTTGCTAAATTGTAAAAATGGCAATTTTGCCAATGAAAACTATCCTTTGTAGAGACGTGTCCGCTAAAGGGAGGTTCTACTGTATTCGAATAATTTGATTTTATATTGGGGATCCGCCTTTGGGAACCAACCTCTTATATAGCATGGTAGTGTTGCGCATTTTCTAACAATATTATTTTCCACCATTTTATAAATATGAAAATATTATATTCTCACCCTTATAATATATACATTCAAAGTAAGATTTGTTTTTGTAGAAACTTTTGGAAGCGCCTCTTCCCTGCTAAGAAAAAATGGGGAAGGTAAACCTTTTATGTCATTTTTGTAATTAAAACACAAAGAGAATTTTAACTGTGGAGAGCGCCATCTTTTCGAATAAATACCAACTAAATGTATATTTTATTCTAGAGAGAGGGAGAGACTTGTTTGTTTATATATAATATCAATAAATACATCTCCCTCTCTTATAAATATATATTCATCTGATTTTACAATTAAATAAAAATAAATTGTACTTACTGAAATTGTACTGAGATCATGTTTAAAAATTCAGATAACAATATTCTCTAAGCCTTAGTCAAATGGTTGCTAAAGACATCTGTAGGAATTACTATTTTATTAATCAATGGTCTTCTTAAAGTCTCAAAACAAGTAAAGACAGTTTCACACAAGAGTTATTTGTGTTAATTAAATTGTGGACGGATGGAATTCAATATGCAGGTCTAGAACGAGAGCTTTTTTTAAAATTCTGATTACACTGGTGGTTATGGTGTCTTGTCCATGGAGAAAATCAGATCGGTCCGTGCACCCTGATCACAATATCGGCCAACAGAGGTTCCCTTTTCGTATGGATCCTCATTACAGTTTTATCTTGGTAACGCCAAATGATGAAGGTTAAATTAAATGTATGTGATTGATACTGTAATATATGACGAATATATAAATGCTCAAACAAGAAGAAAGGTAGAGTGCATTTCTTTTATTGAATGAACTTTCAACACAAGCTTTTCGACTCAATTCCCCACAGCTACATAGAATTGAAGCTAAAATAATATGCTACCAACCTTTTCTACTTATGAAGTCTCTTTGTTTAACTGTGTTAATGCTATGTGTCTGTAGAAGATGGTCTTGTGATATACGATAACTTATTGAAGTGAAAACACTTCGTCAGGTTTTTTTTTTTTCGATTCAATTCATTTTTTACATAATTATGTTGAATGGTGGAAATCTTTTTTCAACTCAAACATATTTTTAAATTACTGATTTAAATGAGGCTGATATTTAAATTATCTGATTTCTAAATAAAATTACATATATTAGATTAAGATAATTAAAGTTTAAAATATTATATAATGGTTAAAGTTAAGATTATATTTTAAAATAAAACACTTTTTCCATTCTAAATTTTAGAAAGATGTATATGATCATGGAATCTATGATAATCATAGATAACTTTAGTATTTATAAGTTTATTTCTGTTTCAGATTCGGCAGACTGTTCACATCCTGCTGCGGGAAAACGTAAGTTTATCTTTTACAATATCATTTTCTTAGACATTTTTATTTTGGCAAATTCCTTAAAGTTGTCGAATCAACCCAAAATGTTATAGAGGAATTATACTTACAAATAAAGAGCAACTATAAAATTGAAAAACAGTTTTTTCTTTATTTCTCAA
The DNA here is from genome assembly GCA_030710605.1 of Cordylochernes scorpioides. NCBI lineage: Eukaryota > Metazoa > Arthropoda > Arachnida > Pseudoscorpiones > Chernetidae > Cordylochernes > Cordylochernes scorpioides. The sequence goes on along the minus strand of CP092869.1, from coordinate 52,779,823 downwards.
GTATAGCATAAATATATAAGGGGATAAAGTGCCATCTATACATAATTAATGGAAGCATTATAAAGCACGTTTGTGTTTGAAAAAAGAAACATTGGTGCTATATATTGCTTCCATTTCTTATGTATAGCATAAATATATTTAAAAATTATCAATAAAAGAAGTACAAATAGAGAGTATGGATGATATGATTAATTATTTTCAATTTTCTACGTGAATGTAGATCAATATTTATATCAAAACATACTCGTATATTGTTCCCAGTTGAATGTTCTAAATCAATTTGTTTACTTAATCTTACTAGAGAATTTTGGTCCAAAATCAGAAATAAATATCTAATAAAAAGTCTTAAGAATTATCTTAATTGAGCAATTTCCCTCTTGGATTTCAGAAGAACTATCCCTAAGCTATTAACATTACAATGATGGAGTCAATATTAGTTTTTTTAAAGAGTATTTGACGTTTATTGTCAATCACTGAGTCCAGAGTTATTTAATCAAAGTTTATACGAGCGCCAGTAATTCTGAATATGTTCTTTAAGTTTAATGTTAAACTTGTGCAAACTTATGTCAATGTGATATGGAATCTTGAGCCTTACCCTACATGGTGTGTTTTAGCGCCGAAGAGGTTACCACCACAATGTAAGTGATTTAATGAATTATATCATCTTAGAATCTCACAGAATTGTGAATTGTATTTTCTTAAAAGACAGATATTTAGAAAGAGCTAATAGAGAAATACAAGGGTTACTCCAAATGTTTTTGAAATCACTTATATTTATTAAAGTTGCAACTTTCAAATTTTCAGTTTCTCAAAGTATTCACCCTTAGCACCTATGTAAGATTTCATCTGTGAAAACCAATTTTAGAAATACTTAAACCAGTCATCTACGGGGATGAAATTTACGGCATTGATAAAGGCTTGCGACGCTTCATCATCAGTGTCAAATTTAATCCCTTTCAACAATAACTTAACTTTTGGAATTAAAAATTGATGCAATGTTCAAAAATTACCGCTGCCGCTGTAAACAAAGGCCCGTCGTCTATGAGTCATTGTTGTTACTATTTTATCAAATTGTTTATGGTTGGTAAAAAATGAAAGTATATTTGAATGACATAATTTATTTTTTAATATTTAAATATTTAATATTAATTCCAAAAGCCTTTGGAGTGACCCTTGAATATTTATAATGATTCGTTACCTTTCTAAGAGAATGGGTGTCAATATTTATATAGAAACTTATATTTTGGCCATAAGTGTATAATCTAAATCAACTTGTTTACTCGAGATAACTAGAAGTATTGGCCCTAATTGAGAAATAAATGTCTTATAAACAGGTTTTTATAATTGAATCAATTGAGAAATTTCCTTCTCAGATGTCAGAGGAACTATTCCTAAGCTATTCACATTACAAATATGGAGTCACTATTAGGTTTTTTTAGAGTCTTAGATGTTTATTGCCAATCACAGAGTCTCCAGAGTTAATTAAACAAAGCTTATTTGAATGCCAGTAAATAGAATATTATCTTTAATGTTAGACCTTTGTAGACTTTGTATTTAATATGGGGTCTTAAACTCTAACACACTCTCCCTGAGAGGGAGCAACTCCTCAGACAGCTCTCCACAAAACAATATCATTTTGTGCGAATTCCTCAACATGGCAATTGTGCATGTTTATGGACAACAACTCCATTATGTCCAAGTGCCTACCAGACTCAGGGCGGCTTGTAACCCTTGAAATAGTATATACGTCCTTGGGGAAGTCTCGAGTCTGATTTCAATGTATATATTTAATTTATATTGCTTACAGCTGTAATTTTGTTGTACCTTTGTTTTGATGTTGACGCCATCTGGCGCGCTCGGGACTCCGATCCCTCTGTGCGTGAGAGTATGTCCGAACTTAGGAAGTTATTAGCTGATTGAGTCCAGACGACCCTCGGTGAGGACACCGCCTGATTTGAACTGAAAATTGTAATTTCTTAATTCCTCCTACTCAACTCTTAGGAGTTTACCGATTGACTAAGTTGTCAATAAAACATTTCTAATTGTCAAAAATTGTCTTTGTTTTGATGTTGACTGGAAGTCAATAAAGTATCTTTCAATCTCTCTAACTCACTTGGTGTGTTTTAGCGCCAAAGAGGTTTCCTCAATAATGTAAGTATAAATTAAGGAATGGTTTTATATTAGAACTTTACAGAATTGTGATTTGAATTTTCCTAGAAAGCAGATATTTAGCAGAGAGAAATATTTGAAGAAATTGTTTATGGCGTGAGTTGGAACATAGTTAAGGTGAAGGTAACAAAGGACACTCAGGAGTCACGAATAAGGATTGCATGGTGTAGCCGAGGGTAGAGAGAGGACAGATCTAGCAAAGGTCCGTAGAGAAGACTTCAGAGAAATCTGGAAACCAACACTCTATTCCAGAAAAGAGGGAGATATATTCTTCTCAAAGAGAGGACCAGGCTCTGAGTTCAAGAATTAAATGGCCGATTCCCCGATCCTCTTGTAAAGAAGTTATAATATTGTATCAGACAACGTGGACTTGCGAGGTTTACATTTGTTATTTTAAAAATATTCATTCGATCCTTATATTTGCACAATTTATATTTAAATGTTAATTTTATCATACGTTAAATACATATATATATATATATTTTAAAGTCCATATGAATTTGATATTTTCGGTCCCATCTACATTCTATATTGAAGTGAATTTAATAAAGGAGAATTGTTGGTTGCAATTATGTACTCAATCAAATTCAGGTTTCAAATGGAGCACACAAGTCCCATATATCTCAATTCAAAACCTGAATTATATTGTTCTTCATCAAGTTTAGAACTAAGGTGGGGATAGATATTCCCCTCCATATTGGCGTTTGTTGGCAATAGTACATCAACAAATTGTGTCTTAGCTTTAACTAGGTTTGGTTAATTTTCAGCTTTAAAATCGTTTCATATTATTTCTTATTATAACACATTCTAGGCTTAAAGAGAGTCAGAGATAATTATTCTTAATACAAATACTTTTATACTTCATTTAAATATAGAGGAAATAGCTCTTATCTATTAATTAACATTACACTTATGGATTAAAGCAGGGTTGTTAGGCATGTGTGACAAATTGTACATCACTGAATCCGAAATTGATTTAGAAGCATTTATAGGAAGCTCAGAATTGAGAATTACACCCTTGATCTTATACTTGTGTGGACGTTGTATATTTGATATGGTCTTTGCCTTACATGGTGTGTTCCAGTGCCGAGGAGGTGTTGCCCGTTCCGTAAGTAAATTTAGAAATAGTTATTTGCTTGAAACTTACCAACCTTTTAATTAGAAATTCCCCTAAAGTAGATATATGTTAATATATTAAATTTTTCACACACAAAGAATGTAATATATTTCCTCTCTTTTTTTAATAGCATAAATATTTAATTTGTAATATGTATATATATATGTGAATTAATTTATTTTATGTAAATAATAATTTCTATATGAAACTAATATTACCATTAATTTATTTATGTGATACCCCTGTTGAGAAGGACTGACAAGTCCGAAAGCTTGAAAATAAAAGGATTTCACAAGAAACTTAGTTCTGGAAACTTTATTTATTTTATTATAAATTCAATTGCCATCTTATTGATAAAAATTATAATAATTAATTTTCGGGCAATGTGTTTCTTTTAATATACAATTGTGTATATTGTATATATTGTATATTGTTTGATGTTAAACTTATCTTGATAATTACCAAGTTCTATATCGTTGGATTTGAGAATATTAACATTACTCTTTCTTTGTACTGTCTTTTAAAGTTTTAAATGCTGTGTTCCAGGGCCGAAGAGGAGCCAGTCGTGGAGTAAGTAAATTGGAATAGATATATACAATAGAGAGAGAGAGAGAAAACTTGAATGTATGACTGTATGACCACAACGGCAAAGATAAATTTCCTATTTAGTGTAGAAATATTCATATAATATTATCTATAAATAAATCATCACTATATATATTACAATATAATATAATGCGGCTTTGATTGTAAAACGACATTTGAATACCATCCCGCATGTGTTTCTTTTCAACGAAAATGTCGTTTTACAATAAAAGCCGCATTATATTATATTGTATTATAAATTACTTTATGTATTATTTACGAACGGAAAAATATGTCCAGGGTAGTCTAGTGGACATGGCATCTGCCCGGTAAGCGGAACAATGTGGGTTCGATTCCCATCCCTGGACACTTTTATTTTTCCGTTTATCATTACTCTTCACAATTCACCTTTTCATACCTCATCCAAAAGGTTAGAAATAATCGTTATTTCTCCTTGAAATAAATTTTGATTTTTCGTTGAAAAGAAACACATGCGGGATGGTATTAAAATGTCGTTTTACTATATATATATTTGATTTGAGTAAATTCATTTCACAAATATGTAGAGACGCAGTTCGACTCTCTTTATCAACCTTCTCATGATTTGAATTTCAACTCATGCTCAGGTGAGTTATTCTCGCTATGCAAGGCCAAAGTAAGAAACAATTTATTGGATTTCTGTTGTACATTGAATATGTATACATATCAATTGTTACAATAAAATAAAAATGATTATATAAAATGGATGATGTATAATAAATGAATGTTGTTGATTATAAATTAAATTCACATAAAAATAAAGGGTATAGAGAGTAAGGACAATGGCCGAGGAGTGTTTGTCAAACTTGGTGTGACCAAATATGGCGCTGAAGACATCATGATCCTCAATGATACTGTCTTTATTGTTGGAAGTGAAACAATCTTCCGCAAGAAATGCAAGAATTCGCTAATTACCACTTTGTTTTAAATAAATAATATAGTTTACTTTTTCTCATTTTAACCTCCGATTATTGAAGAATGAATTTTATAGAGTATTTGATCATGTGGCAGTACACATAAATTTATATGATTATATACTATTTATTTTATAACCATATCAAACTCGAATAGGTATTCAAGATTGATTGTAGAGAATTGTGTGAAAATCGCTGATTATTACTGAATTGAGCATAAACTATCAAGTTATTTATGGTATAGCGTATGTCTCACCATAAAACTGTAAACATATTATTAATATTCCAGGGCCTACTCTATTATCTACTCTCATTGCTAGTCCTTTAGTGAATTATTCATCGAATTATTCACTCTATAAAAAATGTTTCCTGACAAAATGCAACAGATTATTACTATTCCAGTAGCTAGCATCTAGATGGTAGTATAAAACAAAGAATAATATCAGGTTATTCAGATATAAAGAATTTCACCTCAAAAATACAAAATCTAATCGTAATTACTGCACCTACCATGATCGCTGTTAGTGATGTATTGTATTGAAATTGTCTCAACACCTAGTTTTAGATATCTATTTAATATTATGGAACCTATCTCTTTGGCCTGTAGAAGAACCAATAAATATCAAGGTATTCTTTGCATATAGTATTTCATTACTGAAATGCAAAATCTAGTTCATCTAGTTACTCTTTGTGGTCATCTAGTTCATTTAACAGAACCCATTCTGGTGTCTGGTAGGGAGTCAAGCACTATCAATTTACTCACTGTATAAAGTATGTCACCATATAAATTCTGAATATAATTTATCTTTCAGTTTTACCCTGTGGCTCGTAGTAGGACCAAAGACTAAACCAGGGTTTTCACTGTAAATGTGTATCTCACCACAAAAATGCGGAATTAGTTATCAGATTATAACATTATATATATCGTTATACATTATATACAACGTTATTTGCCAAATAATGCATGTCAACATCTTATCATCTGTCAAAGAGGTGTCAACATATAATCATCTAAATGATACTTCAGAACCTACTTTATTAGCTGGTAGCAGAACAAATAACTATTAAGTTATTCCCTGTATAATATACACCACTACAAAGAGCTATCAACATCAAATAGATACTATAGAGCCAACTCTGGTAGCTGGTAGTAAAAAAAATAACTATCAAGTTATTTCTCGTATAATTGTATGACACTAAAAAGAAGTGTCAAAATCTAATTGATACTCCAGAGGCTACTCTGGTAGCTGGTAATAGAACTAAAAATCTCCAAATTATTCATTGTATAATATGCCAGAAAAATTCACTCCCTTTTGGTATTTAAGGACATACGACGGTGAAATATACTGGGTTCCTGACAACCAGCCGACCACGTCATGGATGAGGAGCTACTCACCATATTACCTGCTGCCGTAAGTATTGTATAGACGTAAAAATCATTGTTTCATATTACGCTACATTAGATATGTATGGGTACGCAGGTTTCCTTGTGTGAATGTATGTGAAAATTATTTAAAAAATATAAAAGATTGCACTACATTCTCCACGTTTATGGAATTAGCATAAGGTTCTTTCAAATAAAGTGATTTACATTTCAATTAATAAAAATAGGTGAATGAGAATACTATACATCTTGTCAAAACGATATATTCATTCATATATAAATACCAAAATAATCAATATATTTTATTGGGTGAATATTACCATATACACACACAAAATATTAAATAATCTGATTCTATTTACTTAATAAGGTCAATTGAGTCTATATAAATAACTTCAAACACCTCTCAGAACACATAAATTAACCACAACTTAATCAATGCATTTTTACAGCTGCTCCCACTGCAAGCGGCCATGCGGGGGGTGGAACCCTTGCCAGAAGTGAGTTAATTTAACAGTTCCTTCGTTCCACCATGTTTAAACCCGGAAATATGTATGACTCAATTAGGAATATATTTTACAGAGTCGGGAAATTTTAACTCTGAACTATATTTATTTTTCCTGAATATCTCAATCTAGAATGTATTCCTCCTATCATAACATTTTTGCCCTGAAATATATCCATCTGTCATGCAGTTTTCAACCTTAAACCTTTTCTATTTTCCGCCACTTTAATCTATAATTATATCCATTTGTAACCCAGTTATCAACCTAGAATCTGTTCCTCTTTCCCGCTATTCTAGCCTTGATATATTTTCATCTCTCAAACAATTTCCAATATGTTCTCCAATTCTGCCATTTCAACTCAGTAATATGTTCAATCGTTTTACAATTTTCAATCCAGTATACCTTCCTATATCCACACACAACCATTTAACCAATTTACACTACAGTTCTCACAGTTTGTTCCTGTGTCCATTTTAACACAGAAATATTTCTATCTTTGCTCTACCCAATCCTTAATATAGAACATGTTTTGTTGTCCTGCTGTTCTAACCTTGTAATGTGTTCAACCAGTCCCCTTGGAGGCAAAGCTGAGTAAGTTACCACACTTGGTATTGTCCCCACAGATATACTGACATGGTGATGTTGTCCAGAACAATGGCGGACGATGCTCCTCTGACAAAGGAAGAGGAGGATGCCCAGTTGGAGTAAGTGGATTACTTCACTCTGAACTGTCGAACCTCACAACAACTTGTGTCCAGGATGGCACTCACCCTCTCCATGCTCCTCAACCCTCCACAGGAGGACAGTGACGAGGAGGACTAGAGGTTTGTATCTTCACTACATAATAATTCTATGTAGTATTGAATTATAACATGTCATCACCCAATTACTTAGATTATATAGAAATGATTCGTAAATATATTGTAACGTTTTATTTTTGCTTTAACTTTTAAAGAAATGTTTTATTTTAAATCTTTATCTAATTTGTTTGTTTGTTTTAAATAAAGAGGCAAATTTACCATGTTGTTGTTCTTTTGTTTATCAATTGTTCTTTTTTCCAAAGATGATAAGAGTTATTGATCACACATTAAAAATCAATGAAAAACTAATTACAAAATTGATTACAAAATTCAGAAACGTGTCATATCCCTCGGCTTGAAGGATTTATTTTCGCAAAATAAATGGTTTCAATTGTGACACATGAACTTTAACCAAGGAGTAATCATCTTTCAATAATTCACACGTAACACTAGATATTATTCTTGTTATTTGAAAAGGACCCTCATACTTTGGGGATGTTTTGACCATACTTGGATCATTACTAGCTATTTTACGAAGGACCAGATCACCAACTTTGAATGACGACTGCGGATGTTTTGCATCGTGTCGTGCTTTCCACTTTTCTCTATGCTTTGCGCTATTTTCTATTGCTTTCTTCCTTGCATTTTCTATGGTGAAATGTGGTGATTCAGAAAATTCTGGTATTGCACAATCACCAAAAAGTAGGAAATTTGGAGAAAACCCAGTGACATCATGGGGTGTGCTATTATAATCTTTCACAATTTTGGCAAGTAATGATGACCATTTTAGTCTTGGATTCTCTTGAAGGTTTGTTCTTAATTTGGTGAGTATAGTGTCATTCATCTTTTCACACAGTCCATTACTCTGCGGATGATATGGCGTCGAATAGGTGTGTTGAACTTGATGCTCATTCAAAAACTTGTTAAATTTTTTTGATGTAAAATTCTTTCCGTTGTCGGTTAAAATACATTTGATTTGGGGAACAGTTTTGTTGATTTTGTCTAAACATTGAATTACTGCTTGAGAAGTGTTGGTGACAGTAGGGAAAGCCCAAACAAATCTTGTTAGGTGGTCAATTATTACTTGAATGTATTTGTGCTTGGTTTTATTTGCTGCAGAGCCTAGCACAATAGTATCCAATGACATTAATTCCAGTGGTTTCAGATCTGAGTTTGGTGCAACATATTCTCCATAAATGGTTTATGACTGCATTTAGTTATTTGACATATTTTACATGAGCGAACATAGTCTTTGATGCATCTGATAGCATTCGGCCACCAATAAAATGGTGTTATCAATCTTACTGTCTTGTTAATTGAGGGGTGAGAATGATTATCGTGGTATTCTTTGAGAATTTCTTCTTGGAATGATTCTGGAACAACTGTTTTTAGAACTCCATTATGTTTCACCATAATAAGATTTCGATGAATATGAGAGTTCTTTACAAAACTGAGATCCGCTTTTTGTTGGTGTAGTCGAAGAGTGGGGATTGATATATGAAATGACACTGGTGATCTTGACAATGCATCAACATGCGTTTGCTTTGATCCTGATCTGTGAACTATTTTCATTGACTTGGTTGATAATTCAATTATCCATCGGAGATATTTTGCCTTTGGTTTCTTTACGTTGAAGAGCCATTCCAAAGCCGAATGATCTGTAATGACTTCAAATGTATTGTTCTCAAGATAAACTTCAAAGTATTCAACTGATTGAACTACAGCAAAGCATTCCAACTCAAATGCAGAATAGTTCTGTTGATGTGGTAGAAGTTTCCCTGAATAATAGGAAATTACATGTTCTTGATTATCATTTCCAATTTGAGCTAAAATAGCACCAATTCCCAGTTTAGATGCATCTGTATAAAGCTTACATGGTAATGAAGGATCATATGTAGAAAGAACTGGATCTGTGGATAAATGAGACTTTAGTTCCTGAAATGATTTGTTAACTTCAGTAGTCCATTTGAATAACTTATTTTTTTCTTGTGAGGCTTGTTAAAGGATCTGCAATTTCACTAAATTTAGGAATAAATTTCCTGTAGTAACCTGCTAAACCCAAAAACTGCCTTACTTGCTTCACTGTTTTAGGTTGAGGGAACTCATTTATTGCCTTTGTTTTTTCAGGGTCAGGTTTATTCTTCGTGAAGATAGAGGTAATAAAAAGATTTATACTGGCCGAAGTATCTATTTTTTCAAGAAATAGGTTTAATCTTGTTATGTCCTATGATATGACCTAAATATCTTATTTCTTGTTTTGCAATGGAGCATTTCTTCAACTTGAGTTTGATATTGTTTTCTTTAAGCTTGTCAAATATTTTCTTCATGAGTTCAGTATGATCTTTAAAAGTACTGCTGTAAATTAGAATATCATCTTGATAATTACAAACACCGTTCCAAAGAAGATTTCCAATAATATGCTGAATTATTCGCTGAAAAGTACTTGGAGCATTTTTCAAGCCAAATGGCATAACCAAAAATTCATAATGCCCGTCATTTGTAATGAAAGCAGTTTTCTCAACAGAGTCTGGATGCATTTCAACATGCCAATAGCCCCATGCTATGTCAAGTGTTGTGAAGTATTTCGCATTATGTAAGCGATCAAACATATCTTGGATGTATGGAAGAGGCTGCTTGTCATCAATTGTAATTGCATTCAGTTTTCGGTAATCTATGCACATCCTTTGTGAACCATCCTTTTTAGAGACCAACACTACGGGGAAGGCCCAAGGTGACTGAGATTCTCTTATTAGTCCCTTTTTACTCAATTCTTCAACTTGTCTTTTTATTTCATCATATTCGGCAAGTGGTCTTCTATATGGTCTACAACTGATGGGTGGATGTTCAATTGTATGGATCTTGTGTTGAACAGCAATCCTTCCGATGTCAGTTTCATGCTGGCTGAACAATGCTTGATTTTCTTTAAGTAATTGATTAAGCTCTTTTTGCTGAACAGATGGAAGATGCGTTTCAGGAGATATATAAAAACATTAATTTCCTTTAACATACACCGCTTTGTCTTTTGTGTCAATTATTAATCCAATTTTTCCTGCTACATCAAGTCCAATAAGCAATGGATAGCTAAAGTTTTTCACTACATGAAGCTTACACCTGACAAGTTTAGAATGGATATTCAAAAATACTTCTACTGATCCTAAAGTATATGCAAAACTATCTACTTGTTTAATTTTGATTCTATCGTTTACATTCAATTTTAACTTATGTTGTTTTAAAAGCGAACAGCTCATTAATGAAATAGTTGACCCGTTATCAATAAAAGATGAAACTGGAATATTATTAAGTAAAACTTCAACATTAACAAATCTATAAGGAAAATTGGTATTTGCTATGCAAAGTGAATCAGCTATGGTTTGTTTAACATCTGTGGTGATATTAGTTGCTTGGTGTTTAAGCTTGTCTTTATAATTAGGATCATAATCTTTGCAATCACTTATCCAATGTTTAAAATACAATCCTTTTTTCATACAATTAGGACACCAATATGGGCAATTTTTTGAGATTGTAGGTGTAGTTATATTAAAAACCTTGGTTTTACTTCTCTGTTGCTGCCTTATTTGATTATTGTTTTGTTCAATCTCCATGGCAATCTGCATCCAATGTGATGGATCTTTAGGCTGGGCTGTTACGAGATAATTTTTCCAATCTAATGGCAATCCATCCGTTAACATTTTTAGCTTCTCGACATTATTGAGGCTTGTTTGATTTAATAATCTTATTTTATCTCTAAAATAATCTTCCACGGTTTCTTCTTTTTTAAGTCTTCTTTTTGATGCTGCAACTATAGGGCTTTCAACTTTATAACCAAAGCGCTGAATTAATTTGAGTTTAACAGTATCCCATTTTTTAATGGATGCGTTGCTCAATATTTCATCAGCAAACCATTCTAAAGCATCTTTTGATAAATAATAAATTAGATTATTGATTCTATCGACTTCATCTAGTTTACTAGTTTCCAATTCATATAGTTTAAGCCATGATTCGGGTCGAATTGAACCTTTATCACCGCTAAATTTCTCTAATTTGTTTACATTTACTGCCATTGTACTTACTTTTTCTTTCGTCGAAGCCTTTTTTGATTTATATTTTAATCCTTTCGTAGCTGCGCCAAATATTTTATGTAACGTTTTATTTTTGCTTTAACTTTTAAAGAAATGTTTTATTTTAAATCTTTATCTAATTTGTTTGTTTATTTTAAATAAAGAGGCAAATTTACCATGTTGTTGTTCTTTTGTTTATTAATTGTTCTTTTTTTCCAATGATGATAAGAGTTATTGATCACACATTAAAAATCAATGAAAAACTAATTACAAAATTCAGAAACGTGTCAATATATTAGCCCTAAAGCAGACAAGAATCTATTCGGCCATGCTTTTTAACGTGGCCTCGAACTACCTAGGAAAGTTACGCCCCTATGTCCTAAAAGTACTAGAGTAGTATTTCATCGCACTCATGAGTAGAATATTACAAGTATAAATTAAACCATCTATTAAATTAAAATCAAACAATGTTTAAATATGGAAAAGTTATAAAAACAGAGAGAGATCCTATGATACAAATATTTAAAATATCAGAATTAGTCACAGATGTCACTATAAAATAAATTTGATTTTGAAAAGTACGAATATCATAACAAATATTATAAATCGTCACAACAAAAAAAGAAGACGTATTTCTACCGGTATTGTAACTTTTTTTTAACCGACTTGTCCCTTTCACTTTACAGATTTGTTTTTCATTTGCTCACATCTTATATTATGTCGTACAGATCAAAGTGTTATACCTTCTCGAATAACACTGGTACACACAATGTACCCCTTATGTTTAGTTTATATATTTTCGCTCATTAGAAGAAATAGCATAAGGAATATTCTCTGTACACCCCTAACATTAGAAATTTCCCAAAATAATTGCCCAAAAGGTCGATTTATAAATTATTTTTATTTAAGAGAGCACATTTTTGAAATTTTGTACTGTATATTAAGCAATGATAACATTTGACAAACCCATAGGATATTTGGAATAAAGTACGACAAATATATTTTGTCACCCCCTCTTTATTTAATTTGTTGGAACATGACAAATTTTCAATCAGTCAAGTGTCGCCAATTTGTCAAGAAACTATACATTTCTTATAGCAAGAAATACTATTAGTAGTGCCATCATAAATTTTGGCACTATATTGACATTTCAAAAAATCGTGTATTGATTGCAGCAGTATTTTTCAAACATTCGTTGTATTTAAAAAAAAAACATCTAAAATATATATATATATATATTTTGCTACATGTTTTAATTTGCATTTACCTATTTTACATATCTCGGATTAAATTTAAAAATCGTCATCCAATTCATCTACCTTTGGCGAAATGGTGTTTAATTAATTTCATATTTGATATTATTAGGGTTCTTTCCTGATATTCAAAAAGGAAAAATACGTGTCGATCAGTTATATTTTTCAATCTATCAAACAATTTGGCCGCTAAATCTCTAATGCTGGTAGAGCTATTTAGCGAATAAAATTATAACGGAAAATAATTTCGAATTTTTAATTATTTACCTTAAAAATCCAATTGTATCCTGAACACAATGGTGTTCACTGCTTTGTTCTATCGCAAATATTGGCGAAGTTATTAATTTTTAAAGTTGTGCAAGACTTTTTTTATCACCCTGCATATAGTACGTTTTGACCTAAAACAATAGTGGCGAAAAACCTAAAGTTTAATTGAATCAGTATTGGTATAAGCATACAAGTATAGTGTGGTCGAATGTTCTAAAAAATTTCGCGAGGTGTTGTCACTAGTCTAGAAAATTCTATCGAGTAAATTTGCTTCATTTACAATTATCTTATTGAAATATAATATTTTGAATAGAAACTGATAACAAAAGAGTTGAATAATGATTTTATATACCAATTTTGATATATATGTGTGTGTGTGTGTGTGACAATTGACAATTGAAAAGCATTTATTGACCTTAGTCAACTTTTACAGGATTAAAAAGGACATATATACAGATAAAAATATATACAATTCAGCCAGGGAGTCTTCCCCAGCGGGCGAGGGTCCTGTGCCAGGCGATGACGGGGTCCTCGGCGCTGCCAAGAAGGCCAACCTGGATGAAGTGCCGGTAGACTCGAGACTTGGCCGACGAGAGGATGGAGATGTCGTCTTGCTCGAGGCCGGTTCCGAATATCCACGCCTGGAGGTCAGGGGGTCTGCCTATGATGTTGAAGGCTTCTAGGATGAGGGGTCTGATGGTTCTGCACCCCCAGTATCGGTGGCCCAGGGAGCCATCGCTGGAGCCGCAGGCAGGGCATGAGGGACCGGCAGATGCTGGGTGGTCTGGATGAGGCAGGGCATGGAGGGCCAGCCGCAGGGCGACGTCGGCGTTGTGCCCCGAGAGGGCGCCGCGTCGGAGGGAGGTCCAATCCACCCTGGGAGGCACGTCAACGGTGGGCGTCCATCTTGCTAGGAGCCGGTGGATGGGCAGGGCCGCAAGGCGCGGGCGATCCAGGGCGCGACGGGCCGAGCGGGTGGTGATGTGGGCGAGAGGCTTTGTCGTTCCGCGCAGGACAACGGCCTCGGCCAGGCTGGGAACCCGGTAGCTCGCCTGGATGTTCTCCGCCACGATCCTCCGGCAGAAGGCGGCGAGGGCAGCAGCGTCGGCGAGGGCGGAGCGCGTTGGGTGGGGTATTACGATGGTATGGTGGTCGTCGTCCCCCAGGTCCCGGACTCGTGCGCCGACCCAGCGCGAGGGAGCCAGGAGATTCGGTGGGCGGAGGAACCGGAAGCCGCCGATGATAGGGAGGTCCAGTGTGTGTGTGTGTGTGTGTGTGTGTGAGAATGTATACAGAGTAGTAATTTAGGTAATATTTGATAAGAATGCATATATTTTTGAAAATATTGTGAGGTAAATAATTTAATAACGAATAATCCTCATAAAATATAAAACATATATATTTTTACTCCAGATTGCAGCTTTGCAGGGTGTTCGAACTTTATTTTCTCTTTATTGGCATTGTACGTGTTTCCCGAACGTGTTTTCATAATAAAAGGTAAATTATAAAAAAAGTAAATAATGAAATAGTTACCTTCAGAAGTTGCTAAGTTTATTTATTTATTTGTTGTGAGGTCCTCGTAGTTGTCTTCCTCATAGTCTTCACGTCCGTAGCTCTTGTCTCCAAAATTGTTCTATCCTCGTTTCTATATAGCATGTGAAGTTCCAATAGTGCCAAAAATACATAATAATAAAAATAAATACTCTGTAGAAATATAAAACATAATCATTGAAAACCTAATTTGTATTATATAAATCAATTATAAAATATTATAATGTTTATCACAAAATGTATATACATCATGATGCAGCAATATGTTAAGATGATGAAGTTTATATCTTCCAAATATTCTTCTACACATATATAATGGACATAAAGTTTTTATTGAATGCAACATATAATTAATTTCATCATAATTTATATTAAAATTTATACAATTGTCTATTTCTCTAGGTGCCGTACCCATTCCCCTTCCCAAGGAATTCTTCAGCCTGACATAATCGTCCATTATGTTGAATTCCTTGTGGAAGGTCTCCGAACACCCGACGTTACCAGACAACCGCAATAACCCATTTCTACCATCCACCATTATATCATCTCAGGTGAGTTACCTTATTATATTTTTCTTTGGCATTGCTCATAAACTAAAAATGTAAATAGAGTTTGATTTTTTTAAGGTGTTCTAAAAAATAAAGGCATGATTCTTAGTATATATGAATGTATTGTTTATCAGTTTATAACAAAAGGTATATTAACTGCCTTCTGGTCTTGTTAAGACTTTCTCAGCACTCTTTTATTGAACTTGTAGTAAAGGTAGTTGCCTCTAAAACAGTCATGTTACTTTGGTGAGACTAGCGAAGCATAAAACTATTTATCAAGCTGTTTAGTAAATCAAGTATTCGACATACCATTCTTCTAACAAATATTGGTTTTCCTCAGATCGCTATCTTTTAATATAAAATTCCACTTTATATTCTGATAAATAGTCAACTTTACAAGTGGTGATAAAAGATTAATCAAAATGCCAGTTTTAGAAAATTCTGACAAATATAAACCTGCATACCATGATGTCAGGCTCTCATCATTAGAGTAGCGGCTTCTATTTCATAACATTACACGAGATAAATTTTGAAATCTGTTGAATTTACCAAAAAGGTATTTAAGCAGGTGGAATGACAATGAAAGATTTTCAAAGGCTAGAATACAGCATAAAGTTGCGAGAAGATGATGATGTCTGAAATAAAACTGGTGCTGTATCTTATTCTTTATTCTCAATAGTGAATATTTCTCACTAGGGTGATAAACAAAATTCTTCGTTCTGATGCATAAAGGGAGATATGTCTCTATAGGTACATTAATATCATCTTCCCGCAACTTTGTTATATATATCTGTTTGGATAATAAAAACGCATATATTGGATTGGAATTTGTTTTTATTATCTCAATATTTAACTATATATTTCTATATTTCTATATATTTTTACTTCATTTTGTTCTAAAATTTCTTACCTGTGTTCCAGGCACTCAAGTATTCTACTCGGGATTGGAAGGCAAATTCGTAAAATAATTTTAATTATTATTTTTAATCAAAATTTTTACAAGATATTTATTTCGTTTATTTTCAAATTTAAAATTTCGCATTGGCATTTTGAGAGATAGGAAGTGTTGAGAGAGCTGGCAAGGAGGCATAGGTCGGACAAATATTTTATGGACTGGAGTCTGACTGTATTGATACTTTCTGAAGTTTAAGTTTTCACTATTTGTCAGACTCGGTCTTCACAACAAACGGGACTAGGCTGGAGGTGGATTCTGGAGAATCAGATACCATCATATCTCTAAATTGCACATTGATTAGATGTGTAGTTTTGATAGAATATGATGAAAGAGAAAGTACACATAGGACAGCAATGTTATGTACTCAGCCTAAGAGCGATAATTTCAGCTTGAAGGTCTGAATATTTGAAGTATAGGCTGAGGTCGTTGAAATAATGGAGCGTTAAATAGCTCAATACGAGAAAATATAATACATTAATCCATCAGTCAAGTAGAAACACTTGACTTCGTAACGTTTGAATAGGAAATAGCACAAACATAAGTAGAATGGACTTCAATAGGAACAGAGAAAGACCTAATTAATTGAGTTATTTCTTTAAAGAATTTTATTGATAAAAAAAATTTGACCTTCAAATTTAAAAGTCGAAGTCATCCAGTAAATATCTCTGTATAGTTAAATTCAGTTTCGGAAATCCAAACTTATATATTTGGTTTGAGAATAAGGTAATTTGTATAACTACGCTATAACAGTTCATATACAATCGAAAATCTTTACTGCACATGTGCTTCATTCTGAGGAAAATTATTTCATGGAAATATTCAATACCAGAGGATATATATGCAAAAACAATATAGAATAAGGAAAATATAAACTTCGTACTTCTAATTAAGAAACAATAATATTTATATAAAAATAGTTTATACATACCGGCGAATCTTGCTGCCTGAAAACTTCAAGGCATATTTACTAGCTGAGTGTCATTTGAATTATAAAGTGTTAAACATTTCCAATATATAAGTTAAAAAACATGCTAATAGGATAATATTTGCATATATATATTTGGAAATTTAACTTTAAAATGAAAAGTCCTGTTAGCAATAGTTATTACTATATTTTGGTAAGCAATAATATTTATATAATAAATCTTTCAGACATACCTGCGAATCTTGCTGCCTGGCAAGTTAGAGATATATTTGCTAGCAATTTCATTTGAATTATAAGTGTTGAACATTTTTATAATATCAAGTTGAAAAAGGAGAAGATAGGTTAGTAGAATCATTAGGATACTTCTAGTATATTTATATTGAGGCAAAGTATTCAATTTTCAGTTTATATCTAGTACGACGATAAAGTCTTTAAAAGATCAACGAGAAAAGCATAAAACGAACTCTTTTGTAGGAATATTTAATACTATATTTTGAATGTTAGAAAAACACGTTGAAAATAGGTAATTGGAATACTGCGAATTTTCAGAGGGAAATTATAAAGGTGATGCAAAAATTTAAAATTTATTAGTATTTATTTAATGAGAAAAATTCAAAGAAAATGTAATATATTATGAGGGGCCTTTTACTGTTTTTTTAAATTAAATATTTCTATTGGACATTACAAGTGAAATGATAGGAAACCTTGAATTCTACATAAGATACCATTGTTGGAAATGAATCGAATAAATAAAACGGATTTTAGTCATCAACAGACCACTGTGTTCTTTCGTGAAGAAAGAAGAAATTCCTATGTACAATTTGTATGGAAAATATTAAGACTGATCTAAATATTGTCAAATATTGAAATGGAAAGTTTGATACGATTAATGGTTAGATCTTACATACTTACTGACGTTTATATATAAATCTTCAAATGTTAAATAGCAATAAAACAAAAAAATGTACATCTTGAAAACGTTGACGTTAAATTCCTTTCAGATGAAAGTGCAGAGAATCAATATTTTGACGATATTTCAAAGATTCATCCTTAGAAATGACTGATTTTTCTAAGTAGAAGATTTGTCATAGTATCAACTAATTTGTTTTCAGTTTAATAACAAACTTGTGGTAATTTTAACACAAACTGTTTTTATAGAAGACTTGTCGAAAGATATAGATTGCGAAGCGAATTTTTGAAGCCACTAAAAAGATTTATTTTCATAATACCATTTGCCTTATACAGAATCAATTGAATATTGAACCCACGTTTTTTTTAAAAGTAGAATATAGGTCAGGAATATTTAGAGAAGGACAAGTATTGATTTGTAAATTTTATAAAAGAAAATGAGGTTTATTTTTGAATGACATGAAATAAGAATATATTTGTAGGTATCAGAGAAAATAAATTATTTGCATTCTTAACAAGTAAAATAGTTTCGCAGACATAAATTCTACTGGGAAATACATATGTTCAGAACAGTATATACAGAGTATAAATCCTAAAATTTTAAATTTCGATAAAACTGTTTTAAAATCCTGTTTAATAAGTAAATACATAATAGTATTAGTTTACATTGCACCTGGCGATTCGAATAAGATTTCTCGATCTTTCTAAATAATTTAATACACAAATTAATATATTACAGTTTATTATATTGGGTTCTCTCGGCAGAGCATAAAAAGGAGTAGAAAATGGTTTAACATAAGGCTATTATTTCAAGAATTGTAAATCCTAAAATAAGATATGTATGGAAGATGCATGAGTATATAATTAAAATCTTTCTAGAGAAGTTTTTATTGAATAAATATTCAGTTATGTTATAATTTCACATATAGGGAGCGCAATCTCAATAGTATCACGAATTTGCAAATTTATAAAATGGAAGTAAAACACCTTCACAAATTTTGAATAGACAAAATTTCCTCTGCTTAAAGAAATAGAAAGAGGTTCTCAAAAATTGATCTGATTAAGTTTCCAAATTATCAAAACTTTTGTTTGTCAAAAATCAAAGAGCATCGAATTCACTCCGGACAGTAATACTTATAAGAATATAATAAATTGGCAATGATTGAGTCAAACATCACTGACAGGACAATTATCATACACTTCAATTTAATTGGATATAAAATAGTTTTATTGGAATTAATTTAGAGAGTGACACCTTATCGAAATTTCCATTGAAATAAAGCAATACGGGTATGTAACAGGTAGTAAGAGTTTGTATAAAGAAAAATAAATTCTGTTATAAATATTTGTCATGAGAACCAATCCGAATTTTCAATATTTTTTTAATGACTTTCACACCTGTCATAGAAAAAAAGTTCAAATAGCAAAATTCCCTGCTGGTAAATTTGAATCATCAATAAACTTGTGCAGTTAATTGATTTCAATTGACTGCTATACGGTTATAAGAAAATTCCTTAATAACATAAATATGTATATCAAATCAGTTTTAGAATTATCGTAGCCTAAATATAAATGATTGATTTATCTGAATATAAATTAAGCTGTGTTCATTATATTTTGTATTTTGTAGATATTTAACAGGACATAAACATCACATTCATATTTTAGAGTTAATATCTAGAAATTATACGGATCAGTAATCAGTAGCTTAGGAGTATTTACGGAAATTATTGAATCAAACATATAATACATACTAGGAAATACATTGTCCTTTAATGAAATTTTACTGCTCATATAAAGGAATATACAATAATTTATTTTGGATACCTTTATAGAAAGAGAGTGAAAAGAACAATTGAAATTTGTTAGAAATTGTGCAGAGGAAATAATGTGCAACAATAGCGAAAAATATTAATAGACATTAATAGGTTTCGGACAGCACAGAAATTCTTTAGGCAGCCTAACATTTCCGATCATTCCGGATAACACATTTATTTGAGAATTTAAATAATGGTGAAGTTATATTTTCTGTTAAATAATTTCATGTTATGTGATAAGTTCATCAAATCATATTTCCTGCCTAAATTTTAAGAAGTATCACATGAAAACATATGCATATGTTTTTCAAATGCATGAATATAAAATTCTGTGTGTAAGATATGGTGGCAATAGCCTTAATTTAGAAACCAAAATCTTCAAATATGTGAAAATTCCTTAATACATTTATATTAAGAAAGTAAAACAAACACGGAATCCATATTTTGTAGCGACGGATATAAATAGACTTTAATAGGTTTCTGATCAAAGATATTCATTGCTCAACCTAGCATTTACCGATCATTGCGGACAACAAATTTATTCATTTATTAAAGCAGAAAATTAATGGGGTGAAATATATTATTTATTAAATTATTCCATGTTATGATAATTTTTAAAATCATATTTCCTACATAAATATTCAGAAGAGGTATCATATGAAAACATATGCATTTGTTTTTTAAATACACGAATATAAAATTCAGTGTGGAAAATCTGGTGGCAATAACCTTCATTTAGAAACCAAAATCTTCAAATATATGAAAATCTCTTAATAAATTTATATTAAGAAAGTAGAGCAAATACTGAATGAATATTTTGTAGTATGCTATTATCCCAGGAATATTATTGATAAATCATTACAGATAACAAGCTTTAAACAAATGTGAATTAAGTCATTCCAAAGCATAATAGAGCCTAGATAAATGAAGATTATAGTTTTAAATAGCTCGATAATACACCCCAATATAGATGGTTATTCTTAATGTATGGCAGAAATTAATCTGCTTCAAAATCCCAGGATTATCCTTGAATATATATTATCCAACTATATATATATATATACATATATATTGAATATATCCATCACTAACTATGAAGTTAAGTATAAATTTGCTCCATATATAATACATAAATTAGAGAAAATAACGATAACTTCCATGGAAATTCAAAATATTTTCAGGAAAACTCTTTCATAGAAATATCACGATAGAAGTATTTTACCAGCATGAACGCGGATAACTATTGATAAATAGCAAAATTCTTACCTATTTAATATGGGTTATTGGCTCTATGTATATAGGAGGTAATATGTAAATATTAAATTAATGACAAGAATCTTATTTTGCTTATTTCGAAATCTAACAGAAGGATCCCTCCTAGAATTATGAAGTGATTGAATTACTTATCTCAGCAATATATCAATTTATTGGCAGTGGATTAGAGAAATGATTTTTCTCTGACTTTAAAAATGTTTGAGAACTTAAAACATTTATATAAATGAGCAATATCATTATAAAAAGTGCGACAGAGAGAGAATCTATCAATGATATTGATTAATAGAAATTAATATTT
>CP092869.1:52618751-52758353 GCA_030710605.1 Cordylochernes scorpioides | reverse complement strand
CACCTCTATTCAGATGATCTATTTGGTGACTCAGAAATGAATAAAATCAACCATCTTTATTCAGATGATTTGGGGTTTGATTCACATATTGTTATTGAAGGTAATAATATTTGTCAGCCATATATAAGGAAATGATAAAAAGGCGACCACCTCAATTCAGGTGATCTATATTGTGACTCAGATAAAAATCAACCATCTCTATTCAGATGATTTTGCTTCTGAGTCACAAATTGATAGTCGACCACCTCGATGCAGATGATCCCAGTTGTGTCCCAGATTTTAAGAAAGATGGTCATTACCAATATATATATATAAATTTATTCTGAATACAAATTCGCTATTAAACCACCTTTATGCAGATTTTGTTATTAATCTACAAATTAGTAATAATGATCATTTCTTAGTACACCAGCCTCTAAGTTATACGTTAATGAAAGTGACAACTTTACTCTAAGTATCATCGATTGAGATTCGCAAGAATTAGCTTTCTTTTCTATAAATTCTGTTACTGTTTGATGTAGTTGTTGTCGTGTCCAATGAAGAGCCTCAGATGTCCCCGTGCATCTCTATCACAGCAGTCGCTATAATATATATAATAAATATATAATCAAGCGCCTGTCTTCTCGGAGGAGGAGCCTCCTCGCTGCTTTCATCAGCGCCGCCATCGAGCGCGCTCGGGACTCCGATCCCTTTGTGCGTGAGGGCATG
The DNA here is from genome assembly GCA_030710605.1 of Cordylochernes scorpioides. NCBI lineage: Eukaryota > Metazoa > Arthropoda > Arachnida > Pseudoscorpiones > Chernetidae > Cordylochernes > Cordylochernes scorpioides. The sequence continues at coordinate 52,757,645 of CP092869.1, read as the reverse complement.
TCCGCGCTTAGGAGGATGTTGCCCTCCTGATTGACTTCAAACGACCCTCGATGAGGACGCCGCCTGTTCTGAATTTAAATTGTAAAAATTTAATTCCTCTTACCTAACTCTTTGGGGAACTGATTGACTAAGCAGTCAATAAAACATTTTTTTAATAAAAAATAAATATAATAAATATTAATATATCACTCTATTATATGGGAATATATAAGAAAATATTAAAAATAAAGATGGCATATCCTGACCTAAAGCACATGTGCTTTTTAGATGGCGGAGCGCCATCTAGTGGAACAGAAATTGTTTTCTCATAAGAAAATATTTTCACATAAAAGTTTAATCTCTCTCTCTACATAAAAAATTTCAATCATCATAGATATTATCACAAACATGAGAATATGAAATGTTAAATTTATTTAGAAAAACTTGAGGAATATTAATTTATCTTTCTGTTTAATGCTGTCAATATATATTTACAAGGTCAGATCAATGATAAGAGTTGCCGAACGGTATTAATAGACATAAATATTTGATAATTAATGTTAGCTTGTTTTTAGATACTAATATTGATAATATTTAATCATTACATCATTTTAACAAATGGGATGAAACCAATGTTGTTCACAAAACTCACTATATATATAACTAGACATAATATATATAGTTTATACAATTAAACATGCTCTGACACGTTTGTAAGTGCAAAAGTCGAACTGCTTTTCACATGTGTAGACATGTGGTAGAATTACAGTAAAAGGTAGTCGCCAATTTTTCTACCCACCATGATTATCATGGCCTGTACTACTTGTACTGGGATGATAAAAAAACAATTACACATTCGAATAGATAAATTTACAAAATTCAGGCATTTATGTTACTTGAATATATAAATTATCAAATACCTCAATGATATATATCATATAAAACATGCCTAAGCTATTATAAATATATTTATAGATATGTAATTGTAAATTAACTTTAATTATACACTGCGTGACATTGAAAATGGAACACCAAGAAATAGTGGCCAGAGAATTATGCAAATTTCAGGGTAGACGCGCCTAACCGAGTTATGCAAATGATGTAAAATGCGCAGCTCTCGTGCGCACATGGAGTAAGATATAAGGGAAGGAACTCGCAGAAAGGACAGTATTCGTGTCGTTATTTCTTCAAGGAAAATCATTGTAGAAATTTTGTTCTTGTGTCAAAAGACACGTGTAATAACAGATAATGTCAGGTCATCGTAAACGGAGGCAGTTCAAGCAGACAGACGCTTTTACGAGGGGCATGGTGATCGGACTGAAAAGGGCAGGTCGGTCCATACGTCAAATCGCAGCTGATACACACCTTGGTGCGTCCACGGTGCACCGACTGTGGAGAAGATGGTTGGAACAAGGAAATGTGGCAATTTATAGGAATGTCGGTGCAACCAGAGTGACGTCAGCACGTGTGGATCGGCGTATCCTTCGACAAGCAGTGGCGGCCCCACAAGCCACTTGTACCGCCATCCTGCAACATGTGCAAGACACCCTAGATCATTCCATCTCGACCAGAACCATTTCCCGTCGATTGGTTGCTAATGGCTTGCACTCATGCCGTCCGCTAAGAAGACTGCCATTGACCCCACCGAATAGGCGCCAACGTTTGGAATGGTGCCGGGCTAGATCGACGTGGATGACGGAATGGCACAGGGTCGTGTTCTCAGATGAGTCGCGTTTCTGCTTGTCCAGTCGCCGTGTAGGCGTGTGGCGTCGACGTGGAGAAAGGTCCAATCCAGCAGCAATTGTGGAACGCCCCACCGTGCGACAACGTGGAATCATGGTTTGGGGCGCAATCGCGTATGATTCCAGGTCACCTTTACTTCGTATTAAGGGCACTATGACGGCCCAACGATACGTTGATGATGTGCTGCGACCGGTGACACTCCCCTATCTTCAGGGGGTACCCAATGCCCTTTATCAGCAGGATAACGCCCGACCGCAAACTGCTCGCATTAGCCAACAAGCTCTGCAAGATGTACAGATGCTTCCCTGGCCACCGTACTCTCCTGATCTCTCACCAATCGAGCACGTCTGGGACATCATTGGACGCCGTTTGCATGCCTTGCCACAGCCGCGTTCAGAAGACGAACTGTAGCAAATGGTTGAGAGGGAATGGAGAGCCATCCCTCAGGACGCCATCCGTACTCTGATTGACTCTCTACCTAGACGTGTTGCTGCGTGCATCGCCGTCCGCGGTGGTCCTACTTGCTACTAAGCCGACGCCGTTCTCGCTCTGTATTATGACTATCATTTTGAAATAAAGATCACTTATTGGTCGTCCCTGTCTCTCTCTGTCTGCCGAGTTTCATCACTTTCTGGCCACTATTTCTTGGTGTTCCATTTTCAATGTCACGCAGTGTACCTAGGAAATGACATCGCCATAAAGGAAAATTTGGAAATTGGAGTTGAAATATTTAATTTTATAAGTGTCCACGTTTATATGTAATTCTGAATTAAAAAATGATTTACTTCAGCAATTTGTAGTGTTAACTATATAGAACCAAAGTATTCATTGAATAGCTCATTTATTTTGTCAGATTGAGAATTGAATCAAAAATACCCACCTCCACCCCCTATTTATAGGGCCAATAATCCAGCTAGAATATGGAACAAATCTACAGTTCAGCAATATTTGACACTATTCCTGCTGGATAATTTCTTCTATTGAAATAATTTTGACGATCATCTAATCGTAAGAAGACTTTTTTTTTTTATACATTGCAAAAATTACGAAGGCATCTTTCTCAAATGAAAGAACAAGATATACAGAAAGGTATTTAAATAATCACTATATTGTTGAAATAAAGTGTTAATTTGTATATAAACATATTAATATTTAAATATTGGCTCATATTACATATCTTTGCTATTATTTTCTTTCAATACTACCAAATTACGAAGACATTTTATTCAAAGGAAAGTGCAAAATATTCTGAATGTATTTGAATAATGAATATAATGGAGAAATGAAGTGTTAATAGGTATAAAAACGTCCGAATATTTACAAGTTTGCTCATATTATATATACTTACTATTATTTTTCCGCTTAAAATTATTTTATCTAAAAGGTTTGGAAAATAACCTGTAGCTACTTAAATAGAAAAACTTGTTCACATCTACTAATTGCCCCAACGCCCTTTTTTAAAATTCATATTTATATATGTAATACACTTAGGGATACAACCAATTTCATTGTTAACATTATGCAAATAATAATAGTAGTCAGCATTGAGGCTGTACAATCAAAGATTGCTGTTGATCTTATCCAGGTATGGTTCCTCATTTTATGAGGTATTGTTCTTTTATAAAATATGATATATAGAAAATATATATCTGTTTATATAAAACTCTAATATAAGATTTAATTTGAATTTTTATTTGAAAATGAACATTTGTGACAAAAATATATTAATCTATTTTAGATATAAACCAGAGAAGAGAGAGATATATAAGTGTTACAGTAAAATAATTTTAATAAGCCTTAAAGTGTATATAGGCATATCGAAATTTTTAAGGTAGTTCTTTTAAATCTTTTGACAAGCTATTAATAAAAAAGTTTCTTTTTTTGATAAAAGAATATTCAAAAAGAGTTACCCACCTCCGCCCCCTATGTTTAGGGCCAAATATCCAGTTTGTGCAATATATGCAAATATAAATTCTGGATATTTACTTCTGTAAAGTTTAATTTTGACGATAACTTTATCGTGACAGTATTTATATCATTTATAATAATTCTTTCTATAAATTATGAATAATTTCTTATGAAACCTATATACATATTGATATGTCCTATTTAATCATGCTCAAGTTTCTAACAAAAAAGAGTCAATGCATTTAATGAATGAATATATATTTGGAAAAAAGGCTAATAATATGGATTAAGACACATCAAATTTTCCAAATAATTGCTCAAGTAATATTTTCGTACAGTTATATTAACAGACTTCATATATGTGTATTACTTTTTTCTGAAGACCTCAATTTGAGCAATTTAGAGAATATTGGTATTTCATGTAAAGAATCATTTTTATCCTATATTAGTAAATATTTTGATTGATTATATTATATATAACACTACTAATTTTTGAAGAATTATTAGCGGGCATTCAACCCTACAAAATAAATGTGATACTCCTCTTCTAATATATTCGCTGCTATATTACACCAGAGGAACCCCCAAGTAGAATATGATACAAATTTATGATTATCCAATTTTCCAAAAATTAAGCTAGGCCCCTGTAATATTGTTATGAAATATCTATAAAAGTGTAAGATAATAGCTATCTCTAATGATACTGATGTATGGGAGTTCATTTATTCAGACATTTATAAAGGTTAAGACCATTAAAATTGAGCCTTTTTTTTTTCAAAACAAAAGGTTTCGATAATGTGGAGCCTTCTTAAAGGATAAATTTCATTTCAGCGGTTAAAAAATTTGCATATTGCCAATCTTTTAATTGTCCTTCTCTATTTTAAATAACCGCCAATATAAAACAAGTACTTGTATATTGTATGTACCTTTAGGATTTTCTTAACGAAATATAATTATTTATGTTGTGAATGAACTAGACATGTTATTGAATGGATACTTTCCTTTTATCTGATTTTGTTTTCAATTTGGATTACCCACCACCACCCCCTATATATAGGGCCATATATCCAGCTTGAATATAGATCAAATCTACTCTTAGCAATATTCGACCATGCTGAATATTTTCTTCTGTAAATTCAATTTTACCGATTACTTCATCTCGTGACAGGTTTCGACATTTTCTAGAAATAAACGCTCCAATTTATTATGGAAGTTTTCATTAAAATAACTTTATATTTGTATATTTAAAACCCCTATGTTAACATTTATTCATTCAATCAATCAGTTTGTAAATTAAGAAGTTAAATATACAATTCATTAGGAAACTTTTCTTTTAAATATCTTTATATATTTATATGTATATTGGAAAAACCCATGTTGAAATATATTTAATCAATCTTTTTATAAATTAAAGAATTAAATATATATGAAGAGCTCCAACTTTAAGACATCTGTTTATGAATTACTTTTAAAATTTCTTATTTCATATAGCTATTAAGCCTGTCATCTGAAGTTATTTGACAATATATAATTAAGTGTGGGACATTAAAATTATTATTAAATTTTTATTTTATGTTTCATATTACTATATTTATAATGCTAATAATTTTTAAACCTCTATATCTTTCTATAAAAACCTTTGTTGTCTTTGAAGAGATTATTGCAATCCGATATTTAACTCACAAGGAATAAAACTTATTTATTTAACAATATTTTTCAGCAATATGCATTCATGATGAGTGAGACCATTTTGCATGCCTGAGGACATGCTTATTTTATAATAACCTTACTTATGTTGATATTTTAACTATTTATGCATCTCTCTCTGTTTTACCTATTTATGCGTTCTTCTCTATTTTAACTATTAAAAAATAAACTATGATGTTTGTAGAATAATATTGTTTCAATTATGGTTATGAAATATTCTGGAATACATATTATAACTGTCTCTAATTATTTATTAATAGTTATATATATTCATTTAAGTATTTGATCTTTAGCGAATTTTGATAACGTTCTTTACACACTGCTTCAAAGTATTTTCACTAAATCTAATTTATTTACTATTGAATATGCGTAGGTTTATTCATTTATATTTATTGAAAGTTTGATTTAATAACTATCAGAAAGTCATTCGCTTCATCTGATCTACATTATTGAAATTTCGATTGGAAAATATTAATGGTAAGTTTTTTCTCTGTTAAAATATCAATAATATTTATACACTAATGATTGTCCAAACTTATATATTGAAATAATTTGAATTTTTATAGTTCAAAAATTAAGTTATATGTAATCCGAAATTTCTCTCCAAATATATTTACTTTTCTCTATATTTTCTACTTGAAATTTTGGAATGCATTCAATTTTCAGTACATTATGTCGTTCTTAACCTACTGAATGTTTATCAACAAAATCCCAGCCGAAATAAAAATTGAACACTATGATTAGAGGAAAATATCAATATTCGGGTGGTGCAATAGAAATTCAATTTTATATATTATATTCTTGGTAAATTCAATTTTTAACTAAAAGGTTATATTGACTATTCACTCTGATAAAAATATCGAACGATATATTTGGCGAAAATTTTCTTTTATTTCTTACAAAAGTAAATATTTGCATATGAGAATAGCCTTTTAACTGTAGTTATTCATATAAAATATTTAGAACTAAGTTTTACTTTAAGAATTTCCTCTATAAAATGTTTCCATCGCTAGAATCAACCATCAAAATTATTACATTATATCCTATTCATTCTGTCAGATCAGAATTATAAACAAAATGACCCACCTCCACCCCCTATATAGGGCTCTTATCCAGCTTAAATATAGATCAAACCTACTCTTCAGCAATATTTGTCCATATTCAAGCTAGATAATTTCTCCTGTAAAAAATAATTTCAACAATAAATCACACTTTCAAATTGGTTTTATTAATTTTAAAAGAATACACTCTTTTTTTTTAAAAGAGAATTCAGAAGACACACTGATTCAAATACTCAGACAAAGGTTTATTGAGATCATATTCATAAATTAATCTAAGTGATTGATAAATAGGAAAGCTTTAATGTGGATAAAATTCTGGAACTTTCTCTCTAATATTTTCTTGTGAATTTATTTCATATTCTGTTAAGTTGATAAAAATAATCATTTTTCTCGAAATATTTCTGTTTGAATCAATAATTACAGCATCTTATTGTTTTAGATGAAAGAATTTGAAAGATATAACTGTGAGAATTCAATATGACATGGTTTATCTGACATTGGATCTACCAAACCTACTCCATATTGATGGACCTAGTTCAAATATTGATGTGATCTGCTTATTTAAAATCTGAAATTTTTAGGGCGAGCTAATTCAAGATGTTTTCAAAATTTCATCAGAATTTTATTCTTATATCAGGACTGTTCAACATTTTCTTCTATAGATCAGTTTTCGAAATGAAATGAGTTAATTGACCTGATATGGACTCTATCAATTATTTATTACCAGTTTTGTTGAAATAAACTCTAATATATTCAGTTATTTACTTGGAATATTTATTTCTACAATCTATATTCTTGTTGGGGTAAGATTCACCTTTCTATTATAATACCGGTACTATATATGAATTTTAGCTACATGTCAGGGACAATTTTCAACGTGTTCATTTCGTTTCATTGTTCATTTATACCTAAACGCAAGTTTTATAACAAGGAGGATTACTCAGAAGAATTTTAGGGAAATTACAATCACTTAATATTTTATTTCTCATGTAAAATAATAAAGAAATTTATATTACACTTCAGGGTTTTCTCTAAAACTTATTTATAGTATTAAGGATTCTGTCGAAAAATATTAAATATGTTTTGTAATAAGGAATTTCCAATCTAAAATACCCACCACCACCCCCTATATATAGGGCTAAATGTCCAGCTTGAATATAAAACAAATCTATTGTTTAGCAATATTTGCCTATATTCTCGCTGGTCAAATTCTTCGGTAATGTTAATTTTATAAGATCACTTAATCTTGTCTGGTTTGAATATTTCCAATAAAACATTATAATTAATTAAATTGTGTTTATTTCCTGAATTACACGGACTCGATTATTCGCTATCAATAACTATTTTAAAACAAAAAGTGCAAAATTCATTTGATCAATATCGTCTATATTTGTATATTATATTGATTTTCATAAATAGGTTCGATTTTTAAAATATCCATCGGGATGCTTCAAATATCATGAAATAATAATGAAAGTTAGGTTTGTAAACTTGAATTTATTTGAAAAATGATTTCCATGTTAAATAATTTCCAGCCTAAATATGTGACAATTCGACAATTAGCAGCTTTAATAGATTCTTGCTTAAATTTAATTCAATAGTTGTATATACTCTAGACATACCCGTTTACAATTAAAAATATCTAATAAGAATGGCCATCAAGTTGATTCCATTGCAGAAGAATTTCCTTCAAAATGCTATATGCAATATAAATTGTTATTGTAATGGATAATCTACTTCCTTTCATTTCACTGGAATTTTTAATGCTCAATTTCAATTCTGAAAAATGAATTTGTTTTCTCTAATTTTTTTTTTTTTTTCAATTCCATCATTCCCTATGTAGATAGAGCCCAAAGGTCCAGCTCAAATATGTAACAATCCTATAATTTAACAATATTTGTTTCAAATCATGTTGGTTAGAAGTCTTCTCTCATGATAATTCCTATGACTAATTAATTCTGACAGGTTTTTATCATTTATTCCTCATTCTCTCTTTCTAAAATTCAAATTATATGCTTTATTTAACTTAAAATTTAATTTTAAAATATTAATTTCAACAACATATTATTTTAACGTGTCCATTTCCTTTCCATGTTCTTTTTTTGTTTACTCAAAAGATTTTTAGAGAATTTACAATTATTTAATATATCATTTTACTATATCAGCTTAAACAATTTAAATATTATACTTGAGGAATTACCTACCCAAATTGATAAATAAATCTGGTGTGTATCTAAAATTAATCAAGAAGTAATTTGTGAATCTCTCTCTCTCATCGAATTTTCCTTACACAGAATTGTTTAACTCGTATCTTCAAAATCCCCGTAATAGTAAGGTCTTCATTCAACAATATCATCTTTGAACAAATTTAAATACGATTTCTGAAACTATTTTGAAATTTTCTATCTAAATTGTTTTATATGACATTAGTTCAATGCAAAATAATATTTATTTCCAAATGTAAATGTTTCATATGATACTTGTTATAACCATATCTCCTCATATGCCAATTTTCAAAGATTCTATTCAACAAGATGAATCTAACGTACTTAATCTTTTAAAATTTCAACTGAATCCGCTTCGAATTGATATGGGCCCATATAAAATATCGATATATATTCTAGTTATTTATGATCAGAATTTAGACCTATCTATGCATTTCAAATAGTTTTACAATTTCTTAAATTTTTATCCATTTTAACATTTTAATAAGAATCAATATACATAAAAAATATTGCGTTCTTAAACTACCAAGTATTTATTAACATATATGTTCATGTCTGAGGTGACAATTAATATATGCTGACGATAAACTCTCATATTCAGAGATTGGAACGTTGATAATTTTATTTCTGTATTCTATAACCTTGGAAGAATTTGATCCTTTATCTAAATAAATACGGATATTCCAAATTTTATTTACATTGAACTTGATAAAATACGTCAAATTTGAAATCACTTTCACCAAATTTGCTACGTTTTATTTCTAATAATTGATAAAATTTGCATATTAACCACTTCTTCATTGTATGTCTCTATTGTCTCTATTCTTACAAGTGTAAATAACCTTCACCTTGGGGATTGCCTTAGTAAAATATATTTATTGTCCGTATTGGATTCATCAAAATGAAAACTGAATATTTTTGTTAGAAAATGAATTTTGTTGGATTAAGATTACATCCAAAATTGTCCACCTCCACCCTCTATATAGGACCAAACTTCCAACTTGGATATGTGGTGGGGGGGGGGCGATTTTACTGTCCATTTTATTCACCAATATTCACGCTGGATAAATAATATTGTACAAATAATTTTTACAACTACTTTATCTCTTTGTCTGTTTTCATCAATTCCAAAATACACTCTGTTCATTAAAAGTACTACATAATATATAGCCTCAATCAACAATACTCAAGTATTCAGATATCATATGTAAATAAAATTTATTTTTAATTAATCTCTCTTTCAATTAATATCAAAACTGAGTTAGAAAATTAATGAAGACCTTTAATTTAAAAATACCCTCACCAGGTCATTTAATATTTTTCAATAAGTACTCTTGAGGAAGGTTATATAAATCTAAAATCTACCTTTTTTTATGAATAAATTTGAACAATTAGTGAATGTCTTAGTTCTTATGAATAAAAATGTACTAATAATAATTATGAAGATATTTCTTGCTGAAATCTTATTATTTATTTGGTATCTCTAATCTTCTTGAGTTTTTTACTTACATTTACAATATATATTTTCTTTGGGTTTATTTCATTCTCTAAAACTACTTCATACAATTTACTATATACGCTAATATATTGCTGTTTCAGTTAATTTCCACTTCTTTTATCTATCAGAATTTCCTGTTAGAAATCAATTCAGTAAAATGAATTTGACCATCATTTCAATATCCAATCAGTCCCTATATGCATATGACTAAACCCCGTTTGGTAATTGTAACAAATGCCGATAAAATTTGTCAATTTATTTATGGATGCTGTCAAAATATTTCCTATGATTACCTCTTTCAGATAATTTTCAATATTTTTGGAAATTCTTCTTATATATATGGCAGCATCGTTCTTTTCCTTATAAATGACCTTTTCAAGATATCTTTTCGACCGAATTATATAAAGATATTTATAATGATGACAATTCACAAGAATAAGATTAGAAACAAATATCCCAAAAAATAAATTTGTTGCAGAAGCTCATTCAAGCAATCTCTTCAGGTTTATCAATGTTTAAATTTGACGATAAGTTATTTACCTATTTATTAATCATACTTCAAATATAGAAACTATTGAAATATATACTTTCACTCTGTCCATATTCATAATAACTCACCATTACTATATGTATATTGGTTTAAACCCATTTGGAATTGTAACAAATACCGATAAAATTTGTCAATTTATTTAAGGCGCTGCTGTCAAAATAATTTTTATGATTATCTCTACCTAATAATTTTCAACATTTCCGTAAAAATATCTTTCATATAACCGCATCGTTCTTCCCCTTAATATTTGTTTTGATCAAATTAAATATTTTATATTGATGACTATTCACAATGATATTAGAAACAAATAATCATAAAAAATGGATTTGTCGCAGAAGTTCATTTAAACGATCTCTTCATTTTTATCAATGTTCACAGTTTGAAGATAGGTTATTCAGCCATTTATATACCATACTTATAATATAGAATCTATAAAAATATGTTTTGACCCTCTCCATATTTTTACCAAATATAAAAAGTATTCAGGTTTCTGTTTGAAATATTACTGTGGATCCTCTCTATTGATCTTTCCTTTACTCTTATATCGTTATACATTTCCCTATATACCATCAATAAATCTCAATAAGGGTCATTAACCTTGTTTATCTCCAATATTTATAACCGAAACTATTGTATTTGCTATTAATTTAGGTAACAAATATTTCCCCCGCATTAAAAATGTTCATTTCAAAATTCGTATATATAGCCATTTCTCATTAATGTAAATTTTGAGCTTTTTTTCTGCAAATTGAAGCTGTAGCTATTCAGAATTTTAATATATGAAATTTAGTCATATCTGTTTACCATAAAATAAAATTTAATGATATCATCTCTCAAAATGAAAAACATTTTTCACATTTTCATATTCTATATAATATATTAATAAATTTGCAATATGCAAACATTCACAGAGATTCTAAATATTTCTCTCAGAATCCTCAATATATACTTTATAGTCCCTACACATAGATTTGGCTGCATCCTTTTCAGTCGACGTCAATAATGTTCTTGACTTCTTTCTCTGAGATTTATCAATTAACTACAATCTATATGCTATTGAGTGTGGTAGAGATCATTTTATGGTGTTAATGATGTCATTTCAATAATAATTACAAAACGGCCCATTTTTCTGATCGAAATTTTAAAAAACTTTAACCGTTAAGAATTTTATTTTGCGTTGCTCATCTGATAGAGACTCTACCATCGCCCGTTATATTGATGATTTAGTTTGAATATTGAAATAACCTTTGCTTTATGTATTATCTTATTTTGCGGCTAGGCAATTTCACATGTTCTATTTATTTTAAATTGTATTATTATATCCAGATTCACATTCTCTCATACATGATTTCAAATTTGAAAACGAATTGATTGAGTTGATATGAGCTATTTGACTATTTATTTGAATGAAGAACCAAGAGCAAATATGGTTAGAAAACCTTCCAATATTCATATTAGGTTATTGAAATATTAATTTCTATTAATCAATATCATAGGTAGATTCTCTGTCGCACTTTTTATAATGATATTGCTCATTTATATATATGTTTTAAGTTCTCAAACATTTTTAAAGTCAGAGAAAAATCATTTCTCTAATCCACTGCCAATAAATTGATATATTGCTGAGATAAGTAATTCAATCACTTCATAATTCTAGGGGGGATCCTTCTGTTAGATTTCGAAATAAGCAAAATAAGATTCTTGTCATTAATTTAATATTTCCATATTACCTCCTATATACATAGAGCCAATAACCCATATTGAATAGGTAAGAATTTTGCTATTTATCAATAGTTGTCAGCGTTCATGCTGATAAAATACTTCTATCGTGATATTTCTATGAAAGAGTTTTCCTGAAAATATTTTGAATTTCCATGGAAGTTATCGTTATTTTCTCTAATTTATGTATTATATATGGAGCAAATTTATACTTAACTTCATAGTTAATGATGGATATATTTAATATATAGTTAGATAATATATATTTAAGGATAATCCTGGGATTTTGAAGCCGATTAATTTCTGCCATACATTAAGAATAACCATCTATATTGGGGTGAATTATCGAGCTATTTAAAACTATAATCTTTAATTATCTAGGCTCTATTATGTTTTGTAATGACTTAATTCACATTTGTTCAAAGCTTGTTATCTGTGATGATTTGTCAATAATATATCTGGGATAATAGCATACTACAAAATATTCATTCCGTGTTTGCTCTACTTTCTTAATATAAATTTATTAAGAGATTTTCATATATTTGAAGATTTTGGTTTCTAAATGAAGGTTATTGCCACCAGATTTTCCACACTGAATTTTATATTCGTGTATTTAAAAGACAAATGCATATGTTTTCATATGATACCTCTTCTGAATATTTAAGTAGAAAATATGATTTTAAAAATTATCATAACATGGAATAATTCAATAAATAATATATTTCACCCTTTTAATTTTCTGCTTTAATAAATGAATAAATTTGTTGTCCGCAATGATCGGTAAATGCTAGGTTGGGCAATGAATATCTTTGATCAGAAACCTATTAAAGTCTATTTATATCCGTCGCTACAAAATATAGATTCCTTGTTTGTTTTACTTTCTTAATATAAATGTATTAAGGAATTTTAACATATTTTAAGATTTTGGTTTCTAAATTAAGGTTATTGCCATCATATCTTACACACAGAATTTTATATTCATGCATTTGAAAAACATATGCGTATGCTTTCATGTGATACTACTTAATATTTAGGCAGGAAATATGATTTGATGAACTTATCACATAACATGAAATTATTTAACAGAAAATATGACTTCACCATTATTTAAATTCTTAAATAAATGTGTTATCCGGAATGATCGGAAATGTTAGGCTGCCTAAAGAATTTCTGTGCTGTCCGAAACCTATTAAGGTTTATTAATATTTTTCGCTATTGTTGCACTTTATTTCCTCTGCACAATTTCTAACAAATTTCAATTGTTCTTTTCACTCTCTTTCTATAAAGGTATCAAAAATAAATTATTGTATATTCCTTTATATGAGCAGTAAAATTTCATTAAAGGACAATGTATTCCCTAGTATGTATTATATGTTTGATTCAATAATTTCCGCAAATACTCCTAAGCCACAACTACTCTTACTGATCCGTGTAATTTCTAGATATTAACTCTAAAATATGAATGTGATGTTTATGTCCTGTTAAATATCTACAAAATACTCAATATACACAGCTAAATCAATCATTTATATTTAGGCTACTATAATTCTAAAACTGATTTGATTTACATATTTACGTTATTAATGCATTTTATTATATCCTTATAGCAGTCAATTGAAATCAATTAACTGCACAAGTTTATTGATGAATCAAATTTACCAGCAGGGAATTTTGCTATTTGAACTTTTCTTCTATGACAGGTGTGAAAGTCATTAAAAAAAAATTAAAAATTCGGATTGGTTCTCATGACAAATATTTATAACAGAATTTATTATTCTTTATACAAACTCTTACTACCTGTTACATACCCGTTTTGCTTTATTTCAATGGAAATTTCTATAAGGTGTCACTCTCTAAATTTATTTCAATAAAACTATTTTATATCCAATTAAATTGAAGTGTATGATAATTGTCCTGTCAGTGATGTTTGACTCAATCATTGCCAATTTATTATAATTTTATAAGTATTACTGTCCGGAGTGAATTCGATGCTCTTTGATTTTTGACAAACAAAAGTTTTGATAATTTGGAAACTTAATCAGATCAAATTTTGAGAACCTCTTTCTATTTCTTCAAGCAGAAGAACTTTTGTCTATTCAAAATTTGTGAAGGTGTTTTACTTCCATTTTATAAATTTGCAAATTCATGATACTATTGAGATTGCGCTCCCTATATGTGAAAATATAACATAACTGGAATATTTATTCAATAAGAGCTTCTTTAGAAAGATATTAATTATATACTCATGCATCTTCCATATATATCTTATTTTAGGATTTACAATTCTTGAAATAATAGCCTTATGTTAAATCATTTTCTACTCCTTTTTATGCTCTGCCGAGAGAACCCAATATAATAAACTGTAATAGATTAATTTGTGTAATAAATTATTTAGAAAGATCGTGAAATCTTATTCAAATCGTCAGGTCCAATGTAAACTAATACTATTATGTATTTACTTATTAAACAGGAATTTAAAACAGCTTTATCGCATTTAAAATTATAGGATTTATACTCTGCATATATATATAAACCGTTTTCGGATTCCTATAAGAAGTAGACATTGTAATAATAAGCTATACTATTTTATATAGTCCGAATATAGCAAATATTACAAATAATTAGAGCGAAACAAACTCAATAAATCAAATATTGAAATCCATATATGCAGGAACCTTTGTGAAAATTCAGGGATTCGTTTCCGAAGGACTGTTCTGAACCTATGTATTTCCCAGTAGAATTTATGTCTGCGAAACTATTTTACTTGTTAAGAATGCAAATAATTCATTTTCTCTGATAGCTACAAATATATTCTTATTTCATGTCATTCAAAAATAAACCACATTGTCTTTTACAAAATTTACAAATCAATACTTGTCCTTCTCTAAATATTCCTGACCTATATTCTACTTTTAAAAAAACGTGGGTCAATATTCAATTGATTCTGTATAAGAAAAATGGTTTTATGAAACTAAATCTTTTTAGTGACTTCAAAAATTCACTTCGCAATCTATATCTTTCGACAAGTCTTCTAAAAAAACAGTTTATGTTAAAATTACCACAAGTTTGTTATTAAACTGAAAATAAATTAGTTGATACTATGACAAATCTGCTACTTAGAAAAATCAGTCATTACTAAGGATGAATCTTTGAAATATCGTCAAAATATTGATTCTCTGCACTTTCATCTGAAAGGAATTTAACGTCAACGTTTTAAAGATGTACATTATTTGTTTTATTGCTATTTAACATTTAAAGATTTATATATAAACGTCAGTATGTAAGATCTAACCATTAATCGTATCGAACTTTCCATTTCAATATTTGACAATATTTAGATCAGTCTTGATATTTTAAATACAAATTGTACATAGGAATTTCTTCTTTCTTCACGAAAGAACACAGTTTTATTTATTCGATTCATTTCCAACAATGGTATCTTATGTAGAATTCGAGGTTTCCTATCATTTCAGTTGTAATTTCAATAGAAATATTTAATTTAAAAAAACAGTTACAGGCCCCTCATAATATATTACATTTCCTTTCAATTTTTCTCATTAAACAAATACTAATAAATTTTAAATTTTTGCATCACCTTTATAATTTCCCTCTGAAAATTCGCAGTATTCCAATTACCTATTTTCAACGTGTTTTTCTAACATTCAAAATATAGTATTAAATATTCCTACAAAAGAGTTCGTTTTATGCTTTTCTCGTTGATCTTTTAAAGACTCATTATCGTCGTACTAGATATAAACTGAAAATCGAATAGTTTGCCTCAATATAAATATACTAGAAGTATCCTAATGATTCTACTAACCTATCTTCTCCTTTTTCAACTTGATATATCAAAAATGTTCAACACTTATAATTCAAATGAATCAGCTAGCAAATATATCTCTAACTTGCCAGGCAGCAAGATTCGCCGGTATGTCTGAAAGATTTATTATATAAATATTATTGTTTACCAAAATATAGTAATAACTATTGCTAACAGGACCTTTCATTTTAAAGTTAAATTTGCAAATATATATATGCAAATATTATCTTATTAACATATATTTGAACTTAATATATTGGAAATGTTTAACACTTTATAATTCAAATGACACTCAGCTAGTAAATACGTTTTGAAGTTTTCAGGCAGCAAGATTCGCCGGTATGTATAAAATATTTTTATATAAATATTATTGTTTCTTAATTAGAAGTACGAAGTTTATATTTTCCTTATTCTATATTGTTTTTGCATATAGATCCTCTTATATTGATTATTTCCATAAAACAATTTTCCTCAGAATGAAGCACATGTGCAGTAAAGATTTTCGATTGTATATGAACTGTTATAGCGTAGTTATACAAATTACCTTATTCTCAAATTAAATATATAAGTTTGAATTTCCGAAACTGAATTTAACTAAACAGAGATATTTACTGGTTGAATACGACTTTTAAATTTGAAGGTCAAATTTTATATCAATAATTTTTTTAAAGAAATAACTCAAATAATTAGGTCTTTCTCTGTTCCTATTGAAGTCCATTCTATTTATGTTTGTGCTATTTCCTATTCAATCGTTACGAAATCAAGTGTTTCTACTTGACTGATGGATTAATGTATTATATTTTCTCGCATTGAGTTATTTAACGCTCCATTATTTGAACGACCTCAGCCTTTACTTCAAATATTCAGACCTACAAGCTGAAATTAACGCTCTTAGGCTGAGTACATAATATTGCTGTCCTATGTGTACTTTCTCTTTCATCATAATCTATCAAAACTACACATCTAATCAATGTGCAATTTAGAGATATGATGGTATTTGAATCTCCTGAATCTACCTCCAGCCTAGTCCCGTTTGATGTGAGGACCGAGTCTGACAAATAGTGAAAACTTTCATATTAGAAAGTACCAATACAGTCAGATTCCAGTCCATAAAATATTTGCCCGACCTATGCCTCCTTGCCAGCTCTCTCTCATCCCCTCTTATCTCTCAAAATGCCAATGCAAAATTTTAACTTTGAAAATAAACGAAATAAATATCTTGTGAGAATTTAGATTAAAAATAAAATAAAAAATATTTTTCGATTTGCCTTCCAATCCCGAGTAGAATACTTGAATGCCTCCTGGAACACAGGTAAGAAATGTTAGAACAAAATGAAGTAAAAATATATATTGTTTGATAATATAGAAATATATAGTTAAATCTTGTTATAATAAAAACACATTTCAATCCAATATATGGGTTTTTATTATCCAAACAGATATATATAACAAAGTTGCTGGAGGATGATATTAATGTACCTATAGAGACATATCTCCCTTTATGCATCAGAACGAAGCATTTTGTTTATCACCCTAGTAAGAAATATTCACTATTGAGAATAAAGAATGAGCTACAGCACCAGTTTTATTTCAGACATCATCTTCTCGCAACTTTATGCTGTATTCTAACCTTTGTAAATCTGTCATTGTCATTCCACCAGCTTAAATACCTTTTTGGTAAATTCAACAGATTTCAAAAATTCTCTCTTGTGATGTTATGAAATCGAAGCCGCTACTCTAATGATGAGGGCCTGACATCATGGTATGCAGGTTTATATTTGTCAGAAATTTCTAAAACTGGCATTCTGAATCATTTTTTTTATCACCACTTGTAAAGTGGACTACTTCTCAGAATATAAAGTGGAATTTTATATTAAATGATAGCGATCTGAGGAAACCCAATATTTGTTAGATGAATGGTATGTCGAATACTTGATTTACTAAACAGCTTGATAAATAGTTTTATGCTTCGGTAGTCTAACCAAAGTAACATGACTGTTTTAGAGGCAGCTACCTCTACTACAAGTTGAATAAAAGAGTGCTGAGAAAGTCTTAACAAGACCAGAAGGCAGTTAATATACCTTTTGTTATAAACTGATAAACAGTACATTCATAAATACTAAGAATCATGCCTTTCTTTTTTAGAACACCTTAAAAAAAATCAAACTTTATTTGAATTTTTAGTTTATGAGCAATGCCAAAGAAAAATAGAATAAGGTAACTCACCTGAGATGATATGATGGTGGATGGTAGAAATGGGCTATTGCGGTTGTCTGGTAACGTCGGGTGTACGGAGGCCTTCCACAAGGAATTCAAAATGATGGACGATTATGTCAGGCTGAAGAATTCCTTGGGAAGGGGAATGGGTAGGGCGCCTAGAGAAATAGACAATTGTATAAATTTTATTATAAATTATGATGAAATTAATTATATGTTGCATTCAATAAAAACGTTATGTTCATTATATATGTGTAGAAGAATATTTGGAAGATATAAACTTCATCATCTTAACATATTGCTGCATCATGATTTATATATATTTTGTGATAAACATTAAATATTTTTATAATCGATTTATATAAGACAAATTAGGTTTTCAATGATAATGTTTTATATTTCTACAGAGTATTTATTTTTATTATTATATATATTTGGAACATCACATGCTATATAGAAGCGAGGATAGAACAATGGAGACAAGAGCTACGGACGTGAAGACATCGAGGAAGACAACTACGAGGACGACACAACAAATAAATGAACTTAGCAACTTCTGAAGGTAAATATTTTTATTTACTTTTTATAATTTATCTTTATTATGGAAACCCGATCGGGAAACATATACAATGCCAATAAAGAGAAAATAAAGTTCGAACACCCTGCAAAGCTGCAATCTGGAGTAAAAATATAAAGGTTTTTATATTTTATGAGGAATATTCGTTATTAAATTATTTACTTCACAATAATTTTAAAAATATATGTATTCTCATTAAAAATTACCAAAATTACTATTCTGTATACATTCTCATATATCTAAATTGGTATAAAATCATTATTCAACTCTTTTGTTATCAGTTTCTATTCAAAATATTATATTTCAATAAGATAATTGTAAATGAAGCAAATTTACTCTATAGAATTTTCTAGACTAGTGATAACACCTCGCGAATATTTTTAGAACATTCGACCACACTATATTTGTATGCTTCTACCAATGCTGATTCAAATAAACTTTAGGTTTTTCGCCATTATTGTTTTAGCTCAAAACGTACTATATACAGGGTGATAAAAAAAGTCTTGCACAACTTTAAAAATTAATAACTCCGCCAATATTTGCGATAGAGCAATGCTAAAACACCATTGTGTTCAGGAAACAATTGGATTTTAGGGCAAATAATTAAAAATTCGAAATTGTTTTCCGTTATAATTTTATTCGCTAAATGGCGCTCTACCAGTATCAGAGATTTAGCGGCCAAATTGTTTGATAGATTGAAAAATATAACTGATCGACACATATTTTTCCTTTTTGAATACCAGGAAAGAACCCTAATAATATCAAATATGAAATTAATAAAACACCATTTCGCCAAAGGTAGATGAATTGGATGACGAATTTCAAATGCAATCCGAGATATGTAAATAAGGTAAATGCAAAAAAAGGGAGCAAAAAAAAAATATATATATATATTTTAGATGGTTTTTTTTTTAAATAGAACGAATGTTTGAAAAATACTGCTGGAATCAATACACGATTTTTTGAAATGTCAATATAGTACCAAAAATTATTATGGCACTACTAATAGTATTTCTTGCTATAAGAAATGTATAGTTTCTTGACAAATTGGCGACACTTGACTATTTGACTGAATATTTGTCATGATCCAACAAATGAAATAAAGAGGAGATGACAAAATATATTTGTCGTACTTTATTCCAAATATCCTATGGGTTTATCAAATGTTATCATTGCTTATTATACTGTACAAAATTTCCAAAATGTGCTCTCTTAAATAAAAATAATTTATAGATCGACCTTTTGCGTTGAATAACGATATATTAAAATCATTTTGTATTATTATTTTGGGCAATTTCTAATGTTAGGGGTGTACAGAGAATATTCCTTATGCTATTTCTTCTAATGAGCGAAAAGATATAAACTAAACATAAGGGGTATATTGTGTGTACCAGTGTTATTCGAGAAGGTATAAAACTTTGGTCTGTACGACATAATATAAGATGTGAGCAAATGAAAAACAAATCTGTAAAGTGAAAGGGACAAGTCGGTTAAAAAAAGGTTACAACACCTGTAGAAATACGTCTTCTTTTTTGTTGTGACGATTTATAATATTTGTTATGATATTCGTACTTTTCAAAATCAAATTTATTTTATAGTGGCATCTGTGAATAATTCTGATATTTTAAATATTTGTATCATAGGATCTCTCTCTGTCTTTATAACCTTTCCATATTTAAACATTGTTCGATTTTAATATAATAGATGGTTTAATGTACACTTGTAATATTCTACCCATGAGGGCGATGAAGTACTACTCTAGTACTTTTAGGACATAGGGGCGTCACTTTCCTAGGTAGTTCGAGGCCACGTTAAAAAGCATGGCCGAATAGATTCTTGTCTGCTTTAGTGCTAATATATTGTCGCGGAGATAAATAAAGCAAGGGGAAGTTTGGAGATAATTAGTTTATTATAAGGGAGAGATAGAGTGTACGACTTACCCCAAGCCACAGTTAATCCTAATGAGGGACCTCAGCTCCCCCCGCCGGCCAGATTCCCCAGAACCCCTCACACCCGGTGTCCAGCGATGATTGACAGACGTCCCATGGGGCCTCTCGTGATTTAGCCGCTTAGCTTCTTGACATTACTCCCTCCTTAGAAAAAATACAGCGACCCGCTGATTAGCTTGTCTCAGCCCTTGTTCTGGAAGGAAATCTATCACGGCTGGTGTTCCCTAGCAGAATAGAATGTTGTTCTTCAGGGTCCAGGTAGGGCTTCATCCGAATGACATGGACGATATCCTTGGCTTTCCGTGATCGGGGAGAGGGGTCCACGGGCTCTACTTCATACGTAACTTCTGAAAGCTTCTTGGTCACCTTATAGGGACCGAAGTATCTCTTCAGTAGCTTTTCTGATAGTCCTACTTTTCGGATGGGAGTAAAAACCCACACAAGATCATTCTTCTGGTAATAGACTGGAGTATGTTTCTGGTCGTATAGTCTACGGTCTTTCGTCTGTGATTGTAGAAGGCGTGATCGGGAGAGTTGACGCGCTTCCTCAGCTCTGGTCACAAGTTCTCCAACGTAGTCGTTAGAGATCTCATCTGGTAGGTAGGGTAGTACGGCATCGATGTAGGTCTCGGCCTCGCGGGCGTGGACAAGAAAGAACGGGGTGTAGCCGGTCGCTTCCTGTTTAGCAGTGTTGTAAGCAAAAGTTACATAGGGCAAAACTTGGTCCCAGTCCTTCTGCTCAACACCTGTGTACATGGACAACATGTCTACTAGAGTTTTGTTGAACCTTTCAGTCAGGCCGTTGTTCTGGGGATGGTAGGCCGTTGTAAATCTGTGCACAATTCCGCACAGAGCATTGATCTCTTTTATTACTTGAGAAATGAAATTTCTGCCGCGATCTGTTATCATTTCTCTAGGAGCTCCATGCTTCAAGATGACGTCTTCAACCAGGAACTTAGCTGTTTCGATTGCTCCTCCGTCTGGGATCGCTTTCGTTATGGCATACCTTGTCATATAATCGGTGCACACAATGATCCAACGGTTTCCATCTTTAGAAACTGGAAATCTTCCAAGGAGATCAACCCCGACTTTATAGAATGGCTTTTCTACGGGCGGTATGGATACAAGTTGTCCAGCTGGACGTCGAGGTAATTTCTTCCTTCGTTGACACTCCCGACAATGGCTTACATATTGGCGAACAGTTCTATAAAGGCCAGGCCAATAGAATCGTTTTTTGACTTTGTCATACGTCCGGGCGAAACCCAAATGCCCAGCTGTAGGAGCATCATGTAAATCTGCCATAACTTCCGATCTTAAGTGCTTAGGGATCATCATAAGCCAGGGTCTTCCAGTTGTGCTATAGTTTTTCTTGTATAAGATGCCGTCGATAATGCTGAATTCCTTTCTGGTGTAGCCCGAGTTTAAATTATCGATTATTTTAGCTAAATCCGGGTCTTTAGTCTGCTCTATATCGACGTTGGTTAGTGACATCACAGCACTTGGTTGATCGTTCTCAAGCGGGCTCCTTGACAGACAATCGGCATCCTTATGTTTGCGTCCGCTCTTGTAGATAACGGTCACGTTAAATTCTTGCAACTTCAGCGCCCATCTTGCCAAACGGCCAGAAGGACCTTTCTGCCCTACCAACCAACATAGAGAATGATGGTCAGTGACAACCGTGAATGGTCGACCAAACAAATATGGGCGGAATTTGCTAATAGACCAGACTACAGCAAGGCATTCTTTTTCCGTTGTAGAATAGTTATTTTCAGCCTTTGTCAAGGTTCTAGATGCATAAGCTATAGGCCGCTCTTTTCCACCTTGTATTTGTAGAAGAACAGCTCCAATACCATGTCCGCTTGCATCCGTGTGTAGATGGGTATCAGCGGATTCATCAAAGTGTCCTAAGACAGGCTCTGAAATTAGAGTTGTTTTAAGGACTTCAAACGCTTTCTCTTGAGCTGCATCCCAATAAAATTGTTTTTCAGTCTTCAGTAGGTCATGCAAAGATCTAGCTTTGTCGGCAAAGTTCTCAATAAATCTTCGGTAATAGGAACATAATCCAAGAAAGCTCTTCAGTTCAGAGATATTATTCCTTGGCCTCGGAAATTTAGAGACGGCTTCAA
Source organism: Cordylochernes scorpioides (assembly GCA_030710605.1). Lineage (NCBI taxonomy): Eukaryota > Metazoa > Arthropoda > Arachnida > Pseudoscorpiones > Chernetidae > Cordylochernes > Cordylochernes scorpioides. The sequence continues at coordinate 52,734,566 of CP092869.1, read as the reverse complement.
CTTTATCTGGATCTGGATGAATTCCATTGGCGTCAACAAGGTGTCCCAAAATCTTTATCCTCCTTGATCCAAAAAGACACTTTTTGTGGTTCAAGCTTAGTCCAGCTTTCTGGATGCAGCTTAATACAAGTTGTAGACGACGTAGATGTTCCTCAAAGGTAGGTGCGTAAACTACGATGTCGTCCAGGTAGCAAAGGCACATGTTCCATTTAAGACTGCCCAGAACACTATCTATCATCCTTTCAAACGTTGCTGGAGCGTTGCAAAGACCGAAAGGCATTACTTAGAATTCATACAGCCCATCTGGAGTGATGAAAGCAGTTTTCTCCCTGTCTTTTTCGTCCACTTCAATCTGCCAATACCCGGACCGAAGATCCATCGTGGAGAAGTAACTAGAGCCGGCTAAACTGTCCAAGGCATCGTCAATGCGTGGCAGCGGGTAAACATCTTTTTTTGTTATCTTATTTAATCGACGGTAATCTACGCAGAATCTCCAGGTCCCGTCTTTCTTTCGAACTAGAATAACTGGAGATGACCAAGGACTTTCAGAGGGCTTCACGATGTGATTTTCAATCATCTTGTTCACTTCATCTTGAATTAGTCGTCGTTCACTTGGTGCTACTCTATAGGGCCGCTGTTTGATAGGAGACTGGTCGCATGTGTTTATCTTGTGCTTCACAGTACTGGTGGGCTTAATAGGAGTACTCCCAAAGTCAAATATGCCAATAAACTCGTCAAGGCATGAAACAAGCTGTAACCTTTGAATTTCAGACAGCCCTGGATCTAGAGTAAGGTTTATCTTCTGTGACCATTCACGTGACTTTAGCTGCGTTTCTTGTAACTTATCGCTGGATTCAATAAGACTGCAGATATTCCCATTCTCATAACTTTCCATGGTGCACATATTCATTCCTGATGGAATCAGTTGCGGCCAAGACGCTCCATTCGCCACCCAAATGCTACCTCGGCCGTGTCGAAATGTAACCAATGAGTTTGGTATAAGAACTTCCTTTCTTAATAATAAGTCCTTAGAAGTTGAGACTAAAACATCTCTAACCACCACATATTTCTTCGTTCATCACACTGATCTTCTTTATTGATTTAGGCGGGATGACAAAGTCGTCGGAAGCAAACAATCTCTGGTTTTCCTCCTCTCGAGATTCCAGGACGGAGGTTTCCCCGAGATGGAGTTCATTTCTGCCACAATCAATGACGGCCTCGGTGGCCTTGAAGAAGTCCCATCCAAATATGATGTCATGCTGCATTCCACCATAACAACGAATTCAAATGAGATATTCAGACCATTAACTTCTATGTTCAGGACACATTTTCCTAGGGTCTCTATTAAATTTTTATTCGCGGCTTTAAGAATGGGACCTGGTTCTTTGAAGAGAGGTGTCTTTAGTTCGCGTCGAAATTTGTCTGAATTAACAGAAAAGTCGGCTCCTGAATCCACCAATGCTTTAATTTTGCGTCCATTTATTTCGACCATAACAAAATTTTCTTTTAATTTAGCGGCGATATACCCTGGAGGATTTTCCTCAATGGCGACCTCACCCCCGTTAGAAGCCGCTCCACTTAGTTTTTCACATTCTGAGGCATGGGAGAACAGCTAAAACGACGGGCTGGCGACTGGGATTGTCTTCGGGCTGGCGACCTTGCGCGGTTTGGATGTGGGGAAGAGCTCCGGTAGAAGTACGTCGAGGTTTGGGGCGTTACATAGTCGTCGTCGGCGTCATATCTCGGGGGTCGACTCGAAAATCCAACATTTCTTCCTTCTCCGCCATTCCTTGACCTGGCTTCAGCGAAGACCTGCCGTCGTTCCCTACAATAACGGACGACATGTCCGGGTCGTCCGCAGTGGAAGCAGATAGGTTTGTCGTCGTAGGTTCTCCAATGTTCCGTTTTCCTGGGTTGGGTTGGTCGGTCGATATTATAAAAGGGCGTTCGTGGTTGTTGTTGTACCACGTTGACTTGTGGCATGGTAGGTTGTAGAGCACGGCTGACCTCTTCCCTCACAGTCTGTTCCAGGGCGTTCACCTCTCGGAGCGGATTGATCACTTCAGGTGCTGAGAAAACCTTTTGTATCTCTTCTCTAACGATGCGGCGAATTAAGCCGGCCAAGTCGTCTGAGTCGTCAACACACGAAATGGGCATTACGTTTGACAACCTGGCGAATTTCGTACAGCCGATCCGGCGCTGCTTGACGGTTGTCAGATGACGGCAGAACTTCAGGATCTCATCTACCGTCTGTATGTCTTTCGCCACCAATACCTGGTATGTGTCCTCCGAAATTCCCTTTATAATGTGAGCAACTATCTCACCTTCTTCCATGCGAGGGTTCACCTGGTGGCAGAGACTAAGAATCTCCTGGATGTATGACTCGCTGGATTCCTCGGCTTTCTGTGCTCTTGACTTCAGAACTTCCTCGGCGCGTCGAGCAGAATCCTCTTGCAGTCCGAACACACCGCGGAATGCGTCTTCAAAGCTTCTCCACGAGTTGAGTGATTCTTCGTTATTATCAAACCACCTTCCAGCAGTTCCGTTCAAGTAAAATACGACGTTGGCAAGCTTCATGGTCTCGTCCCATCTGTTGTACTTTGACACTCTCTCGTACTCTTTCAACCACTGTCCAGGGTTTATATTTCCATCTCCAGAAAAGGTAGAAGGATCTCGTTGGCGCTGACAAGGGAGGTAGGATCCGCTAACAGTAGGTCTGTGGTCGTCTTCCATTTCTATTCGTTGTGGCAAAGGTTGAAGAATTGGTTCACGTCCCTGTAGACGTCGACTTCTTCGAAGTTCCGTCACGCTACCCAGCGTCTCCGCCAAAATATGTCGCGGAGATAAATAAAGCAAGGGGAAGTTGGGGATAATTAGTTTTTTATAAGGGAGAGATAGAGTGTACGACTTACCCTAAGCCACAGTTAATCCTAATGAGGGACCTCAGCTCCCCCCGCCGGCCAGATTCCCCAGAACCCCTCACACCCGGTGTCCAGCGATGATTGACAGACGTCCCATGGGGCCTCTCGTGATTGGAGCCGCTTAGCTTCTTGACAATATATTTACAAATCTGTTCTATATAACCTAAGTAATTGGGTGATGACATGTTATAATTCAATACTACACAGAATTATTATGTAGTGAAGATACAAACCTCTAGTCCTCCTCGTCACTGTCCTCCTGTGGAGGGTTGAGGAGCATGGAGAGGGTGAGTGCCATCCTGAACACAAGTTGTTGTGAGGTTCGACAGTTCAGAGTGAAGTAATCCACTTACTCCAACTGGGCATCCTCCTCTTCCTTTGTCAGAGGAGCATCGTCCGCCATTGTTCTGGACAACATCACCATGTCAGTATATCTGTGGGGACAATACCAAGTGTGGTAACTTACTCGGGTTTTCCTCCAAGGGGACTGGTTGAACACATTACAAGGTTAGAACAACAGAACAACAGAACATGTTCTATATTAAGGATTGGGTAGAGCACAGATAGAAATATTTCTGTGTTAAAATGGACACAGGAACAAACTGTGAGAACTGTAGTGTAAATTGGTTAAATGGTTGTGTGTGGACATAGGAAGGTATACTGGATTGAAAATTGTAAAACGATTGAACATATTACTGAGTTGAAATGGCAGAATTGGTTAACATATTGGAAATTGTTTGAGAGATAAAAATATATCAAGGCTAGAATATCGGGAAAGAGGAACAGATTCCAGGTTGATAACTGGGTTACAAATTGATATAATTATAGATTAAAGTAGCAGAAAATAGAAAAGGTTTAAGGTTGAAAACTGCATGACAGATGGATATATTTCAGGGCGAAAATGTTATGATAGGAGGAATACATTCTAGATTGAGAAATTCAGGACAAATAGATATAGTTCAGAGTTAAAATTTCCCGACTGTAAAATATTTTCCTAATTGAGACATACATATTTCCGAGTTTAAACATGGTGGAACGAAGGAACTGTTAAATTAACTCACTTCTGGCAAGGGTTCCACCCCCCGATTGGCCGCTTGCAGTGGGAGCAGCTGTAAAAATGCATTGATTAAGTTGTGGTTAATTTATGTGTTTTGAGGGGTGTTTGAAGTTATTTATATAGACTCAATTGACGTTATTAAGTAAATAGAATCAGATTATTTAATATTTTGTGTGTGTGTATGGTAATATTCACCCAATAAAATATATTGATTATTTTGGAATTTATATATGAATGAATATATCGTTTTGACAAGATGTATAGTATTCATTTACCTATTTTTATTAATTGAAATGTAAATCACTTTATTTGAAAGAACCTTATGCTAATTCCATAAACGTGAAGAATGTAGTGCATTCTTTTATATTTTTAAAATAATTATCACATACATACACACTCACACAAGGAAACCTGCGTACCCATACATATCTAATGTAGCGTAATATGAAACAATGATTTTTACGTCTAAACAATACTTACGGCAGCAGGTAATATGGTGAGTAGCTCCTCATCCATGACGTGGTCGGCTGGTTGTTGTCAGGAACCCAGTATATTTCACCGTCGTATGCCCTTAAATACCAAAAGGGAGTGAATTTTTCTGACATATTATACAATGAATAATTTGGAGATTTTTAGTTCTATTACCAGCTACCAGAGTAGCCTCTGGAGTATAAATTAGATTTTGACACTTCCTTTTAGTGTCATACAATTATACGAGAAATAACTTGATAGTTATTTTTTCTACTACCAGCTACCAGAGTTGGCTCTATAGTATCTATTTGATGTTGATAGCTCTTTGTAGTGGTGTATATTATACAGGGAATAACTTAATAGTTATTTGTTCTGCTACCAGCTAATAAAGTAGGTTCTGAAGTAGCATTTAGATGATTATATGTTGACACCTCTTTGACAGATGATGCTGACATGCATTATTTGGCATATAAAGTTGTATATAATGTATAAGGATATATATAATGTTATAATCTGATAACTCATTCCGCATTTTTGTGGTGAGATATACATTATACAGTGAAAACCCTGGTTCAGTCTTTGGTCATACTACGAGTCACAGGGTAAAACTGAAAGATAAATTATATTCAGAATTTATATGGTGACATACCATATATACAGTGAGTAAATTGATAGTGCTTGACTCCCTACCAGACACCAATAGGGTTCTGTTAAATGAACTAGATGACCACAAAGAGTAACTAGATGAACTAGATTTTGCATTTCAGTGATGAAATACTATATGCAAAGAATGACTTGATATTTATTGGTTCTTCTACAGGCCAAAGGGATAGGTTCCATAATATTGAATAGATATCTAAAACTAGGTGTTGAGACAATTTCAATACAATACATCACTAACAGCGATCATGGTAGGTGCAGTAATTACGATTAAATTTTGTATTTTTGAGGTGAAATTCATTATATCTGAATAACCTGATATTGTTCTTTGTTTTATACTACCATCTAGAGGCTAGCTACTGGAATAGTAATAATCTGTTGCATTTTGTGAGGAAACATTTTTATAGAGTGAATAATTCGATGAATAATTCACTAAAGGACTAGCAATGAAAATAGCTAATAGAGTAGGCCCTGGAATATCAATAAGATGTTTACAGTTTTATGGTGAGACATACGCTATACCATAAATAACTTGATAGTTTAGGCTCAATTCAGTAATAATCAGCGATTTTCACACAATTCTTTACAATCAATCTTGAATACCTATTCGAGTTTGATATGGCTATAAAATAAATAGTAAATAATGATATAAATTTATATGTACTGCCACATGATCAAATACTCTATAAAATTCATTCTTCAATAATCGGAGGTTAAATGAGAAAACTATATTATTTATTGAAAACAAAGTGGTAATTAGCGAATTCTTGCATTTCTTGCGGAATATTGTTTCACTTCCAACAATAAAGACAGTATCATTGAGGATCATGATGTCTTCAGCGCCATATTTGGTCACACCAAGTTTGACAAACACTCCTCTGTCATTGTCTTTACTCTTTATACCCTTTATTTTTATGTGAATTTAATTTATAATCAACACAACACTAATTCTTATTCATTTATTATTCATCTTCCTTTTTATATAATAATTTTTATTTTATTGTAGCAATTGATTTGTATACATATTCAATGTACAACAAAAATCCAATAAATTGTTTCTTACTTTGGCCTTGCATAGCGAGAATAACTCACCTGAGCATAGGTTTAAATTCAGATCATGAGAAGGTTGATAAAGAGAGTCGAACTGCGTCTCTATATATTTGTGAAATGAATTTACTCAAATCAAAAAAAAAATATATATATATAGTGATTATTTATTTATAGATAATAGTATATGAATGAATTGTAGTATTTTAAATAATTACAACTCTCTTTAAAGCAACAAAAGAAATTTTTTATTGCATTTAGCAAGACAAGAAATAAAAAAACAAGGAATGCCAAACAAAACCTTTTTAGGTTAATCAACCTGCAACCACCTACCGGTTAGTTCCTATTCAAAATCTAGCTTTCACACAGAGTATTGAAAAATAAAATACGACAATCCCTCCCCTGTGTGGAAGCTTCTATCAAACAAGTCCGAGAGAGTTTATATAGTTTTTAAGTTTCTCCTTGGTAAGACTCTTTGTTAATAGGTCCGCTTCCATTTCGTCACTCCTAACAAATTCAAGGTCGATTGTTTCTTCTTCCACAGCATCTTTTATAAAATACAATTTTCGGTTTATATGTTTCGTCCGGGAAGTTATTTTTTCAGATTTAATCCACTTGATAGCAGATTGACTATCTGTTTTAAGCGTTGTAGGAAAGCTCGCATCCTTACATAGTTCTTCTAAAAGTCCTTTAATCCATTTTACTTCGCAGATCCCTTCGCATATCGAAATCAGTTCGGCTTCGCATGTAGACAGAGCCACCAAACTTTGTTTCTTGCTTCTCCAACTGATCAGGTTGTTTCCCAGTTTAACTGTGTATCCGGAATAGGACTTTGCGTCACTTGTTGAACACCAGCTTGCATCTGTGCTGACAAGAATGCTATTTTCTGATGGCCTGTATCTTAACATTTTATCTCTGGTTCCCTTCAGGTATCTATATATTCTCTTAACTCCTGTTAAATGTACTTCTCTTGCATCATTGCAAAATCGAGATAAATTGCTCACATTAAAAGAAATATCTGGACGAGTTCCGGTTGCCAAATACATCAGGGATCCGATCATCTCTTGATACAATGTCCTGTCTACTGGTTTGGAGTCTTGACATTCATCAAAACTTTGGTCTCGATCTCCCGGAGTTTGTACAATGTTACATTCTTCGAGTGCAAATTTCTTCAAGATTTTATCGATATAATGGGCTTGTGATAGATCAAAACCGTATTCAGTTTTCTTTATCTCTATACCAATGAAAGGTTCATTCTCCCCTTTTCCTTTTAAAGCAACAAATCTTCCTATCTCTGATGCTAGTTTTTCATTAAAGGTTTTATCCGTTCCGGCTATTATTAGATCATCCACGTATAAACCCAATATTCCATATTCCTTTCCTTTTCTAAAAGTGTACACACATGGATCATATTGCGATCTTTCCATTCCCAGTTGTATCAGTATCTCGTTGATCTTTTTATTCCAACAATGTCCTGATTGTGGAAGTCCATATATATTTTTAACAATTTGCAAACTTTGTCTTCTTCACCTTTTTCAACAAATCCTTCCGGCTGTTTCATAAAAATAGTTTCCTTCAATTCTCCGTAAAGGTAGGCGGTCTTCACATCATATGATGTTATAACCAAATTCAACTGAGCTGCTAGGGCTATAATTGCGCGAAGACTTTCTTTTCTGATCACTGGTGAAAATGATTCCTCATATTCTACGCCATATTTTTGATTACAACCAATAGCAACTAATCTAGCTTTTCTTCTATAAACACCCTCACCAGGCGTACTCTTTATGCTAAAGATCCATTTGCAGTTTATGATCTTCATATTCTTTTCTCTTTGAACGAGAGTCCACACCTTATGCTTGTTAATAGAGTAAAATTCTTCTTTCATTGCTTCGAGCCATTCATATTTATTCTCGCAATTAATCGCCTCCTCGTATTTTTCGGGAATACGTTCTTCTGGTTCTAATATAAAATTCACGTTATTTCTTTCTTTTATTCTTTGCGAACGTCGAACGCCTTGTTCAAGCAATTTCATTTCTTCTTCTCTCAGTTTTGCTCTGTGTTTTTCCTCTAAAACCTTTTGTGTATCTCACTTTTTGCGACCTGACCTTACAATTCTTTCCTCGTTAGGTTCGTCTAGCGTGGGAATCGTTTCTTCATTTAGTTCTGAGGTTTCTGGACGCGTCCAAAGGTCGATTTCAATATAATTTCCTCTTCCTTTTTATATGCAAAATGGTCGTAATTTGTGTCTTCTTGAAGATTTTTTGCATAATCAATTCCTTTCTCATTTTCGACAATTTTACTGATCTTACTTCTTCTATTTTCTTAGTGATTATGTCATACACTCGATTAGCCTTTCTTTTCAGAGAATAGCCTACAAAAATACCTTTTCGACTTTTAGGCATAAATTTACTTCTATGCTGTTGTGTAATGGGCCAAAACGCCAAACAACCGAATATTCTGAAATATCGAATGGAGGGTTTTCTTCCTTTCCATTTCTCCATTGGTGTATCAAGCTTGATTGACCTATGTGGAGTAGAGTTTTTGACATATGATGCAGTAGCGACTGCCTCCGCCCAGAAATCCATGGGTAATCCTGAATCAAACAATAATGTCCTTGCTGTTTCAATTAGGGTTCGGTTTACTCTCTCCGCAACTCCGTTACTTTGTGGCGAGTAGGTGGTGGAGAGTTGGTGGTGTATTCCATTTTTAATTAAGAAATTATTGAATATGTGATTAGTGAACTCTGTGCCATTATCAGTTCGCACATCCTTTATTTTCAGGTTTAGCTCATTTTCCACTCTTGCCTTAAATTCTTCAAACTTCCCCAAAGTTTCATCTTTGTTTTTCAGAAAGTAGATAAAGGTTCTTCGGCTGAAGTCATCAACCAGAACAAAAAGGTATTTTGATCCACCTAGAGATTGGTATGGCATTGGACCACATAAATCCATATTCACCAATTCAAGGGGTTTGGTTGTACAGTTGGTGGTAACGGGATGGTAAGGTTGTCGAGTCAATTTCCCCATTATACAAGCTTCACATTCTGGCAAGTTCTTATATTTAACATTAAACCTCAATATCACATTCCGTTGAATTATCTCTTTCATGTACGCTTCGTTCAAATGATTCAGTCTTCTATGCCACGAGCTGATATTGTCATTTGAGAAATCATCTTTTGTGGTCATGACATTCTCCGTCTTTTCCGAGTATTCATCTCTGGACCTTGTTTCCATTACATGCATCCTATCCTAGATTTGAGCCTCTGCAATTAAATCATCCTGTTCATTGTAAATCTTTGCTCCATCTCTATTGAAAATTACAGTATTTCCTTGGTTAGTTAATTCGTATATTGATAAAAGATTAGACCTTAAGTTAGGTACATGCAGAACTCCTTTAATTTGAACATTCTCATTTCCGTTTTCGGTACAAGTAGAAACCTTGATATCACCTTTAGCTGTAGCATGTGTAACTTTACCTTCTTCTGCCAAATTTATCTCACTTTATAAGGCATTACATTTTCTATCCAGTCCAAGTGTGGAGATAAATGCGTAGTACACCCTGAGTCAAGACACCAGGTTTGTATATGACTATAATTATTTGAGGAGTTTTCAAAAACTCGATATGTGCTGGTGTATTGAAAGTTTGTTCCGCAGGCTTTCTTGATATTCTTAAGTTCAAGTCCAATATCAATGATCTTATCATCTAGGTTGCCCGTGTAGATTTTCTTTAATTCATCCCATACTTTCTTTGCTTTAGTTTCATCGAGAAACATTCCTGCTTGTTCATCTGATAGAGTTGTAACTATAATTCCAAAGGCTTCGTCATTCTTTTCACTCCTTATTTGCCAAGCGACTTCATCTTTATATCAGGCTCGGGATCCGAAATTACGCATTTAAATAATTTCTTTCCACGTAAAAGTGCTCCGACTTTTAAAGCCCAAATCGGATAATTTGTTCCTGTTAAAGGTTCAATTTTTGTCGTTGGCGAAAAATTGCATTCCATTTTAGCCTTGTTTTTCAACTTTTAAAAATTAAACAATATAGTTTAAAGGTAGTTTATAATTAAAAAATGTTTTTTTTTCAATCCTTCTATTAAAAACTTTCTTTTATAAATATAATTCAAATTCTATTGAAACATATTTCAAAATATACATACGTGGATGCAGAAGAGATCTTTGTTTATCGATTAGAATAAACGTATCAAACTTCTGATAAAATATTTTCGCCTTTTCTCAAGTTTTAAATTGAACCACTCTCTGCTATACCATAAATTGTAGTATTTTAAATAATTACAACTCTCTTTAAAGCAACAAAAGAAATTTTTATTGCATTTAGCAAGACAAGAAATAAAAAAAACTAGGAATGCCAAACAAAACATTTTTAGGTTAATCAACCTGCAACCACCTACCGGTTAGTTCCTATTCAAAATCTAGCTTTCACACAGAGTATTGAAAAATAAAATACGACATATTTCTACACTAAATAGGAAATTTATCTTTGCCGTTGTGGTCATACAGTCTTACATTCAAGTTTTCTCTCTCTCTCTATTGTATATATCTATTCCAATTTACTTACTCCACGACTGGCTCCTCTTCGGCCCTGGAACACAGCATTTAAAACTTTAAAAGACAGCACAAAGAAAAATTAAAGTTAATATTATCAAATCCAACGATATAGAACTTGGTAATTATCAAGATAAGTTTAACATCAAACAATATACAATATATAAACATAACATACAATATACACACTTGTATATTAAAAGAAACACATTGCCTGAAAATTAATTGTTATATTTTTTATCAATAGATGGCAATTGAATTTATAATAAAATAAATAAAGTTTCCAGAGCTAAGATTATTGTGAAAACTTTTTATTTTCAAGCTTTCGGACTTGTCAGTCCTTCAACAGGAGTATCAAATAAATATATTAATGGTAATATTAGTTTCATATACAAATTATTATTTACATATTAAATATATTCATATATATATACATATTACAAATTAAATATTTATGCTATTGAAAGAAAGAGAGGAAATATATTTCATTCTTTGTGTGTGAAATATTGAATATATTAACATATATCTACTTTAGGGGAAACTTTAATTAAAAGGTTGGTAGGTTTCTCAAGCAAATAACTATTTCTAAATTTACTTACGGAACGGGCAACACCTCCTCGGCACTGGAACACACCATGTAAGGCAAAGACCATATCAAATATACAAAGTCCACACAAGTATAAGATCAAGGGTGTAATTCTCATTATTCTCGGCACTGGAACACAACATGTAAGGCAAAGACCATATCAAATATACAAAGTCCACACAAGTATAAGATCAAGGGTGTAATTCTCATTATTCTCGGCACTGGAACACACCATGTAAGGCAAAGACCATATCAAATATACAAAGTCCACACAAGTATAAGATCAAGGGTGTAATTCTCATTATTCTCGGCACTGGAACACACCATGTAAGGCAAAGACCATATCAAATATACAAAGTCCACACAAGTATAAGATCAAGGGTGTAATTCTCATTATTCTCGGCACTGGAACACACCATGTAAGGCAAAGACCATATCAAATATACAAAGTCCACAAAAGTATAAGATCAAGGGTGTAATTCTCATTATTCTCGGCACTGGAACACAACATGTAAGGCAAAGACCATATCAAATATACAAAGTCCACACAAGTATAAGATCAAAGGTGTAATTCTCATTATTCTCGGCACTGGAACACACCATGTAAGGCAAAGACCATATCAAATATACAAAGTCCACACAAGTATAAGATCAAGGGTGTAATTCTCATTATTCTCGGCACTGGAACACACCATGTAAGGCAAAGACCATATCAAATATACAAAGTCCACACAAGTATAAGATCAAGGGTGTAATTCTCATTATTCTCGGCACTGGAACACAACATGTAAGGCAAAGACCATATCAAATATACAAAGTCCACACAAGTATAAGATCAAGGGTGTAATTCTCATTATTCTCGGCACTGGAACACACCATGTAAGGCAAAGACCATATCAAATATACAAAGTCCACACAAGTATAAGATCAAGGGTGTAATTCTCATTATTCTCGGCACTGGAACACACCATGTAAGGCAAAGACCATATCAAATATACAAAGTCCACAAAAGTATAAGATCAAGGGTGTAATTCTCATTATTCTCGGCACTGGAACACAACATGTAAGGCAAAGACCATATCAAATATACAAAGTCCACACAAGTATAAGATCAAGGGTGTAATTCTCATTATTCTCGGCACTGGAACACACCATGTAAGGCAAAGACCATATCAAATATACAAAGTCCACACAAGTATAAGATCAAGGGTGTAATTCTCATTATTCTCGGCACTGGAACACACCATGTAAGGCAAAGACTATATCAAATATACAAAGTCCACACAAGTATAAGATCAAGGGGGGTAATTCTCAATTCTGAGCTTCCTATAAATCCTTCTCAATCAATTTCGGATTCAGAGATGTACAATTTGTCACACATGCCTAACAACCCTGCTTTAAACCATAAGTGTAATGTTAATTAATAGATAAGAGCTATTTCCTCTATATTTAAATGAAGTGTAAAAGTAATTGTATTAAGAATAATTATCTCTGACTCTCTTTAAGCCTAGAATGTGTTATATTAAGAAATAATATGAAACGATTTTAAAGTTGAAAATTAACCAAACCTAGTTAAAGCTAAGACACAATTTGTTGATGTACTATTGCCAACAAACGCCAATATGGAGGAGAATATCTATCCCCACCTAAGTTGTAAACTTGATGAAGAACAATATAATTCAGGTTTTGAATTGAGATATATGGGACTTGTGTGCTCCATTTGAAACCTGAATTTGATTGAGTACATAATTGCAACCAACAATTCTCCTTTATTAAATTCACTTCAATATAGAATGTAGATGGGACCGAAAATATCATATTCATATGGACTTTAAAATATATATATGTATTTAACGTATGATAAAATTAACATTTGAATATAAATTGTGCGAATATAAGGATCGAATGAATATTTTTAAAATAACAAATGTAAACCTCGCAAGTCCACGTTGTCTGATACAATATTATAACTTCTTTACAAGAGGATCGGGGAATCGGCCATTTAATTCTTGAACTCAGAGCCTGGTCCTCTCTTTGAGAAGAATATATCTTCCTCTTTTCTGGAATAGAGTGTTGGTTTCCTGATTTCTCTGAAGTCTTCTCTACGGACCTTTGCTAGATCTCTGTCCTCTTTCTACCTTCGCCTACACCATGCAGTCCTTATTCGTGACTCCTGAGTCTCCTTTGTTATCTTCACCTTAACTATGCTCCAACTCACGCCATAAACAATTTCTTCAAATATTTCTCTCTGCTAAATATCTGGTTTCTAGGAAAATTCAATTCACAATTCTGTAAGGTTCTAATATAAAACCATTCCCTAATTTATACTTACATTATTGAGGAAACCTCTTTGGCGCTAAAACACACCAAGTGAGTTAGAGAGATTAAAAGATACTTTATTGACGTCCAGTCAAAACAAAGTTATAACAAAATTACAGCTGTAAGCAATATAAATTAAATATATACATTGAAATCAGACTCGAGACTTCCCCAAGGACGTATATACTATTTCAAGGGTTACAAGCCGCCCTGAGTCTGGTATGCGCTTGGACATAATGGAGTTGTTGTCCATAAACATGCACAATTGCCATGTTGAGGAATTCGCACAAAATGATATTGTTTTGTGGAGAGCTGTCTGAGGAGTTGCTCCCTCTCAGGGAGAGTGAGTTAGAGTTTAAGACCCCTTATTAAATACAAAGTCTACAAAGGTCTAACATTGAAGATAATATTCTATTTACTGGCATTCATATAAACTTTGATTAATTAACTCTGGAAACCCCGTGATAGACACTAAACGTCTAAGAATCTAAAAAACCTAATAGTGACTCCATATTTGTAATCTTAATAGTTTAGGGATAGTTACTCTGACACCTGAGAAGAAAATTGCTTAATTGATTCAATTATAAAACCTAATTATAAGAAATTATTTCTCCATTTGGGCCAATACTTCTAGCTATCTTGAGTAAACAAATATATTTAGATTTTACACTTATGGTCAAAATATATGTTTCTATATAAATATTGACACAAAACTCGTATAAAAATGAGAATTCATTATACACATACAAGGGTCACTCCGAAGGTTTTTGGAATCAATATTAAATAATTAAAATATTAAAAAATAAATTATTCCATTAAAGTCTACATTCATTTTTTACCAACTATAAACATTTTGATAAAATAGTAACAACAATGACTCATAGAGGGCACGCCTTTGTTTGCAGTGTAGCGGTAATTTCTAAACATTGCAGCATTTTTTATTTCCAAAAGTTAAGTTATGGTTAAAAGCGGTAATTTCTAAACATTGCATCATATTTATTTCCAAAAGTTAGGTTTTTGTTGAAAAGTATTAAATTTGACACTGATGATGAAGCACTGCAAGCCTTTATCAATACCGTAAATTCTATCCCAGAAGATGACTGGTGTAAATGCTTCGAAAATTGGTTTTCACGGATGAAATCGTGCATAGGTGCTAAAAGTGAATACTTTGAGAAACCCGGAAAATTTAAAAGTGCAGCTTTATTAAAAATAAAAAATAAGTGATTGCAAAAACATTTGGAGTGACCCTTGTATCTATCTATCTATTCGCTCTTGCTCTAAACATATTTCTTTTAAGAAAATACAATTCACAATTCTGTGAGGTTCTAAGATAAAAATAATTCATTAATTTACTTACATTGTTGTGGCAACCTCTTCGGCGCTAAAACACACCATGTAGAGTAAGGCTCAAGACCCCATATCAAATTTACTAATTTTACACAAGTTTATCATTAAATACTGAATACTGGCGCTCACATAAACTTTGATTAATTAACTCTGGACTCAGTGATTGACAATAAACGTCAAATACTCTTTAAAAAAAACTAAAATTGAGTCCATCATTGTAATATTAATAGCTTAGGATAGTTCTTCTGAAATCCAAGATGGAAATTGCTCATTTGAGATAATTCTAAAGACTTTTTATTAGACATTTATTTTTGATTTTGGGCCAAATTTCTCTAGTAAGATTAAGTAAACAAATTGATTTAGACCATCCATCTGGTCAAAATATTTATTTTGATATAAATATTGACCCACATTCACGTAGAAATTGAAAATAACGAATCATCCATACTATCCTTTTGTCCTTCTTTTATTGAGAATGTTTTTAATATATTTATGCTATACATAAGAAATGGAAGCAATATATAGCACGAATGTTTCTTTTTTTTAAACACAAACGTGCTTTATGATGCTTCCATTTATTATGTATAGATGGCACTTTATCCCCTTATATATTAATGCTATACTTGAGAAATAAAGGAAGTGTTTTTCTATTTTATAATCTCTCTTTATTTGTAAGTATAATTCCTCTATAACATTTTGGGTTGAATCGACAACTTTAAGGAATTTGCCAAAATAAAAATGTCTAAGAAAATGATATTGTAAAAGATCATCTTACGTTTTCCCGCAGCAGGATGTGAACAGTCTGCCGAATCTGAAACAGAAATAAACTTATAAATACTAAAGTTATCTATGATTATCATAGATTCCATGATCATATACATCTTTCTAAAATTTAGAATGGAAAAAGTGTTTTATTTTAAAATATAATCTTAACTTTAACTATTATATAATATTTTAAACTTTAATTATCTTAATCTAATATATGTAATTTTATTTAGAAAGCAGAGAATTTAAATATCATCCTCATTTAAATCAGTAATTTAAAAAATATGTTTGAGTTGAAAAAAGATTTCCACCATTCAACATAATTATGTAAAAAATGAATTGAATCGAAAAAAAAAAAAAACCTGACGAAGTGTTTTCACTTCAATAAGTTATCGTATATCACAAGACCATCTTCTACAGACACATAGCATTAACACAGTTAAACAAAGAGACTTCATAAGTAGAAAAGGTTGGTAGCATATTATTTTAGCTTCAATTCTATGTAGCTGTGGGGAATTGAGTCGAAAAGCTTGTGTTGAAAGTTCATTCAATAAAAGAAATGCACTCTACCTTTCTTCTTGTTTGAGCATTTATATATTCGTCATATATTACAGTATCAATCACATACATTTAATTTAACCTTCATCATTTGGCGTTACCAAGATAAAACTGTAATGAGGATCCATACGAAAAGGGAACCTCTGTTGGCCGATATTGTGATCAGGGTGCACGGACCGATCTGATTTTCTCCATGGACAAGACACCATAACCACCAGTGTAATCAGAATTTTAAAAAAAGCTCTCGTTCTAGACCTGCATATTGAATTCCATCCGTCCAATTTAATTAACACAAATAACTTTTGTGTGAAACTGTCTTTACTTGTTTTGAGACTTTAAGAAGACCATTGATTAATAAAGTAGTAATTCCTACAGATGTCTTTAGCAATCATTTGACTAAGGCTTAGAGAATATTGTTATCTGAATTTTTAAACATGATCTCAGTACAATTTCAGTAAGTACAATTTCTTTTTATTCAATTGTAAAATCAGATGAGTATATATTTATAAGAGAGGGAGATGTATTTATTGATATTATATATAAACAAACAAGTCGCTCCCTCTCTCTAGAATGAAATAAAATAAAACATTTAGTTGGTATTTATTCGAAAAGATGGCGCTCTCCACAGTTAAAATTCTCTTTGTGTTTTAATTACAAAAATGACATAAAAGGTTTACCTTCCCCATTTTTTCTTAGCAGGGAAGAGGCGCTTCCAAAAGTTTCTACACAAACAAATCCTAGTTTGAATGTATATATTATAAGGGTGAATATAATATTTATTCGTATTTATAAAATGGTGGAGAATAATATTTTTAGGAAATGCGCAACACTACCATGCTATATAAGAGGATGGTTCCCAAAGGCGGAAGCCCAATATAAAATCAAATTATTCGAATACAGTAGAACCTCCCTTTAGCGGACACCTCTCTACAAAGGACAGTTTTCATTGGCAAAATTGCCATTTTTACAATTTAGCAACTCTCCGATAAGAGGACAGCTCTCCCTAAAGGGTACTTTGGTTCTTCAATTAGGTGTCCTTTACAGGGAGGTTCTACTGTATATGCCAATATAAATAATCTGAATAATATTGTTCATCCTTAAGGAAAAAATGCTAAATGTAAATAGGGAGGTAAAAATATGCGAGGTGGAAGGTAAAGGATAGTCAATAGAAGAACAGCTTCAAAATGGCCCAAGAGATTTATAGATTGAGGCATCAGCTTTGAGGACAAATCTTAAATGGGACGAACACATGTGACGGCTTTCAAGATACTATTTCTGATGATGAACAACCCACGACAATTTACGCGTGAAATATCATCCAGACTTGGACCATCCAAAATTACGATCAACCGAACTCTAGACAAGTTGCACTTTATTAGAAAACGCCCAAGACACTATTCTCACGACCTGACTTATAGCAATGTCCCAAAGACGAGTCGATATCTATAACCGATTGTTAGAAAACCTACAAGATCTTCGGTTTTGGAAGCGGATTGTAACTGAAGATGAAAGGTGGATCTATCTTCGTAATGTCAACACAAGACGACAATAGGTTCACTGTGATCAAGAGGCTAAACATGTAGTAAAAATGATCGTTTTGGCCATAAAGCGATGTTGCCCGTATGGGGAGTGGAACATCAATGGTATTGTACACTACGAACTTGTTTCTAATGGTCGTGCAGTTAATGCCAATCTCTACTCAGAACAACTCAGTCGAGTACAGAAAGTTTTGAAGAATCGATTCCCTGCTTTGATCAACCGAAAGAGAGTACTCCTGAAAATGACAACGCTCCAGCTCATCGAATAACGAATAAAATAAAGGATTTAGAAGGTATTGAAGTTCCACCTCACCCTGCTTATAGCCAGAATATTGCGCCATCTGATTATGCATCATTTCGGTCCATGGCTACATTTATAAGGGGAAGACACTTTGAAACATTCCAGGAGGTCGAAATTGGTTCTCGTGAATTTTTCGACTTCAAACTCCGTGAATGGTATTACCAGCAAATTGAAAAACTGGCAAAAAGATGGTTGACCGTTATTGAAAATGACAGTATATACTAGAACGAAAAATATTTTTGTTTTTATATTATTTAATATGTCTTTGAACTCGTTTATTGATAAAAACCTTTGTTACAGCCTGGTATATGCCATAATTGGATTTCACACTTCTCTCTCTCTCATGCCTGCAGCATCTGTGAGCCTTTTGCCAGTGTCTTCTGCAGGAGAACACCAGCTCCAGCTATCATGCGGAGTACGAAGCGGAGACCATCGTCCTGCGGGGAGCGGCGACCTCCATTACCCGTCTCACCAGCCAGAGGTCGCGTCGGGCTCTGGATTCGGCACGGCTCCAGAAACATCTCGTTAACGAGCTTGCTACCCGGTGGACTCCCAACATGGATGTACCGCACTCCATCCCCTGGCCCTGCTTCTCGGGGCACAACGCAGACATCACCCTACGGCTGGCCCTCCACGCCCTACCCCATCCAGACCATCCTGCCTTGAGGCGTGCCAACTGTGGGTCTAGATACGGGTCGCTGACCCACAGATATTGGAGTTGCTGAGCCGTGCGATCCCTGCTCCGGGAGGTGTTGACTTCTTGTGACTTGCCCCTTAATCTTCAGGCATGGCTGTTTGGCGTCGGCCACCATCTCGAGGCAATGCAACTAACAAGTGTGGCGAAGGCCACTATCTACAAGTAACATATTGGTCTTGAGGTGGGTAATGCCAGCCAACACCTAGACCTGACCACTCTGTGGGAAATATTTTCGCAGTCCACTGGTGGCGGAGTCTTTCCCGCGGTGGGCGACACCAATGAATGACCCTTTTATATTTTTATCTTTATGTATATTTATCAATTCTATATTTTACATTTATTTATCTATAGTTTTCCTTATTTATATATACAATCTCTTATTTATTCGTTTACCTATTTATTTATATATATATATATATATATATGTGTGACAATATAGTGGTAATAATGTGGTGAGGAGGGAGCGAGGTTCTAGGCGCTGAACGGCCGTTTGTCGTGTGTGGTCACCCCCCGGCTATCTGTCCCCAGGTGTTGACGGGCGGGCCCCTTTTGCCCCCCCCCCCCCCCCGCCCCCCCCCCCCCCACCTTTGGAATGTCGTGATGTCTAAAGTGTCTCGCTTTAGCTGCCCATTTCTCTCTCGTTGACTGTAGGTTTGTTTTATTAATCCTGGAAGAGCATATATTATGACATATATATATATATATATAACCTTATATGAACGATATAATAAAAGTAGTTTCAATCTCTCTCTCTCTCTCGGCCGTGCGGCCACGCGGCGCGCGAGCTCCGCGTTTTCGAGAGATTGAGATGGAGGCGATGGAGATTTCCAATATGTTTTCTAGACTGGTGGAGAGCCAGGATGATGTCAAGGATGATGGTGGTACTCCCACCCAGAAAAAAACTACCAATGCCGAGAAATCGGCGGAAGAAGTTTCTAAGCTTGATTTGAAAAATACATTTTTAATCAAGCAAACAAACGGCGACTATGTAAATCAGGCCGCGGAAAAAAAAACAAGCCTATGCAAATTGGGCGGAAAGAGTGGAAGCTTCGGAGAAGCAATCTGCTTTGGAATCGGATTGGAAATTTCCTAAATCCAACAAAAGAAAAGGCCAGGAATCTCCGACCCAGCCAACAAAAATGGCAAAGGCTGAAGCCATCGCAGCCAGGCCATCACTACAACCGAGGCAGGAAAGAAAAGATACTGTCACGCAAATTAAAAGTAGCAGACAGCAACAAGAACTAGCTAAAGCGAGGTCGGCAGCGGCAACATTTGATCAGTGTTGCTTCATTGAATGGTGCCCTGGACTTCCACCAAGTCCCGTACATGAAAGCGCTGGAACAGATGATGGGAAAATCTTCAGTTTACCAGCTCATGAAGATGTCCGGCCATGTTCTGGTGACACTTTCCAGCACTGAGAAGGTCGAACGCCTAATCGAGGAGGGCCTTACCATCGGCAGCACACTCCTAAGAGCCTTCCCTTACAGGAAGAAGGCCGAAAAGATCACTATAGGCAACCTTCCTATCGCCGTAAAAGATGAGGACATCGTTGCGGCGCTAAGGCCTTACTGCAAAGTGGCCTCGATGGCCTACGAAGTAGTAACCTGCGAAGGTTACACCTGGACCACGGGCAGCAGGGAAGCCTTCGTCCTTCTGAACGAAGGACGGAAACTCCACCAACTCCCTGCCAAGCTGGTGATTATCTCCAAGGGAGAATCCACACCCGCCTACATCACTTACGGCGTAAGGTGTAGCAAATGTCACCGCCAGGGACATCGGCGAGCCACCTGCCCCTTGGGAACCCCCCAGAGTCGTCCTGCCCATCTTCAGGACAACCAGAATGGACTGCTGTCGACAATTCTATCCTCCCAGCCCAAGTCCTTGCAAAAATCCGCAGCGCCTACATCGGCTGCACTGGGTCCTGACACCACTAGGCAGACCCCTTCGAGACCTTCCAGCCCTGCCACATCATTGCCTGTGGCGAACCTTTCTAACCCTCCCCAGGTGACTCCGGTCACTGAACCTTCTGCTTCAGCGCCCAACGCCAACCGGTTGACGCCACTACAACCGTCTTCTTCGGCCTCAAGTCAGAAGAGCAGCGTAAACACCCCTGCTCCTGCTCCCACCATCACTACAGCTGCACCTCCACCTGCAGTATCCGACCACCCTGCGCCAGAGGCTGCCCCGGTGCAGAGGACCCTCATACCAACAGTCCATAAGGACAAAACCCCCGAGACTGCACCCTCCACCAGCATTCCCCGGTACGCTGTGGATATGGTCGAAGAGCTTTTTTATAAACTGGACTCTCGCTCAGTCCTGCGTCCCCTGGATTATGAGACAGAGACGGCAGTTTGGGCGGTATTTAGCAGCGAAACTAGGGAGGATGTCCTGGTCAGCCTTACGCCCGAGGAAAAGATCATTCTCGCGGAGCTCCTCGACCGTGCAATAGCGAGTATTGGGGACAGTGACCACTACATAACGCAGAAGCTATCCGATTTTAAGGTGGCTTGTGAAGCTTAATTCCAGACGTCCCTTCATTGAGGGTTCTGTCTGATGTACATATATATTTAATTTTGATGTTTTTTTTTAACTTTTGTTAATTTTTTTCCCCTGATTTGTGCGGATATTTGCACTTTAAAATTGTATTGACAAGATGTCAATAAATTATGTGAATTGTCATTGTCTCTCTCTCTCTCTCTTGGAAAGTATTATTAACAATTTGATTAACCTATTTTCCAGGATTTTACAGTTTCCTATTCTCACGCGCGGTTTGAAAATTATGATCAATATATATATATATTTAGAACAAAAATAAATCTTAATCATTGATCGATCTATTTGTAAGGTGGATAGCCTGATATTTAAAAATAGAAAATATGCAAATTTAAAATATTAATTCCTATTTCTGCAATATAATTTCTCAAACTTCATCTAATCATAATATGAAAGAAAAAGGTTTAGGATAAAATAAAAGGAGCTGACGTTGAAAGAACACATTAGGTGATTGCTCTCCGGAGTGATTTTGTCACCAACCCAAGTCCGTTAGTTTGAAGAGACAGTCAATATATGGCGCTCAGCTCCATCGTATATTTTGAAGTGAGCCCCTCTAGGAATGTTTTTATAGACGTTGAAGTACAGCCTACATCAAGCTACCAGAGACAACAGTCCAAAATACAAAATCAAAACAATTGTATGAGTTTTGAAAATAGAGCAATCCATACTTAATTCATTAGATAATAAAAGGCAATTCGCCTGGCAAAATAAATATTTTATTAAATCCAATATATGCCTTTTATTATCTAATTCTATGAGTGTATTAATAAATATAAACACGTAATTAGCTCTACGAAATCTTGATGTTGAGGCCAAGCAACTACTGAGTGTCTTTTTGTCATGGATTTACCAAAATGTGTTTTCCAAGTGACCCAATATTTATTTAGCTTTAATCTTAATTAGACACTATTTTTAAATAAACACAAATGTCACACATCCACCATGACCACATGACCAAATTTATCGATGAAGATTTAATAAAATATTTACAATAGAAAAATAGAGATACAGTTACCTAAAGCACATGAATGGAATAGATTTGGCAAACTTCAGTTAGAGTTTGACACTGAGGTAAACCAATATTTCAAAAGAGGGAATATACTTGAATAGTCAATGTAAGCTCTGGTCTTATTAACTAGTTGACTTAAATATGTCTTTCAGTCCAAGATGAACTTTACCTAAACACTAAGATGTTCCTTGAAAACTATAACATCTGGTTTCACACAAAAGGTGAATTGAGGTATTTGAACTTTTTCTTAAGTTCAAATTCGATTTTATATCGAAAACATCAGGGGTTAGATTTGGCTCACTTTTTGCTGCCAAAACAGGACATTCTGGCTGACTATGGAGGATTTAAAAAATTGCTGGAATTTAAGACAGGTTTTCAAGTATTCGTATTTGTAAATTTATCACTGTAATAATATTTAATAGGAAGTCTGGCAAATAGAAAATAATTATAACTCAATGGAGAGGCTCTAATTATCAATTATAACTACCAAAGCGACGGAAAAATGAGAACATTGAATACATTTTAAAATGGAGTTTGAACTTAGAAGTTTATTATTTATTCGTTTAAAAAATTATTTTATTTTATATGATGATCTAATAATAAAGGAAGTTTTAACTAACTTTTTCTAATATTATATATAAATATGTGAAAAATAACGATATTTTTGTGAAATTTTCTCTATCCATTGCCTTCATTTTGGCTCAGATAATTCAAATACTCTACAATAATAATTGAAGACAATGTGATGACCTCGATTACAATCATCAATGATGCATGAAATATGAAAGTATCATCATTATCAACTTTGATTATTTCGTTTTATATCTTATTGGGGAAAAGTCTATTCAACAGAAACAATAATACTTTTATTAGGGACCTATGATTTACACAGGATACGCCCAGCTGCATTATTGCTTAGAAAAGATTAGTTACATATTTACAGGTGAGCGTTCATTCACATACCATTTACAAAAGGCTTTCTTTTCTCAATGTTCTTTCACTTACACAGCCCTGCAAAACTTGTATAGGGCCAATGTATTGTATTTATTCTTTGTCGTTCTATACAAAAGAGTATCCAAGGCAAGATGATTTGATCCAATTTTATTCAAAATAGTTGCCTTCTACTCATTAACTCTCTAAACAAAAAAACAAAATTTGACTGGGAGATCTCCGATTAAATATTTTCTGCTGTTATAGAAAAGAGTAGGTGAAAAAAATCCATTTAATTTCTATACAAAGCTCAAAATTAATATATGGGCGTGGGACATCAGTGGTAAACCTTCCACCGGTTTTCAGACAATTTAATCTAAAAGATCATCATTACTATTGTATTGTAATTATCTCTATATATAAAGGTAAAGGTATATATTGTTACATCAATTTTAATGCGCCTTACATTTATTCAAAATATTCTATGATATTTAATATTTATTTAAAACAGAATATTTATATTATCATCATTCCTTTTTATAGTGTAATTCCTTTTGTAATATTTATTGTACATATATCTTGATTGGTTATTGGAGCGAGAGAGGACCTAGACGAAGACTGCGGATAACGACCTACGAGGAAGACCACGAAAAAATAAACACAATAACGTTGAAAGGTAATTTATTTTTATTTACTTTTATTTATTTACTTTTACTTTTATTTATTTGCTTTGAATATGGAAACCCGCTAGGGAAACGTGTATAACACCAAGAAGGAAGAAACTAAGGTCGACGACCCTGCAAAGCTGCAACTTGGTGCAACAATTGGTAGAGATGCTGGTTTCGAACCAGTTTCTTTAAACCCCAATATAGAAATTCCGAAAAATGACGGGACAGAAAACCCTCGCCCATGGATAGAATCCCTCGAAGAGATTGGTTTCCTCTACCATTGGGCAGATTACCTAATTGCCCGATATGCCGCCATGAACATGACGGGAAGCGCTAAAACCTGGTTGAATATACACAAAGCTAGTTTCACGAGTTGGGAAAATATTAAAATCCGCCTCATTCAGGATTTTTCTCTGGACGCGAATAAAGAAGAACTTAGAATGAAGCTCAACAGAATGCAACTCTGGAATGAACCAGCAATTAGGTTCGCGGAAGACATCCTAGTATTGTGCAACAAGGTTGACACTGCATTGGAAGAAGAAACAAAAATCGAACATGTTATTGGAGGACTGAAAAAAGAGTATTAATTCGCGCTCTACCTGATCGCTCCTAAAACTACCGATGAACTTCTTGTCGTGTGCAAGAAAATGTATTCTTTTGAAAAGAAGTATCGGGAACGTGTGGAGAAATCCAGAAACCTATATAACGGTCCACGCTATTCTAGAACCCAAAAACAATCGAGGAACGTGCCGCCGACTGCCACGCGAAACTACCAGACCACTTCCAGGCCCCAAGGCCCTGTTTACAATAATTACAAGAACGAATCCCCTCCTACTCCCAGGCAGAATCGAAACAACTTTCCCCAGCCCTCTACCCTTAGACGTCCTTATAATTCAAACTTTGTGCCGAAACCAAACCTTCAGAGAAACACCTACAATGAAAGCCAAGAAGTGAGCAAAAATAGGACGGAAAATGGAAGACCAATCTGCTTTAAGTGTTACAAGCCAGGGCACGTGGCCCGTTATTGTAGGGTTAAGTTTATAAGAATCCTAGAAGAGGATCCAACAGCTACCCAAGAGAAGGTCGAAGAGAAATGCCAAATGAATGAAATATCAGATAAATCAGGACCTCGGCTTTATGCTGATGTATGTCATACCACACAGACAAATATTCCTACCCGGAATAGATATTCCATTATGGATAATTTAAACTAAGCGTCGCGCCTGAATCTGTCAATCAAAGCAAGTCGACCATAAATGGAATCAAGAAGTTGGACCCTAAATTCAAATTAAAAATTCAGGTGGACAAGATAGGGACTTTTGAAGCTTTGGTTGATACAGGCGCTGACCTCTCAGTGGTCGACCTCAGAACGGCCCTCGATACAGGCCATGGTATAAGTAAACTCGCAAAAACTTGTGCAGCACCCGATGGAAAAAAATTAGACATGGTAGGAAATATATTTTTAAATATAAAAATTGATGACAAAGCATTATCACACAAATTTGTGATATTGAAGACGCATTTACGGACATTAATTCTTGGAAGAGATTTCCTTAAGAAAATGAACGCGAAAATAGATTGTAAGCAAGAAACTATAAAATACGATTTGACGAATAATCATGACGAAAGCAAATTTGAAATGTTGAAAATAAAGAGTGCCAAGGATTCCATTGTACCGGAATGTTCCATTAAATTGATCAAGGCATTGGTAGAAACAGAGGATGGGGAATATATTATCGAGGAGAGCAGCAAAATGTTTCAAACAAATGGACTTCGTCTAGCAAGAAGCTTGATCAATGTTATAAATAGGGAAACACATATCTGGATAACTAATCCGTATCCTCGACCGTTAAAAATAAAGAAAAACTAAACATTGGGTGTTCGCCAATCTTCTTCTGGCTGGTTCTCTGATGCTCACTCTTCTGCCTAGAGGTATAGGCAGCGCAGAGGTCTTCTTCTAAACTGAAGCGTGCTTTCCGAGCTCTAACTATTGTGAAATCACCAGTCTCACAAAGCTCAACGCAACACACATTTTATTTCCAAGCACACTATATATACAATCAAACACACACACGTGACCAGGCACTCCTGGTCAAATATAATAAAACATTTACACAGAGTAATAATCACAATAAACTCTAACATTGGGTTTTGGAAGTAGTCCAGCGAAAATAAATGTGAGTCGAGAAAGAGAGGTAGAAGAGAACGAAGTACCTAGATTCCAAATAAACGAAAATCTTTCACCAAAGGAAGAGAAGGAGTTAAAACAAGTTTTAGAAAGGTATGGAGATCTGTTTTTGTCGAGATTAGGGAGAACCAATTTGGCAAAACTTCGGATAGACACAGAAGACGCGAAGCCAATTAAACACAAGCCTTACAGGGTAAATGCTAAAGAACGAGATATTATAAAAGATCAAATTGACGAGATGCTTACAGAAGGCATAATTAGGCCATCTTCTAGTCCCTGGTCTTTTCCAGTAATATTGTCAAGAAGCGAGATGGTAAATACAGATTTTTTGTGGACTACAGAAAACTGAATAATGTGACAGTAAAAGATGTCTATCCGATCCCTAGAATAGACGAAGTTATGGATACTCTCAAAGGATCTACATACTTCTCAGCAATAGACCACATATCTGGATATTGGCAAGTTGAATTCGAAGAAAGAGACAAAGAGAAAACAGCTTTCACTACAGCGCATGGATTATATGAATTCAACGTGATGCCTTTTGGACTTTGTAACGCGCCTGCTACCTTTGAGAGAAATATGGAGAATATGCTTGGAAATCTGAGATGGCAAATTTGTTTGTGTTATCTGGTTGATGTTATCATATATAGCCCGGATTTTCCAACGCACCTCAAAAGACTCGAAGCTGTTTTTAGATGTTTTCGTGAATCTAATTTAAAGTTAAACGACAAAAATGCCGATTTGCTTTGAAGAATTGGAGATTCTCGGCTATATAACGAGCAAAGATGGTATAAAACCCGCGGAACATAACATTAAAGCTGTAGACATAGAATGTCTGGCCGTTGCCTGGTCAATGTCAAAATTACGGCCCTACCTTTATGGAAGACACTTTAAAATAGTAACAGACCATCACGCCTTATGCTGGCTCAAAAACTTGAAGGATCCAACAGGTCGATTAGCAAGATGGGCATTGAAAATTCAAGAATATGACTTCGATATAATACATAAATCAGGAAAGAAGCACTTGGACGCAGATGGCTTATCTAGGGGACCCTTACCAGAAACTGATTGGGATGAGGATTTTGAAAGGCTATTTTAAATCAAATAACAGACGAAGAGGATAAGTTTATCGAAAGTGTTAAGAAAAACCTTAATGGAAGCAGGCGATCAATTACGCAAAACTTTAAAGAAGAAGATGGATGCCTCTTTAAGAAAAACCCGAACCCTTAAGGCAGGGCGTGGTTGCTTGTGATTCCAGAGGAAAAAAAGAAAGATATTATGAAAGAATATCACAATCATATGTCGAATGGCCATCTGGGTGTCGCCAGAACCATGTACCGAATAAAGAGTAAATACTTTTGGCCATCCATGCTAGAGGATGTCTCAGAATTCGTTAAGACGTGTCACCTTTGCCAAAGTAGGAAAGGCTCAAACCAATTACCCTCTGGACTACTACAGCCCATTCCCCCAGCCAACTTTCCTTTCGGAAGAATTGGAATTGACTTTGTTGGTCCATTGCCATCTACGAAAAACAGGAAAAAATGGATAATCGTGCTGACGGACTACTACACTAGATATGCAGAAACAAAAGCAGTCTCGGAAGCAACAGTGAGAAAAGTTTCTAGATTTCTTATAAAGGATATTTTTCTCCGGCACGGAGCCCCACAATATCTTATTAGTGACAGGGGCTCTCAATTTACCAGTAATTTATTGAAAGAGGTGATGAAAATGTGCAAGATCAAACATTGCTTCACAACGAGCTATCATCCCCAGACTAATGTATTGACAGAGCGGTTAAATAGAACATTGATCAATATGCTCAGTATGTATGTGAACACTGATCAGAAGAATTGGGACGAAATGCTCCCATTAATCACTCACGCTTACAATACTACAATTCAAGAAACCACAGGATATTCTCCCTTTTCCTGATGTATGGAAGAGAACCCACGTCTCTTTGGAAGACAGGAATATGTCGGTGGACATTGACAAAGATGATTATGATGAATACATAAAACATCACTTAGACAAAATAGATAGAACGAGAAAATTAGTTATTAACAACACAAAAAAGACTCAAGAAAGAATGAAAAAGAACTATGATAAGAAACACATGGAAAGAAGCTACGAACCAGGAGAATTAGTAGCAGTTTGGACACCAATTAGGAAAATAGGAAAGTGTGAGAAACTTCTGAGAAAATATTTTGGTCCATATAGAATACTATTCATTGTTGGCTTTTTATCTTACATTCACTCTTCATTGTTGGCTATTTATCTTACATTCATTCTTCATTGTTGGCTTTTTATATTACATTCACTCTTCATTGTTGGCTTTTTATCTTACATTCATTCTTCATTGTTGGCTTTTTATATTACATTTACTCTTCATTGTTGGCTTTTTATCTTATATTCACTCTTCATTGTTGGCTTTTTATATTATATTTTTAGATTGAGATTATTAGCTAGTATGTAAAAATATTAACTCTGTTGAAATTTAATTTTGTATTTATATATGAATAAAATTAACTCTGTTGATTTTTTTGTATTTAATCGATAACAGCGAAGTTACGCATGTTAATGTTAGGGGAAAATATTTTGACGTTAAGCAAAACCTGCTCCATCTCGTTTTACATAAATGTTGAAAATTTGGTCGAAATTGTTGCATTGTAACGAAAGTTTTTAGTGATGTCCTCTTATGAAATTTGCATTTTATTAATATAGATTAAAGATGTCTAGCGTCAATTATCTAATAGAACCGAAAGATAATCCGGGCCAAGACCCTCTGATAGTTCATGTTTCAAGAATCAAGCCTTATTATGAGAGAATGGATGAGGTCATTCACTAGGACGTGACAACCTCTGGAGAGGGGGAAGTGTTACGTCAATTTTAATTCGCCTTACATTTATTCAAAATATTCTATGATATTTAATATTTATTTAAAACAGAATATTTAGATTATCATCATTCCTTTTGTAATATTTATTTTACATATATCTTGATTGGTTATTGGAGCGAGAGAGGACATAGACGAAGACTGCGGATCGCGACCTACGAGGAAGACCACGAATAAATAAACACAATAACGTTGAAAGGTAATTTATTTTTATTTATTTACTTTTACTTTTATTTATTTTCTTTGAATATGGAAACCCGCTCGGGAAACATGTATAACACCAAGAAGGAAGAAACCAAGGTCGACGACCCTGCAAAGCTGCAACTTGGTGCAACAATATATAGATGGAAGTTTTACCGCATGGAAATTAATTTATAAAGGAATATGGCGCCTCTCCCGCCCCCCCCCCCCCAAAAAAAAAAGTCAAAACTAGACGCTATCTTTCGACCGTCGCTGCAAACTAGCGGCTCTGGGTCGGTGACAAAGCCCCAACACAAACTTTGGCAAACTGAGAAGCGTCCACCTGGAGACCATGGTTTCAGGATAATAACCCTCGTCAGCCCAGGGCGGACTTTATTCCATGAGATCTTTCTCTCTTCACAAGGGACCGAATGGAATCTTCACATTGCGCCAAAGAAGTTTCTAACTGGCAAATTGCCTGGGCCAAATTCATATCCAAAATATATTTGGAAGTTTAGCAGGGGATATTTTTATCTAAAAACCTATGTAATAATTTTAATATATATTGTTATGCTTTGTCTCGTCCCGAGGACGCTAATTTGCTGTGACAGTCAAGATGGAGTATAGTTTTGACATGAATTTGACGAGAAGCGCACTATGCTTTAATAGATGAATTTCCTCGCGGTGAAACTTCCACCATTATTCTGTAAATAGATCTGGCCTAGCCACTTTGCAAGCTAAATACCTATTTAACAGATTGTGAAGAAACTATTAGGTTCCTTGTGGATCTCATGGAATAAATTCCTTCCTGGGATGTCAAGGGCGATTAGCCCAAAAGCACGATCTTCAGATGGACGCTTCTCAGTTTTTTTAAGCATTTGTTGTGGCCTTGTAACTGACAAGAGGACGCTATTTTACGACACAAGGCAGAATTTGCGCTATCCAGTCTTTTTTATCATTGTGTCCAGGACTCAAAAGAGTATCCGCGCTGTTCAGCCATTTTTGTCATAGTGTCCAGAACACAAGGTAGAAAAGGCGCTGACCCGTCCTAATTATAATGGTGTCCAGGGTCCAAGGAAGAATCCGCGCTGTTCTTTCTAATTTTTCATGCTATCCAAGACCCAAAGAAGAATCCGCGCTGCCTCGTCGTATTTGTCATGTTGTCCAGGACTCAAGGAATTATTCGAGATGTCCCGTCCTATTTTTCATGGTGTCTAGGATACGAGGCAGAAACCACGCTGTCCAGTGTTATTTTTCATAGTGTCCAGAACCCAAGGGAGATTCCACGCTGTCCTGTATATATTTTTTTAATGATGTCCAGACAAAAGGAGAAATGTACACTGCGTGACATTGAAAATGGAACACCAAGAAATAGTGGCCAGAAAATTATGCAAATTTCAGGGTAGACGCGCCTAACCGAGTTATGCAAATGATGTAAAATGCGCAGCGCTCGTGCGCACATGGAGTAAGATATAAGGGAAGAAACTTGCAGAAAGGACAGTATTCGTGTCGTTATTTCTTCAAGGAAATTCATTGTAAAAATTTTGTTCTTGTGTCAAAAGACACGTGTAATAACAGAGAATGCCAGGTCATCGTAAACGGAGGCAGTTCAAGCAGACAGACGCTTTTACGAGGGGCATGGTGATCGGACTGAAAAGGGCAGGTTGGTCCATACGTCAAATCGCAGCTGATACACACCTTGGTGCGTCCACGGTGCACCGACTGTGGAGAAGATGGTTGGAACAAGGAAATGTGGCAATTTATAGGAATGTCGGTGCAACCAGAGTGACGTCAGCACGTGTGGATCGGCGTATCCTTCGACAAGCAGTGGCGGCCCCACAAGCCACTTGTACCGCCATCCTGCAACATGTGCAAGACACCCTAGATCATTCCATCTCGACCAGAACCATTTCCCGTCGATTGGTTGCTAATGGCTTGCACTCATGCCGTCCGCTAAGAAGACTGCCATTGACCCCACCGAATAGGCGCCAACGTTTTGAATGGTGCCGGGCTAGATCGACGTGGATGACGGAATGGCACAGGGTCGTGTTCTCAGTTGAGTCGCGTTTCTGCTTGTCCAGTGATAGTCGCCGTGTACGCGTGTGGCGTCGATGTGGAGAAAGGTCCAATCCGGAAGCAATTCTGGAACGCCCCACCGTGCGACAACGTGGAATCATGGTTTGGGGCGCAATCGCGTATGATTCCAGGTCACCTTTACTTCGTATTCAGGGCACTATGACGGCCCAACGATACGTTGATGATGTGCTGCGACCGGTGACACTCCCCTACCTTCAGGGGGTACCCAATGCCCTTTATCAGCAGGATAACGCCCGACCGCACACTGCTCGCATTAGCCAACAAGCTCTGCAAGATGTACAGATGCTTCCCTGGCCACCGTACTCTCCTGATCTTTCACCAATCGAGCACGTCTGGGACATCATTGGACGCCGTTTGCATGCCTTGCCACAGCCGCGTTCAGAAGACGAACTGTGGCAAATGGTTGAGAGGGAATGGAGAGCCATCCCTCAGGACGCCATCCGTACTCTGACAATTGACTCTCTACCTAGACGTGTTGCTGCGTGCATCGCCGTCCGCGGTGGTCCTACTTGCTACTAAGCCGACGCCGTTCTCGCTCTGTATTATGACTATCATTTTGAAATAAAGATCACTTATTGTTCGTTCCTGTCTCTCTCTCTGTCTGCCGAGTTTCATCACTTTCTGGCCACTATTTCTTGGTGTTCCATTTTCAATGTCACGCAGTGTATATCAAGAATTTCTAGTGTGCTTAGTAAATAAAAAATAATATATAATTTAATTATCACCAATTATATAGAAACCAAGTATATATGTATAACACAGTCAGTTAGTATAAAAAGGTTCATATTTGTAAGAATATTGATGCAAAAAATCCAGAATTTATCAAAATAATGTATCAACCCTTTATTGTTTTTCAAATAGGACACCGGGCTATTCGTCTATCTGTTGACAATTGTATTGGTGACCGTTCAGCCAATTAATATGACACAATATATTGATATTTACTTCAATATTTTTTAGCATGCCCAAACCCATAAGCAAATATCAATTCTCGCTTCTTTTCAATGTTTTACCAAGATATTTGAGAATTTAGCTTATCGAGAGTTTTATGTAAATAACGATGATTTGAAAATATAATAGACTCAGATGCTGATAGATATAAGAAATCTATGACTCCTGGATATCAGTTGAAGTCCGAGATCAATCCTTCTATAGCTAGGTTACCTCTGGAAACTAACAATGGTGTAGTGATGCATAATTATATTATTTTATAAATAAGTAATCAACTCAACTCATTAAAACCGCGCGGAATACATATTCTCAAATAATTTAATAATATTATATTATAAGAGATATAATGAAATCAATTTTGCAAAATTATACTCACTAAATGCTTCATCAGAAGAATAAAATATCGCCAAGCATAAGAAGAGGAAATATCAAAGATATTATATGTTCAAAGAAGAAATATGAAATTTATCTATGAAATATTATTTGCTCAAATCATAATCAGATAAAACCCAATCTATTTAACTCTTTATAGATAACTGCCCCATGACTATATTCAAAATAATAACTGAAAAAGTACTAGAATGGAAGTACACCTTCGAAAACAAAGTTTCAAATTCAATTTCAGAAACGGTTCGTAATTATAGCGATACTTCATATTTATTCTACGTCAAAAATATCACGAATCTTCAAGTAATATGTCTGAAGAAGTAACAGTTGGGAAATTTCAATTGTCAAAATCTATTTTATGAAATGGTGTAAATATAATTTAAAAGCGATATCTATTAAGGGTACAAAAACAAGAACTCTCTGAATCTAGAAAGAAACAATCCTCCCAAGTGTGAAACCAGTAATCTAAGTTTGAATTTGATCATCGTATATATTAGTCCTCGTGTAAACAAGAGTTTCTTCCATGTCATCATTCAGGGTAAGTCAGCTTAGAGTGATTTACATCAATTTATTTTTTCACACTTAGCAGTAACAAATTTATTTTTCCATTTTATAAATACTAAGTGAACTGAGAAGGAAAAAACTTTCAATTCTCAGCTGTCATATTGGCTTTCGGTTCAGAAACAGAAGAATTTGGATTCTTCTTGAGGGAAACTGAACCCTTGATTTACATCATATTTGAAAAGTACGCTTATAGATATTCGACGCCGATATCTATTAAAGAGCCTTGTTATAAATAATATTTGAAATTAGTATTGAAGATGTTTTATATAAAATATATCACAAATGTGTGCTGTAACAAAATTTATTAATTATAATTTTGAAGTGTCTATTTTACTTAACCCATTTTTTAAAATTACAAAACACACGCTATATCTTATGTTGATATGAGTGTATACATTTTCACACTATTTAATGTACAGGGTGATCCAAAAGTCTTGCACAACTTTAAAAATTAATAACTCCGCGAATATTTGCGCTAGAGCAATGCGGTAATAACCGTTGTGTTCAGGATGCAATGGAATTTTAGGGCAAATGATGAAAAATTCGAAATTGATTTAGTTACAATTTTATTCGCTAGATGACGCTCTACCAGAATCATATATTCAGCGGCCAAATTGTTTGATAAATTGAAAATATAACTGATAGACACGTATATTTCCTTTTTGAATAGGAAAGAACCCTAATAATATCCATTGATAAATTAATGAAACACCATTTCGCCAAAAGTAGAAGAATTGGATGACGATTTTTAAAAGAAATCCGAGCTATGTAAAATAGTTAAATGCAAATTGAAACAAGTAACAAAAAAAATTATATTTTAGATGCGGTTTTGTGAATTAGATGGAATGTTTAAAAAACACTGCTGAAATCAATACACGATTTTTTGAAATGTTAATACAATGATGGCACTACTACTAAGATTTTTTGCTATAAGAAATGTATAGTTTCTTGACATATTTTAGACACTTGACTATTTAACCGGAAATTTGTCATGATCCAACAAATAAAATGAAAAGAGGGATGACAAAATCTATTTGTTCTACTTTATTCCAAATATCCTATGAGCTTGTCAAATGTTATCCTTGCTTATTATACTGTATAAAATTTTAAAAATGTGTCCCCTCGAATAAAACTCATTTTTAGATTGACCTTTTGAGGTGAATAACGTGGTAGTAAAATCATTTTGTATGTGTGTACCATTGTTATTCGAGAAGTTATAACACTTTGGTCTGCACGACATAATATAAGATGTGAGCAAATGACGAAAAAAAAGAGTCAAGATTTGAGGACAGTTAAATCCCCATAACTCAACACAAAGAGCTGCAAAATATTTGTAGATAATATAATACATGGCAGCTTATATAACACTTGAGGTAACTGCCTTCTCTTTAGTATTAGGTCACAATCCTTTCTCAATGTGGCGCCCTTCATTCTCAAACACCTCCTGCAGACGATAGATGACAGATTCGACAGCATTAAATAACATATCTGTTGAAATATAAGCCGTCTGATAGAAGCCTTCAAAATGGCCAATGTGGGAGGCCGGCATCGATAAACACGCGGCTTAATGTACCCTCATAGCCAAAAATTACAAGGAGTCAAGTCTGGTGATCTTGGAGGCCACTGATGTATAAAGTGGCGACTTATCACACGACTTCACCGAACGTATCCTTTAGCAATTGTTTGGCACCGCGGGAGATATGAGAAGGTCCTCCATCTTGCATGAATGTTATTTCGCTTAGTGCTTGTCTGTCCTGCAATATGGGAATAACCGTTTCTCTCGAAAGTTGAACAAACATTCACCAGTTGCAGAAACGGTTTCAAAATTCTTCCATTGATTTATTCGAAGTAATATGGTCCAATAATAAAAGAAGAAGTGAACCCACACCAAACTGTAACTCTGGGCTGATGAAGTGGTATTTCTGTAAAATACCTAGGGTTTTCTGTTGCCCAAATGCGGCTGTTTTCAGTGTTAACTTCTCCGTTTAGAAAACGTGAGCTTCATCGGTTCACAGAACATTCGACAGTCAGTTTTCATCAATATCAAATTTCTGGAAACCCATGCAGCGAATTCTTGACGCTTCTCAAAATCGCTGACTTTTAGCTCGTGAAATCTTTGAATCTTGTACGGGTATTTTTTATGAAAAATTCTTAGTGCTCTCCAAACTGTTCCATGCGAAATCCCCGTTTGTCGAGAAACTTGTCGAGCACTTACTTCTCCATTCGTGGATAATGTTTTAATAGCTTCCACATTCTGCGAAACCCTGACAGACACTGACTTGCATGTCGAAGGGCTCCCACTCCGAGGTTTTGCTTCCAGAGAACCAGTCTCCTCAAAATTTTTTTATCATTCGCCTTAGAGTTTAGCAACTCATGGGTCCTTTACCGCTCCAAATACCTTATAAGTACACGCTTGTTCGGCGGTGCATATACTAAAATTGGAACGATACAGAGAAGATTAGCATGGCCCCTGCGCAAGGATGACACGCAAAATCGTGAAGCGTTCCAAATACCTTTAAAGGTAGGAAACACTCGTAAAGCTTCAGTGGCAGATTCTAAATTGCAATTTTAAAAAATTCATCAAGAGTGCTTTATCCTGTAATGACTGCATTTCAGAGTAAAATAAATTATCAGAGATAGATAAATATTTTTCAAATGAATTAAAATAAATATAATTGATACTGAGAGAGAGTTGAATTAAAAAACTAGAAATTTATTTTCTTCGAAATTTAAATCGCTAAGAGTATTTCAGCAAACAGCATCTAAAATATCTTTTTTTTTTTTTGCTACATGTTCTAATTTGCATTTACCTATTTTACATATCTCAAATTGCATTTTAAAATCGTCATCCAATTATTCTACCTTTGACGAAATGGTGTTTAATTGATTTATCATTTGATATTATTGGTGTTCTTTCCTGGAAAAATTCGTGTCGATCAGTTATATTTTTCAATTTATCGAACAATTTGGCCGCTGAATCTCTGATTCTTTTAGAGCGCCATCTAGCGAATAAATTCTAACTAAAATTAATTTAGAATTTTTCATTATTTGCCTTGATGAATTTCATTGCATCCTGAACACAATGGTGTTTACCGCATTGCTCTAGCGCAAATATTCGCGGAATTATTAATTTTTAAAGCTGTGCAAGACTTTTGGATCACCCTGTATATAGGGATGTAGCAGTAACCTACAAAACATCGCGGGATTAAATGAACATTTTAGAAGAAATTCTCAAACTTTAGGTTATGAAAGATTCAATGGTTAGTAATAATAATAAGTTTAAAAAATATAGATTTAAAATATATTTTTTCAAATGCACTAAAAAGGAAAAATAAAATATCTTTTTATCTTCTGCTATGAGCAATTAGATGTATCTAAGTGAAAATAAAAGTGGCGGGGACAATCATCATGAATTTCTAACTTAATGTGATTTAATATGTAGCAGCTGATTAGCGATTTTTATATGTTGCTAGATTTTTATATGTGTTTACTAAATTTTTACTTCTTCTCCAAATATTATTGTCCACCGCCGCTTTTATTTGCACACAGATACATCTAATTGCTCAATGGCAGAAGATAAAATATATTTTATTTCTCCTTTTTAGTGTATATAAATTAAAGTTTTTTTTTTAATTTTATTTGTATTTATTAAATATTTAGAGTTTATTTTTAGTCGTGAATTTACAAAACAGAATTAAAAGTTAAAATATATACGATATCTCATGAAAATATTCGAATATGAGCATCAATATTAAACTCAGTATTATTATCTATGATAAGATGCACTAGCGCGCCATCTGTTATCAAAATTCGAAACTATTTTAAAGGCGTACGATTCTTTTTGATATTAAACAATTTCTACTGTCCTTACTGCAATGGAAAAAATTAATGAGAGGGCCTGGTTCATCAGTGGTGAACCCTCTCAGCGGTTTCGCCAGTTTAATCTACCATACCGCTGTTATATTGCATTTTTGGAACTTCCTTTTATAGTGATACTGTTGATTTCCATTTTTCCATTGCAGTAAGGACAGTAGAAATTGTTTAATATCAAAAAGAATCTTACGCCTTTAAAATAGTTTCGAATATTAATATCTATATAAAACCCCATTCACAGATTATGATATATTAGAATATAGATTCAATAAATAATACATATGTGTGTGATATTAATCCAGAGTTTCTTAAACCTTCAAAATATCTCTCAAACTACTCGTGTTGTCAGTCTTAAATATAAGACTTAAGTCTTTTTGATTATATTTACCATGGCTGTAGAAGTACAAGATATTAGGTAGTGTCAAGTAGATATTTTTCTAGGGATATTTTTATTGATGTCAGAGGTTGAGATTTATAATTCATAGGAGAGTGGCCATTCGAAATCTTTGTTATCAGAAAGCTGAGCAGATGAAGAGGAGATTATCTGCTGTTTGGATTTAATTCTATCAGTTGGGTTAAATAGGGTCCTGGTTCAAAATATCGCTTATTATGCTTTGCTTGGCCATGGCCAGTTAGGATGGTTGTTTATGTGCACTCGTGTTAGATTCCTTGAAGGATAGAGATCAAAATTCTTGACGTGGCTGTAAATCTTCTATCATTGTTGCTTGTATAATCCATAATGCATAGGTCTATCCATAGATTCTGAGTTAGCGAATTTCTTTTATTGTGGACAAATCTTTATGGAAAGATTTTGAAAGAACGTTTATAAGTTAAAGAGTTCCACAGGCATAGTTCTTTGGTTTGCTAGTTCATTTCCCGGAATAATGCTGTATAGGAATTCACTCACCAGTTTTTGAGTTGATATCGTGCAAAACAATCCATATGTCTGGTAATTTGTATACTTGCATTTATTGTAAATTATATCACAAAGTTACAGACACGCAATATATGCAATATATTTTTGCTTGGGGTTAATGGGTGAAGAGATTTAATTTGGATTATTATTATTTTATTAATTACTTTTAGTTAAAATTAACAAATGATTGATTAAAAAAGGAAAGACTATTTATACCTGTATCGTGAAATATATGATAACATATTATAATATAAGACCCTATACATATTTATTGAATATAAATATATGCTTGAGATATGATATTGAAATTAGATTATTGATTCATAACAGAAAATCAATATATTTATGATTTTTAAGCAATATTTTTGCCTGTTATTCCAAAGGTGTTTAATATATGAACCTGAATATTCGGATATCAAACTTGTTTATGGTGTTGAACAATCTTTAAAAAGTGAATTCGCAACGCCCAAAGGTTTCCTAGATGACATAGTGTAACACCAAAAATTAAAAAAGAAAAATAGAAATTGGTTCATTCCTGGTTACCCCCCGACCCCCCAGTAGGCTGAAATTTGTACGCCGTCATTGATTTTGGCAGAAATGAACTCCATCTCGAGGTAACATCTGTCCTGGAATCTCGAGAGGAGAAAAACCAGAGATTGTTTGCTTCCGACGACCTTATCATTCCGCTTAAATCAATAAAGAAGATCAGTGTGATAAACGGAGAAATATGTGGTGTTAGAGATGTTTTAGTCTCAACTTCTAAGGACTTATTATTAATAAAGGAAGTTCTTGTACCAAACTCATTGGTTACATTTCGACAAGGCAGAGGTAGCATTTGGGTGGCGAATGGAGCGTCTTGGCCGCAACTGATACCATCAGGAAATGATGGAAAGTTATAAGAATGGGAATATCTGCAGTCTTATCGAATCCAGCGATGAGTTATAGAAACGCAGCTAAAGTCACGTGAATGGTCACAGAAGATAAACCTTACTCTAGATCCAGGGCTGTCTGAAATTCAAAGGATACAGCTTGTTTAATGCCTTGACGAGTTTATTGATATATTTGACTTTGGGAGTACTCCTATTAAGCCCACCAGTACTGTAAAGCACAAGATAAACACAAGAGACCACTCTCCTATCAAACAGCGGCCCCATAAAGTAGCACCAAATGAACGACGACTACTTCAAGATGAGGTGAACAAGATGATTGAAAATCACATCGTGAAGAGCCTTCTGGAAGTCCCTGGTCATCTCCAGTTTTTCTAGTTCGAAAGAAAGAATGGACCTGGAGATTCTGCGTAGATTCTCGTCGATTTAAAATGATAATAAAAAAAAGATGTTTACCCGCTGCCACGCATTGACGATGTCTTGGACAGTTTAGCCGTCTCTAGTTACTTCTCCACGATGGATTTTCGGTCTGGAATTGGCATATTGAAGTGAACGAAAAAGACAGGGAGAAAACTGCCATGACTCCAGTTGGGCTGTATGAATTACGAGTAATGCCTTTTGGTCTATGCAAAGCTCCAGCAACGTTTGAAAGAATGATAGATAGTGTTATGGGCAGTCTTAAATGGAATATGTGCCTTTGCTACCTGGAGGACATCGTAGTTAACGCACCTACCTTTGAGGAACATCTACGTCGTCTACAACTTGTATTAAGGTGCATCCAAAAAGTTGGACTGAGCTTGAACCACAAAATGTGTCTTTTTGGATCAAGGAGTATGAAGATTTTAGGACAACTTGTTGACGCCAATAGAATTCATCCAGATCGAGATAGAGTTGAAGCCGTCTATAAATTTCCGAGGCCAAGGAATATCTCTGAACTGAGGAGCTTTCTTGGATTATGTTCCTATTACCTAAGATTTATTGAAAATTTGCTGACAAAGCTAGATCTTTGCATGATCTACTGAAGACTGAAAAACAATTCTATTGAGATGCAGCTTAAGAGAAAGCGTTTGAAGTCTTTAAAACAGCTCTAATTTCAGAGCCTGTCTTGGGACACTTTGATGAATCCGCTGATACCCATCTACACACGGATCCAAGCGGACATGGTATTGGAGCTGTTCTTCTACAAATACAAGGTGAAAAGGAGCGGCCTATAGCTTATGCAACTAGAAGCTTGACAAAGGCTGAAAATAACTATTCTACAACAGAAAGAGAATGCCTTGCTGTAGTCTGGTCTATTAGCGAATTCCGTCCATAATTGTTTGGTCGACCATTCACGGACCATCATCATCTATTTTGGTTGATAGGGCAGAAAGATCCTTCTGGCCATTTGGCAAGATGGGCGCTGAAGTTGAAAGATTTGACGTGACCGTTATCTACAAGAGCGGACGCAAACATAAGGATGCCGATTGTCTGTCAGGAGCTTGCTTGAGAACGCTCAACCAAGTGCTGTGAAGTCACTAACCAACGTCGATATAGAGCAGACTAAAGACCCGGATTAAGCTAAAATAATCGATAATTTAAACTCGGGCTACGCCAGAAAGGAATACAGCACTATCGACGGCATCTTATACAAGAAAAACTATAACACAACTGGAAGACCCTGTGTTATGATGATTCCTAAGCACTTAAGATTGGGAGTTATGGCAGATTTACATGATGCTAATACAGTTGGGCATTTGGGTTTCGCCCGAACGTATGATAAAGTGAAGAAACGTTTCTATTAGCCTGGCATTTATAGAACTGTTCGCCAATATGTAAGCCATTGTCGGGAGTGTCAACGAAGGAAGAAATTACCTCGACGTCCGGCTGGACAA
Source organism: Cordylochernes scorpioides (assembly GCA_030710605.1). Taxonomy (NCBI): domain Eukaryota; kingdom Metazoa; phylum Arthropoda; class Arachnida; order Pseudoscorpiones; family Chernetidae; genus Cordylochernes; species Cordylochernes scorpioides. The sequence goes on along the minus strand of CP092869.1, from coordinate 52,693,771 downwards.
CTTGTATCCATACCACCTGTGGAAAAGCCTTTCTTTTTTTTTTTTTTTGCTTATCCCTAGTACACGTGGTACAGGCCATGATAATCATGGTGGGTAGTTAGCGACTGCTTTTACTGTAAGTGCACCACATGTCTACACATGTGAAAAGCAGTTCGACTTTGCACTTACTAATGCCAGAGCCCCGTTTGGTTACTTGCACTCGCTGGTGGGGTTGGACTTTTGCAAGAATCGGGGGCCATTGGAGCATTTTTTTTTCTTTAAACAGAAAAAAGTGTCCAATGCGGGTTCGAACCCGGGTCCTAGTGGTCGAAAACCAAACGGTTTACCAGCCTTCCGCCTTTCTAAAAGTTAGGGGTTGATTTCCTTGGAAGATTTCCAGTATCTAAAGAAGGTAAATGTTGGATCATTGTGGGCACCGATTATATGACAAGGTATGCCATAACGAAAGCGATCTCAGAGGGAGGAGCAATTGAAATAGCTATGTTCCTGGTTGAAGATGTTATCTTGAAGCATGGAGCTCCGAAAAAGATGATAACAGATCACGGAAGAAATTTCATTTTTCAAGTAATAAAACCAATGCTCTGTGCGGAATTGTGCACAGATTTACAACGGCCTACCATCCCCAGACAAACGACCTGACTGAAAGGTTCAACAAAACTCTGGGAGATATTTTGGTCCTTGTACACGGGTGTTGAGCAGAAGGACTGGAGCCAAGTTTTACCCTACGTAACTTTTGCTTACAACACTGCTAACCAGGAGGCGACCGACTACACTCCGTTCTTTCTTGTCCACGCCCGCGAGGCCGAGACCTACATCGATGCCGTACTACCTTACCTACCAGATGAGATCTCTGACGACTACGTTGGAGAACTTGTGACCATAGCTGAGGAAGCGCGTCAACTCTACCGATCACGCCTTCTACAATCACAGGCGAAAGACCGTAGACTTTACGACCAGAAACATACTTCCATCTATTACCAGAAAGATGATCTCGTGTGGGTTTTTACTCCCATCCGAAAAGTAGGACTCTCAGAAAAGCTACTGAAGAGATACTTCGGTCCCTACAAGGTGACCAATAAGCTTTCAGAAGTTGGGTCCACGGGCTCTACTTCATACCTATCTCCCCGATCACGGAAAGCCAAGGATATCGTCCATGTCATTCGGATGAAGCCTACCTGTACCCTGAAGAACAACATTCCATTCTGCCATGGAACACCAGCCGTGATAGATTTTCTTCCAGAACAAGGGCTGAGACAAGCTAATCAGCGGCTCGCTGTTTTCTCTAAAGAGAGAGTATTGTCACGTATCTCTGAAATTCCGGCCACAAGAAGCTCCATGGGACACATATCAACCATCTCTGGACTCCGGGGGGGGGGGGGGGGGGGGGGGGACCACAGGTGTGAGGGGTTCTATAAGGAAAATGGGACTCCTCGGTGGTTGGTTGACGACGCTAATTATTATCTTTACCTTGGGATAAGTTGTGATATTATCTCTCTCCCTATAAATACCAATTGTATATAATTTTATTGGAGAACTAAAAGGTAAAAACCCTCTTTGTGGACAGCCAAACATGGGAGAAAGTTGAATAAAAGCTTTTAATGAATAGTGTTAGTGTAAGAGCCTTCATTTGTGATGGGGACCATCTAAGTGAAATAACTCTCCATTCAGTATACTTTTAACACAAGTTAGTGTTTTTGTTATATTTTAAAACCTAATAAAAGTGAATACATATTAAATTTAAAAATCGAAAGGTTTGCTTATTTTGAAATTAAGAGACTTTTGGATAACCTTGTGTTAGATATAAAAATTGTTTATATGTTAACCATAATAGAAGTATATTAGATATATTTATACACACGCCTTCATTTATATTTTATTTGTGTCAATATAATTAATCACGTATATGAGAGATTTGAAATGTAACTTAATTTAAATATCTCGAAATTCAGGTTTCTATGGAGACAAGTTTTCATTCAATTGTTAGAGAGCGATAAAGCTTGACGCTTAACTACGAAGTAAATACAAATATATCGCAATGGATAAATATTTCGAGGATGCCCTCATCAGAAGTCTGAATGATAACTTCCGAAAACTGTACCGAGAAATGGTCAGCAACCAGCTGCTACTGGACGTGCTGGACGCGAAGATGGAGGAAGCAAAGATTAAGCTTAACGAGGAACCCATCTTCAAGAAAATGTCGAAGGAGGCTGTCAAGAAGCTGAGGGCGCCAAAGAAGTTTTGGTAGAGTCCTCACTTCTTCAAGTAAACATCCCGAGGGCCGAGTACTAAGTCCTCCTTTTCTTTTAGAGCACCTCCTCTGGTCAAATATGTTGGCCTCAACATTCTGGCAAATATTTGCCCATAACAAGCGAGCTTTTATTTCGCTTGAAGTGCTCAAGGCCACTCACCACGTGCACTTTTCGCCCTACCTATGCCATAACCAAATAGGCTGCTTGTTTTTATTGCCTATCTCAAACATATTGTCCAACTCCAACTGGGCTATTTATCCTCCTCCCTTAGCCCTCACAACCTGAGCCCTTTCTCATTCTCCTTTGGCTCAAATCACTAGGGCCATTCCTCCTCCTCTCTTGACCCCACACGACCTGGGCCCTTTCTCATTCTTCCTCAGCCCCAAACCACTAGGGCTCTTCCTCCTCCTCCCTTGGCTCCCACAACCTGGGCCTTTTCACATTATCCTTTAGCCCCAAACCACTAGGGCTCTTCCTCTACCTACGTTGGCCCCACATCACCTGGGCCTTATCTCATTCTCCGTTGGTACCAAACCACTAGGGCTCTTCCTCCTCCTCCCTTGGACTCCACCACCTGGGCTCTTTCTCATTCTTCCTCAGCACCAAACCATTGAAGCCTCTCTTCTCCTTTCTTGGCCCCCACCACCTGGGCCTTTTCTCATTCTCTTTTGGCCCCAAACCAATAAGGCTCTTCCTCCTCCTCCCTTTACCCCACCACCTGGGCTCTTTCCCATTCTTCCTCAGCCCCAAATCACTAGGGCTCTTCCTCCTCCTCCCTTCGCCCCACACCACCTGGGCCTTTTCTAATTTTTCTTTGGCCCCAAACCACTAGGGCCCTTCCTACTTCTCCCTTGGCCCCACACCACCTAAGCCATTTCTCATTCTCCTTTGGCCCCAGACCAATAGGGCTCTTCCTCCTCCTCCCTTGGCCCCACACAACCTGGGACTTTTCTCATTCCCCTTTGGCCCCAGACCAATAGGGCTCTTCCTCCTCCTCTCTTGGCCCCACACCACATAGGCCTTTTCTCATTCTACTTTGGCCCCCAACCACTAGGGTTCTTCCTCCTCCTCCCTTGATCCCGAACACCTGGGCTCTTTCTCATTCTTCCTCAGCCCCAAATCTCTAGGGCCCTTTCTCTTCCTTTCTTGGCTCCAACCACCTGGGCTTTTTCTCATTCTGCTTCTGACCTCAAACCACTAGGGCTCTTCCTCCTCCTCCCTTGACCCCACACAATCTGGGCCTTTTCCCATTTCCCTTTGGCCCCAGACCAATAGGGCTCTTCCTCCTCCTCTCTTGGCCCCACACCACATAGGCCTTTTCTCATTCTACTTTGGCCCCCAACCACTAGGGTTCTTCCTCCTCCTCCCTTGATCCCGAACACCTGGGCTCTTTCTCATTCTTCCTCAGCCCCAAACCTCTAGGGCCCTTCCTCCTCCTTTCTTGGCTCCCACCACCTGGGCCTTTTCTCATTCTCCTTTGGCCTCAAACCACTAGGGCTCTTCCTCCCTTTGCCCCACACCACCTGAGCCTTTTCTTATTTAAATTTGGCCCCAAACCACTAGAGCTCTTCCTCCTCCTACCATGGCCTCCACCACCTGGGCTCTTTCTCATTCTTCCTCAGCCCCATACCACTAGGGCCCTTCCTCCTCCTTTCTTGGCCCCCACCACCTGGGCCTTTTCTCATTCTCCTTTGGCCCTAAACCACTAGTGCCTTTCCTCCTCCTCTTTTGGCCCACACTACCTGGGCTCTTTCTCATTCTTCCTCAGCCCCATACCACTAGGGCCCTTCATTCTCCTCTCCTTGGCCCCACACCACCTGGGCCTTTTCTTATTCTCCTTTGGCCCTTAATCACTAGTGCTCTTCCTCCTCCTCTTTTGGCCCCACACCACCTGGGCCTTTTCTCTTTTTCCTTCTTGCCTCAATCCACTAGGGCTCTTCCTCCTCCTCCCTTGGCCCCCACCACCTGGGCCCTTTCTGATTCTTCCTCAGCCCCAAACCACTAGGGATCTTTCTCCTCCTACCTTGGCCCCCAACACCTGGGCTCATTCTCATTCTTCCTCAGCCCCAAACTACTAGGGCCCTTTCTCATACTTTCTTGGCCCCACACCACCTGGGCCTTTTCTCATTCTCATTCAGCCCCAAACTACTAGGGCTCTTCTTCCTCCTTCCTCGGCCCCCACACCACCTGGGCCTCTCCTTTTTTCTCCTTGACCCTACACCACCTGGGCCCCTCCTCTTCCTCCTTTGACCCTTACCACCTGGGCCCTTTCTCTTCCCTCCCTGGAACAAGACGACCAGTTTCCCGAGAGCGAAGATGTGATCTTCACCACAGTGGGAGGCTTAAGGAAAAGGCCACATAACCTTGACCACGCCAATTCGGTTACGAAAAGGGGCTGCTTCCAGGAACCGAAAATCTTTCCAAACAGCAGCAGGCCACGAGCTACGCTGATATCCAGCAAGGTGCACGACTACCAGACCACCAGGCAGAAGCAGGCTACCTTCCGAGCAAAGTCGGCAGCAGGGCTGCGGACCAGTTTGTCTACCTGGAGTTCTGCCCAGACTTCACGCAAGAGTAGTACTACCAGGCAATAGCAGCCAAGATAGGCAAGGGCACCGTCTACTAGCTGACGAAGATGGAAAGACACATCCTGGTCGGCCTCTCCAGCGTGAAACTCACCGACAAGCTGATAGAGGAAGGCCTCGACATCGAGGATGTCACTCTGCGGCCTTCCTTCTGAGGAAAAGAGCCGAGCGAATAGTGCTCAGGAATGTGCTATTCTTCGTCGAAAACGCTGACATCGTCGCTGCTCTACGGCCATATGGAGAGGTCACGTCCATCGTCTAGAAGATGATGCAGCTAGAAGATTCCTGCTGGGCTGATGCTCGACGCGAGGTCTTTATCACACTGAGCGATGGAGTGAACATCTCTATGCGACCTACGGCTTCAAGTGCTCTCTGTGTCATAAGCAGGGACGCAAACGAGCAAACTTTCCTCGTGAGACTGGTATACAGGAAGACAAGGGTGCTCCTTTTGGATGCTCCTGCTGCACGCACACAAGGATGTACCAAACCGCACTTAACCTCGAGCACCATGCTGGCTGCAGTACCAGCCCCACCTGCAGCGCCTACACCTGCTGAACAGACCCCACCTACTGCTGTTGTGGACCCAGCCCCACCTCGATCAAGGGCATCCAATGCTCAGCAAGAGGACATGACCCTCAAGACAATCCCTACAACGAGCGCTCTAAATATTTGCAGCCGAAAACACCAAAGAAAAGGAGGCAGGGCTCGGTATCGAGGCCTCCCTCATCCAAGACCATGCCTTCCGCCAACTCCGCCATCCTTCCAGCTGCGGATTTGTCTGCATCCATCAAGAAGACCCCCTTAACATCCTCCAGCCTTGCCGCGCCTTCGCCCGTGGCGAACTTTCCTGTCCATCCCTACGAGACTCCAGCCTCCGAGCTTCTTGTTCCGGCGTCGAGCACCAGACAGATGCCGTCACGACCAGAGCCCTCGTTCCAAGCCATGACTGCACCATCCATCCGGTCCACTAACCCCGAGGCCTTGTTTCCCTTTAGGGCCCCTCAGCAGAGGGAGCTCGTGGAGCAGTTGTTGAAGCTTTATATCCAACTAGACGGTTACTCTCTCCTAACCCCCATCTTAAAGGAGGTTTCCGAGGTTAAAGTGCTGGAGGCGATCCTATATCTCCCTGAGAGGGGGGAACTCCTCAGCATGCAACCCTCGCCAGAAGACAAGACCATTCTGTGCCAATTCCTCGACATAACAATTGAGCGTGTTGGGGCCAAAAACTCCAATATAGCCAAGAGCCTATCCGGACACATGGCGGCTTGTAGCCCATGATTTAGTCTAGACATCCCTTCGGGGAAGACTTCGTCTGATATAAATATATAATTGTATTATAATTTGTATTCAATTTGCTGTTGACTAGATTCAATAAAGTTGTTAATTGCTAATTGTCTATCTCTCACGAGACTATACGCGAGATACAATCATTTCATATACGAAAAAGAGTAAAATCACTTTTTATTTTCATTAGTTTGTAACTTCCATTTACAAATAGTGTGTGTTGGTTATTATATTTATGTTGCTATTAAGGCCCAATTGGAAATAAAATCGATCACATTTAAAGCTTGATCATATTTGAGATCAAGGCTATCAAATCAAGTATTTAAAATATTTAATTAGAATATATTCAGAACCTCACATGTTCCCAATAAACAACAGAGACTCAAGAATCATCATCAATCAAGAAAGCACAATAGTATTAACAGACATTCCGAAATATTATAATATACTATTCCCTGAGCTCACCCCAAATCATCCAAATACAGAATTCGCCTCTGAATAGCAAAGTGGGAACAGATAGACATCTCCTAATAATAATAACTTCAGCCTAATATATATTCCTTGCTTCCTTGGTTATGTCGTAGAAGCCTATATGTATTTATTTGTTTGTCCTATATATATATGTTATGAAATATTTTGTGTTGTTGTTAGATTAGGCTTGATAAGACAAAGGATCGATAAGATAAAGGGTTGAGGTGCAGTCGTGATAAAAAAAAGATAATTATTTACCGTCAAGTAGCTTTTATTTTCAATTACTTGAGGAAAGATTACACATTTTTTAGTTTCACATTATATAGAATTTATAATTTAATCCTATATTAGTGATTTAAAAGGATTGATTGGTTAACTACGCATATTTACAACAAAATTATACAACTAAATCTGAAAGTCTTTCTAAAAACGATGATAACCAAAATAAAATTGTCAATGAATAAAATAAAGTATATATTTTTTTAAATATAGAAATATTTGAGGTTTTTAGATTATATAATATTTTTAGATTAAATAATATATATATATATAATAAAGAAGGCATCTCCTGACCACGAGCACATGTGCTTTTAGATGGCAGAGCGCCATCTAGTGGAGCAAAAATAAACTAAACGTTTATTTAGCTTGTTCCGTGATATTTGGCCAACCCAATTTCTTGACAAATCAAGAAAAGCCATCAACGAACGCGTTTCGCGCTGTTGGCGCTCGTCAGCGTGGAGTAGGCTGTAACCACTGCGACCAAAAATATTTTTTGGTCCCAATGGCTTCTTGAGAAATCAAGAAATGGGTATAAATGACGAGCGCCAACAGCGCGAAACGCGTTCGTGGATGGCTTTTCTTGATTTATCAAGAAATTGGGTTGGCCAAATATCACGGAGCAAGCTAAATAAACGTTTAGTTTATTTTTGCTCCACTAGATGGCGCTCTGCCATCTAAAAAGCACATGTGCTCGTGGTCAGGAGATGCTTTCTTTATTTTTAATATATATATATATTAAATATTTTGTTCACACTTATATAATAGTTAATATGATTTTTTTATATCTACAGAATTTTATAAAATTATGTAAAATAGTATCCGATTATATTTAACTCGTGTTCTATTGGCGAATTATTATACCATGTTTTCTCCTGTAGAAGGGCGTCCTGCCCGAGAGATAAAGAATAAAAAAATGTTTTGAAAAGATACTTATCCCTGGAGGCCTAATTAATTTTACTCAATATCTAATTGTATTCAACACAAAATATTACTTTATTAAAATATATTTTAATTATGATCAAACAGTGTGAAGTTCACGGATAGTTTTTGGTCAGAATGGATAAAATAAAAAAAGTGTCAAGGGATGGGAATCGAACCCATGACATTCCGCTTACCGGGCAGATGCCATGACCACTAGGCCACATGACCACAATTTATAATTGTAACAAATAGTACAGGGTGATCCAAAAGTCCCGCACAACTTTAAAAATTAATAACTCCGCGAATATTTGCGCTAGAGCAATGCGGTAAACACCATTGTGTTCAGGATGCAATGGGATTTTTTATGGCAAATAATGAAAAATTCGAAATTGATTTTAGTTACAACTTTATTCGCTAGATGGCGCTCTGCCAGAATCAGAGATTCAGCGGCCAAATTGTTTGATAAATTGAAAAATATAACTGAACAACATGTATTTTTCCTTTTTATATACCAGGAAAGAACCCTAATAATATCAAATGATAAATTAATAAAACACCATTTCGCCAAAAGTTAGAAGAATTGGTTGACGATTTTTAAATACAATCTAAGATATGTAAAATATGTATATGCAAATTAGAACATGTAGCAAAAAATATTTATATTTTAGATGGAGTTTTGTGAAATAAATTGAATGTTTGAAAATAACTACTGATATCAATACACGATTTTTGAGTTGTTAATATAGTACCAAAAATTAAGATGGCACTACTAATAGGATTTCGTGCTATAAGGAATGTATAGTTTCTTGACTAATTGTCGACACTTGACTATTTAACTGGATATTTATCATGATCCAAAAATGAAATATAGAGGGGAGTGACAAAATATATTTTTCGTACTTTATTCCAAATATCCTATGGGTTTGTCAAATGTTATCATTGTTTATTATACTGTACATAATTTTGAAAATGTATCCCCTCAAAAAAAAATCATTTTTAAATCGACCTTTTGCGTTGAAAAAAGTGGTAGTAAAATCATTTTGTATTATATTTTGCGCAGAATATCTAAAGTTGGGGGGGGGGGGGGGGGGTGGATACAGAGATTATTCCTTATGCTATTTCTTCTAATGAGCGAAAAGCGATAAACTAAACATAAGGGGTAAAATTGTGTGTACCAGTGTTATTCGAGAAGTTATAACACTTTGGTCTGCACGACATAATATAAAATGTGGGCAAATGACAAACAAAAAAAATTACTGTTTACAGAAATAAAAAAGAGTCAAGATGTGAGGACAGCATTTATTATTCCTATAACCCAAAACAAAGAGCTGCAAAATATAACACATGAGGTAACTGCCTTTTCTCTTGTATTAGGTCTCAATCCTTGCTCAAGGTGGCGCCCTTCATTCTCAAACACCGCCTGCAGACGATAGATGACAGAATGGTCACAATTGAATAGTTGAAATTTATAAAACGTGCCATCTGATAGAAGCCTTCAACATGGCCAATGTGGTAGGCCGGCATCGATAAAAACGCGACTTAATGTACCCCCCATAACCGAAATTGTAAGGCGTCAAGTCTGGTGATATTGGGGGCCACTGGTATATTAAAGTGGCGACTTATCAACGAATTCCCCCGAACGTTTCCTTCAGCAATTGTTTGGCACCGCGGGAGATATGAGGAGGTCCTCCATCTTGCATGAATGTTATTTCGCTTAGTGCTTGTCTGTCCTGCAATATGAGAATAACCTTTTCTCTCAAAAGTTGAACATAACGTTCACCAGTTACAAAAACGGTTTTTAAAAGTTCTTCCATTGATTTTTTCAAATAAAATTGGCCCAATAATAAAAGAAGAAGTGAACCCACATAAAACTGTAACTCTGTGCTGATGAAGTGGTATTTCTGTAAAAATCCTAGGGTTTTCTGTTGCCAAAATGAGGCAGTTTTGAATGTTAAATTCTCCCTTTAGATAAAAGTGAGCATCATCTGTTCTTAGAACATTTGACAGCCAGTTTTCATCAATATCAATTTGCCGGAAAACCCATGCAGCGAATTCTTGACGCTTCTCAAAATCGCTGACTTTCAACTCGTGAAAACTTTGAATTTTGTTAGGATATTTTTATAGAAAAAATTCTAAATGTGTGTTCTCTCCAAACTGTTCCATACGAAATCCCCGTTTGTCGAGAAACTTGTCTAGCACTTACTTCTCCATACGTGGATAGCGTTTCAATAGCTTCAGCATTCTGCAAAACCGTAACAGCCACTGACTTGCATGTCGATGGTCTTCCACTCCGAGGTTTTGCTTCCAGAGATCCAGTTTCCTCAAAACTTTATAATCAATCGCTTTAGAGAGTAGCAACTCATTGGTCCTTTACCGCTTCGAATATCTTTAAAGGAACGAAATGCTCGTTAAGCTTCAGTGGCAGATTCTGAATCACAATTTTAAAAATTCACCAAGAGTGCTTTATCCTGTAGTGACGGCATTCCAGGGGGAAGGGGAGAAGTTCGACCACACCTCCTTGCGGTCCCCCCTGGACCCTTGGAATATTTGACCAAATTCTGGTTCGTTTCCAAGATGACTAACGTTGCAACGGCACCCATTTTCAAATGAAGAGCAAAACTGATATCTCCAGTAATGCTACCGCGTCCAGGGTAACCGCCGCGTCAGGAGCTGCAGCTCGAGCTCATGATGAGAAATCTACTACGAGGACACAAATTCAATATACTACAACTCAATATAAATGGTACCCAGAGGAAAATAAAGATCTGACTTGTCTTCTCTGTGACAACAATGTACATATTAATTGTCCTCACAAGACAAAATTGAATCAGAATCTGAGATTCAATATCAAAGATTATACAACACTACGAATGGACAGACCGGGAAAATTCGGAGGAGGACTTGCCGTTTTGATTAAAACTCTAGAAATCAAATTTAAGGAAATCGCCTATAATCAGAGTAAGCCTAGAGAAAGCACGACAGAAGCTCAGGCAATAGAAATCTATCTTACAGATAAAACAATTCCAATCATAATAGTTTATCACCACGATAATACTAGCATTAATACAGGCCTGATAGAGACATTAAGTGAAGCGTCTTCAGATATCGCAATCATACTTGGTGATTTTTACGCCGAAAGACCAACTTGGGGATCACCTGTCCAGGATAACAAAGGTCAGCAGGTTGAGGACATGCTAACCGACCTCGACCTTACGCCGTTAAATAACGAAAAGAACACCTATCTATCCAAGTCCACAGGCACAGAATCCGCAATAGACATCACAGCGATAAATTACAACATCGCACCCACAACACAATGGAAAATTCTGAAAAGTGCAATCAGTGACCACAGACCAATTTTAACAACCCTAAAATTCAAAATTGAGAATTTCCAACAGAATAAAAGAACACTGGAAAATAATTACAGAAAAGCTTGAAGAACTGTGCAACGAAGAATTAAATCACAGAACGATTGACAAAAAATTGGAAAATTTCTCTTTGAACATATCCAAAGCTGCAAAAGTATCGATACCTAGAGGTAGACGTAAAGACCTGTGAATACTTTACTGGAAGGACCACAATATCGAGGCAATGATTGCAGAGAGAGACAATAAAAATGAACTACTTAAAACAAATAAAACAGAAGAAATCATAAAGGAACTCATTGAAATTAGTCACAAAATAGAACAAGAAATTTGAATATTCGAACAAGAAAAATGGGCAGAATTCTGCTAAAAAAATGGATCCAAAAAAGGAAAGCCATCACTGGAATATAATTAGTGTTAGAAAACAATCAAAACCAACACTAATCCTCCAATACTCTAACCGATATGAACAGCGAGAACGAACAAACAGATGGCTGACATAATTGCTGAATATCTTTCAAGCACTTCCAGACTCAGCTATACGAATGAAGACAGGACTCTAAAAAATAATATAAACAAGTTAGTTAAACAAGCAAGATATTACCATCAACAAGATATTTACTCGAGAGACTTCACACTGAATGAGCTAAATTCATCAATAGGAAAGTTAAATCCAAGATGTCACCTGGAGATGCTCTAATCTTTGGTCAAATGATTAAACACTTTGGAGACGAAGCTAAAAATCAACTCCTACGAATACTGCACATTTCATGGCAAATTGGTAAACAACCAAAGAATTGGAAGGTATCAATTATAGTGCCAATACTGAAACCAAACAAAGATGCTAAGGAATGCAAGAACTAATCGGCCAATTGCTCTTACCAGCATACTTTGTAAAATAACAGAATGAATTATCCACTCTAGGCTCATAGTCTGGCTCACTAACAATAATAAAATAAACTCTACCAAACTGCCTAAAGATCCAGACACTGTACAACTGATAAACTGTTCGACTTCTGTCAATCAATAATAGATTTCTAGGAAAAACCGCCAAAGAAGACAACGGACGTATTCCTGGATATGACCTCAGCTTTTGATCGAGTGTAGAAATTATTTGAAAGGCTGCACAACATCGGAGTAAGGGGAAAAACCTTAATCTGGATTGGAGACTTTTTAAGGGGAAGAAGGATAAAGGTTCGGGTCAATGGAACATTTTCCAAGGACCGACGATCATGGGCTGGTGTACCTCAGGGATCTGTGCTCAGTCCTCTACTCTTCTCGCTACATATTAACCGTTGTTTATGTAAATAGATGAATATTATTTGTATTATTTAAAGCCTCATTATGTAAAAATATATGTATATATAAATTGGACATTTGTTGTTGGCCATGGTCAAGTTTGAGCTCTTGTACGTCTAATTACGACACAACAAAGTGGCGACGAGGATGCGCGATCTACAGAGCCAGTAAAAAGCTGAGGTAAACGGCGTCTATGCAAGTATAATAACTACATCTTTTAAACAAATCTGACTCTCGGATTATGGAGAGGAAAAATAGGAAAATGGGTTAAGATCTTTTAAACTCTCTGGATAAAGAAAACAAAGGAGTAGAAAATACCAGCATGACAATTTCAAAGTTAATAGTACCTTTTAGATGCTATAGCCCAGTGGAGGACACTTCGATCTTTTTGTACAAAAATTTGAGGCTTTCTTTTTGGCATCTGAAGGAGGAGATTAAAGTGCTGATTTTTACCTCGCTACCAGATTCTGAAACTTTGAAGCAGGGAAACGACATTTTCTTCCTGGTCTAATGAAAGATCAACCCTATGATACTATCATTCAAAGAATTAAGCTGCATTTGGATCCAAAGAAGAAAGTGATACCACAGCGATGCAGATTTTTAAAGAGAATTCAACAGGAAGGAGAATCAATTCCGGAATATCTTAGAGAATTGAAACATTTGGCAATAAATTGTAATTTCGTCGATATGTTGGGAACCATGATGCGAGACCGTTTTGTGGCTGGAATCAAGTCGGAAATCCTGCAAAAGAAGCTACTACAAGAGGACGACGATGTCACCCTGGATAAAGTTTTTGCAGTGGCGATCTCGTTCGAATTGGCGGAGATAAATACAAGAGAATTACAAGATAAATTAGTGGCCAAGATATCCCCTGTGAATTGAGAGGATAAAAAGGGTGAGTACAATAATAGTACGGGGTAGTATAGGCCTTTCAGGCAAAGTGGCAAAGGCAAAATAGTGTGTTATAGATGTGGTGAAAGACATTCACACGTGGCATCTGTTTTACCTCATAGAACAAAGACTTGTTTTAAAATGTAATAAACTGGGTCATTTAAGTAGGGTCTGCAAAGCTAGTAAAAGAATGTGGGGATGTAAATTTGTACAAGAGGACTCTATATATTCTGTACAGGGCGAAACTGATGCCACAATAAATTTAACAGTAGATGATTATTCTTTGTGCTTTACAATAGATACAGGAAGTCCAGTTACGTTAATACCTAAATATATTTATAAGAATTATTGGCAAGGTAAAAGATTATTTCAACAAATTTAAGATTAAAATCCTTTTGTGGTAAATCAATAGAGATTATAGATCAAAAAAATGTTTTTGCAAAAGAAGCCAACCAATATTTACGATTGATAGTTGTAAATGAAAAATTCCAGGTAATTTTATTAGGAAGAGAATGGCTTAAACAGTTGAAACTTGATTATTCTATATTGTTTAGCATTAAAATTTTAAATAATGAATATAAAAGAAGTATATTTAAATATATATAAAAATTTGATGGATAGGTATGCAGATTTGTTTAACAAAGATTTGGGCTGTCTAAAGGACGTTAGAATAAATTTTAATTTAAAAAAGGATGTGACTCCTGTGTTTTGTAAGGCCAGAAGTTTACCTTTCTCTCTAAAAACAAAGTAGAGAATGAAATTGATCGTTTAGTGAATTCTTGCATTTTATAACCTATAGTTCATGCATATTGGACCGCTCCAATAGTACCGGCATCAAAAAAGGATGGTAGTGTAAGGATATGTGGTGATTTTAGATGTACAGCTAATAAAGCAATAGAATTAGATAGATATCCCATTCCATCGATCGATGAGATCTTTTCAAAATTATCTACAAGCACCGTACTTTCGACTCTAGACCTATCACAGGCTTACTTACAAGTAATGTTAGCGGAAGAAGCCAAAGCTGTTGTTGATATAAACACAACAAAGAGGTTGTTTTCTTATAAAAGACTACCATATGACATAGCGGTAGCACCAAATAAATTTCAGAGGATTATGGAAGGCCTATTTTCTATTTTCTGATTATTCAGGCCAGGTGTGGCCTGCTACATAGATGATATTTTGGTTGCATGAAAAGACTTTGAAGATCATGAACAATAGTTGGATCTAGTGTTTAGATGATTGCTAGAAAAAGGTTTAAAGTTAAACAGATATAAATGTAAATTTAAAAAGAAATCGGTGGAATATTTAGGGTTTAAAATGGATAAATATGGACTGCATCCCTTAGAAAATAAAATTAAAGCAGTGATAGAGGCGCCTGAACCTAAAGAATGTTTCGCAATTGAGATCTTTCATAGGACTCTTAATTTATTTTTATAGATTCATAAAGAATATAGCAAACATTTTAGCGCTATTCTATCAACTTTTGAATAAAAATTGTAGATGGAATTGGACGAAAAAATATCGAATGTTATTTAAAAAATGTAAATCATTATTAATGGGACTATGGACTAGGCGTAAATCTGAGTCATAGAAATGATAGAAAGGAAGAATGCCCTATAGCTTTTGCTTCTAGAACATTAACTGAAGCGGAAAAACGTTTCTCTCAACTAGAAAAGAAAGCGTTGAGCATAAATTTTGGCGTTGAGAATTCAGACAATACTTACTGGGACGAAAATTTGTATTGGTCACAGACAACCGACCCTTAATTCATATATTTTCACCTCATAAAACCAATTCCCATATGTGCATCATCCAGAATTAAAAGATGGCCTTAAAATTAGCTGCATTTAATTATACTGTGGGATTTCGAAAAAACTAGTGATAATTCCAATGTTGACGCATTGTCACGTCTTCCTTTAGAATCGAGTGTCAGGGAGTCTCTTGATGAAGACCAGGTACTTCTTCTCAGAATTCGAATGAGGTATCGTTCTCTTTTATGGAGGTGGCTAATGAGACGCCCCAAGATAAAATACTGTCTATAGTATTAAGGAATGTTAGAGAAGGCAACTGTGTGTGTGTGTGGAAATCCACAAGGGTACCGAGAGAAAACCCACTAGCTCCTCATTATAAGATCAATGAGGTGGAGTTTGGTTGTCTTCAATGGCGTGAAAGAGTGGTAATTCCCCAAATATTAAGATCTTTAATTTTAAATGACTTGCATGAAATACACATGGGGATTGTTAAAATGAAGATGATTGCCAGACGTTATTTTCTGGTGGCCAGGCATAGACAGTAACATCGAGGAGTTAACTAGAGAATGTAGAGTATGCCAAGAATCGGCAAGCATGCCCCCGGCTACCATCTCGGAATGGACTTGGCCCGAAAAACCGTGCCATCGACTTCATCTTGATCTAGCGGGTCCGTTCATGGGAAAAATGTTTTTGGTTCTCGTGGACGCATACTCAAAGTGGATATAAATTTTTATCATCAAAGATATTACCAGAAAAAACGATTATAAGTCATCTTAGAGAAATTCTCGCCAGAATTGGATTACCTTAATTTTTTGTTACAGAAAACGGAAGACAGTTTGTCTCCGGTGAATTCGAGCAATTTACCAAAATGAATGGTATACGGCACACTAAGACCAGTCCGTATAATCCTAGTACAAATGGTTTAGCTGAGAGATATGTAAGAGAGTTTAAAAATATTTTGAGAAAGAATAATGGGAAGGATGATTTAGAGACGAATCTACAAAGTTTCCTATTTGCTCATAGAGCATTCCCCCAAACTGTAATAAAGGAATTCCCCGGCGGAACTGCTAATGAAGAGAAGTTTAAGATCAAGATTCTCGAATTTAATACCAAGATGGGAAATCCGCAAGAGGTATTTCTTGAGGCCGTAAGAAGGCAGGAGCAGTTTACTACAGGTTGCGAAGTTTAATTCCGCAGCTATGCAACTGGACCTAAACGGTAAAAAGGTACCATTTTGGAATTATTGAGCTACCGTTACTACCTTATAAGTTGCGAGGGCGTCGTGTATAAGAGGCATATCAATCAATTGCGACCTGTGAGAAAGAAACAAGTGAAGACAAGAAATTTGATACTTCCTCGAACATCAGGAGAGAAGCCTGTACGTGGAAGTCAGAATAAAGTGAAGAGGAGGTTCCAGATGTTACATCAGGAAACAAGGAGGAGCCTGCTTCTGTGCACGTACCCTCTTGCACTCCTATACCAGGGCCTGTTGCTGTGCACGTGCCCTCTTGCACTCCTAAACCGGAGGCTGCCGCTGTGCAAGTGCCCGTCCGCAGTCCTAGACCTCAGAGAGCCAGGAAACCCCTTGACCGACTGGAGTATTATTAAGGGGGAATATGTGTTGTTTATGTAAACAGATGAAGATTATTTGCATTCTTTAAAGTCTCATTATGTAAGAATATATGTGTATATAAATTGGACATTTTTTGTTGGCCAAACGAAAAGAATCTGAGGCTCTTTATTGGACACGACAAAAACAACAACGGCATTCCAGAGTAAAATAAATCATCAGAGATAGATAAATATTTTTCAAATGAATTAAAATAAATATAATCGATACTGAGAGAGAGTTGAATTTGAAAAAATATAAAATGATTATTTTCGAAATATAAATAGCTGAGAGGATTCCAGCAAACCGCATCTAAAATATCAGGTTTTTTTTTGCTACATGTTTTAATTTGCATATACCTATTTTACATATCTCTGATTGTATTTGAAAATCGTTAACCAATTCTTCATACTTTTGGCGAAGTGGTGTTTTATTAATTTGTTATTTGATATTATTAGGGTTCTTTCCTGGTATTCAAAAAGGAAAAATACATGCCGATCAGTTATATTTTTCAATTTATCAAACAATTTGGCCGCTGAATCTCTGATTCTGGTAGAGCGCCATCTGGCGAATAAAATTGTAACTAAAATCAATTTCGAATTTTTCATTATTTGCCATAAAAAATCCCATTGCATCCTGAACACAATGGTGTTTACCGCATTGCTCTAGCGCAAATATTCGCGGAGTTATTAATTTTTAAAGTTGTGCGGGACTTTTGGATCACCCTGTATTTGAATCAAAACATTCAATCGGGTAAAACACGGGCGTTACCCGGGTCATTCGGCTAGTTATATATAATTGCCTTATTCTGTCTGTGTGAAGTTCACTGTGTGAAGTTCACGGATAGATTTTGGTCAGAATGGATAAAATAAAAAAAGGGTTAAGGGATGGGAATCGAACCCACGACCTTCCGCTTACCGGGCAGATGCCATGACCACTAGGCTACCCTGGACATATTTTTCCGTTCATAAAGTTAATATACAACAACAACAACAACAAAAACCTTTATTAAGACACTATTGTCTTACAAGGGGATTCCCCTGAAGGTTATATATGTACATGAGTGAGGAGGAAAAGCAATCCAGAGGAGAGGGGGAGCAATCAGCCGTTGTCTGTGGAGTTGAGCACCTCTTCTCTCATTTTATCAATCGCCTTGAAAAATTTAAAATATTTATAAACAAATGCTTCATCCAGCAGGAGAGCATTAAATATTTTATATACATGTTGTTCATTGTAGTGAGCTAGCTCCGAAATTTCGCGAATTTCCAGTCTCTTTTCATGTAGGAATGGGCAATGGAATAGATAGTGGACCAAATTGTCTTGGATGCCAACATTGCAGAAGTAGCAATTTAAAGGGTCGCTGTTCCAAAATCCCGTGATATCCTCACGGAAAAGTAACCATAGAATCCTTTGACGGGCTATAAATCGTTTAATTTTCAAAGGGAGGTTTGATAGTAAGTAGTCCTCCGTCATAAAGGAGCTACTTAGAAATTGGTAGTGAACAAAATGAGTTGAGCATTGTATCTTAGCTCGGTCAAATTGGAGTAGCTGGTCCACTGTGGTTTGAATAATTCTAGGGATTCTCCTCGCACAACCATATAATCTTCACAGTTCTTAAGAAAAGAAAAACCCCTAGAGTCAATGATGCTATTCAAGTTATGAATAAAGTTGTTTCCCGCTTTTCCCACAATTGAAACTTTCCAGAGCTGGGACAAGCAAACATAGGGTAATCTTGTCCTGTCCATTTTAAAATCCGTATCCAGAACTTTAGAATCAATTTCGTAATGTTTAATTCAAGGGACATCCTTCCGGTTTCTGTTCGCAAGATGTAGCCCGGAGTAATATTTGGGTAGGTCAAGAAATCGCCGTAGGAAAATATCCTGGATCTGGTTTACGACTACTATCTGATTTGTCGCCCACATGGGGGCCGAGTATAACAACGTGGATAAAACTATGGAGTCAAGTAATTTCATCACTGCTCCGAACGATTTGGTTCTTGACTTAGATAGTATTCTCCATACTGCGTTTGTAGCAACCAATGCTTTGCTTTTAAAGTGCTGCGCCACGTAAGCAGTTGTATTCTTGGTAGTTAAGGGGTAGCCAAGATATGTATATTTTGAAGATACTGTCAAGGGTTGTTGGCCCCAAAACCAAACGTCAGATTTGGCCAAGCGGCCTCCATTTCGAAACACTACGATTTTAGACTTGGATTGGTTCAGAGTTAAACCATTTTCCTCAAAATATCTTTTTATTAGATTAATCTTCATTTGAAGATTTATCTTGGATTCACCAAAGAGGACTATATCATCCGCGAACAGGAGGAGGTGTATAGTTCCATGGCCCGGTAAGTATATACCTGGCAGGTCAGAATCATCCAGTGTAGCAACCAGATCGTTAATGAAAATAATAAATAAATACGGTGAAAGAGGTTCACCCTGAAGAACACCTGATTGTATTTTGATGAATTCTGTAAAAGAGCCATTCCATCTGACCGCTGCCATCATTTGAGCATAGTAGTTCTGTATGAGTTTGATAAATCGCCCACTTAAACCAACAAGCGCAAGCTTTCTCCATAATAGTAAATGTGGAACTGAATCAAACGCTTTTTTAATATCCACAAAGAATGCGTAAAGTTTCCTTCTTTTGCGGTTTAATGTCATTTGGATTAGTGATGTAAGCGTGAAGATATGGTCTTGGCACGAGTAACCCCTTCTGAATCCTGCTTGGTTTTCCGCTATGAGTTTTCTATTCTCAATCCAATTACTTAGTCTATTTTTTAATATGGATGTAAAGAGTTTTGACAAGTTGCTTATAAGCGCAATGCCCCTATAATTTGATGGTGCATTCGTATCGCCATTTTTGAATATTGGTTGGATTATGGTTTTTGACCACTGTGAAGGAACTTGGGATTTAGTTAATATTTTATTGAATAAGTTAGATAAGAGGATTAAACCATTCTCAGGTAGGGCTTTGATAGCTTCATTTGGATTACTATCGTAACCTGCTGCTTTATTGTTTTTCAAGCTAGCGATTTCCCTCGCAATTTCCAAAGGTGAAATTTCGGCGTCCACTTCGGAGTCAATAGGAATCAGTAGAGTAGGTATATCAGCAACAATTCTTTGAGGAGGCGACAATAAACCCTGATAAAAGGATTCCCACTCTGAGATGTCAATATTTCCTTTTGTGCTATTCCGTTTCTTAAAGGACGCAATTATTTTCCAAAATTCGGCAGAGTCCCTAACATTGCTAAGGGCAGCTTGAACAGAATCAGAATATTTGTTCTTTTTGTATTTGAGCAATGATAAGTATTTGCGTTTACTCGTAATAAACAAATCTTTATAAATAGGAGTATTGAGAGTCAAATATAACCTAAGATTTTTTTTCATATATGTTTTTGCTATATAACATTCTCCGTCAAACCATGGCTTAGACCGCGAACTATCCGCTCTTCCCTTTGTTAGCAAAAGTTAATATATGATTTAGTAGGTGAAATGCAAAAAAAAAAAATCGACATGATGAAATCTTTATGAAAATTCACATTTTTATTTTTATATTTTCAAGACACACACAGTTTGGGGCGGGACGTTTCACAAGAGAGACATCCACGGCGCCAATTTATAATTGTAACGAATAGTATTTTAATTAAAACATTTTAAAAACACACAGTTTGGAACGGGACGTTTCACAAGAGTGACATCCATGGCGCCAATTTATAATTACAACGAATAGTATTTAAATTAAAACGTTTTTAAAATATATACGCACTCGGGTAAAACCCGGGCGTTGCCCGGGCCATTCGTCTAGTTATTTATAAAAGCACAAATATCATATCAATTATATCATCTTAAAGAGTCTGGTAGGAATTCATGGAAAATAACAACGTCTCAAATCATTGACCTTCAAATCAAAGATAGAATTAAGATAAATTCGATATCAAGACAGGAAATATATTTTTTTCTGTGACTTCATTTGGAACCTTAAATATAGAATTGACAAAATTTAGATAAAAAAAGAAGCACTTCTCTAAATTTTCATTATTCTACAAACTATCAGATTTGAAGGATTTTGGGACAAATAAATGAATATTCTTCATCAATATTTGTTTGTAATTTAGGAGTCCCTAAGTGTATGGCTTAAAACTATTTTGAACAGAAATTCTGTTTTTTGAATTCCTATCATATAAATATAATATTCTATTTGTTTTTAGAGAGATTAGAGAATGGGATACTATAGCTGGAGAATAAATTGTAACTCTTGCACCAACGATGGTGCTACGCTACTTGTTCTTATAAATTTGTGCGTTTAGACAATTTTTTTTTTATAATTAAAATAATTTTATTGACATCTTGTCAATACATGCAAAGTGCACAGTCTGCACTATTAAAAAAAAAGATAATATGGATTATATTAACTATGTACAATGAATATGGCGCCTCTGCCAGCGCTGCAGAGTTTGGTGGAGAATCGCCAATGGGTCTCCAGCAACACCATGCGCTTAGAGGAAATATAATAAATAAAATGTATTATTATATAGTGTTTAGATACGGGATAGTTGCACATGTGTTTAATTAGTATAAGTTTATGAAAGGAGAATTATTCTAATGTCTCTCGCTAGGGTCTAAGTAAAGTTAAGACGCTGACAGCGTTCTAAGCGTATTTCTGTCTTGGGCCCAAATAAGAATTCGCGCCATCTGGTCTTTTGTGTATTTGTATCCAAAGTCCCTGGAAATGTTACACGCTGACACGTCTTATGTGTGATTGTGTCTAAGATCCAAGTGGAGCCAGATCTTTTCAAATGTCTTTGTGTCAGAGACCAAAGGGATGATCCGCGGTATTCCTTCTCATTTGACTTTGTGACCAAGATCCACGGGAGGATCCGCGCTATTTTATTCTTGGTGTCTTTGGTTCCACAACACTCGGAAATAACCGCGTTCTACCGTCTCATATTTATTGTTTTCAGGACACAAGGACAATCCGCGCTTGACTGTCCTATTTTTTCTTTGTGTCGCTGACGCCAGAGATTATTCGAGAATTCCCGTTCAATGTTTCTCCGTGTTTAAGACTCAAAGGTGGATCGAAGCTTTTCCGTCTCATTCGTCGTTCAAGACCTAAGGGAGAATTTGCGCTTTATCTTCTTATGCCTCTGTGTGTCCAGGACTTCGAATATACCCGCGTTTTCACGTCTTATGTGTCTTTGAGTCCAAGAGCTAAGGTTGATCTACGCCCACTATTTTTATGTTACATTTTGTCCAGGGTGCAATTAATGATCAGGGCCTTCCAAAAATGTGTTTATTTGTCTACAGAAAGCAAGGGTAAGCCCGCGCTCTCCCATCTAATGTGTCTTTGCTTCCAGTACTCAAAGAAGGATTCGCACTGTCCAGTTTTATGTGTCTATGTTTCCAGATCCCATGGAAGAATTTTTTCTTTGTTCCATTTCATGTGTCTTTATAGTAAGGACACAAGGAACACTCCGCTATCCTGACTTTGTAGCTCACAATTCTAAGGAAGATCCGCGAATTTCATTTTTATGTGTCCATGTGTTCAAGACCGAAGAGAGGGTTCGCGTTGCCCTCTCTTATGAGGACAGAATGCGAACATTGGTTATATAAAATACCACTATAAATAAATTTTAAAAATGAATGTACTTAACTAAGTGATCACACATCAGTTTTATTTTAAGAGTAAATACTTTATTTTCAACATTAGATAGAAGATGATCCGTTTCAAAAATGGCGTCGTTTTTTGTTATTGGTAACATTTCTTCAATCTGCGTTGGCAAACCGCTAATAGGTACCGCTGGCCATTAATGGAGACAGGATTAAATTCATTCCTGGAAGCAATCTTCAATATAAAATTAGATTGAATTACTAAATAGTAAAAGGTATTATAGAGTGACCAATAATTAACCACAAAATAGCAGCAATTTTCGTTTATATTAGTGTTGCGATATCACTAACATTTTAATGAACATACATCTATATTTCTACGACTTAAATAATATATTGAACATTATAAATTGATCTAATATATAAATTAGGGGCGTAAGCTACAAATACATTTAATATCGATTATGCTGTTGGTAATTATTTCATTCCTTATACACCAGGCCATGATAATCATAGTGAGCAGTAGTTGGCGACTGCTTTCATTGTATGTGCCCTTTATCTCAACACATGTAGAGTAGTTCAATGATTCAAGATGAAGATTTTGAACCAGAAATCAGAACCTCTACCACCTCAATTCAGGCGATATCTTTAGTGACTCAGATATTGATCAACCATCTCTATTCAGATGATTTTGCTTCTGAGACACAATTTGATAGTCGACCACCTTGATGGCAGATGATCTTTGTTGTCTCCCAGTCGGCCATCTTTAAACATCTTTCTTCTATGAGGCAAATTACTAGAGGATCCCCTCTATGAAAGTTGTATTTCTATTGAGCCAATTTATTTATTAACAATTAAACACCATATTTTAATAATAAAATCGACTTTTAATTAAGCAGTTGATTATAAATGAATATTTACCGCCATGGGAACATTTTATTAGGACTCTTACAAAGTTAGCCTTCTTAAGCTCCCATTTCTGTTAATATTGTCTCAAAGAAGAATCTTTGATTGAATATATTTTTATAAAATTTTATTTGATTCATTCAATTTCTGCTATTACACTATATCATACCATACAATGTAATTATCATAGCTATTACAAATTAATATGAGAATATGGGAAGCTAGTCATTTATATTCTATTTCATATCATCTTACGATAGAGTTTAAGAAATCGGTCAAATGGTCATTGTAGAAATAGTTCAATGATAAAGATAATGATGTTGAAGTAGAAATCAGAATCTCTACCACCTCAATGCAGGTGATATCTTTTGTGATTCAGATATTGATCAACCATCTCTATTCAGATGATTTTGTTTCTGAGCCACAATTTGATAGTCGACCACCTTGATGGCAGATGGTCTTTGTTTTCTCCCAGTCGGCCATCTTTAAACATCTTTCTTCTAAGAGACAAGTTACTAGTGGATAACCTCTATTGATGATATTTCTATCAACGATTACAAGCCATCTTTCAATAATAAAATTGAATTTTAATTTAGGAGTTGATTATTATTTTATAATATTATTATATATTAATTATCGTGGGAACATTTGAATGGGACTCTTACAAAGTTAACCTTCTTAAGCTACCATTTCTGTTAATATTGATTCAAAGAAGAATCTTTAAAAAAATTTATTTTTATAAAATTTTATTGTCGATCTTCAATTTCTTCTATTACTATATAATACGATACCATGTGATTATAATAGCTATTACAAATTAATATGAGAATATGGAATATGCTAGTCATTTACCTTCTATTTCATATCATCTTACGATAGGGTTTAAGAAATCGGTCGAATTTACCAAACTGGTGTTTATCCAGGTGTTTACAACTTTATATTGTAATCTTGCCTTAAAATCGGCCCTTGCCACTTCACCCAGCTATACACTTGTTAAATATATTCTACCGATTTCATAAACCTTCTCGTAGAATGTTATGAAATTGAAGCCGCCCCTGTACTGATGAGAGTCAAGGCCTGAAACCATGGTATACAGGTTGTTGGCTTTTTCCAAAACTGGTATATGTTGGATCTTTATCATCACTTTGAACCATCGTTCTATTGAATATTTATAGAGAGAATTTCTTATTTTAGTACATTAATAAAATAAGTAGAACTTAACTGAGAATAAAAAATGGATAATCAATACAATATTGACTCTTTTATTCTATTTTAATAAAATAATATTATCAGGTATCAGAGATTATAAAATGATTTAATATTTGTTTATAAGAGAAAAATGACATTCACTTCTGAGCGAAAACACTTTTCATATAATTTATTATTTATTCAAATATTTTACAATATCATTCTGAGATAGATCAATAAAATATTGCAGAGGGCATAGCTCTGATCATTTTATTTTTGGGGAATAGGTTAACATCTTGTTACATTCTTTTTCTTTTAAATATGAATAAAATGTCTTCAATAACTTCTAATTTAATGTTATTCTGCATCTTTAAATGTTCAACATACATTTTACTTTTATCTTACGCCTTATTTGAATTTCAACAGAATCATAATTTACTCATTTTAGCCACACAATTAAAATTTATATTAAATGATAGAGAAGTTTGGAATAAGTTTAAAATATTTACTAAATTTTGATCATTTAAAATGTTTATGAATTTCTATAGGAAATGTAATATATTTATATTTATAACATGTATACAGCTTTATAAAGGACTGAGTCACTATGAGTCACGGGAATTTGACAATAAAATTAGAATTGGTTGATGAAATTTAGTCATTTTTATGCGTAAAGATGCAATAAAAATTTATTCAGAATTACTCTTCTCTCCATCCCCTATATTTAGGGCCAAAAATCCAACTCGAATATGGAACAAATCTACAGTTCAGCAATATTTGTCAATATTCATGCTGGATAATTACTGGATAAAAACCTTATAATTATTATGATCATTTTGAATGTCTCTACAATAATTTTAGAATGATATATTCTGATTTATGATGGCTGTGTTTGTGAAGTAGGTAGAGAATTAACTGAGCCTGGTGTGGTATTTAAAATTACCCACCTCCACCCCCTATATATAGGGCCAATAATCCAGCTAGAATATGGAACAAATCTACAATTCAGCAATATTTGACACTATTCCTGCTGGATATAATTACTGCTGCAGATATAATTTTGATGATTATTTAATCGTAAGGTTTTTTCTTTATAAATTTCTTAGAATGAGGTAAAAATAGAAATACACATCAATTATCAAAATCAATATAATGACCATATCCTGATATTTAAGCTGATTAATCAAAATATCATTTCTCTTATTATAATGGTTAAGTGGCAAATATCTACATAAAATATATATACAAATCAGAAATAATATTATATATATATATATATTTTTTTTTTTTTTTTTCACATTATTTACATATTCCAGGATGAGAGATCAAAACGAAGATATAGTAATTGTTTCAAACAAAATGCCTCGATTATATTGAGACTTAGTCGATAGAAATTTTTTAGGCAAGTTTTTTTTCTTTCACTTTAAACTATTTATATACATAATTATTTACATATTAGCGC
The DNA here is from genome assembly GCA_030710605.1 of Cordylochernes scorpioides. Taxonomy (NCBI): domain Eukaryota; kingdom Metazoa; phylum Arthropoda; class Arachnida; order Pseudoscorpiones; family Chernetidae; genus Cordylochernes; species Cordylochernes scorpioides. The sequence continues at coordinate 52,667,902 of CP092869.1, read as the reverse complement.
AAATTTATTACTTGTCTTTTTCCATTTGATGAATTAATAGATTCCGTATACTTCTAGGATCCTCCTGATAAAACATATTTATAATATTGAGAGATTCCAGCAAAATATTTATTTAATATCTTCTTTTTTTTTCAGTTTAGGAATTTGATCTGAATAACCCTCCACCACCCCCTATATTTAGGGCAAAGAATCCAGCTCGAATATGAGGCAAACCTACTGTTCAGAAATATTTACCAAATTCCAAGCTGGATAATTATACTACAATTTTAAGATAATTTTGACGATTATTTAATCGTGAGAGAGGTTATATCATTTAATTCTTAACAATTCTGAATTATGAAGTTTATTATAAAATAATAAACAGAATTTATTGACTCAGTTAATCACAAGTCACAACATATCATAAATATATTCATAAAAATAAATTTAAACAATCAATATATTTGAGAAATGATATTGGTATGTATTTTGAACTCTCTAAATTTGAAGGAAAAAATATATGTATATATTTTACTATTATAAACTCTAATCATAAGTACTATTCAAAGAAATTTTTAATATATTGATGCTACTTGAAAATACATGTAGTACATGTTAATTATAAAGGTATCCAAAAGCCTGAATATATGATAAAATATTCTATATTTTAAATGGATATATTCATGGTTAGATAGGAAAATATGTTAGCAGAAATGTTATTTAATATTTTATGAATCTTGACTGATAGACAAAAAGAATCATATTCCCATTTTTGGGAAGAAATGTTTTTGACAGTATATACACTTATACATAAGAAATTTGGTGGAATAAACTTCTTTTGGTTTTCTTTCAATTGAAAACATTTGTGAATATCTGGGTACATTCACAAATGCATTTCTAGTGTGAAATACAGAGCTAAACTATTTATTAAATCATTCTTTCATTTTGTAAGATCGAGATTCAATCAAAATGACCCACCTCCACCCCCTATATATAGGGCACAATTCCCAGCTAGAATAGAACAAATCTACTGTTAGCAATATTTGCAATATTCAGGCTGGAAGATTACTTCTGCTATTAGAATTTTTACGATAACTTTATCGTGACTAGTTTCATCAGTTACAATAATAAGTACTGAAAAAGCTAGATAGCCTATATTAAAATATATGTTTGAAGGACACTTAAATTTTTATATATTTGAAAAAGTAGTTAATAATAATGGAGTCGGTGTGTATTCTTAAGATATATATATATATTTACTATTTTTATTTATTTTTTAATCAAATATATTTGAGTGGAAGGTTTGTTAAACTGAATTTTATAATTTCTTCAACCTGAATATATATGATATTCTATCACACTAATATGAAAATTATTGAGTTTGGATATAAATTTTAAATAGAATATCTGTGGTATCTACTTCTAAAATCCCAACATGCATATTGGTAAATCTTCAATGTCAAATGTGAAATTAATTATTTATTTCTTCTAAAAACATTTCCTATATTATAATATTGCTATGTATTGAATTATTTCCATTCCATAATATTTTGGAAGTTCTTCTTATGTTGGATTACAATGCTGTGAAATGAAGTTTCTGCTATTACTGAATAAATGATTAACAGCACCTATATACTAAAGCCAATATTCAATTCAAACATTAACAAAATACTTGTTCAAAAGGTAGAGATAATTTCAATGACTGCCTCATTTTTTCCTGAGAATTTTCACCTTTTCAGAAATACATCTGACACATGGAGACATCCATTATTTATTTTTTTTTTTTTGAATTTCGCATGAAGTATATTTGTTTATATAATATCAAATATAGTGATGTGTATTTAATACAAAAATATAGATTCAGAACAAATTTTCCTATAATTTGAGGATATAATTAAATTGTAGTCGCATATTAAATTTATTGCCTCAAGTATATCAACCTTTCCAGTTTTAAGTCAACTTATTCAGGCTATTTTGGGACATACTTTAATATTAAAATCTCTTGAATTAATGTTTGAGCAGGACGGAACGAGTATATATATGAATAAATCTGTTCATGAAAGATTATGGAAATATTTAGACTGGAGCACATTAAGTATTTTGTAAAGTTTCTATTCCTACATTTTGATTATTCTGATTCATAATTTAGTATATTTAGAATTCTATATCGTTTATAAATATTTTCTCTATCAAGTAATTTCGCGTTTTCCGATCATTATCCAAACAAATCAAGTAAATGTTTTCAACGGCCCTATTTCTAGAATATACAGGCTTTATAGGATATTTAGTAGAAAAGGCAATATAAATTAGTGAAGAGAGATAGGTTAAATCGGGGTGATATCTTAAATAGAAATACCAGTTGTATATGATTTAAGAGATCAGGCACAGCATCAGGCATACCATATTTCTTCATAATATATTCAATAATTGCCTCAGACCTTTTGATGTGATGAAATTTCACCAGACTCACTTTATAATGATGGATTTAGTATAAATACTGCGATAACATGCTTTTTAGGAATAAAAAAATAAAACTAGAACATTTCAAATAACTTCCTAATTTCCGAAACATTTACCTCCCTATATACACTTTCACATTATTTCATTTTGTAAATTGTACATGACGTCCCTGAAGTGATATGAGCTCTGCCAACTTTTATTTTAAAAAACCAACTGTTCTTGGAATCTTTCCTATAAGCACCAATCATTCTGACTACATTTAAAAACATATGGCATGTATATATTTTACTAATATAAACTCTAATTATAAATACTACTCAGTGAAAATGTTAATAACTTGATTTTATTTGAAATTACATGTTATTTATAGATGTATCCAAGCCTGAATATAGGATGAATGTTCCATATTAAAAATTGATATATCCATGGTCAGATATGAAAATATGTAAGCAGATATATTATTTAATATTTTCAGAATATTTTGACTGATAGACAAAGAAAATCATATTCCCATTTTTATGAAGAAAGTTCTTTTGACAGTATATGCACTTATACATAAGAATTTTGGTGGAATAGACTTCTTTTGGTTTTCTTTCAATTGAAATAATTTGTGAATATCTGGTTACATTCAAAGCGTTAAAGACAGAGCTAAACTATCAATTAAATATTTTCTTCATTTTTTAAAGATCGAGATTCAATCAAAATGACCCACCTCCACCCCCTATATATAGGGCACAATTCCCAGCTAGAATAGAACAAATCTACTGTTACCAATATTTGCAATATTCAGGCTGGAAGATTACTTCTGTAATTAGAATTTTTACGATAACTTTATCGTGACAAGTTTCATCATTTACAATAATAAGAATCTTCGTATCAAAAGTATATTTGTACAGAATAAGCTAGATAACCTTTATTAAAATATATGTTCGAAGGACACTTAAATTTTAATATATTTGAAAAAGTTGTTAATATTCAGGGAGTCATACAAATATCAAAATATCGGTGGATGTTTTCAAGATATATCTTTATTATATTATTCATATGGGAAAGGTTTGTTAACCTGAACCTTATAATTTCTTCCACCAGAATATTTATGATATTCGATCACACTAATATGAAAATTATTGAGTTTGGATATAAATTTTAAATAGAATATCTGTGTTATCTACTTCTGAAATTCCAACATACATATTGGTAAATCTTCAATGGCAAATGTGAATCAAACATTTTCTTCTTATGAAAGACATTTCCTATATATTATAATATTAATATGTAGTGGATTATTTCCATCATTCAATCCTTTCCAAGCTTCATATGTTAAATATCAATTCTGTGAAATGAAGTTCCTGCTATTACTTAATCAATAATTAACAGCACCTATATACTGAAGCCAAACCTTATTTAAAACATTAACAAACTATAATTGTATGCAAATATTATATTGTACTTATTAAAAGGTTTCCGGTATACTTGAGGTGTATTAAAACTTGTTGAGATCATTTCTATGATTGCCTCTTTTTTTTCCCGAGAATTTTCACCTTTTCTGAAATACATCTGAAACTTGAAGACATCCTTTCTTTTTCTTTTATGTCGAATAGAGTACATTGCCTCATATAAACTCAAAGATAGTAATACATTGAATACTAGAATGTAGATTTGGAATAGAATTTTCTATAAATTGAAGATATCATTAAATGTTTGTAGTAGATTGACTTTACTGCCTCAAGGTGTATCAACGTTTCAAATTTTAAGATAACTTATTCAACTACTTCGAAACATTATTAAATAATAAAAATTTGGAAAGGAATAGAAATCAGTATATATATGAACAAATCTGTTCATTAACGATTTTGTAAATATATAGACTGGGGCACATTAAATATTTTTAGAGTATTTATTCTGACATTATAATTATACTCTTATTCCTAATCTAATTTATTTTAAAATATATATCGTGTAAAATTATCATCTTTATGAAAAGAAATTTCCGTATTTCAACCTTCAACCAAATAAATCAAGTAGATGTTTATAATAGACCTACTCCTAGAAATTTGTCTTTATATACTGGCCTTATAGAATAATCAGTAAAAAAGGCAATCTAATTGCGTGAAGAAAAATAGGTTAAATCGATGTAATATCTTATATAGTACTACCAGGAACAGGCATAACATTTTTCTATATCATAGATTCTCTCAGACTGTTTGATATGATGAAATTTCACAAGACTCACTTTATAATGATGGATTTAGTATAAATACTGCGATATTATGATTTTTTTTTTAAATATAAAATGGAACTAGGGCATTTCAAATTGCTTCCCAATATCCGTAAATTTTACCTCTATATACATTTTCACATTAAATAATTTGGAAAAATGTACATGACGTACCTGATACTTTTTGAACTCTGCCAACCTTTTCTTAACTAACCATTTGCTCTTAGAATTTTTCCCATAAGCACCAATCATTCTGACTACATTCTAAAACATATGCTCATTGAAAACTCCACAAAGCAGGCTATGTTATTGAAATAGTAATAGTTATATTCTTTATTCTGAATAAAATCTGATTATACTTTCTGAAATAAAATGCTGATATTTAAACATTCACTTATTTGTTTGATTTCAAGTAGGATAGATCGAAATAAAAATATGATCAAATTTCGGAAGCAAAGGATATCAATAATATACAGAGTAAATTGAAGAATGTTTTAGAAATATACATCTTTCTCTCTCTCACATTGTTCTTTCATTTGGATATATTTGGATATTTCATTTCTATATTACAGTCATTCTCTATATGATATATTCAGAATTTTCTCCAATTTCAAATTGCTTTAACAAAATCTATTTCTGAAGAATAAAAGAGCCAGCCAACAAAATATTTGTAAGATAGATTCTATATTATGTCAGTTGAAGATTCTAATGAAGATTACCCACCTCCACCCCCTTAATAAAGGGCCATATATCCAGTTTGCATATGGACAAATCTACTATACAGCAATATTTGCCAATATACATTTTGTAAATTTACTGCTGTTTCTCTACAATTTTAACGATTACTTTCTCTTTAACAAACTTCCATGACTTCAAAAAGATTACACTCTAATTCTTAAAGGTTGTTACATAATAGACTTTTGTTTTTGTTTTGCTTTTATGATTCAGTTTTTTAAATTTTATTTTCAAAATTATATCAATAAAAGCTCTGATGCGTATAAATTTGTCTAATATATTTTGAATTCCAATGGGATAATTTCTTTACTAACTCTCACTTGCCATAAACTTATAATAAATAATGTTTTCATAAAAAAACCTGAAGCTTGTTTAAATATGAAGCTATCATTTGAGAAAATACCAGCACCATTATATGACGAATGTACAGTTAGCTGTTTAAAATATTCGTAATGAAAATGGAATTAATTGTTTGGTATCTACACAACTAAACATTACTCGTATAACTATAAATATATTTTTTCTTTAAACCAAATATCTATTAAGCTTATTTTATTCAAACATAATTTTCTCAAAACCGGTTTCTGCATTAAAATTAATACCGTGGTGAATGACATCTTTTCCCCCATTTATCTAACTGTAACTTTTAATGTATGATATCAATTCTGCAATATGAGCTTTATTTCTTTAATTTGATATACTCGTCCTCAGCGTCTAAATAGATCTACAAATTAACAATATTTGTAATGATTCATGTTGGGTGAAAGTTATTCTCTCATGATAATTTCTATGAGAAATCTATTCTGACAGATTACACAATTTTATCCATTTCTAATTTCCTAAAATGACATATAAATTATATCAGTACTGCCTAACCTCAAATTAAATGATGATTATAATTCTGAAAATATATTTGAATCAAATATTCATATAATATTAAAGCTAATCTATTGATATTTTTGATAGATCAATTTTATTGAATTTCAGATTTATGAATATTTCAAGTTTCGAGGCAGATAAATTTGAAAATTTGCGTTCCTAATATTTCTTATAAAATTAAATTTCCACAGATTAACATAAGTTCATGAAATTACAATTCAGCTTATATACCTATGTTTAAACCATAATTTTATAATGGACTTACTAATAATCTATACTTTAATAGGGAGGACACACAGTGCATATTGGAGAAATTCTGTTTTCTTTTTGAAATAATTTATTAATATAATGACTGTGGGTCATTAAAATATTAATTTTCTCTTTCCTATCAACTATTTTCTATTACTACTGCCTATCAACTATTATCTATACCAATTTATTGAATAATATATATAGCATAGAGAAACTCTATATTTATTTGAAAGAAATTCAAAAAGTCCCCAGATCTCTAACACGAATTATCAAAGACATGAATTTAACTGATATTAGCCCAGAAACATGTATTCATGTAAGCACGGTTTTCAGAATATTTATTTTGAATAAACGATTTTTATATGAAAATATATATGTATCTAATATTATCGTATATAGAGAATTTATTCATATATACCTCCTCACTTTGCAAAAATATATTCTATTGATTACATCTTAAAATTAAGAACATAGGAAAATATATGTTGCCTATTACAACGTAATCAAATAAATGTGTATTAGAAATATTGAAAAATATATATACATATCCAGGCTCAAATAGATGAATTAGTGCTTCCAAAATTCAACATATATTACTATCATTACTAACACTTACATTTTTCTATATACGCTATGACAAAATTGTTGATATGTCTTTCCTCAAATGAATCTCCGTGCTATTATGTCATTTAATTGATGTAATGAATCATATTAATCGTGTTTTTATAATATTTTATTCAAATATTGCACAAAAACAGTCTCTTTTTGTATATATATTTTGCGAAAACACAACTATACAAATAAATGTGTTATATTTGATCTTATATAAACTCTTCAATGTAAAATTTATGTAAAATTGAAAAATATAGTTGACTTCATAGAATACCTAAGTTACTTCAAATGTAATACTTATGCCCAGTTACACACATTCGAGAATACATTGATTTTTAAAATGTTCATGGCATTCTTGGTATGGTAAGGAATCTGTCGACTACCACCTAGCATGGAGGAACTCGATCAAATAAAATATATGAAACATACTTTATGAGTAGTTGAAACCCCTAAACTATATGGCTGGGTCATTGAAATATTTTTCCTACTATCTATATACATGGTAGTGCCTGAGAGAAATTTAATGTTAATCTGATACTATGTAAAATAATTTCATTTATTCATTCATTGTCAGAGTAATAGATGAAAACAAAACTGTAGAAAAATTTATTAAAACGAAGTTTGAGAATATAAGAGGTCTTAGAAAAGGACCTTTAGAAATAAGCTTCATTTTTCCTTCAAATAGAATTTACCCACCTCCACTCCCTTAACAAAGGGTCATATATTCAGTTTGCATATGGACAAATCTACTATACAGCAATATTTACCATTATTACTTTAAGATATTTACTCCTTTTTGAAACAATTTTAATGGTAACTTTCTCTTCACAAACCTTTATGACTTCAAATATCATATTCTTAAAAGTTGATACTTAATACACTTTTCTTTTTGCGACTCGGGTTTTTAATTTGATTTTTCAAATTCTAAAAATAAAAATTGAGGTGTATAAATATATCCAATATGTATTTTAAATTCCAATTGGATAGTTCTTTACTAAATTTCACTTGCCATGAACTTTTAATTGAGGATGCTTTCATGAAAAACCTGAGTTATTTGAAAAAAGGTATTAAGAAAGAAAATACCAGCAACCAATATATTATAAACGTACAATAAGCAGTTTGAAATATTCGTACTAAAAATTGAATGATTAATTTGGTATCTGCATAAGAATAATTTTGTAATCAATAGTGTCTCTCGTTTATCTAACTGTAACTTTTAAAGTATGATTCCAATTCTGAAAAATAAAGTTTATTTCTTTAAATTAATATACCCGCCGAAGCCTCTAAAAAATGTTGGGTAAAATTATTCTGTCATGGTAATTTCTATGAGAAATCCATTCTGACAAGTTACATCATTTTCTTCATTGTTTATTACCTAAAATGACATATATATTATATCTGTGCCGCCTTACCTCAATTGAATGATTATTATAATTCTGAGAAAATATATTTAAATCAAATTATCATATAATTTTGGGGATAATCCATGAAATATGTATGATAGGTCATATTTAACGATATTCATGTTTATCAATGTGTAAGCTTTGAGGCAGAGATAATACTTAAATACTTTTATATAATCCATTACAAATATAGGTAAATAATGCTTTTTATCTAAATAGGTTTGTTGTACATTAAGGCCGTAGCATCAAAAATATATTAAAATATTAAATTTATGCATTTGATTATTCTACTTTCGTAATAATAATTTATTGAGGACTATTTTTATTATTAAAAAAATTGAAGAAGATTTTACCATAATATCTTTAACAAGATTTTCAAGGTTATCTATTGAACAAAAGTGTCATTAGTAATATGTCTGATTCTCTTTAGAATTTGTAGACAAAATTTTCATGAGGAAAGACCTGTTTAATTTTTATTGATTCTGACTTTTATGATTACCTATGCATGTCTTTCCTTAAAATATAATTTTATAATTGCCCCACAACTTGAAAATATTTGAACAATATAACCAATATAGGGTAAATATAACTTATTCAAATGGAGAGGCAAATCTGGCATATAGATTTATTATTATTTTTTAAATCAAGTTTCTTGTATCCTGAATATTTGAAGAATATTATAAATCTCTCTATAAACTGTTTGATATTCACCCCATATCATTTCGCTATATCATCTTTAGCAAATTCGAATGAGTTATCTAGGAACTCCACTACTGGTTTCTACATATGTAAAAGCTACTTTATATATTCCATAAAAATTGATGTGAAGGAATATTGGTTTTCCAGAATAAAAACAATTTAATTTGAAACACATGTCAGAAATTCTTTTGAAATAAAAATTTAGGAAAATTTTATTCGACAATATTATTTTGCGGTATTTGACCTATTTAAACTTCTAAAAATGCACATTATAGTAATGAGCAGCATATTGAAATAATCTGCCTCATTTGTGTGTGATAAGAGAATTTAGAACTGAGTTATATCAGATTGTTTTCCAATTTTCTTTCACTTTTCTTTTATATCCGCTTTCAGATTTTAGTATGCATGAATTTACAAATATTTATCACATGTTTGAGAACTATCAAATATTTTGTATCGTAAATAACTTAATCTGAATATGAAATTAATTTATGTTCAATTTAAACTTTTATTATTCAAATTAGGACAATTAAAAATTTACTCCTACTTTCTTTATCCTTTAAAGAGATTAAATTTATCTAAAGAAATAGTATTATTTGATAAATTCACTCATATTGACATTCACTTCGATAAAACAAGTGAAAAATAAATTCATTTTACTGCAAAAAAAAAAATAGTTAATTTAATTTCTTTCAAATGATGACCTCTAGAAATATTTTTGCACATACTTTGGCAATTTATCTCACATTAAAAATGAATTCAAATTCCATCAAAATTATATTTTAAACTGATAGAATGCTGCATCGGATAATTTTTATTTGTTTTATTCATAATTTTCTTTATTATATATTAATTCAGTGAATTGGTTCCTTGCCATACTTTTATTATTCTACCATCACTTACTACATACATATCACCAATATCCAATTCAGTGTTACAACAAATTTACTAGGTAGCGCTATTTTTGACAATAATTCTTGTAATTTGAGATGGCTGTTAAAATAAATCCTATTAATGATTTTTTTGTAAAAAAATTATTTTCACCCTTTGACTAAACACATTTGATAGAATGAAGCAATTTTTATCTCCTAAAATAACTTATAAAATATCCATGTTTGATTCAACTTCAGATTAAATGATTATTTTGCTGTTATTATAATGAAACAACAATTCCTATTAGATGAATTTCCACAGGTTCATATAAGTTTCAGGTGTCGCAATTCACAATATACTTATATATAAACCATATTTATATATTGTACCCACTAAATATATATACTATGAGAGGGAGGACACGGTCTTTATAGGGAATAAATCTGTTTTATTTTTGAAAGAATTTAATATTATGTCTGGGTCATTTAACACCTGATAAAATATTAATCACATCTTTAATTAGTCTCTTTTCAATTTATTGGATAGTATCTATAACATGGAGAAACTCTATATTTATTTTAAAATTTAGATAGATATATGTTTAGAAATATGTATTCATTCAAGCACGGTTTTCAAAATATTTAATTTTAAAATAAACGATTTTAATATGAAAGATATTTATGTTCTATATTCTCAATATTATTTTATAAAGTCAATTTAATCATATATTCCCTCACCTCGCAAAAATTGATTATAGTCTTAAAATTATAAACATATGAGCAAATAAAATGTTTCGCTTATTACAAAATATTCGAATGAATAAATGTGTATTATAGAAATTTAGAAATATATCTATGTTTTCAAGTTCAATAGATGAAGTAGTGCTTCCAAAATCGAATATATATTACTATTTTTACTAACACCTACATTTCTCTATATGCACTATATGACAAATATCAATTCCCTTATTGATATACACTCTCTTAAAGTTTTCTCTAACGATTTTATTCGCTATTTGATGCCTTAATGTCTCTTCATATTATTTGAAATTTGAGAAAATTGAACTCATAAAATTAAATGTGACATTTTTGAGCTGATATAACTTTTCAATGTAAACTTTATGAAAATTTAAAAATAGAGTTGACTTCATAGATTGCCTAAGTTTCTTCAAATGTTATACTTATGCCCAGTTACACATTCTAGAAAACATTAATATTTAAAATGTTCGCGGTATTCTTGATATGATAGTTAAACTGTCAAATATTTCCATGTACTCGACCAAATAACAAACATAAAACATACTTTATGATTAGTTAAAGCACCTAAAATAAAATGGCTAGGTCATTGATATATTAATATACCTACTATCTACACGCATGGTAGAGTCTGAAAGAAATTTAATTTTAATCTGATACTATGTAAAATAATTTTCATTCATTCATACATTTTCAGAGTGATAGACACATTAAAAGTGATATATTTTTATTGAAACACAGGTTACGAAAATAAAGGGTTTTAGGCAAATACCTTTAGGTACAAGCTTATTTATTTCTTTCAATTGATAGCATCTTTTTTCTCTCAAAACTTGGTATCATTTAATTTTCTTTCCCATTTATTAATTTCAGGCAACATTTTCTACATGTGAATTGCCTTAACCAAACATTACTATCGTGAAATATCCAGTAAAATATTTCTAAAATATCTCCATATTGATGATTTCAACTCAATAAACCTCCCTCAAACTGAAATCCCTTGAACCATTTTTTTATCTCATCATTTATATAATGGATTATTTCCTTCCTCACTTATTCACATGGCTCCTTAAGTTAGATTTCAATTCTTCAAAATTTGTTTCATGTCACTATTCCAACATACCAACTCTCACTTATTTTATAGTTATTCGCAACATTTCAATTTAATAGTTAACAAATTCACAAGCGTTAAACATTATATGAGTTTTTTCTTCATCCTAACGGTTAATTTAGAAACATTTTATGTATATATTACCTAGGAAGGCAACGTATTCCTTTTTGAATGTCATATAAGATATATAGTTTTTTAATCTCAATTTAAAGTTGTTATTGATTAAAATTCCAAAATCATAAAAACATGTATCCAGATGATTTTTAAGAATCCTATAATATTTGCTATAGATTAATTTTCATTATATGAATTTTATCAGGAATTCATATTTTTGAGTTGATGATTAATCTATGTATAAACCATATTCATGCTAAAAAAACTTCAAAAACGTTTCGGAATAATTCAGACCATTTATGTATCAAGCTTTTTTCCGGAAAATAATTTGCAATAATATGTTTTGGATTCATTTTGTCTCTCTTTGCTGAAATATTATTATAATATGTCATATTTATTAAGGAGCATAATTGAAAACATCTTTGTTTTTCATTCTTATTCTTATTCTTCTTCAAAAAAAAATAATAATCGCCACAATATCATTAACACGAAAACCAAGCTTATGTATGTAACCAAAACAAACCAAATCTTATGCTCATAATTCCTGCTATAATTTCTGTTTAAAGGATATAATTCAATATATTCATCGATTCAATGAAGTTATTTTTAAAACAGATAATATATTTTCACTAAAAATAACCAAATAAAGAATGTTTATCGAATATAAAAAATATTAGTCTGTTTATTGAAAAATATTTGCTGTAATTTCTCCATTTGCTGTTCACTGCTGAATTTGATGTAAAATTATTTGCTGCACTAATGGTTACATATACCTTTGCTATATTTTTTAACAAGTTTTTCACACTATGTTTCTACAAGGTTCCTCACAATAAAACTATTTATATTCTATTAAATCAAAACATTGAGGATAAAATGTCCGATTATCTCCCATCATTAAGCATTTGATTTTACAATTGCCTAATTTAATTATTCTGATATCATATTTACAAAGTTCATTCCCACAAGATGACTGTTATTATGATGTCTTTTTACCAATTTTAAAATGCACTTTATAATATAATGGATCCAACTTTTAAATAGTTTAATAATATGCATTATTTAAAAACCAAATATTAAGACTAGGGCATTTCAAATTCTTATCCCATTTTTTCTTTATATTTCAATACTGTATAATTTCACATTTTGTTGATCATTACTTTATAAAATTACTTCTTCTTAATGCTCACATATTTTATCAAGAAATATAAACCTTATTTCTAGTAATAAATCAATTCAGAGCTAAATTATTTATATTACTTAAATCATTAAAATATTCAGGACTTGATAGATTCTTACTCTCTAAACAATATACCAAATATAAGTATATTAATTCTGAATTTAAACGTTTAATTTATTTAAATATTTTAGAGTGAACTACAAAACTTAAAAAATCATTTTGGCAAAAAAAGGTTTTGATAATCTGGAGCCTTAATCAATGTATAAATTCATAAACAGTCTTTTTTTAATTTACATAATAATATTCCCTCGACATCTTTTCTCTATTTGTAAGATTTAGAAATACATTATACTTTTCTTAGAGGAGCGTATTTATAACGTTAGGATTCTCAGTACAATATTTATTAAATATATATATTTACCTAGAAGATTTCAACTAGAATGACCGCCTATTACCCTTTATATAGAGAAGCAAAATTCCAACTTAACTATATAAAAACACCTATTTCTCACAATATTGGGAAAGCTTCAAGATGGTTGGTTATTTCATTAAAGTTAATATTAATGATTAATTTATCTTGGGAAAGGTTTGGCTACTTTTTAAGAAAGCTCTTTAATCTATGAAGACGTTTTTATAAAGGTATATTTATATAATAATCCAACACTTACTTATTCAACCTCAACTATCTATAACAAGCTTGTCCTCAAAACATGATATTAAATGATATATTTGATAATCAAATTTATATGTATGGGAAATGGGTTTATCTGTTTTAAAATAGCTATTTAAAAATAATCCTCATCACTATTCTTTCACCATTGAAGTTTGATAAACCTTAATCTATGCTTAAACTAAAACACAATCCGAATTAATAAATCTTACAGCATGAATATTTAACTGATGCTCTATCTATGAAAAAGGAAAGGTTGTGGTTAAAATACTTCTGCCAGGAATTTTATTAGTTATTTGGTATTTACTTCTAGAAGTGTAAATTTTTTCAGTACATATCTGAGCATAAATATTCAGTTATTTTCCACTGAATCCATGAATATCCTATGGTAATCACTTTCTACATAATATTATTGATCTTGACCATGATATAGTTATTGTCTATTTTATTCTTTTAAGTAATTTTCTAACTATTGTCCATTAATTCTTACAGTTCCATAATTTTATTGAAATTTAAAAATGAATATGACTTTTTAAATCGATATCATCCCTATCAAATATTACCTAATACGATCCAGCCCAAATAAAAACCGATGGTCAGTGAAACATGGTCAGTAAAACAAATTATTCTCAGGTTGCCTTATCAAAATATTCATTCCTACCTTCTATATCCATGGTGGAGTCTGAAAACTTCCTATATTAATAGTGATAAATAATAATTTTCATTTATTTATTTCGGTAGGCTGTAAACCATGATGCAGGACATTATTGGTCAGAATATTATCGATAATATGATGTCTTATTCGAAGGAAGATGTCAGGATCAGGTTTCCTTTTATTTAGCTTACCTGAAGAACATTTGCATATTCAAAATATGATAGGATTCTCTCCAGACTATACGTATAAATACATCATGCTTAATGCTTTCAGAACATTCCCGAAATATATATAAAAATAGACTTCTTTTAAATTTGTTATTATATTCTTACTTTTGCCATTAAATTGATTACTGCATTACTTCTAATCTATCTAAACATCATCTTTTTATAATTATATTTTGAAATTACCTTTAGGTAAAACTGTGTTCTATGCCGTGTTATAATAGGAATCTGATAGGAATATTTACAGAATTTATATGTGTAAATACATAATAATATTGAGAAGGCTTTAATTAATGCTTGCAGAACATTCCCGGAATATATGGTAAATAGACTTCTATTGATAATTTAATTATATTCTTACTTTTGCCGTCAAATTTATTACTGATATGCCCCTAATCTATCTACACATCATATTTGTAATGATATTGTAGAATTGTCTTTATGTAAAACTGTGTTCTATACCGTGTTATACAATTTACCATAACCAATCTCTAACCTCTATTCTATTCTAAGAATAATCACTCTACAAGGAAAATTGAGTTATACTTCTGATATGAATAATACGTTTAGAAAATAATTGAAAAAACTAGAGATAAATTACATATGGCAATACATATTTGCTAGAACATTTGAAGAATTTAAGGATTGAGTTTCTAAATATCTTATCTGAAACGATGTATATATATATATATATATCTACTAATATTTATTCAGTATAAAATAACATTATATTTCAAAATATGTCATTATATTTACTATATATCGTCTGGGTTAATAACAAAAGCTAAAGTCTTGGTTAATACATTAATTAGAGAGAATTTTTTAAGGATCAATTTCTGGAAATAAACTATCATGCACTCAAGAAATTTCTGCCTCAAACCTCTTTGGAGCAAAAGGTCTGAAAACAACTATTGAAAATTAATATATTTATACTTCATTCCTAAAATATTATTATTTTCTACTCTAATTTAAAAGAAATCAGTGTTTCATATTGAATTTCCAAATAAGGGATTTTTAATTCCTGCAAAATTATTCCGTTAATTAATCTCTATATTCAAAGAGCTTGAGGCAAATATTTAAAATATCAATGTCAAGAGAATATTCTTCTAAAAATTAATTTTTGCGGAGGGTATCAGAATTAATTTCACAGCCCATTTCTTCTGATGAATCATGACTTCAAACAAACAAAGCATGCAAAGATTATTTTATTTTCCAGGATATATTCAATCTGTGAATAGCCTAGCTGTAATATGATAAATTTGATATGTCTATATATTTCTAGTAATTTTTATATTCAGTGAATATATTTTTTATTTGTGAGACACATATCAGTATTTTTCAGTAGCTTTATCTGGAACGATTTTTATATCTAATCTCTTACAAAAAGTACTTTATTTTATTGTGAATTAATAATCAAAGTATTCAAGTTATAGGACCCAACCTTATAGTGTATTGAATTACTTAATTGTTTTATAATTTAACTAGTACAAATCATTTGAATATATTAAACAAATATTAATATAAATAACATTAAAATATAATGAAAATTTTAAAAATAAAACATTCCCTACTTCTCTAAAGCAAGCAAAAAACTCTTTCAAAGACAAAAGAATTCGGACCAATTCATTACAATTCTGTTATTAGCGAGAGATTAAAAATATATATAATCTATGTAAATAAATTAAATGAACAATAGAATAATTCAAATTGCTACGTTTTCTTCAACATTTCAATATTCCTAAAAGAGTTGTTCAATGAAAGGGTTTAAATATAGATGGTAATGATCTAAAATAAATATTATGGACTCTTTCTCGGGTTCAAAGTAACCAAACCCATCAAAAATACCGAACTTTCTCAATTACAATAATTAATCGTTGTTATTCTGGATAAATAAAAATAGAAAACTCTAAGGTCAATATATGAATATAGCGCGGTTAGAATCTATACCTTCCTACTTTTTATATAAAAATTATAAACATTTTGTTGGAATATATAGATATCAAAGAAACATGCTGGTTTTAAAGGCATAAATACATATATGGTGTTGTATACCTATATATAAAATGTGAAATATTAAATTTATGGTAATTTTATTATCAGGATACTTGTAAATAAGCCATTCTCATTGTTACTATGTCTACTTTCTCGTATTATTCTATTTTTATTGAGGAGTAATAAATGTTTATTACTTAACTCCTTCTGTAAATATTTGCATTTAGACGCCACTTCAATGTTAAAATATTTACAGCAAATTGAATGCCTATAAAGTTTCATATTATCGGGTTTAGCAATATATATTTGCTTGATAAGGTCTTTTATTAAATCAATGTTGAGCATTGCCTGTTTCTCAAAGAAATGTTATTGCACGCAGGATTTATACTGAACTTTCTACACTTGCGTATCTGCTCAAGGTAGCCAATATAAAATTCAGACCTATTACCTGTATAGAAAATATTACCAATTAGTATTAGAAAATATGACGATCTTAATGATCTCCTAATTGGTTTGAAAAATAATTTCAGACATTTCATATTGTCATTATATATTATGCTCCACTCGTATTGTATCTACAAAACATTGTTTATAGTTTAAAACCTTCCTTATATAAAATAAATCTGCCATTTAAAGAAGTTTTTAAATATTCATGCTCGGTAATAACAATCCTTTCTATCATAATTTTTAACTTTATCTCGAAAACTTGTGTATGATCATGAAAACTGTTTTTATACATTTCTAAATTGTAGCTTTACTAAAAAAAACCTCCCAAATCCACTTTTTAAGAAAATTCCCCTTTGAAATAAAAATACTTGAATAATATTCTCTCTGCAGTATTTATATTTGAATATAAAATGATATTTAAAGACCCACCAAGAAAGTGCATCGAAGTTGCCTGAAAGCAAGTTCCGGCATTATTTATGGAAATTAGATTATTAATTAGATGTATTTTCCCTTCATTATATTACACCAAATTCCACTTATAAAAACCTAAGGTCAGCCTAACGCTCTTTGAAATATCTTCAGAATAAAAACTCTTAAGCCTGTTATTAATGGCGTTGAAACGTGTGCAGCATATTTATAATTTTGAAAAATGATATATCAAAGAATTGTTATATTATATGAACTAATATTTTACTTATATTCAAGGTTGAAAAACAATTCAAACATCAGTGTTTTTCTGTTAACCAAATTCAGTGTAAGTTTAAATTGCACTGATTTGAGTTTGAAAATTCTTTTCAACTTCAATATTTATGATTTGGGCTGTCCTTTTAAATTTATTTCGATAAATATCTTGCCTTTTGTCAAATTCTAGTTTTCTTCTTCTGACTTTTGAATAGATAATCCTTTGTTATCTATTCCCGGTGAGCGTTATTCAAACGTCTCTTTAGTTTAAAAACCTCGGCCAATAGTTTAAACATTCAGCATTCTCAGCTGATATTAACTATATCTAGCCAGGGTCCATAAAAAAATGTGCCATGTACACATTATTTTCTTCATACCTTCAATCAAATTTCACATCTTCACAATGTGAAATTCAGAGACTGCATGAATATCTCCATTAACACCTTCAGCCTATCTCATTTTCATGTACAAAGAACAAGTCTGAGAATAATAGAAAACTTCCTTTTCAGAAAGTTTCAATAAATTCAGACAAGTCTCTGTGAAGATGACCGCCCAAGCAGTGCCATCTCCAGACCATGCCATCGCCCTGCCATCGCCTTCAAAATAATTTTATTTAGAATTCAAATTGCCAATTATAAAGTATCAATAAAAATATGGGTATACTTAAAAATACACCTGGAAATTTAGATTTAAAAAAGAATATAAAAAGGAATTTTTCATAATTGCCTTCCATCCAGTGAAGATACTTGAGAACCTAAAACACACAAGAAAGGTTAGAAATGAAACAAAAAGTGAAATAAAATATTCATAGCATATTAGGATATGTAGCACAGATAGGCAAACTTTATTAAAAACCACATCCCACTATGCAAGACTTTTAAATTCTGCAACACTCCCTTCATTATGGCAGTTTTCCACTTCCAATTAGAACGATTAGAAGTTATGTGACACACTGTCCAGATTGTCAGAGGCTTATACTTCAGCCCCAACTCTCCTAGGGCACTTACAGCCAATACCCGGAATTAATCATGGAATTAATATGGAATTAATCACGGATAGAGGAAGGAACTTCACATCTTCAATCATAATTAATCTGAACAACCAGTGCAGAATAACCCATCGGAAGACGACCGCTCACCATCCGCAGACAAATGGACTCACGGAGAAGTTGAATAAGACCCTAGCAGACATGCTCTCTATGTATGTGATGTCAGCCATAAATTGGGACAATATTTTTCCATTCGTTACATTTGCATACAGCACAGCAAAACAAGAGTCTACTGGGTTTACTACATTTTTCCATGTACATGGGCATGAAGTCAAGACTCCACTGGACGTGTTATTCCCCAAGTTATTGCCAGAAGATGACGATTTCATCCAAACTCTTATGTCAAGAGCTGAAAAAGCACAACAACTGGCACGTGTCCACGCCATGAGGTCTCAGGAAAGTAATAAACTTTTTATAAAAATATATATTATTGATTATTTTTATGGGTATAAGAATATTTGTTATTGCTTTAAATAATTTGAAAATCTATTTATAATTTTACGTTTATGAGCAATGCTAAAGATAGATAGAATAAAGAAACTCACCTGAGTTAATATGATGATGAATTGTAGAAATGGGCTATTGCAGTTGTAGGATGTAGAGTAGCTGTGGATGTCTGGATGTTTGAGGCCTTCCACAAGGATTTCGACATAATGGACAATTGTCAGGTTGAAGAATATCCTTGGGAAGGGGATGACCAGGGAGCCTAAAAGAAATATTTAAACAATTAAATGAATATTAATATAAATTATGATGAAATATAATTATATATTGTATTTTATAAAGGTATTATGCTCATTATAAATGTGTAGAAGAATATGTGGAAGATATAAACTTCCCCATCTTAACATAAATATATTTATATATAAGGATCATTCTTCTTCAAATTCTTTACTTCACATTTATTAAAAATATATTTATATTTTTATTCGAAATTACCAAATTTAATATCCCCGACATTTTTATATATAAATTCATCTCACTATTTCTCTTCATTGTCTAAAGCAATAACGCGCCAACTATGTATATATAAATGATAGGATTTAAAAGCACTAATGTTTTATGTTATACATAATGCAAACTTCTACTGTCCTTACTGCGATGGAAAAATATATTGGGAGAGCTTAGCTTATCATTTTTTATTTATATTTAAATATTATGTTCTATAAGCTTATGTTTATAGTTTTCTTGGAAACCATTTCTGAGATTCCACCCTTCAGTGCTGCGTATATAAGCAGAATCGTCCAATATACGAGGGCCATCCAATAAATAAGTTTCCCTATTTTTTTTTCTGCAAACGAAACGTTGTAAAAATTAGTTAGTATGGAATAAATGGTCACTAGGATGCGTTGGAAGCTGGTGACCTTCAAAATAACGCTACTCGTACGCGCAAGTCCGTAGCGCTTCAGTTTCCATGGAGCTACCACTGGTGAACGTGTCCACTTGCGAACTCCGTTCTGTAATTCGTTTTTTCACGGCGAAAAATGAAACTGCGGTCAATATTCATCGCAATTTAGTGTCAGTGTATGGTGAAGAATGTATGAGCATCCAAATGGTTCGCCGATGGCGTTCATGGTTCTTAGAAGGACGGCAAAACGTGCATGATGACGAGCGAAGCGGCAGGCCCGTTACTGCTACGGACAATGCAGCTGTTGCTGCTGTTCGGAATGTGGTGGAAGCAGATCGCCGCGTCACCATTGACGAAATAATAATTCGACTGCCTCCTGGAATCGAAATTGGACGCTCTTCGATTGGAACAATCATGTCAGATATTTTGAATTTTCGCAAACTCTGCGCAAGATGGGTTCCACGTTTGCTCTTGGAAAATCACAAGCAGCAACGGATGGAGGCAGCCCGAGCTTTCATGGAAATGCATCAAAGAGATGGAGATCAACTGTTTTCCCGTATTGTCACTGGAGATGAAAGCTGGGTGCATCATTCAACTCCAGAAACAAAACGACAAAGCATGGTGTGGAAGAAGCCTGAGGAAAGTGCACCAAAAAAGGCGAAGGTCACAATCTCTGCAGGCAAAGTTATGGCTATGGAAAACTTCAAATGGGAAATTTTTACACATCCACCTTATTCTCCGGAACTTGCCCCAAGCGACTTCCATCTTTTTCCAGCACTCAAGTGGCACCTTGGAGGCAAGCACTTTGCGAATGATGACGAAGTGCAGGCGGAGGAGAACCACTGGCTACGAAGACAGGACACGGCTTGGTACAACAGTGGTATCAAAATATTGCTACAACGGTACCAAAAATGTTTGGACAGAAATGGTGATTATTTAGAGAAGTAGTCTATGAGTTGTATAATGAAAATAAAATAACTGCATAATTGTAAATAATGTGGTTTATTTGTTAAAAAATAGGGAAACTTATTTATTGGATGGCCCTCGTAGTATTAGAGCTCTAAGAAGCGGTCTGGTGGATTAAATTGGCGAAACAGCTGGGAGGAATTACCACTGATGAGCCAAGCCCTCCCAATATATTTTTTTATCGCAGTAAGGGCAGTAGACGTTTGTATTGTGTATAAAAGAAACATTTCTGCTTTTAAATCATTTCATCTTTGTTATCTGTTTTTAATTTTAAATATTATATTTTATCTATCTTTCTATATAATAAAATGATTGTAAATAAAGCAAATTTACTCGATGTTGTAGACTAGTCTAAATTATTGACGAGATCTCGTGACTTTTTAGACCATTCGACTACAATATATCGGCCAGCCACTTGCTTGCTTTGTATGTTTCCATCAATGCTGTTCTAGCATAAATCTGTTTTTTTTTTTTTATTATTATTATTCAATTATAATTAATTCGCCCATTATTTTAACAAGCCTTTTTTATCTCAAAATGTACTGGCAAAAAGGTTTTCTGAATTTACCAAAATATTTAATTTATCCCTTCGTGTTTAAAACGCGCTGCAAATAGAGTCCAAGACACATATACATATATACAAGTTGTAAAGTTATATATATAACTTGTGGAATATAATATAAGCCATTGGTTAAATATGATCGATAGGAAGGTATATATTGTAATTTATAGGTATCAACAAAATAAACACAAATTTCTAAAGGCTGAACATCTCTCTATTTCAACCTAAATTCCAAAGAATCGGGCCTAGAGAAACACACCAACACTTCACTTTCCTCAGTGAAACCGCGTATCTAAATCGTTAAAATACCAATAAAAAAGATATATGTTTGTTCTTAATTAGGTATTTTGTTTTATAAATACTACTTTATTCTTAATAAGTATTTTTAGATATCAAATCTAAAACAGCCTCAGTATTAGCTATAAACCTTGTTGATTGAAATTCTGTAGAAAAGGAGGAGTATATTAATAGAAAGGACTCCATTATATCCAGAATAGATTCAAACACCTGGTGCCTATCATCAACCATGTAAAGTGACAGACTTAGGTCGGTAAATAATTAGAAAAACCAGCAGAAATATTTCTTCTTCTTTTTTTTCTTGTGACAATATATTAGATATTTATTATTCTATTTATACTTTTTAAAATCATATTTATAGTGACATTAATGAATTTTTCTGATATTAGGCTTTTCAAATATTTGTATCATAGGGATCTCTCTCTTTCCTAACCTATCTATTAGAGTAAAGTTGAACATGATTTTTTTTTCTTTTTAATGTAATGATCGGTTTAATATATATTTGTAAAGTTTCACCCCATTCGTGCGATAGAATACTTCTCTAGTGCTTCTGGGACATAGGGGCGTCACTAGATAGTCTCAGGCCATGACTGACGGACATGGCGAAATAAATTCTTGTCTTCTCTAGTGCTAATATATATTTCTAAATCTGTTCTATATAACCTAAGTAATTGTGGAATGACATGTTATAATTCAATACTACATAGAATTATTATGTAGTGAAGATACAAACCTCTAGTCCTCCTCGTCACTGTCCTCCTGTGGAGGGTTGAGGAGCATGGAGAGGGTGAGTGCCATCCTGGACACAAGTTGTTGTGAGGTTCGACAGTTCAGAGTGAAGTAATCCACTTACTCCAACTGGGCATCCTCCTCTTCCTTTGTCAGAGGAGCATCGTCCGCCATTGATCTGGACACCATCACCATGTCAGTATATCTGTGGGGACAATACCAAGTGTGGTAACTTACTCGGGTTTCCCTCCAAGGGGACTGGTTGAACACATTACAAGGTTAGAACAGCAGGACAACATCTATATATATAAAAATGAATGTTTGTATGTTTGTCTGTTGGTTGGTTGGTTGGTTTGTATGTCCGGTATACAAATTCGCAGTAGTTCACTAATTCAAACCAAAATTTCCATACATAGGTAAAAAATAACGAGGATGACGATAGGCTATTTTAAAAAATATATAAATCAATTATTAAAACTATATATTCAAATTATTCTAAATAGCGCATCTAGAACGCGGTGGAACTGATGGCGGGGCGAGCCCATTGGCCGCCTGCGACACGTGGCTTCCCTGTGCGCGCGCATGCGCCGGGAAGGCACTCGCACGCCGGCAGCCGACGGGAGCAGTCGCTTGCTCGCCGGGAGTCAACGGGCGCCGACAACCCTAGGAAGCAAGGTGTATTCGCACTCGGGTAAAACCCGGGCGTTGCCCGGGCCATTCGTCTAGTAATCTATATTAAGGATTGGGTAGAGCACAGGTAGTAATATTTCAGGGATAATATGGTTGGATATAGAAACAAAACTGTACTCTGAGATCTGTAGTATAAATTTGTTACAATGGTTGTGTGTGGACTCTGAAGAACATATTCCACTTTAAAAATGGTAACACAGATAAATATATTTCTACGTTAAAATGGAGGAGCTGAAGAACATACTATATTCCATGTTAAAAATTGTATGACAGATTATAATATTTTATTGGCTCTAAATTGTCGGGTTTACAGGTTGATAACTGTGTTACAAATGGACATATTTATGAATCAAAGTGGCAGGAAATAGAAAAGGTTTCAGGTTAAAAACTGTATGTAAGATGGATATATTTCAGGGTTCAAATGCAGTACAAATGAAGATGTTCCAGGGTTAAAATTGCGAGATTGCAGAACATTTCCCTAAATGAGACAGATATTTCCAGGTAAATATGGTGATACAAAGGAACTGTTGAATTAACTTACTTTTTGCATGGGGTCCATCCCCCACAAGGCCTCTTGCAGTGGGAGCAGCTGTAAAAAAATGTATTGATTAGGTTTTGGGTAATTTATGAGTTTTGAGAGGTTGTTTGTGTGTGTGCGAAGTTCTTTATATTGACTCAATTGAACTTATGAAGATGAATAAATGCATAGATAATTTAATATTTTATATATGTGTGTGTGTTACTATTCATATATACCATTCATATATCATATTCATTTATTATATTCTAGGTTTTAAGAAGTTTCCACTTATTTATTTTTATTCATTAAAATGTTAAATGATCGCTTTCTCAGAAGGAATCTTATGCTAAGTTTATAAAGGTGAAGTATGTAGAGTGAAATATTTATAAATACACAATAATGTCCATATAAATAGAAACACACACAAGGATACACACACACTCATACATATCTAATTCACGGATAATAAAACAACGATTTTACATCTATGCAATACTTACGGCAGCAGGTAATACGGTGAGTAGCTCCGCATCCATGACGTGGTCGGCTGGTTGTCAAGAACCCAGTATACCTCGCCGTCATATGTTCTAAATACCAAAAAAGGGTTAAATTTTTATGACATATTGCACAGTGAATAATATGGCAGTTTTTAGCTCTACTGTTAGCTACCAGAGTAGGCTCTGGAGTATCAATTAGATGTTGACACATTTTTGTAGTGACATACATTATACAGGGAATACCTTGATAGTTGATATATTAAATTGTTTATAATGAATAGCGATATATAATATTATAACGTGATAACTCATTTTTTAACTACTAGGAACACAATAGGTACTTGCAAAAAGATGTTACGCCAAATGTTTCAAGCTTCCACCTTAGACAATGACGTCATCATAGAGGCTCATGTTGCCTTCCTGAGTCACTGTTAACACCATACTTGGTCAACAAGTTTTACAATTACTCTTCTGACATTGTCCTCATCACCTCTTTTTTATGTGTATGATATAATTCATAAATAATACTGAATTTTATTAATTTACAAGGGTGGATCAATAAAAAAAGGAAAAAATGCGCAAACTCAAATATAATTTTATTTTTTATTCCTTTACATAACCCCCTAATTATTCTATTACACTTCTTCCAAAGGTCAGGTAGCTTGTAAATTCCCTTTAAGAAAAAATCTTGTGTGTGTTGGGCAAGCCATCCATGCACCGAATATTTAACCTCATGAAAGTCATTCTCCTTAAATATTTTTTTAAGTGTCCAAATAAATAATTATCACTGGGGGCTAAATCGGGAGAGTAAGGGGGGTGGAGATTAGAACTTTAAAATTTAATTTATTAATAGTTTCAATAATGAGATTTGCCACGTGAGGCCGAGCATTATCATGCTGTAGGTAAACACCTTTGCTCAGAAACCAGGCCTTTTGGAATGAATTTTTGGCTCTATTTTTTTCAATGAGCTCAGAAAAAAACTATGTTATTAACTGTTTGGCCTTTAGGAAGATATTCTTCTAAGATGCATCCTTTAATGCCCCAAAAAATAGTCAAAAGTACTTTTCCAGCAGAAAATGTTATCCTTGGTTTCTTTGGTGTGGGCGAACCCTTGTGATTCCATTCTGCACTTGATATTTTTGTGTCATTAATGTTATGGTGTATCCATGTTTCATCTCCAGTCACCTTTCTATCGAGAAAACCTTCACCCTCTATTTAATTATGTTCCAAAAGCTCTTTACAAGAGTTAAGACGTTTTTCCTTCATTTCCTTTGTGAGCAGCCGTGGCACCCTCCTTGTGCAAATTTTACTGTACTTTAAATCTTTTGTAATGATTCTTCAGAATCTACCTTAACTGAGGGTAAGTTCGGCAGAAATAACTCTAATCCTAATGTGACGATCGTTCTGTATCATCTCGTCAATGACCCAGATGGTTGCATCATCACTACCTTTGACAGGGGCGCCAGGTCTCGGTGCGCCATCCAAACCTTTGTGCCGCTTTTGAATTTTCTAACCCATTCAGAAATTCGATTTTAAATTAAACATTTATCGCCGTAAACAGCTTTCATTCTGGAGTAAATTTCGAATGTCCTAACTCCTTAATGATGAAGAAAATGTATTACTGGTCGCATTTCATACTTGGTGCAACTGTTTGTTTTGGTCGCCATTTTTATTGATATTAAAATGTTTCTAAATGGTTTCTTGAGATTTTATTTTTAAATATAACAACAGAGTTCAATTTAAATACGCATACCTATATACATTAGTTTCCTTCTTTGTTTTTCTCTATTAAACTCTTATCGTTTTTTATTGATTCACCCTTGTATATTATTCATCATTCTGTTTATATAATACACGAACTTACAGCTTTATTGAGACCACCTATCTTATACAGATTCAAGAAGGAAGAATAGATGGAGCTCCTATACTCCAGGCAGCACAGACCAACAACAGCCTCTTAGTCCGGCGCATGTCCAGTGGCCACAGATTCTAATATGTATACATCACGGTTAGCGTATCGCTGAAAAGGCGAGTTTGGAATCATCCGCGTTCTAGTATTCGCTTTCCTCATCCAAATGGACCACGACATTCAGAAAATCCATTAATCTTTCCCAAATGGTGACAACTGCGGCCTTTTAGAATTTAAATAAACCAAAGAGGAGACCTTGATCAAACATCATTGTATTCATCCAGTTATATATTTGTTGACAATCGGATTGAGACACGGGTAAATCATCCAAGAGTTTTTTTTTTTCTGTTTTTATCTCCAAGAAAAAGCAACCAAAATTATATACATGATATTATCTTACATTCTGCTATTTTGTAAATCACAAATCGAGTAAATCAATTTTCGAGTGCTTTGAAGGGATTTCTGGAAATAACACTAATAGAGGTCTCAGTTGCGCGATGAGCATTTTAATCACCAGAGGAGAATTTAATATAAATACATAATCAAGAAAAAAAGGCATTTCCTGATCGTGTAATTGAATGTTTCTGACGGCTTGGTCCATCTATCGGAATAAATATCAATTAATCGTTGATTTTTAATTATTCCAGAATTGGCCAAATACCATCTTTTGATTAATCAAGAAAAGCTAAACTAATGCCGTTTTTTCTTAATTTATCCACCTGATCCAAGTGAAATTTCACTTTGAACTATTTCTCTTATATATAATCATAATTATTCATGTATCATTATTATTTTATTGTAACAATTGATTTCCATACATATTTTGTGTTAATTTATTCCTAATGGCCTTGTCTTTATAGTTTGCTGAAGAGCATTGCTCGAAGCAAATATTTGAATACAATTCTACTGTCCTATAAGCTTATGTCCATAGTTTACTTGAAAACTATTTCTAAGATTCCATCCCTCAGTGTAGCATATAAAAGCAGAATGATCCAATACAATATTAGAGCTCTGAGAAGCGTTCTGGTGGATTAAATTGGCGAAACCGCTGGGAGGGTTCACCACTGATGAGCCAAGCCCTCCCAATATATTATTTTTTCATCGCAGTAAGGACAGTAGAAGTTCGTTTTATGTATAAAAGAAACATTCGTGCTTTTAAAATCCTTTTATTTTATACATATTTTATGTTTACTCCACGGTGACGAGCGCCAACAGCGCGAAACGCGTTCGTGGATGGCTTTTCTTGATTTATCAAGAAATTGGGTTGGCCAAATATCACGGAGCAAGCTAAATAAACGTTTAGTTTATTTTTGCTCCACTAGATGGCGCTCTGCCATCTAAAAAGCACATGTGCTCGTGGTCAGGAGATGCCTTCTTTATTTTTACATATTTTATATAAAATAAAATTTTGAACAGATCGTTTCTTACTTATATAGCGAGAATAACTTATCTGCATATGATATTTATATCAAATCATTTTAAAATCGATAAAGAGAGGCGAACCGCCTTTTTAAATATTTGTAAAATAAAATTTCTTTAAAATTCAATATATATGCTGATGATAGATTCAAAGATATTAATATAAATAGTATACTAAATATAAAATTTATCTTTGCTGTTGGCTAATTACAGCATATACAATTCTGTTAAGTTTTAAAGTTTACATCTATCTCAATATACATACTCGACCGCAGGCTCCTCTTCGGCCCTGGAAAACACTAAATAAAAAATCTAGAAAGACAACACAAATATAAATATTCTAGAATCTAACAAAGTATACTTTGGAGAATATCAACATAAGTTTAACATCAAACGATATTTTATCAATAAATAGAACTCTTTTATAATGAAATTAAATTACAATGAAAAAGATCCATGATAATGTATAAGGTAAGGTTGGGTTCCAACTGTTAAGGTTGAATTTAGAAAAGGGAACTTGATCGCGCAACTAAGAGAGTGGCATGCGCAATCTGTTGGAATAAATATCAACTACTCGGGGATTTTTAAATTTTTCAGAACTGGCGAAATACCTATTCTTGAAACGCATAGATATTGAGCTTTTCTTGATTAATCAAGATTGGGTATTTGGTCAATTCTGGAATAATTAAAAATCAACGATTATTTATATTTATTCCGACAGAAGGTGCAAGTAATCAGAAAATTTTAGTTGCACGAAAAGGAGAAGTCTTTTTCTTTTTCCTCATTTATTATATTCTTAATTTATCCAACTGATCCCAGTACAATTTTGATTTTATACTATTTATTCACATTGAAAAGGTTAAGCCTCGAGGATAAACGTTGTCTGGTGATATTTTCTAGCTTCTTTATTAGAGACCATTACCCAGTCCTCTCTTTGATATAACTATTAAACCTCCTGTGAAAGATCACTATAGCCTGATTTCTCTGACGCCCTCTCTACATCATCTCCGCTGAACATCTGACCTCTTTCTTCTCTCTTCAGAAACTATACAGGTTCATGACTCTTGTATATTATCTTCCAATTTTGATTTCAACTACATTTCAAATCACCATACATATACAATTCCTTCATATATATTTACTTTTTAGGGTACAACAATTAGAAATATGAAAGTTTCTAAAGAAAAAGTATTCCTAAATTTACTTACATGATTGGGGGCCACCTCCTCTGCACTGGAACACACCATGTAAGGTAATGCTTAAGTTCATATCAAATATACGAAGTCTACGTAGGTTTAAGATCGAGGTTGATATTATTAATTTTTATCTTCTTATAATTTTTTTGATCAATAATGGATTCAGTGATCTACAATTTGTCACAAATGCTCAGACATACTAATTGTTATTCCATAATTGCAATGTTAATTAATAGATTAGGGCTATATCCTCCATACATGAAAGAAGGAAAGCATAGAGGTAATTATCATAAGAATAATTGGCTCTGCCTCTAAGTCTAGAGAGAGAGAATGTATTATAATAAGAAATGAGATAAAACGAAATAATTCTACAATCTTAGTTCCCCATATGGTAATGCTTCCATATTGGATTCCGCTATGCTTAAAATTTATAACAAATTTTCAAAATTTTAGTATCAGTAATATCACCTACAAAAGTAGCTCTGTTTTTGAAAACTAATACATAATAGTCATATTGAAGTATATCAGAGTGAATATATAGAGAAATATTGATATAGACCTATGTATATATAAGTTCAGAATTCAATAGGATACTATTTATCAAAATAATCGTTTGAAAATACTAACTTTTCTCTATATAAAATACTGATTTATTCACCCTATTTCATATTATCACTCATAATAGTAGCACAATTAGTAAGATAAATTATTTTATATTATAATTTTAGTAATATATATATCGACCTTTTTAAATGTATAAAATTATAACTAATGTTTATTGTGATATCAAATTATATTGAAAATAGAAAAAAATATTTGAAATGAAATGTAAAATTTGCTAGTATAAGTAGTCTGATACAATATTAGTACTCTCTTCTTTACAAAAGTAGATCATTAAATAACCCATTGAATTCTTCAACTCAGAGCGCTGTCCTCTCTTTGAGAATAATATAACTCTTCCTTCTGAGTGAGTGTTGGTTTTACTGATTTCTCTGACAAGGCGTTAGAGACGTGTTGGACCTTTACTGGAACTCTCAACTCTCTCTACCCTAGGCTACACCATGTAGTCCTTGTCCTGACTCCTGAGTGTCCTTTGTTACTTCACCTTAACTATGCTTCAACTCAACAAATATACAACTCTATCAACTAAATCGCTCTTGATAATATCTACTTTATAGTAAATAGAAAATATAATTCAGTAAGATTCTAAAATAAGAATATTCCTTAATTTCTCACATTTTCGGGGACACCTCTTCGGCACTGAAACACACCAGGTAAGGTAAAGCTCAAGACTTAATATTAAAAATACAAAATCTTTACAGGTTTCTCATTAAATGTTATTCTTAATACTGAACTCATATAAACTTTGTTTAATTAACTCTGTAATCAGTAATAGACAATAAATATCACAGACTCTAAAAGATAATAGTGACTCCATAATAGTAATGTTAATAGTTTACTGATAGTTTCTATGACATCCAAGATTTAGATCATCCACTTGTGAACAAAATATCTGTTTCAATTTGCATATTGACCCAAAATATGGTAGAAGGTAAAAATAGCGAATCATTTCACCCATGATATCTCTTTGTCCTTCTTTTATTGAGGGTGTTTTTAATATATCATTGATATACCTGGAATCAATAAAAAAGTTCTATTTTATAGCCTCTTAATTTGTAAGTATAATTTTCCTCCATTACATATTGGTTTAAATCGAAGCCTTTAAGGAGAGTTTTTCAAAAGAAAATTATCTCTGAAAATGATATTGTGAAAGATCAGCTTACGGTTTCCTGCAGCAGGAAGAGAAAAACCGGCCGAACCTGAAACAGAAATAAACTCAAATACTAAAAAACATATTATATTAATATATTTTGAAATAAAAAACTAATTTAAAACACATTAAATATTTTAAACTATAATTATCTTACCCTACATTGAACATAATTACGTAAAAATGAGATAGCAATACCTCGAAATATTTTGTAAAAAAAATATATTTCTTTCACAGATCCAAGTACGCCTTTTTACATAGAAGTAAGTGTGTCAAGCGTTACACAAACAATATTTTAAAAATAATTATATATAAACAAAGGTATTTGTAAAGGTTATTTCTATTTATCAGACAATAACGTTAAATTATGTGAAGCGATAAAAAAAACAGACTGCGGAAGTATTTTCCCTTCAATATGTTATCATATATCACAAGACATTCTTCTTTAGACATTAGCATTAATACAGTTGAACGGAGAGACTTCATATGTAGACAAATTTGGTGTCAAATTATTTTAGCTTCAATTCTATGCACTTGATGGAGGATAGATAAGTCTGAAAACTTGTGATTAAAGGTTATTAAATAAAAGAAACACGCTATATCGGTTTTCTTGTTTGAGCATTCATATATTTTCCACATATTACAGTAATATCATTTTATTCTTGATCGAACATTGTGGCCTATTGTACCTATTAAATATCAAACACGATGCGACGTCAGCCATCTCTGTCTTGAGCTCCATTTTAGTCTTGAGCCACATATAACAATAATGATCATATATTTTTATTTTCACTTTTTAATATGGCGTTATCAAGATAAAACTATTATTATCATTTAAAAGGATTATCATTCTAGACCTGCTCGTTGAACGTTCATTCTTCAGTTCAATATACACTAGAAATCCATGTGTGAGACTGGCTTTACTTGTTGACTTTAGGAAAATCAGCTATTAGTTGATATTTATTTCTACAGATGGCGTAAGCCATCAGCAACCCTTTGTCACAGGCTTAGAGAATAGGCTTTTTTTCTCAAATTATTAACCTGAATCCAGTAAATTTTCACTTTTGTGTTTCATTTCAGTAGGCACAATATTTCTCTCTTTTTATATTTTATTATTAATTCAGAAGTATCAAAATGTTCATTTTTAAAAGAGAAGAATGTATTTATTGATATATTAAATAAACTAGTCTCTATATATATATAGATTAAAATGAAATTAAAATTTAGTTGATTTTATTTTAGAAGATGACGTTCTTCAACATTTCAAATTATATTTTTATTTTTATTTACTGAAAAAAAATTAAAAGGTTTACCTCTGCCATTGTTTTTTTTGCAGGAAAGAGGTGCTTCCAAAATGATCTACACAAACAAATGTAAATTTGGATGCATGTATTATGAAGTTAAAAATATTTTCATATTTATAAATTTAAATTGTGTGGAATAATATTGTTAGAGGACATGGGCAACATTATATGCCATAGTTGGTTTCCAATATTTGTTGTAAAGTATTATTATCAATTGGATCGACCTAGTTGCCTGAACTTTACAGTTTTCTATCTACGAAGTCGGTTTGAAAATTATGATCGATATTTATAATCAAAATATATCTTAATCATTGGTTGATCAAATTTGTGAAGTGAATAGCCTAATATTTTAAAATAAATGTACGAAAGTGTTAAAGAAATCAATTTTTATTTCTGCAATATAAAATTCCTCAAACTTCTTCTCATCATAATATGACAGAGGAAGGTTTAGGCTGAGATTTAAAGAGTTGATGTAGAAAGAACACATTATTTTTTTTATTTATTTCAACACACAAAACGTGATATCCCGGCTAGGGATAATTTCGTCGATTTACATTTTTTTAATAGAAACAGTTATAAACATATTATACAAGAAAAAGTGTTGAAAAAAGGAGGAAGATAGGAGAGGGCACTGATCACCGGAGGATTTTATTGAACCGGTCACGGTAAGATAACACAACTAACTAACTAACAACGATATTCCATCCATATATACACCGCAACACACCACAGAGTAACAGGTCACTGGTCAAAACAATTATATCATGAAATCCGAGAGAATTGCCATTTTAACACTTCCTCTCAATTCATCAGATTTCTACATTCCAAATCCAGTGACGTGTTTTTCATACAAAAACCTTGGTAGGCCTTTAGTAAGGATGTCGGCAACATTTTCCTGGGTTGGTGTGTGGACGACCTCGACAAGTCCATCGCTGCAAATGCTTCTGATGAAATGCCATTTGATGTCAATATGTTTAGTTCTGGCATGATAAACCGGATTTCTCGCCAGCTGTTGAGCACCCTGGTTATCCGTCTTCAGAACAGTCGGTCCATTCAGCAATTCACCAAATCCCATCTCATCCAACAGCGCTCTAAGGTAGACTGCCTCCTTTCCTGCTTCACAAAGTGCGATGTACTCAGATTCTGTGCTCGAAAGAGTGACAGTCTGCTGCTTCTTCGATTCCCAGGCTATTGGACCTCTTGCCAAGAAGTAAACAATTCCCGTATGAGATTTTCTATCCACGAGGTTTCCACCCCAATCAGCGTCGGCATAACCATGAAGAGCCTCATTAGATTTCCTGTAGGTAATCCTCAAACATGAGGTGCCCTTCAAATAGCGGAGGACACGCTTGGCAGCATTCCAGTGCTGTCTCCTAGGATCATTACTGAACTGTCCCAAAGCACTAACTGCATAGGCTATATCGGGCCTTGTCGACACTGAGAGATATATCAATGATCCAATCAGTGATTGGTATTCTACCTTTTTCACTGGCTCATTCTCACCTTCTATAGATGAAATTTTTGTTAACTTGAAGTTCGAGTCCATGGGTGTAGAAATAGGCTTTGCCTCTTTCATCCTATATTTCGCCAGAAGTTCTTCAATATATCTCTCTTGATCTATGGATATTGAACCATCCTCTTTCATTTGTATCCTTATACCCAGGCAACAATTTATCCCTCCAAGATCCTTTATTTTGAATATCCTTTTCATACTTTCTTTAAAGGATTTCAACGTGTCTTCTCTTTCAGCCGCAATTATCAGATCATCAACATAGATTGCCACCAGGAGAATACCTTCATCATGCTTGATATAGACACAATTGTCAGATTGAAGTTGCTTCAGTCCCAAATTCTTTAATTCAGTGTCAAGCTTTTCATGCCAAACTATTCCAGCTTGTTTTAACCCATAAATGGCCTTCTTGAGTCGACATACCTTCTCTGGATATTTTCTTGAGACGAAGTTTTCCGGCTGTGTCATATAAATTTCTTCTTTAATTTCTCCATTCAAATAAGCAGATTGAACGTCCATCTGATGGAGTATCAAGTTGTATTCAACAGCCAAGGCTAAAAACATTCTAATAGTACTTTGGCGCACTACTGGGGCAAAGGTTTCCTCGTAGTCTATTCCGTACTGCTGTGAATAGCCTTTTGCTACTAGGCGAGCCTTATGGCGCTCAACAGAACCATCACTATTGCATTTCGTTTTGAATACCCATTTGGTTCCTATGATGTTTCGATTCTTAGGGGGATCAACCAATTCCCAAGTTTTGTTCTCAATCAAGGAATCAAACTCTTCCTCCATTGCTTTCTTCCAAAAATAAGAATCCCTTCCTGACAGCGCTTCCTCTGCGTCTTTTGGATCTGGCAAGTATTTCGCCTCTAGAAGTTCTTGCGTTGACAAATTGGCTGTAGGGTACTCCTTTCTTGGTCGGCCAGGTTTTCCTGTTCTAATATATCTTGGTCGTCCTCTTCCTCTTCTTGAAATGATCACTTCACTTTCTGACGGCTCGTCAACTAAATCAGACATCTCTAGATCCGATTCACTTTCAATTTCAGTTCGTGATTTAGCTTCGGACGTGCTTCCCTTTTCTTCAACTAGAGGAATTTCCTTGACAAAAGGATCTTTTTGTGGACTAACATCAATTTCAATGACTTCATTCCGAATTCTTGATAATTCTGGTTCAATAAAACGTACATCTCTACTTTTTATAATTGTACGTGTACCAGGCTTCCAAAGTCTGTATGCCTTAGATTCTGTGAAATAGCCTATTAACTTGTATTCCTCACTGCGAGGTGTGAATTTAGATCTATTCGGCCTATTATTCACGGCAAAGGATTTACTTCCTATAATTTTTAAATGAGAAACTACAGGTTTTCTTTTGGTAAATAACTCATGTGGAGTTTTACAATCGTTATTTCTCGGGCATCTATTTCTGATATAAGTTGCCGTGTGTATTAGTTCAGCCCATAAAGTTTCAGGTAAATTACCTTCAATCATAAAGCACCTTGTCATATCTACTAGAGTTCTATTCGCTCTCTCAGCGACACCGTTCTGTTGAGGTGTATATTCGACAGAGAGCTGACGTCCTATACCTTCTCCTTCTAGGTAATCTTTGAATTCTTTGCTAAGGTATTCAAGCGCATTATCATTTCTAATACATTTCAACCTTTTTCCGGTTTGCTTCTCAGCATAATTTTTGAATATTCTAAATCCTTTAAATACTTCACTTCTTGATTTCATTATGAATGTGAAGATAAATCCTGAGAAGTCATCAATAAATGTTGAAAAATAAAGGGCACCACCCAATGATTTTGTTCTCATGGGACCACAAATGTCAGTATGAACCAGCTCCAGTGGTTCCCTTGATCTTGTAAAAGACTCTTTCTGAAAAGGTAGCCTTGTTTGTTTACCTTTCAAACAAACTTCACAGTTAAAATTTTTAACATCAAAATTTGGCAGGCCGTAAACAATATTTTGCATTTTTAGCTTTTTGAGATCTTGCAAATTTAAATGGCCAAATCTTCTATGCCATTTTTCGTAATTTTTCTCTCCAGCTATGCAAATTTCTCTTGTCGCTAATGCCTTAGGACAATTGATTTGACTTAAGATGTAAAGTCCATTCCTTTCATAGGCCTGTATGCAAATTTTTGTATGCAAATTCACTATTTCAGCCTTTCTGTGCTTGAAATTAACGACATTAAATTTACTTGTGCACTTACTGATAGAAAATAGATTTCCATTTAATCTAGCTACAAACAGCACATCTTCTAAGGATAGGGTTACAGTTCCAGTATTGCTTTGACATTCCAATTTTACATTCCCCTTTCCTATAGCTTCAATGAATTGACCATCTGCCAGTGTAATTTTTACTGGTGCAGTGTCTTCAAAATAAGTGAATGATTTCTTTGTGCTACACATGTGGGCAGTTGCACCACTATCCAAGCACCACTCGTTTGCATCAAGTTTGTTCAAACATTCGATTCCTAATGATGCAACCATTTCAGTTC
This sequence comes from Cordylochernes scorpioides, assembly GCA_030710605.1. NCBI lineage: Eukaryota > Metazoa > Arthropoda > Arachnida > Pseudoscorpiones > Chernetidae > Cordylochernes > Cordylochernes scorpioides. Next base: position 52,631,705 of record CP092869.1, on the reverse strand, counting down.
TAGAACTCTTGAACTTTCTTTTTCTGCAATCAGCAGCTTTGTGTCCCTTTTTCCCACAGAAGTGGCAGTTAAATGGGAATCCTTTCGCCTTTGGCTTCGATGTACTTGAGAAAGGCTTTCTTTCCGAATTACCAAAGAATACCTTTTCTTCAGAATCGGTTGTACCGTTTAATTCAGTTTGTCTGATTGCCTCCTCCAGCATTTTTACTTTTAAAGTTTCAAAGTTCGGCAACTTGTCCCTAGTTTCAATGGCAGTTCTAAAACCCTCATAACTCTCGGGAAGGCTACACAACAGAAGGATGGAAAGGAAGTCTTCTGGGACTTGTGCATCCATTTCACTCAACTTGTCAGCCAAACTGCTAAATTTGTTGAGATAATCCTGCATCCTTTCATTTGGTTTCATTTTCAATAATATTAACTGTTTCGTAAGAAACACCTTCGTTGCAGGTCCTTTTGGCTGATGCACTTCATTTAAAAGCTTCCATGCCTCTGCAGAAGTTTTACATCTCTTCACGTGTATTATTTCTGAAGGACTTAAACTTAGGACTATAGTTGCTAGCGCCTTCTGGTCATTCTTCTCCCATTCAGCAGATTCTATTTCGGTTTCAGGTTTGATCCTTATGCTATTTGCATAATCCCAAAGTTCGGAATGAATTTGAATCATCTTCATTTGCATCTTCCATGTCTCGTAATTTTCGGAATTCAATTTTTCGATTTGGTAAAGACTTGACATTTTTGAAATATTCTTACCAGATGCAATTTTTATTGGCGCATTCCTGGGCCCATAACCTGTTGAAAAAAGGAGGAAGATAGGAGAGGGCACTGATCACCGGAGGATTTTATTGAACCGGTCACGGTAAGATAACACAACTAACTAACTAACAACGATATTCCATCCATATATACACCGCAACACACCACAGAGTAACAGGTCACTGGTCAAAACAATTATATCATGAAATCCGAGAGAATTGCCATTTTAACAAAAAGTAATTTAAAATAAAAAAGAGAAACAATAATATATATTAGGAACCTGAACCTTTCAGGTTTGAAAGATAATCATAAATATGTTTACAAAAATAGTTAAATCTATGATAATACTCTCTGCTATTTACAAATTGATATAGATCTACAACATTGTTTATTGTCTGTTGTCTAGCACTAAAAAAGTGTGGGCATTCCAGCAGTAGGTGTCTCGAATCCTGGAATTCGTTGCCACAATGACAGCTAGAGTCTTCAACCGCTCCAATTTTTGATAAATATCCTTTAAAATTTCCATGGTTCGTTGTAAACTGGGCATTAAAAAAGTTCGAACGGAAAATTGAACACAACAGGACAGAACACATTAGTTAGGTGTGATCTGAAGTGATTTGTCACAAACCCGAGTCCGTTAGTTTGAGGAGACAGTCGATAGATTGCTCTATCGTCTATTTTGAAGGGAGAGCTGACTTTTATTTTACAGATCCTCCTGGTATAATTTCAATCAATAATTATTTGAAGATATCTAAAGGAAATACAGACTATAATTATAAATTAGCAGAAAGGAAGAAAATAAATTCAAAGGAGACAAAAGAAGCATATATCATGTTTTATACTTTCAAACATAGTAGGTAAAAGGACGTGACCGATAATCCCAAGAAAGGTCCGCAATTTATCTTAAAGCCCTCATGTTAGAAGCGAAGTGCAGTGCTTTTACTACAGGAAATGTTCAAAAAGCTAAATTTCACAATAAAATTATATGGCTAAGTAATATTTATTTCAATTGGTAAAGTATTTCTTTTGTTAAAAAGAAGCTAAAAAGTTTTCTACAAGATAGAGGTTACAGAACAAAATCATTATGTTTTAAAATATTTAGTCAAAAAATTATACAAAGGTGGGACAACATAAAAATAGAAATAAGATTATTCTGGTTATGAAACTGAGAGTGGCTATTAACCAAAACATTTAAAAAATAATATAGTGTTTTATAGCAAGTAAATATCTGTCCTATGATTTATTATGATGTCCCCTCTAGGACTGCTCAAATAGAGTTGTAAGTTTACATCACGCTGACAAGGGCCTACAGCAGAACTGGTTGGATTTCTTTTAATTATCGATATTCAGGAATTAAAAAAATTCAAGCTTGTTCAATAAATACCCAATTCCGATATATGGTACAAGACATCACACACAGCCTTATAGAGCTAGGATATTCTCTTAAGTTCACTCTCAAATCTGTCACATACTCACTTTGTTTTATTTTCAAAGTAGAAAATATCCCAATTTCTATATATGGTACAAGACATCACACATACAGCCATATAGAATTTCTTGTCAGGAGATCTCAAAGAGATTCCCATAAGTTCACTCTCAAATCTGTTACATACTCACTTTGTTTCATTTTCACAGTAAAAAAATAGCTCAATTTTTAAATTTAGATCAGTGCTTCCTGCATGAAAACAGCGTGTTATGTGTACCCAAATATTAAATGTCCGAAATTTGCAGAAGTGAGACTTCGTTTGTTCCCTGATTTAAATGATTTGACTCTTTTACCTCAGCCACTTTGTCTATATGAATTTTATGAACTCTGACGAATAATACATGTAGATATGTAAATATTTAATTCTAAGTTCTAATTTGTTTGCTGTTTTGTTTCATCTGTAGTAGGCGAAAATATTTCAATATCGCGCCTGGTTGATTAATAGATTAATTAAAATATCGAAGAGTCCTATATAATTAGATCAATATTGTATCTTTTTGAAGCCAGGTTTCTTAAAGAAAATTCGAATCAAAATTAAATAAAAAGATAAATCGTATATCTTGAAATACAATTCAACACCCCTAATTCCGTTTTTAGACGGTAAAACTAAAAATAGGCTACATATAAAAATGGCCTACATATATGGTATATGTTTTATTTGCCTTTGGTTTAGCTGATTATAGTCACGTGAGAGTGAATTGTTTGGCTCTGGTAAGATGTCCATGGCTGGCCAACTTAATCTGCCAATCAGCATTGAGTTCATTAACCAATCAGAAATGGCAATGGCATTAATCTATATTGAATATGAAATCTCAAGTTCAAGACTATAAAGTGTTTTTTTTTTTTTCTTTCTAAAATTTTGAATATTTTTGTTTCATTCTATATTTCGGCGTACAGATTTCGGTAGAGGTAGCCTATTATCCATTGTTGTGTCATTCTATTTTTAACCTTTTTGAAAACTAATTTTTTTCTGAGTTGTATTCATAATTATTTTTAAATTATATTAATTTATTCTTTATATTTTATATAGAGGGATCTGAAGCTTTCTCTCTTTCTGTAATGGAAGATTATTTACCGGATTGGTAATATCACGTCATGACAGTTTTAGTTCAATATTTCTTTATATTTCCTATCTCATGTACGATCGAATAATACTCTATATTTTAATCAGCTTGAAGTAAACGTTGAGAAAGATTATAGTTGTTTGTCCTTTTGAGCCCGTTCGTTTTAACAACCTTATGTTCTACTATACAGAATGTGTGAGAGAGTTTAAGAGTTTTTCATTTTTAATGTTAAAGGCAATCCTCAGTTCTCGGATATTTTCTGGCGAATTTTCTTTGTTTCGATTTGTCAAGTTCAAATTTATTATACGAAATTTGATAAGTTCTGCAGACTTTTTATTATAAATAGACATCTTCATGCGGCTTGAGGAACTACACTACTATGCGACTTGATTTACATTAATGTAAATAATTAATAAGTCACTTTAGAATATAACTCATCATAAATAGCTCAACTTGATCAAATTTCTCTCTCCGCGATACTAATTATTACAGATAACTTCATTATATCAACTTCCATCATTGCTTAACATATTGTAAATAACTACCTCGCGATTTCTTCTATATTCTTATGTTGTTGCTTATTTGTTTAATGTATATGTTTATTAAATGCTCTTTTTTCTTAGTTGTCTATTTTATTTTTGACAATTCTGTTACCTACTCTACTACAATATGAATTATTGTAAATAGTTTCACGCGCAATTATCCAGATAGGATATACCGTGTCTAATTTGCAACTGGTAATAAATAAATATATTTTGTAATCAGAAACCTTAGGTTAGATATGATTTACTTTTTGCTGCCAAAGCAGGACATTATGACGGATTTTAGATGATCGGTAAATTTGCCGGGAGTTAAAACAGGTTTTCAAGTATCTGTGAATTAATCAATATAATTATATATTTTTGTGGATCTTGTAAATCGGAATTAATCAGAACTTAATGGAGGCTATTATAATTATTTATGAATACCCTAGCAACGGAACTTTGAATAAATTTTGATATGGAGTTGGAACTGAAAGTTTATTATTTCTTCTATGAAAGAACTATCTTATCATTCATGATGATCAAACAATAAAGGAAGTTTTAACTAAATTCTTCTTAAATTTATATAAAGGTGTAGGAAAGAACAAATTTCGTTATCCTTTAACTTTATTTTGGCTCAGATGATTCAAATACTCTACCGAGAAGAATTGAAGACAATGTGATGGCCCCAATTCCAATCATCGCAAATGTATGAAATGTGAAAGTATCATAATTATAAACTTTAATCATTTTGTTCCATATCTTATTGGAGAAAAGGTGATTCAACAACAACGACAACAACAAGACTTTTATTGGGAACCAATTCCCTACTCAGAATTCGCCCAGCTGCAAAATTGCTAGAAAAGATGCCTTGTTCTAGACAACAGAGCCCCCCAGAGCAATATGTTTTGATCCAATTTTATGCGAAAGAGTTTACTCCAACTTATTAACTTTAAACAGAACGACATGTGGTGCTTCTTTCAGATTCGGGATTTTATTTACATAATGGACATATATAATGATAATAAAAGATAATCAAATTCTTCTTTGGGCGAGCAGAGCCTACAAACTACATCCTCCAACTGTGTCCATAGTCTTGCGAACATCCCATTTCTCACAGATTATATTGAATCTGAAAATATTAAATATATGATTTGGCTCATCTCTCTCTCTCTCTCTCTCTCTCTCTCGATAGAGGATTAAAATGCTTATAGACCACATTCTCCAAGTATAATTAGAACATTTTTAGGTGCAAAAATGAATGAATTATTTTAAAAACAAATGAAACATTCCAAAGCTTTTTCCCGTTTGGAATTCCAACATTTTTCCGCTCCAATTTTTATAATACCTAGTTTATAAAGAACCATGATAATTTTAAGGGATTTTATCAAAAATTGGAGCGGCTGAAGACTCTAGCTGTCATTGTGGCAACGAATTCCAGGACTCGAGACACCTACTGCTGGAATGCTCATTCTTCTTCACCGCTAGACAACAGACAATAAATAATGTTGTAGATCTATATCAATTTGTAAATGGCAGAGAGAATTATCACAGATTTAACTATTTTTGTAGATATATTTATGATTATCTTTCTAACCTGAAAGGCTCAGGTTACTAATATATATTATTGTTTCTCTTTTTATTTTTGATTACCTTTTCTTGTATAATATATTTATGAATGTTTCTGTTCAAAAAGAATGTAAATCGACGCAATTATGCCTAGCCGGGATATCGCGTTTTGTGTGTTGAAATAAAAAGAAATAATGAACATATTCTGTCAGTTGAACTGAATATTTCAGCGTGGTTTTCTTCAAACAGTGAAAATTGTATTCTTATTTGTGCGAGACATATTTTTACTGGTAATGGAGATCTCCAATCAAATATTGCTCTGCTTTTTCAAATAGGAGTATATGGAAAAAAGTTATTATATCTTTTTACTAAGTCGAAAAGTAATATAAAGGCGGGGTAGATCAGTAGCAAACTTTCCTGGGGGTTTCAGTTAAATTCATAGAATAGATCACGATTACTATTGTATCGTAAATATATAATACACTGGTCCGCAAAATTAAAGGAACAACATTTTTTTTATTTATCTCAAGTTTTATTGAACATTTATCAATGAAATTTTATACACAAATTTATTATTCCATTATTGATTAGAATACCCGAAATCAAAGAATTGTAACACGTATTTTATGCAAATTAGCCGGTCAAGCAATGATCTTCTTGCAGTCAGTGCATAAATATCTTGGATATTGTTGTTAATATGGGGTGTGATCGCCTTTAACTGATAGACAGGCTCTACCTCGGCGACCCATAATAAGAATTAGGGAGTTTATCAGCTCCTGTGGAATCAACGCCCACTCTTTTGTTAAGGCTGTTTCTAGCTCATGAGTGTTTCTAGGAGGGGGTTGGAGGGATGAGATCCGCCGTCCTAGGTTGTACCATACATGCTCAATGGGATTTATGTCTGGGGATCGAGCTGGCCAATTTATCCGAGCAATTGCATGGTTTTGGAGAAAAGTGTCGACCACACCAGCCCTATGTGGATGGGAATTATCATCCATTATAAGAAGGTTTTCTACCATTTCTAATGATTGAGGCATCACATATGCTGCCAAGATCTCGTCCCAATACCTCTGTCCAGTCAGGGTTTCTTGCCGAAAAATGTGGAGTGCTGTGTGACCGCCCAAGAAGATTCCAGCCCAGACCATAAAACATTGGCTTCTGTAGGGATCCCTTTCAACCATATTTCGGGGATTATTTTTGGTTCCTACATCTCTCCAGACAAAGACACGACGAGAATAGCTGTTTAGAGAGAATATGGACTCATCAGTGAACATTAGACGTCTCCATTCATCTGGATTCCAGGTGACAGGTTGTCTGCGCTAAAGTTTCCTTGCTCTCTTTTGAGGTGGCGTCAATGGCAAACAAATTATTTGGTCATCGAGCATAGAGGCCCTTCAGGTGAAGCCTTCTGCGTATTGTATCAGTTGAAATGGAAGAAAACTTTCTTCTAATGGATGATAATGCACGTCCACATAGGGCTGGTGTGGTCGACACTTTTCTCCAAAACCATGCAATTGCTCGGATGAATTGGCCAGCTCGATCTCCAGACCTAAATCCCATTGAGCATGTATAGAACAACCTAGGACGGCGGATCTCATCCCTCCAACCCCCTCCTAGAAACATTCATGAGCTAGAAACACACTTTAAAAAAATAGTGGGCGTTGATTCCACAGGAGCTGATAAACTCCCTAATTCTTAGTATGGGTCACCGATGTAGAGCTTGTCTATCAGTTAAAGGCAATCACACCCCAGACGTCTAAAACCAGAAGCCATCTATTGACCGTCGCCGCAACTGCTGGCCTCGGGTCGGTGACAAAGCCACAACACCAGCTTTGGCAAACTGAAAAGCGTCCACCTAGAGACCGTGTGGATCTCATGAAATAAAGTCCGCCTTAGACTGACGAGGGCCATTAGCCCGAAACCATGGTCTCTAGGTGGACGCTTTTCAGTTTGCCAAGCTGGTGTTGTGGCTTTGTCACTGACCCAAGGCCGCTAGTTGCGGCGACGGTCAATAGATGGCGTCTGATTTTAGACGTCTATTTTGACAGGAGAGGCGACCCTTGTCTCTTTAGAGACATTTCCTCCCGGCAAAATTTCCATCTATATATATATATATATACTAGACGGGTGACACGGGCTTCGCCCCGGGATTGACCCGTGTGCATATCTACCCGAGTGATATATATTTAGATAAGATTTTTTTATAATTGTTTGTTATTAGCATTATATATTTGTTTGTATCAGCATAATTTAATCTAAATTGTACTGAAATAAAAATATCCACTTTTATATAATTTGAATTTACCTATCGTTTTCCTTGTATTTTTGTACATATGTATTAAAATTTTGGTTAGAATTAGTGAACTCCTACAAATTTGTATAGGTTTTTGAAACATAGAAATTATAATACTTTAAATAAATAAAAATAGAGTTAACACAAATAAAACATACCAAATATTTCGAATTAGAGCAGTTATTTTAAACGGCGAATTAGATCAGTTATATCTAAAAATGAAAATATATAAATCTTCAAATCGAGCGAGCGTCTATAAATATTTCGATTTAGATCAAGTATTCTAAACGTATATGTTATTAAGCGAACTATTATTAATAAAATATTGAGAAGATTTAGATTTTAAACGTATTTATAACCTTTTAGTACTTAATAGAGGGCGCTGTTCGTGAGCTAAGTAGAATAATTTGAATATATAGTTTTAATAATTGATTTATATATTTTTAAAATAGCCTATCGTCACCCCCGTTATTTTTTACCTATGTATGGAAATTTTGGTTTGAATTAGTGAACTACTGCGAATTTGTATACCGGACATACAAACAAACAAACAAATATACAAACATTCATTTTTATATAATAGATATATGCAGTTAAACCTGTCTATAGCGTACCCCCTTGGGACTCACCAAAATAGGGTGTTATAGACAGGTCACTTTTAATGTAAAATGTTTACATTTAAATGTTTACAATCGGACGCAATAGAGAGGAAGGCGCTATAGACAGGTTTAACTGTATATTAAAAATAAAGAAGGCATATCCTGACCAGCAGCACATGTGCTTTTATTGTTTATTTTTTATTTTTCTATTATTTTTCACATATATATATAGAGTTTATAATAAATAAAATTATTCCTATATTAGTGAGTTATAAAAAAGGTAAATTAATTTTACATATTTACAACAATTTAAATGGCATCTTCAAAAATTATGGTAAAAATTATACACTGGTGTCCAAAAAACAAGAAACTTTTGTTTTTTAATGACATTTTAAAAATATACAACGCTAAAAGCTAAAAGGTAATTTAATTAGGTATTTTAAGTCGTAGAATTTATTTATCGCAACCATTCGATTCGGTAAAATTGAAAATATGCAAATTTTTGGTTGTCTTTATAAGTGTGCTATTTGGCGTGTCGTTTACCCCATCTAAGAAATTTCCAATTGTAATTTTATTTAAGCCTTAGTTAATTATGAGTTTACGAAAAATTTTTGCAAATGATTTAAAATGAAGAACTGTTGGAAGAATGTAGGCAGGGCAATCACAAGTTGAAGTAGCAAAATGGCTAAATGTGAATAAATCTGTGGTCAGCAAAATATGGAAACAGTTCATTGAGACAGGAACCATCAAAAGAAAAGAAGGTTCTGGTAGAAAAAGAAAAACAGCTACCTCTGAAGACCGTTATCTGGTCATAACTGCCAAGCGCCATAGGGAGATGACAGCTATTCAACTCTCTAATGAACTCTCAAGTGCTACTGGAACGAGAATTTCAAGACAAACTGTTTACCGAAGGCTTCACGAAGGTGCTCTTTATGCAAGACGACCAATGGTCTGTATCCCTTTAACCTCTGCTCACAGGAGAGCCCGCTTGAATTGGTGCTTGGAACATCACGCCTGGACTCATGTTCAGTGGGCCAATGTTCTCTTCAGTGACGAGTCAAGATTTAGTTTAAACACAGATTCTCGACGAGTTTTCATCTGGAGGGAGCCTGGAACCCGCTATCATCCCAGTAACATCAGGGAAATAGACAGTTTTAGAGGGGGCAGTCTCTTAGTCTGGGCTGGCATCAGTTCTAGCAGACGCACACCCCTCCACATTTTTTCTGGGGGCACTTTAACTGCCCAAAGGTAAAGGGACGAGATCCTTGAGCCCTATCTAAGACCTTATAGAGATCAAATTGGTCACAATTTAATTTTTATGGACGATAATGCTTGTCCGCATAGGGCTAGGATAGTCAATGAATATCTCCAGAGTGAGAATATTCGGAGGATGGATTGGCCAGCCAGATCTCCGGACCTGAATCCAATAGAGCATGTGTGGGATGCTCTAGGGAGGCGTATTGGAGCTCGTCACCCCTCTCCCATAACCCTCGTTGAGCTAAGAACTGCTCTATTGGAGGAGTGGGGTTTACTACCCCTGGACCTCCTCCAAAGCTTGGTAAACAGTATGAGGGCTCGCTGTGAGACCTTGATAGCTGTTAGAGGTGATCATACTCCCTATTGATATCTTATTTCTTTAAGATCTGGAACCTTAGCTTTGGGTATGTTGGTAATAATTTGCATATTTCATAATTTCAAATATTTTTTTTTTCATATAGCTAGTCAAATTCTCCATAGTTTAAACTATTTGTATACCAAATTTTATATTTGTTAATAAATTAGCTTTTGAGAAATTTCAATATTGGTTAAGTTTCTTATTTTTTGGACACCAGTGTATTTACAAGCATCAATAAATGAAAATATAATGTATTTTTCAATTACAATAGAACATCCCTGTAAAGGACAACACCTAATTGCAGAGCCAAAGTTGTCTTTTAGGGAGAGGTGTCCTATTACTGGAGAGTTGCTAAATAGTAAAAATGGTATTTTTATTTATGAAAAATGTCCTTTATAGAGAGGTGTCCTCTAGCGTGAGTGCCCTTCCATGGAGGTTTTACTGTATATATTATATAAATTTTAATTTTTTTATATATTATATATATATTGAAAAAGGAATAACCAGACCATTCACATGAACATTTTAGATTGTAAAAGTCCATTTAACTTAATGTGTTACTCCCGTCATTTGGCTTTTAGGCCCAAAGGCTTGATTTCAAAAGTAATAAAATTTATTAAACCAATTTTTATCCTCGAAAGGATAAAACCAGTTGCAAACAAGACACGCTATATCCGATCTAGATAATTGCGCGTGAAACTATTTACAATAATTCATATTGTAGTAAAGTAGGTAACAGAATTATCAAAAAGAAAATAAACAATTAAGAAAAAGAGTGAAAGGATCTTCGATTTTTAATTAAAAATGGATAATACAAATCATAATCATAAAATGGCATTATTCATCTATATCTTATTGAGAGCTAATATGTAAATAATATTAGGACTCTCATCACCTTATAATTAAAATATTAACTCATTGATAATTACATAAATTTATAACACATTTTCTTAATATATATAATGGAAGAAAATGAAGTAGAAAAAAGTTTTCTCAAAGTAGCTCCGATATTAGAGCAATTTTTTATAAATATTAAGATTAAATTTGAAGGAAGCATCTATCACAGAAGGGGAGAACATTAGGGATATATTAAAAAACTATTTTTTCTAAAATTATTCATCGATTTTAAAAATAAAAATATGAAAAAAAATCTGTATGAAATATTCTCTAAAAACCCCAATATTATCCTATTATATTCTTAATTTAAAAAATCATTATATATATACATGTCTATTTGATAAAAATAATTTAATGCATCAGTATATAATTAATATTGTAATATGAAAGGAACCTTGAGCGCTCGGGCGAAAAAGACATTACCAATGCGTTGGCTGACCCAAAAGATGAGAATTGGCGCCAAAAGTAGATCAGACGCAGACGACTACATCTGCATTCTTACCATGCCAGAACATTTGTTTTGGGTCTAGCGCGCCATTTTTTTTTTCTTTCTGCACTTACCGAGAAGTTATTTCTTAGAAAAAAACTTTTTCCCTCTTCTTGCATAAAGCACCAACTTTATTGTTCCTTCTTTTCCCGAAGCCATATTTTTATTGATGACCTTCCATCACAATGTAAATGTAAATTTTAAATAAATAATCGAAGAAAACTTCGATTCTTTTGGGCAGATTTAAAATTTAAAAAACTTTTGGTTGAAATATTCCTATTTTTATGCACAAAACAGGTCAGTTATTACTTATATACATTCTTTTTTCATGCATATAAGAATTATAATGTGTAGCGCTTTTATAAATTAGATGTTTATAATTATTTTAATCGTTTATGAGAAGCCGTTGTGGCGATTACGAAATTATGTAAAATAGTGTTTTGCATCACTTGTACTCTGTTTACGAATTATGCAAATTTAGTTATAATATAAGCAATTTATAAATGTAATGGCGCAATGAAATATAGGTTTGTTTGATGTTCACGCTAGTTTTCGTTGTGTTTTCTTTGCGTCTACCTACAGATCCCACGTCGTTTAAAAATATAATCAGGTGTTTATACATTGCGTCATGTAAGTTTATGAATCGTATTAAAGTAAAGGTGAAAACTTCTCTAAGTAAACAATTTTTCTATTTATGTTTTGTGTCTTCTGCAGAGGCCCAACTTTCCAGAGAGTTTATAAAAAGTTTTCATTTTATGTTTTTATGAATTAATTTTCAGTTTTTATATCTTAGAAAAGTATATTTTTTAAAAGAATTGGCAAACAATTTAACATATTCGTGACTTCACAAAACCCTATTTAAAAGAAAATTAATTTACAAAGACTAGAGAACATATATTTAAGGAAATAAAAATACATTTTAATATGTTTGAATATTTATTTTTTGTTCTGACTTCTAGATCGAATTTTAAAGGCAAGGAAAAAAATTTAACATAATTTAAGATCACACCACGCATATTTTTCTATCTTTAAACATTTCAGAGAGAAGTTGAAAGAACTAAAAAGAAATTTCCAAATAAATGAAAAACTTTAGAATCAATGATAACATTTTTGAAGCCAATTCTCTTGATAACTCGACCGTAAGAAAGGTATTGTCTCGCGTTAATACAATGCGGACATCTAACCGAATATTGCGTCTCTCAGATACATTTTAGCAGAAGAGAATAAAAGAAAACTTAGCCCAATCTTTTCGAGCCAGACCCTCTTAGCTTTATGAAACGAAAAATTTCTTTCCCCAAAAATAAATTACATTTCTTCTAATGTTTATAACCCAGAACAACATTTTTAAAAACCATTTTATTTCGTTTGATTAACCAATTCGTTTATTTATTTTTTTACAAAGTTTAAACTTGTTGAATTAATATATTTATAGTGTTTTTAAAATAAAGTAATCCATAAATAAATCTTTAATTAAAAAGGCATATATTGGATCAAAATATCATTTTTTAATTTTATTATTGGTAAAATAAATGATATTTTGATCCAATATATGTATTTTTATTTAAATATTTATAGTTTGCATTTTATATGTATATTTTATAAAAAATTTATATTTAAAGACCATTTATGAAAATTATAATTTTATATAAACATTTCTATTTCTTTTTTAT
>CP092869.1:52589479-52618651 GCA_030710605.1 Cordylochernes scorpioides | reverse complement strand
TATCTGTATTAATAAAATACCTTGGAATGAATAATTGAATACTTTATTCAAAACCAGACGAAACCCCACAATATTAGCACTAGAGCAGACAAGAATCTATTTAGCCATGTCCTTCAGTCCTGGCCTGAGACTGCCTAGTAACGCCCCTATATGACCAAGAATTTCTAGAGCAGTATTCTATCGCATGAATAGGGTGAAACACTACAAATATACATTAAACCGGTCATTACATTAAAATGAAAAAAATCATGTTTAACTTTACTCATAGAAAATTATGAAAAATACATCTCCTTATCGTGAAACTGAAATTTGCTGATGCGTGCGCCATCTATCGGAATAGATATCAACTATTCTCGTTGATTTTTTTCTGGAATAAGTAAATATAACGAGAATAGTTCATATTTATTCCGATAGACGGCGCAAGCCATCAGTAACTTTTAAGTTGAACGATAAGGAGATGCATTTTTCATAATTTTTGCGCCTTATCCCAGTACAATATCACATTTGTACTATTTTTTCTTATAGAAGAGTTAGGAAAAAAGAGAGAGATCCCTTTGATACAAATATTTAAAAAGTCTAATTTCAGAATAATTCATTAATGCCACAATAAATTTGATTTAAAAAATATAATTAGAATAACAAATATCAAATATATTTTGATACAAGAAAAAAAGAAGAAGAATTAGTAGCGTAATATATTTTTCCTGTCGAAGGGCGGTTGTGCCCGAAAGCTTGAAATAAATTTATTTGAAAGATACTTATCCCTCAAGCTTATTGATTTGAACATATTTCTGCTGGTGTTTTTTCTTTTTTATCAACCCAAGCCTGTCACTTTGCAGAGTTGGTTGATAGTAGGCACAAGGTTTTTGAATCTATTCTGAATATAATGGAGTCCTTTCTATTTATATACTCCTGCCTTTCTACAGAATTACAATCGCAAAGGTTTATAGCTAATACTGCGGCGTATTTTAGAATACGCGATTTCGAAAACAAAATAGTAAATAGAACAAAAAACTTATTAAGAACAAACATTCCTCTTTTTTATTGGTATTGCTCACGATTTGAATTCGCGTTTTTACTGAGGAAAGATAACTGTTGGTGTGTTTCTCCAGTTCCGATTCTTTGGATTGTAGGTTGAAATAGAGAGATGTTCAGCCCCTCGAAAGCTTGTGTTTATTTTGTTCTGAATAAGCCTTTCCTATCAAATCCAAGAAACGCCTTGTTATCGATCATATTTGACCAATGGCTTATATTAAATTCCACAAGTTATATATATTTGGATTCAGATTACAAGAGAAAGAATCGCCAGACAACATCTTGAAGAAGGAATCAAAGTTTACAGCGACGAGTATAAGAAACTCGCCGCCGAAAACTTTGAAACCTTCTTTAATATATCTTAAAAAACGAAAGAAAAAAAAAATATATATAAAAAGATCAGGTGTTGAAATCAATATTAAAAATGGCATATCCTGACCGTGCTTTAGATGGCGCTCTGCCTTCTGTAAAGCACATGTGCTCTTGGTCAGGATATGCCATTTTTAATATTTAATATATCTATTTGTCTTAGACTCTATTGTGTGTGTATTTTTAAATATTTGTAGTGGGTTACGAACACGAGTGGATAAATTAAATATTTTGATAAATTCAGAAAAACCTCTTTTTGCTAGTAGATTTTGAGATAAAAAAGCTTGTTAAAAGAATAGGTGAATTAATTATAATTGAATAATTGAAAAAAAAAACAGATTTATACTAGAACAGCATTGATGGAAGCATACAAAGCAAGCAAGTGGCCGACCTATATATTGTAGTCGAATGGAGTAAAAAAAATTACGAGATGTCGTCACTAATTTAGACTGGTCTACAACATTCTATCGAGTAAATCTGCTCTAATACTGTATTATACGATTCTGATTATATACGCAGCACTAAAGGGTGGAATCTCAGATGTTCAAGAAAACTTTGGACATAAGCTTGAAGAACAGTAAAATTTAATAAAGATATAAATGATTAGCCAAGCCCTCCCAATATATTTTTTTCATCGCAGTAAGGACAGTAGAAGTTTGCATTATGTATAACAGAAACATTTGTGCTTTTAAATCCTATCATTTTATATATACATAGTTGGCGCGTTATTGCTTTAGACAATAAAGAGTTAAATAGTGAGATGAATTTATGTATAAAAATGTCGGGGATATTAAATTTGGTAATTTCGAATAAGAATTTAAAAATATTTTTAATAAATGTGAAGTAAACAATTTAATGAAGAATGATCCTTATATGTAAATATATTTATGTTAAGATAGGGAAGTTTTTATCTTCCACATATTCTTCTACACATTTATAATGAGCATAATATCTTTATAAAATACAATATATAATTATATTTCATCATAATTTATATTAATATTCATATAATTGTTTAAATATTTCTTTTAGGCTCCCTGCTCATCCCCCTTCCCAAGGAAATTCTTCAACCTGACAATTGTCCATTATGTCGAATTCCTTGTGGAAGGCGTCAAACATCCAGACATTCACAGCTACTCTACATCCTACAACTGCAATAGCCCATTTCTACCATTCATCATCATATTAACTCAGGTGAGTTTCTTTATTCTATCTTTAGCATTGATCATAAACGTAAAATTATAAATAGATTTTCAATTTATTTAAAGCAATAACAAATATTCTTATACCCATAAAAATAGTCAATAAATATATATTTTTATAAAGTTTATTACTTTTCTGAGACCTCATGGCATGGATACGTGCCAGTTGTTATGCCTTTTCAGCTCTTGACATAAGAGTTTGGATGAAATCGTCATCTTCTGGCAATAACTTGGGGAATAACACGTCCAGTGGAGTCTTGGCTTCACGCCCGTGTACAAGGTATAATGACGTAAACCCAGTAGACCCTTTTTTTGCTGTGTTGTATGCAAATGTAACGAATGGAAAATATTGTCCCAATTTCTGGTTGACATCACACACATAGGCAGCATGTCTGCTAGGGTCTTTGTCTGCGGATGGTGAGCGGTCGTCTTCCGATGGGTTATTCTGCACTGGTTGTTTAGATTACTTATGATTGAAGATGTGAAGTTCCTTCATCTATCCGTGATTAATTCCATAAAATAAACCTCATGAACGGGTATTGGCTGTAAGTGCCCAGGGAGAGTTGGGGCTGACGTATAAGCCTCTGACAATCTGAACAGTGTGTCACATAACTTCTAATCGTTCTAATTTAAAGTGGAAAACTGCCATAATGAAGGGAGTGTTGCAGAATTTAAAAGTCTTGCATAGTGGGATGTGGGTTTCAAAAAGGTTTGCAAATCTGTGCTACATATCCTAATATGTTATGAATATTTAATTCCACTTTTTGTTTCATTTCTAACCTTTCTTGTGTGTTTTAGGTTCTCAAGTATCTTCGCTGGATGGAAGGCAATTATGAAAAAAATCCTTTTTATATTCTTTTTTTTTTAAATCTAAATTTTCAGGTGTATTTTTAAGTATACCCATATATTTATTAATACTTTATAATTGGCAATTTGAATTCTAGATAAAATTATTTTGAAGGCGATGGCAGGGCGATGGCATGGTCTGGAGATGGCACTGCTTGGGCGGTTATCTTCACATAGACTTGTCTGAATTTATTGAAACTTTCTGAAAAGGAAGTTTTCTATTATTCTCAGACTTGTTCTTTGTACATGAAAATGAGATAGACTGAAGGTGTTAATGGAGATATTCATGCCGTCTCTGAATTTCACATTGTGAATATGTGAAATTTGATTGAAGGTATGAAGAAAATAATGTGTACATGGCACATTTATTTTTTATGGACCCTTGCTAGATATAGTTAATATCAGCTGTGAATTCTGAATGTCTAAACTATTGGCCAAGGTTTTTAAACTAAAGAGACGTTTGAATAACGCTCATCGGGAATAGATAACAAAGGATTATCTATTCAAAAGTCAGAAGAAGAAAACTCGAATTTGACAAAAGGCAAGAGATTTATCGAAATTAATTTTAATAAGGACAGCCTAAATCATAAATATTGAAGTTGAAAAGCATTTTAAAACTCAAATCTGTGCAGTAAAACAGTTAACAGAAAAACACTGTGATGTTTGAATTGTTTTTCAACCTTGAATATAAGTAAAATATTAGTTCATATAATATAACCATTCTTTGATATATCATTTTTCAAAATTATAAATATGCTGCACACGTTTCAACGCCATTAATAACAGGCTTAAGGTTTTATTTTGAAGATATTTCAAAGAGCGTTAGGCTGACCTTAGGTTTTTATAAGTGGAATTTTGTCTAATAATGAAGGAAAAATACATCTAATTAATAATCTAATTTCCATAAATGATGCCGGAACTTGCTTTCAGGCAACTTCGATGCACTTTCTTGGTGGGTCTTTAAATATCATTTTATATTCAAATATAAATACTGTAGAAAGAAAATTATTCAAGTATTTTTATTTCAAAGGGAATATTCTTAAGAAGTGGATTTGGGAGTTTTTTTTAGTAAAGCTACGATTTAGAAATGTATTTCAACAGTTTTCATGATCATACACAAGTTTTCGAGATAAAGTTAAAAATTCTGATAGAAAGAAATTGTTATTACCGAGCATGAATATTTAAAAACTTCTTTAAATGGAAGATTTATTTTATAAAAGGAAGGTTTTAAACTATAAACAATGTTTTGTAGATACAATACGAGTAGAGCATAATATATAGTGACAATATGAAATGTCTGAAATTATTTTTCAAACCAATTAGGAGATCATTAGGATGGTCATATTTTCTAATACTAGTTTGTAATATTTTCTATAAAGGTAATAGGTCTGAATTTTATATTGGCTACTTTGTGCGGATACGCAATTGTAGAAAGTTCAGTATAAATCCTGCGTGCAATAACATTTCTTTGAGAAACAGGCAATGCTCAACATTGATTTAATAAAAAACCATATCAATCAAATATATATTGCTAAACCCGATAATATGAACCTTTATAGGCATTCAATTTACTGTAAATATTTTTACAATGAAGTGGTGTCTAAATGCAAATATTTACAGAAGGAGTTAAGTAATTAACATTTATTAATCATCAATAAAAATAGAATAATACGCGAAAGTAGACATAGCAACAAAGAAAATGGCTTATTTACAAGTATCCTGATATATATAATATAATTACCATAAATATAATATTTCACATTTTATATATAGGTATACAACACCATATATGTATTCATGCCTTTAAAACCAGTATGTTTCTTTGATATCTATATATCCCAACAAAATATTTATAATTTTCATATAAAGAAATATTGGAAAGTATATTTCTTAGTAGGAAATATATATTCATTTTAATGCGCTATATTAATATAAAATCGACCTTTCAATTTTCTCTTTTTATTTATCCAGACTAACAAAGATTAATTATTGTAATTGAGAAAGTTCGGTATTTTTGATGGGGTTGGTTACTTTGAACCCGAGAAAGAGTTCATAATATTTATTTTAGATCATTACCATCTATATTTAAACCCTTTAATTGAACAACACTTTTAGGAAAGTTGAAAATTTGAAGAAAACGTAGCAACCTGAATTATTCTATTGTGAATATAAATTTAATTACATAGCTTAAATATTTTATAGTCTCTCACTAATAGCAGAATTGAAATGTATTGGTCCGGATCCTTTTGACTTTGAGAGTGTTTTTTTTTTTGCTTGCTTTAGAGAAGTAGTGAATGTTTTACTTATAATATTTTTCATTATATTTTAATATTATTTATATTAATATTTGTTTAATAAATTC
This sequence comes from Cordylochernes scorpioides, assembly GCA_030710605.1. Classification (NCBI taxonomy): domain Eukaryota; kingdom Metazoa; phylum Arthropoda; class Arachnida; order Pseudoscorpiones; family Chernetidae; genus Cordylochernes; species Cordylochernes scorpioides. The sequence goes on along the minus strand of CP092869.1, from coordinate 52,612,837 downwards.
AAATGATTTGTACTAGTTAAATTATAAAACAATTAAGTAATTCAATGCACTATTAGGTTGGGTCCTATAACTTGAATACCTTAATTATTAATTCACAATAAAATAAAGTACTTTTTGTAAGAGATTGGATATAAATTTCGTTCCAGATGAAGCTACTGAAATATTCTGATATGTCTCACGAAATATAATTTATATTCACTGAATAAAAAAATGACTAGAAATATATAGACACATTAAATTAATCATATTACAGAGAGGTTTTTCACAGATTGAATATATCCTGGAAAATAAAATAATATTTGCATGCTTTGTTTGTATGAAGTAATGACTCATCAGAAGAAATGGGCTGTGGAATTAATTCTGATACCCCCCCGCAAAAATTAATTTTCAGAAGAATATTCTCTTAACATTGAAATTTCAAATATTTGCCTCAAGCTCTTTGAATATAGAGATTAATTAACGGAAAAATTTTGCAGGAAGTACAAAGCCTTTATTTGGAAATTCAATATGAAACACTGATTTATTTTAAAATAGAGTAAAATTATAATATTTTAGTTATAAGGTATAAATATATTAATTTTCAATAGTTGTTTTCAGACCTTTTGCCCCAAAGAGGTTTGAGGCAGAAATTTCTTGAGTGCATGATAGCTTATTTCCAGGAATTGATCTTTAGAAATTTCTCCCTAATTAATGTATTAACCAAGACTCTAGCTACTGTTATTAACCCAGACGATATATTGTAAATATAAGGACATATTTTAAAAGATAATGTTATTTTATACTGAATAAATATTAGGAGATAAATATACACATCGTTTCAGATAAGATATTTAGAAACTCAATCCTTAAATTCTTCAAATGTTCTAGCAAATATGTATTGCCATATGTAATTTATCTCTAGTTATTTCAATTATTTCCTAAACGTATTATTCATATCGGAAGTATAACCCAATTTTCCTTGTAGAGCGATTATTCTTAGAATAGAATAGAGGTTAAAGATTGGTTATGGTAAAGTGTATAACCCAGTATATAACACAGTTTTACATGAAGGCAATTCTACAATATCATTGCAAATATGATGTGTAGATATATTAGAAGCATATCAGTAATAAATTTGACGGCAAAAGTAAGAATAGAATTAAATTACCAATAGAAGTCTATTCACCATATATTCCGGGAATGTTCTGCAAGCATTAATTGAAGCCTTCTCAATAGTATTATGAATTTACAGATATAAATTCTGTAAATATTCCTATCAGATTCCTATTATTACATGGCATAGAACACAGTCTTACCTAAAGGTAATTTCAAAATATAATTATAAAAATATGATGTTTATATAGATTAGAAGTAATGCAGTAATCAATTTAATGGCAAAGGTAAGAATATAATAACAAATTCAAGAGAAATCTATTTTTATATATATTTAAGGGAATATTCAGAAAGCATTAAGTATTATGTATTTATACATATAAAGTCTGGAGAGAATCCTATCATATTTTTAATATGCGAATGGTCTTCAGGTAAGCGAAATAAAAGGAAACCTGATCCAGACATCTTCCTTCGAATAAGACATCATATTATCGATATAGATTCTGGCAAATAATGTCCTGCATCATTACAGCCTACTGAAATAAATGAATTAAAATTATTATTTATCACTATTAATATAGGAAGTTATCAGACTCCACCATGGATATAGAAGGTAGGAATGAATATTTTGATGAGGCAACCTGAGAATAATCTGTTTTACTGACCATGTTTCACTGACCATCCGTTTTTATTTGGACTGTATCGTATTAGGTAATATTTGATAGGGATGATATCGATTTAAAAAGTCATATTCATTTTTAAATTTCAATAAAATTATGGAACTGTAAGAATTAATGGACAATAGTTAGAAAATTATTTGAAAGAATAAAATAGACAATACCTATATCATGGTCTAGATCAATAATATTATGTAGAAAGTGATTACCATAGAATATTCATGGATTCAGAGGAAAATAACTGAAATTTCATGCTCAGATATATATACTGAAAACAAATTTAAAATTCTAGAAGTAAATACCAATTACGTAATAAAATCCCTAGTAGAAATATTTCATGCTTAACCACAACCTTTCCTCATTTGATGATAAAGCATCAGTTAAATATTCAAGCTGTAAGAGTTATTGATTCGGATTATGTTTTAATTTAAGTATAGATTCAGGTTTAACAAACTTTATTGGGAAAGGAATATAGTGGTGAAAATAAAAATCTTTAAATAGTTAATATCAAAATTATGACTAATTCCCCATATATATGAACTTAATATTTAAATATATAATTTTATTTTATGCTTTGAGCACCTGCTTGTTAAATATTTGAGATTAAATAATTAGGTCAGGTTATTATAATTATACCTTTATGAAAACATCTTTATAGAATATAGAGTTTTCTTAAAAAGTAACCAAACATTTCCCAAGATAAATTGATCATTAAAATATAAACTTAACAGCCTTAACCAACCATTTTGAAGCTTTGACAATATTGACGAGAACGGGAGGTGTTTTTCCATTGTTAAGTTGGAACACTTTGCTCCTATCTATAAAGGATAATGGGGGTTATTCTAATTGAAATCTTCTAGGAAAATAAATATATTTAATAAATATTGTACTGAAAATCCTTCACGTCATGAATACGCTGCTCTAAGAATAGTATAATGCATTTCTAAATATTTCAAATAAAGAAAATATGTTGAGGGAATATCATATATTCAAATAAAAAACGCTTGTTTGTAAAATTCTATATTGACCAAGGCTCCATATTATCAAAACCTTTTTGTTGCCAAAATAATATATATTTTGGTTTTGTGATACTGGCTCTGAATTTTATATATAAATTGATATGTTCAAATTGAAGAAAGAGAATCAATCTAGTTATAAATATTTCAATGATCTAGCTGTGAATTGATTTCTTACTAACCATAAGTTGTATATTTCTTGATAAAACATTTAATCAGTTAGAAAAGATAATTTTAGAAAGTGATGCCCAGCATAATGTGAAGTATATAATGTTGAAATTTAAAGAAATTGGGAAAATATTTTAAATACCCTAGTCTTAATTTTTGGTTCTTAAATAAAACAGATTATTTAAATATTTAAGTTTGATCCAGTATAGATAAAAATAAAATTATCCGATGCAGCACTCTATCTGTGTAAAAATATATTTGATGGAATACTTTGAATTAAAGGAAATAATTGATACATATATAATTGAAGCTTAGATAAATTGCAAAAGTATGTGAAATTTTTAGAAGTATACACCTTATATATAATAATATTTCTGCAAGATATATTAACATAAGTGATGATAGAACCTTTTGTAAATATTAGTGCCGAAGGATCATTTATTGTGAGATACTTCTATTCAAGGAGTTCCTGGTTTATTCAAAATTCCTTGAATAGTATTTAATATAATTTCGTGCGTATGATTCCTAATAATTAATTTGATTATTTAAGTCAGTGGTATATTATTTTACTATAAAGTATTAGAATGTATTCTTTAAAATTATTTTATAAAAAATGCAAGATGAGGAAATCATTAATAATATCTTTATACAGCGAAAAATATATCTGAAGTCAATATGCAAATATTGTTTAACAAATGTTTTTTAAATATCAACTTTTAGGGGGTAGTGGTGGGTAAATATGACCCTATTATTTCAATTGACAAATAAAACATGCTAAAATGTTATTATTTCAATATCTTGCGTTCGCTATAAAAATAATTCATTGATGCTATCCTAAATATAAACGTTATTATCCAACATCAAATGGATTTGACAGTTATTTTATAATGTTTAAAGGCAAATTTTATCATTTGAAAGAAATTAAACGAACTATTTTTTTGAAATGAAAATGAATTTCTTTTTCACTTGTTTTATTGATGTGAATGTCAAAAAATATATATACATTAATTTTTAATTATTAATAAATTCTTTTAGGTGAAGACCAATCTCTTTTAGGAATATCGAAAATAGGAATACATGTTTAAAAATGCCCTAATTTGATTAATAAAAAGTTTAAATGGAACATAAATTAATTTCATATTCAGATTGAGTATATTTATGATACAAAATATTTGATATTTCTCAAGAACCCGATACATTTTTTGAAGATTCATGCATACTCAAATCTGAAAGCTGATATAGGAAAGAAGTGAAAAAAAAAATTCGAAAAGAATCAGAAATAAACCAGCTCTAATTTCTCTTATCACGAACAAATTTAACAGATTATTTCAATATGCTGTTCATCATCATAATGTGCATTTTTAGAGAGGTTTTAGTTGTCAAATATCGCCAAATAATATTGTCGAATTGCATATTCGGAAATTTATCTACCCGAAAAATAATTTCTGACCTGTATATTGAATGAAATATTTTATGTTGGAAAACAAATATTCCTTTACTTCAAATTTTAATTACACATAAAATATAGTCTAGACATATATAAAAAATGGTAGTAGAGTTACAGGATTACCACATTCGAAGAAATTGTTATGAAGAAATTAAATTCATAAAATTATATTTTATAGAAAGGCATGCCAAGCTAATCATAAAAATCAGAATAAAAAAAATATAAACATGTCTTTCGTGATGAAGATTTTGTCTAAATATTCTGCAGAGCCAGCATTAGACATATTACTAATGACATATTTGTTGAATAGATAACCTTGAATTTTTCACTTTAAAGATATTACGGTAAAAACTTCTTCAAATTTCTTAATAATAAAAATAAAAATATTAATAATAAATGATATTATGAAGGTAGAATAAGCACATGCGTATAGTGAATATCATAAGATATTTAATGTTAAAGCCTTAATGTACAGCAAACCTATTCAGATAACAAGCATCAACTATCTATATATGCAATGGGTTATATCAAGGTATTTAAGAATTATCTCTGCCTCAAAACATGAACCATCGAGATAAACTTAAAGGTAATTAAAATTGATCAATAAAATATATTTATCGATTAGCTCCAAATTATATAAATATTTAATTCAAATATATTCTCTCAGAATTATAAACATCATTCCATTTGAGGTAAGGCGGCACAGATATAATTTATATGCAATTTTAGTAAATTAACAATGAAGAAAATCATGTAACTTGTCAGAATAGATTTCTCATAGAAATTATCATAACAGAATAATTTTATCCAACATGAATCATTACAAATATTGTTAACTTGTAGATATATTTAGACGCTTCGGCGGGTATATTAATTTAAAGAAATAAACTTCATTTTTCAGAATTGGAATCGTACTTTAAAAGTTACAGTTAGATAAACGAGAGATACTATTGATTACAAAATTATTCTTATGCAGATACCAAATTAATCATTCAATTTTTAGTACGAATATTTCAAACTGATTATTGTGCGTTTATAATATATTGGTTGCTGGTATTTTATTTCTCAATACTTTTTTTTTCAAATAGCTCAGTTTTTTCATGAAAACATCCTCAATTAAAAGTTCATGGCAAGTGAAATTTAGTAAAGGACTATCCAATTGGAATTTAAAATACATATTGGATATATTTATACACCTCAATTTTTATTTTTAGAATTTGAAAAATCAAATTAAAAAACTGAGTCGCAAAAGGAAAGGTGTATTAAGTATCAACTTTTAAGAATATGAGATTTGAAGTCATAAAAGTTTGTGAAGAGAAAGTTACCATTAAAATTGTTTCAAAAAGAAGTAAATATCTTAAAGTAATAATGGTAAATATTTCTGTATAGTAGATTTGTCCATATTCAAACTGGATATATGACCCTTTGTTAAGAGAGTGGAGGTGGGTAAATTCTATTTGAAGGAAAAAAGAAACTTATTTCTAAAGGTCCTTTTCTAAGACCTCTTATATTCTTAAACGTCGTTTTAATAAAATTTTCTACAGTTTATTATTTATATTATCTATGAAATTATTTTACATAGTATCAGATTAACATTAAATTTCTCTCAGGCACTACCATGTATATAGATAGTAGGAAAAATATTTCAATAACCCAGCCATATATTTTAGGGGTTTCAACTACTCATAAAGTATGTTTCATATATTTTATTTGATCGAGTTCCTCCATGCTAGGTGGGAGTCGACAGATTCCTTACCATACCAAGAAAACCATGAACATTTTAAAAATCAATGTATTCTCGAATATGTGTAACTGGGCATAAGTATAACATTTGAAGTAACTTAGGTATTCTATGAAGTCAACTCTATTTTTCAATTTTACATAAAGTTTACATTGAAGAGTTTATATAAGATCAAATATAACACATTTATTTGTATAGTTGTGTTTTCGCAAAATATATATACAAAAAGAGACTGTTCTGTGCAATATTTGAATAAAATATTATAAAAACGCGATTAATATGATTCATTACATCAATTAAATGACATAATAGCACGGATATTCATTTGAGGAAAGACATATCAACAATTTTGTCATAGCGTATATAGAAAAATGTAAGTGTTAGTAATAATAGTAATATATGTTGAATTTTGGAAGCACTAATTCATCTATTTGAGCCTGGATATATATATATATATTTCTCAATATTTCTAATACACCTTTATTTGAGTACGTTGTAATAGGCAAAATATATTTTCATGTACTCTTAATTTCAAAATGTAATCAATAGAATATATTTTTGCAAAGTGAGGGGCATATATGAATAAATTCTCTATATACGATAATATTAGATACATATATATTTTCATATAAAAATCGTTTATTCAAAATAAATATTCTGAAAACCGTGCTTACAGGAATACATGTTTCTGGGCTAATATCTGTTAAATTCATGTCTTTGATAATTCGTGTTAGAGATCTTAGGACTTTTTGAATTTCTTTCAAATAAATATAGAGTTTCTCTATGCTATATATATTATTCAATAAATTGGTATAGATAACAGTTGATAGGCAGTAGTAATAGAAAATAGTTGATTGGAAAAGAGAAAATTAATATTTTAATGACCCACAGTCATTATATTAATGAATTATTTCAAAAAGAAAACAGAATTTTTCCAATATGGACTGTGTCCTCCCTATTAAAGTATAGATTATTAGTAAGTCCATTATAAAATTATGGTTCAAACATAGGTATATAAGCTGAATTGTAATTTCATGAACTTATGTTAACCTGTGGAAATTTAATTTTATAAGAATTATTAGGAACGCAAATTTTCAAATTTGATCTGCCTCGAAACTTGAAATATTCATAAATCTGAAATTCAATAAAATTGATCTATTAAAATATCAATAGATTAGCTTTAAAATTATATGAATATTTGATTCAAATTAATTTTGAGATTTATAATCATCATTTAATTTGAGGTCAGGCAGTACTGATATAATTTATATGTCATTTTGGGAAATTAGAAATGGATAAAATTGTGTAATCTGTCAGAATAGAATCCTCATAGAAATATCATGAGAGAATAACTTTCACCCAACATGAATCATTACAAATCTCGTTAATTTGTAGATCTATTTAGACGCTGAGGACGAGTATATCAAATTAAAGAAATAAAGCTCATATTGCAGAATTGGAATCATACTTTAAAAGTTACAGTTAGATAAATGGGGGAAAAGATGTCATTCACCACAGTATTAATCTTAATGCAGAAACAGGTTTTGAGAAAATTAAGTTTGAATAAAATAAGCTTAATAGATATTTGGTTTGAAGAAAATATATTTATAGTTATACGAGTAATGTCTAGTTGTGTAGATACCAAACAATTAATTCCATTTTCATTACGAATATTTTAAACAGCTTACTGTACATTCGTCATATATTGGTGCTGGTATTTTCTCAAATGATAGCTTAATATTTAAACTAGCTTCAGGTTTTTTTATGAAAACATTCTTTATTATAAGTTTATGGCAAGTGAAAGTTAGTAAAGAAATTATCCCATTGGAATTTAAAATATATTAGGCAAATTTATACGCATCAGAGCGTTTTTTGATATAATTTTAAAAATAAAATTAAAAAAACTAAATCACAAAAACAAAATCAAAACAAAAGTTTATTATGTAACAACCTTTAAGAATTATAGTGTAATCTTTTTGAAGTCATGGAAGTTTGTTAAAGAGAAAGTAATCATTAAAATTATAGAGAAACAGCAGTAAATATCCAAAATGTATATTGGCAAATATTGCTGTATAGTAGATTTGTCCATATGTAAACTGGATATTTGGCCCTTTATTAAGGGGGTGAAGGTGGGTAATCTTCATTAGAATCTTCAACTGACATAATATAGAATCTATCTTATAAATATTTTGTTGGCTGGCTCTTTTATTCTTCAGAAATAGATTTTGTTAAAGCAATTTGAAATTGGAGAAAATTCTGAATATATCATATAGAGAATAACTGTAATATAGAAATGAAATATCCAAATATATCCAAATGAAAGAACAATGTGAAAGATGTATTTTTCTAAAACATTCTTCAATTTACTCTGTATATTATTGATATCCTTTGTTTCCGAAATTTGATCATATTTTTGTTTCGATCTATCCTACTTGAAATCAAACAAATAAGTGAATGTTTAAATATCAGCGTTTTTTTTTTTTCAGAAAGTTTCATCAGGTTTTATTCAGAAAAGAGAATATAACTATTACTATTTCAATAACATAGCCTGCTTTGTGGAGTTTTCAATGAGCACGTTTTAGAATGTAGTCAGAATGATTGGTGCTTATGGGAAAAATTTTAAGAGCAAATGATTCGTTAATAAAAGGTTGGCAGAGTTCAAAAAGCATCAGATACGTCATGTACATTTTTTCAAATGAATTAATGTGAAAATGTATATAGAGGTAAAATTTACGGATATTGGGAAGTAATTTGGAATGCCCTAGTTCCATTTTATATTTAAAAAAAAGCATAATATCGCAGTATTTATACTAAATCCATCATTATAAAGTGGTCTTGTGAAATTTCATCATATCAAACAGTCTGAGAGAATCTATGATATAGAAAAATGTTATGCCTGTTCCTAAATATTTAAATCATATATATACAACTGATATTACTATATAAGATATTACACCGATTTAACCTATTTCTCTTCACGCAATTAGATTTCCTTTTTTACTAAATATTCTATAAGGCCAGTATAAAGACAAATTTCTAGGAGTAGGTTTAGTATAAACATATACTTGATTTATTTGGTTGAAGATTAAAAGACGCGAATTTTTTTATAAAGATGATGATTTTACACGATATATATTTTTAAATAAATTAAATTAGGAATAAGTATAATTATAATGTCAGAATAAATATTCTAAAAATATTTAATGTGCCCTAGTCTATATATTTACAAAATCGTTAATGAACTGATTTGTTCATATATATACTGATTTCTATTCCTTTCCAAATTTTTATTATTTAAGAATGTTTCGAAATAGTTGAATAAGTTATCTTAAAATTTGAAACGTTGATACACCTTGAGGCAGTAAAGTCAATCTACTACAAACATTTAATGATATCTTCAATTTATAGCAACTTTTATTCCAAATCTACATTCTAGTATTCAATGTATCACTATCTTTGAAGTTATATGAAGCAAATATACTCAATTCGACATTAAAAAAAGAAAGGATGTCTTCAAGTGCCAGATGTATTTCAGAAAAGGTGAAAATTCTCGGGAAAAAAAAGAGGCAATCATAGAAATGATCTCAAGAAGTTTTAATACACCTCAAGTATACCGGAAACCTTTTAATAAGTACAATATAATATTTGCATACAATTATAGTTTTTTAATGTTTTAAATAAGGTTTGGCTTCAGTATATAGGTGCTGTTAATTATTGATTAAGTAATAGCAGGAACTTCATTTCACAGAATTGATATTTAACATATGAAGCTTGGAAAGGATTGAATGATGGAAATAATATATCCACTACATATTAATATTATAATATAGGAAATGTCTTTCATAAGAAGAAAATGTTTAATTCACATTTGCCATTGAATATTTACCAATATGTATGTTGGAATTTCAGAAGTAGATACCACAGATATTCTATTTAAAATGTATATCCAAACTCAATAATTTTCATATTAGTGTGATCGAATATCATAAATATTCAGGTTGAAGAAATTATAAGGTTCAGGTTAACAAACCTTTCCCATATGAATAATATAATAAAGATATATCTTGAAAACATCCACCGATATTTTGATATTTGTATGACTCCCTAAATATTAACAACTTTTTCAAATATATTAAAATTTAAGTGTCCTTCGAACATATATTTTAATAAAGGTTATCTAGCTTATTCTGTACAAATATACTTTTGATACGAAGATTCTTATTATTGTAAATGATGAAACTAGTCACGGTAAAGTTATCGTAAAAATTCTAATTACAGAAGTAAATTTCCAGCCTGAATATTGCAAATATTGCTAACAGTAGATTTGTTCTATTCTAGCTGAGAATTGTGCCCTATATATAGGGGGTGGAGGTGGGCCATTTTGATTGAATCTCGATCTTTAAAAAATGAAGAAAATATTTAATTGATAGTTTAGCTCTGTCTTTAACGCTGTGAATGTAACCAGATATTCACAAATTATTTCAATTGAAAGAAAACCAAAAGAAGTCTATTCCACCAAAATTCTTATGTATAAGTGCATATACTGTCAAAAGAACTTTCTTCCCAAAAATGGGAATATGATTTTATTTGTCTATCAGTCAAGATTCAGAAAATAATAAATAATATATCTGCCTACATATTTTCATATCTGACCATATCAAATTTTAATATAGAACATTCATCCTTTATTCAGGCTTGGATACCTTTTATAAATAACATGTATTTTCAAATAGAATCAAGTTATTAACATTTTCTCTGAGTAGTATTTATAATTAGAGTTTATAATAGTAAAATATATACATGCCATATGTTTTTAAATGTAGTCAGAATGATTGGTGCTTATAGGAAAAATTCCAAGAACAGTTGGTTTAAAAAAAAAAAAGTTGGCAGAGCTCATATCACTTCAGGGACGTCATGTACAATTTACAAAATGAAATAATGTGAAAGTGTATATAGGGGTGTAAATGTTTGAAAATTAGGAAGTTATTTGAAATGTTCTAGTTTTATTTTTAATCCTAAAAAGCATGTTATCGCAGTATTTATACTAAATCCATCATTATAAAGTGAGTCTGGTGAAATTTCATCACATCAAAAGGTCTGAGGCAATTATTGAATCTATTATGAAGAAATATGGTATGCCTGATGCTGTGCCTGATCTTTTAAATCATATACAACTGGTATTTCTATTTAAGATATCACCCCGATTTAACCTATCTCTCTTCACTAATTTATATTGCCTTTTCTACTAAATATTCTATGAAGCCTGTATATTCTAGGAATAGGGCCGTTGAAAACATTTACTTGATTTGTTTGGATAATGATCGGAAAACGCGAAATTACTTGATAGAGAGAAAATATTTATAAACGATATAGAATTCTGGAATTCTGAATATTCTAAATTATGAATCAGAATAATCAGAATGTAGGAATAGAAACTTTACAAAATACTTAATGTGCCCCAGTCTAAATATTTCCAGAATCTTTCATGAACAGATTTATTCATATATATACTTGGTTCCGCCCTGCTCTAACATTAATTCAAGAGATTTTAATATTAAAGTAGTCCCAAAATAGCTGAATAAGTTGACTTAAAACTGGAAAGGTTGATATACTTGAGACAATAAATTTAATATGCGACTACAATTTAATTATATACGCAAATTATAGGAAAATTTGTTCTGAATCTATATTTTTGTATTAAATACATCACTATATTTGATGTTATATAAACAAATATACTTCATGCGAAATTAAAAAAAAATAATAATAATAAAGGATGTCTCCATGTGTCAGATGTATTTCTGAAAAGGTGAAAATTCTCAGGAAAAAATGAGGCAGTCATTGAAATTATCTCTACCTTTTGAACAAGTATTTTGTTAATGTTTGAATTGAGTATTGGCTTCAGTATATAGGTGCTGTTAATAATTTATTCAGTAATAGCAGAACCTTCATTTCACAGCATTGTAATCCAACATAAGAAGAACTTGCAAAATATTATGGAATAGAAATAATTGAATACATAGCAATATTATAATATAGGAAATGTTTTTAGAAGAAATAAATAATTAATTTCACATTTGACATTGAATATTTACCAAACGGTATGTTGGGAATTTAGAAGTAGATTCCACAGATATTCTATTTAAAATTTATATCCAAACTCAATTATTTTCATATTAGTGTGATCGAATATAATATATATTCAGGTTGAAGAAATTATAAGATTCAGTTTAACAAACCTTCCACTCAAATATATTTGATTAAAAAATAAATAAACAATAGTAAAGATATATCTTAAGAATACACACCGACTCCATTATTTTTAACTACATTTTTCAAATATATTATAATTTAAGTGTCCTTCGAATATATATTTTAATAAAGGTTATCTAGCTTATTCTGTACAAATATACTTTTGATACGAAGATTCTTATTATTGTAAATGATGAAACTAGTCACGATAAAGTTATCGTAAAAATTCTAATAGCAGAAGTAATTTTCCAGCCTGAATATTGCAAATATTGCTAACAGTAGATTTGTTCTATTCTAGCTGGGAATTGTGCCCTATATATAGGGGGTGGAGGTGGGCCATTTTGATTGAATCTCGATCTTACAAAATGAAAGAATGATTTAATAAATAGTTTAGCTCTGTCTTTCACACTAGAAATGCATTTGTGAATGTACCCAGATATTCACAAATGATTGCAATTCAAAGAAAACCAAAAGAAGTCTATTCCACCAAATTTCTTATGTATAAGTGTATATACTGTCAAAAACATTTCTTCCCAAAAATGGGAATATGATTCTTTTTGTCTATCAGTCAAGATTCATAAAATATTAAATAAAATTTCTGCTAACATATTTTCATATCTAACCATGAATATATCCATTTATAATATAGAACATTTTATCATATATTCAGGCTTGGATACCTTTATAATTAACATGTACTACATGTATTTTCAAGTAGCATCAATATATTCAAATTTTCTTTGAATAGTACTTATGATTCGAGTTTATATAATAGTAAAATATATATATATATACATATAATTTTTACTTCAAATTTAGAGTTCAAAATACATATCAATATCCTTTCTCAAATATATTGATTGTTTAAATTTATTTTTATGAATATATTTATAATATGTTGTGACTTGTGATTAACTGAGTCAATAAATTATGTTTATTATTTTATAATAAACTTCATAATTCCGAATTGTTAAGAATTAAATGATAAAACCTCTCTCACGATTAAATAATCGTCAAAATTATCTTAAAATTGTAGTATAATTATCCAGCTTGGAATTTGGTAAATATTTCCGAACAGTAGGTTTGCCTCATATTCGAGCTGGATTCTTTGCCCTAAATATAGGGGGTGGTGGAGGGTTATTCAGATCAAATTCCTAAACTGAAAAAAAGACATTAAATAAATATTTTGCTAGAATCTCTCAGTATAATAAATATGTTTTATTAGTAGGATCCTAGAAGTACACGGAATCTATCAATTCATCAAATGGAAAAAGACAAGTAATAAGTTTGCGCTAATATGTAAATAATTATTAATATAAATAGTTTGAGTGAAAGAAAAAAACTTGCCTAAGAAATTTCTATCGACTAAGTCTCAATACAATCGAAACATTTTGTTTGAAACAATTACTATATCTTCGTTTTGGTCTCTCATCCTGGAGTATATAAATAATGTGAAAACATATATATATATATAAGATTATTTCTAATATATATATATATATATATATTATACTATTTGCCACTTAAACATTATAATAAGAGAAATTATATTTTGATTAATCAGCTTAAATATCAGGATATGGTCATTATATTGATTTTGATTTTGAAAATTGATGTGTATCTGTATTTTTTCTCATTCTAAGAAATTTATAAAGAAAAATATCTTACGATTAAATAATCGTCAAAATTATATCTGCAGCAGTAATTATATCCAGCAGGAATATTGACAAATATTGCCGAACTGTAGATTTGTTCCATATTCTAGCTGGATTATTGGCCCTATATATAGGGGGTGGAGGTGGGTATTTTTAAATAAAACACCAGGGTCAGTTAATTCTCTACCTACTTCACAAACACCGCCATCATAAATCAGAATATATCGTTCTACAATTATTGCAGAGACATTCAAAATGATCATAATAATTATAAGGTTTTAATCCAGTAATTATCCAGCATGAATATTGACAAATATTGCTGAACTGTAGATTTGTTCCATATTCGAGTTGGAATTTTGGCCCTAAATATAAGGGATGGAGAGAAGAGTAATTCTGAATGAATTCTTATTGCATCTTTACGCATAAAAATGACTAAATTTCATCAACCAATTCTAATATTATTGTCGAATTTCCGTGACTCATAGTGACTCAGTGACTCTGTCCATTATAAAGCTGTATACACGTTATAAAAATAAATATATTATATTTCCTATAGAAATTCATAAACATTTTAAATGATCAAAATTTAGTAAATATTTTAAACTTATTCCAAACTTCTCTAGCATTTAATATAAATTTTAATTGTGTGGCTAAATTAGTAAATTATGATTCTGTTTAATTTCAAATAAGGCGTAAGATAAAAGTAAAATGTAAGTTGAACATTTAAAGATGCAGAATCTCATTAAATGAGAAGTTATTGAAGATTTGATAAACATTTTATTCATTTTTAAAAGAAAAGGAATGTAACAAGATGTTAACCTATTCCCCCCAAAAAAATGATAAGAGCTATACCCTCTGCAATATTTTATTGATCTATCTCAGAATGATATTGTAAAATATTTGAATAAATAATAAATTATATGAAAAGTATATTCGCTCAGAAGTGAATGTCATTTTTCTTATAAACAAATATTTGGTCATTTCATAATCTCTGATACCTGTTAATATTATTTTATTAAAATAGAATAAAAGAGTCAATGTTGTATTGATTATTCATTATTTATTCTCAGTTAAGTTCTACTTATTTTATTAATGTACTAAAATAAGAAATTCTCCCTATAAATATTCATCAGAACGATAGTTCAAAGTGATGATAAAGATCCAACATATACCAGTTTTGGAAAAAGCCAACAACCTGTATATCATGGTTTCAGGCCTTGGCCCTCATCAGTACAGGGACAGCTTCAATTTCATAACATTCTATGAGAGGGGTTATGAGATCGGTAGAAATTATTAAACAGGTGTTTAGCATGGTGAAGTGGCAAGTGCCGATTTTAAGGCAAGATTACAATATAAAGTTGTAAACACCTGGATAAATACCTGTTTGATAAATTCGACCGATTTCTTAAACCCTATCGTAAGATGATATGAGATCGAAAGCAAAAGACTAGCATATTCCATATTCTCATATAATTTGTAATACCTATTATAATCACATGGTATCGTATTATATAGTAATAGAAGAAATTGAAGATCGACAATAAAATTTTATAAAAATATATTTTCTCAAAGATTCTTCTTTGAATCAATATTAACAGAAATGGTAGCTTAAGAAAGTTAGCTTTGTAAGAGTACCATTCAAATGTTCCCACGGCAATTAATATATAATAATAATATTATAAAATAATATTCAACTCCTAAATTAAAATTAAATTTTATTATTGAAAGATGGCTTGTAATCGTTGCTAGAAATATAATCAATAGAGGTGATCCACTAGTAACTTGTCTCTTAGAAGAAAGATTTTTAAAGATGGCCGACTGGGAGAAAACAAAGACCATCTGCCATCGAGGTGGTCGACTATCAATTTGTGGCTCAGGAACAAAATCATCTGAATAGAGATGGTTGATCAATATCTGAGTCACAAAAGATATCACCTGCATTGAGGTGGTAGAGATTCTGATTTCTACTTCAACATCATTATCTTTATCATTGAACTATTTCTACAATGACCATTTGACCGATTTCTTAAACCCTATCGTAAGATGATATGAAATAGAATCTAAATGACTAGCTTCCCATAATCTCATATTAATTTGTAATAGCTATGATAATTACATTGTATGGTATGATATAGTGTAATAGCAGAAATTGAAGATAACAAATAAATTTTATAATTTATTATTTATTATTTCCCGAAGATTCTTCTTTGAGACAATATTAACAGAAATGGCAGCTTAAGAAGGTTAACTTTGTAAGAGTTCCAATCAAATGTTTCCACGGCGATAAATATTCATTTTTAATCAACTACTGAATTAAAAGTCAATTTTATTATCAAAATATGGTGTGTCATCGTTAATAAATTATATGGCTCAATAGAAATACCATCTCCATAGAGGTGGTCTACAAGTAACTTTCCTCTTAGAAGAAAAAATGTTTAAAGATGGCCGACTGGTAGACAACAAAGATCATCTGCCATCAAGGTGGTCGACTATCAAATTGTGTCTCAGAAGCAAAATCATCTGAATAGAGATGGTTGATCAATATCTGAATGACAAAATATATCACCTGCATTGAGGTGGTAGAGGTTCTGATTTCTACTTCAACAAAATTATATTTATCATTGAATTATTTCTACATGTGTAGACATAAGGAGAACATACAATGAAATCAATCGCCAACTACTGCTCAGTATGATTATCATAGCCTGGTGTATAAGGAATAAAATAATTATCAACAGCATAATCGATATTGAATGTATTTGTAGCTTACGCCTCTGATTTATATATTAGATCAATTTATGATGTTCAATATATTATTTAAGTCGTAGAAATATAGATGTATGTTCATTAAAATGTTAGTGATATAGCAACACTAATATTAACGAAAAATGCTGCTATTTTGTGGTTAATTATTGAAGTTTCTCTATAATACTCTTAGTTTTTATTATTCAGTAATGTAAGATAAATTATATTGAAGATTGCTTCCAGGAATCAATTTATTCGCGTCTCCATAAATGGCCAGCGGTACTCAATAGCGGTTTGCCAACACAGGTTGAAGAAATATTACCAATATAAAAGACGACGCCATTTTTTAAACGGGTCACCTTCTACATGATGTTGAAAATAAAGTATTTACTCTTGAAATAAAACTGATGTGTGATCACTTAGTTAAGTACATTCATTTTTAAAATTTATTTCTAGTGGTATTTTATATAACCAATGTTCGCATTCTGTCCGCAACGCGAATCCTATCTTGGGTCTTGAACACATGGACACATAAAAATGAAATTCGCGGATCTTCCTTAGAAATGTGAGCTACAAAGACAGGATAGCGAAGTGTTCCTTGTGTCCTTACTATAAAGACACATGAAATGGAACAAAGAAAATTCTTCCACGGTATCTGGAAACATAGACACATAAAACTGGACAGTGCGAATCCTTCTTTGAGTACTGGAAGTAAAGACACATTAGATGGGAGAGCGCGAGCTTACCCTTGCTTTCTGTAGACAAAGAAACAAATTTTTGGAAGGTCCTGATCATCAATTGCATCCTGGACAAAATGTAACATAAAAATAGTGAGAGTAGATCAACCTTAGCTCTTGGACACAGAGACACATAAGACGTGAAAACGCGGGTATTTTCGAAGTCCTGGACATACAGAGGCATAAGAAGATAAAGCGCGATTTCTCCCTTAGGTCTTGAACGACGAATGAGACGGAAAAGCGCCGATCCACCTTTGAGTCTTATACACGGAGAAACATTGAACGGGAATGCTCGAATATTCTCTGGCGTCAGCGACACAAAGAAAAAATAGGACAGTCAAGCGCGGATTGTCCTTGTGTCCTGAAAACATTACATATGAGACGGTAGAACGCGGATATTTCCGAGTGTTGTGGAACCAAAGACACCAAGAATAAAATAGCGCGGATCCTCCCGGGGATCTTTGGTCACAAAGACAAATGAGAAGGAATACCGCGGATCTTCCCTTGGGTCTCTGACACAAAGACATTTGAAAAGATCTGGCTTCACTTGGATCTTAGAAACAATCACACATAAGACGGGTCAGAGTGTAACATTTCCAGGGCCTTGGATACAAAGACACAAAAGACCAGATGGCGCGAATTCTTCTTTGGGCCCAAGACAGAAATATGCTTAGAACGCTGTCAGCGTCTTGACTTTACTTAGACCCTAGCGAGAGACATTAGAATAATCCACCTTTCATAAACTTATACTAATTAAACACATGTGCAACTATCCCGTATTTTAACACTTTATAATAATACATTTTATTTATTATATTTCCTCTAAGCGCATAAATTTATAAGAACAAGTAGAGTAGCACCATCGTTGGTGCAAGAGTTACAATTTATTCTCCAGCTATAATACCCCATTCTCTAATCTCTCTAAACCAAATAGAATATTATATTTATATGATAGAAATTCACAAAACATAATTTTTGTTCAAAATAGTTTTAAGCCATATACTTAGGGACTCCTAAATTACAAACAAATTTTGATAAACAATATTCATTTATTTGTCCCAAAATCCCTCAAATATGATAGTTTGTAAAATAATGAAAAATTAGAGAAGTGCTTCTTTTTTATCTAATTTTTGTCAATTCTATATTTTAGGTTCCAATTGAAGTCACAGAAAAAAAAAATACATTTCCTGTCTTGATATAGAATTTATCTTAATTCTATCTTTGATTTGAAGGTCAATAATTTGACACGTTGTCATTTTCCATGAATTCCTCTACCAAACTTTTTAAGATTATATAATTGATATGATATTTGTGATCTTATAAATAATGTTTGATCATAATTGAAATATATTTTGATAAAGTAATATTTTGTGTTGAATACAATTAGATATTGAGTAAATTTAATTAGGCCTCCAGGGAAAAGTGTATTTTCAAAACATTTTTTTATTCTTTATCTCTCGGGCAGGGACGCCCTTCTACAGGAGAAAACATGGTATAATAATTCGCCAATAGAACATGAGTTAAATATAATCGGATACTATTTTACATAATTTTATAAAATTCTGTAGATATAAAAAAATCATATTAACTATTTATATAAATGTGAACAAAATATTTAATGTATATATAGGAGAAACAAATAAATAAAAATAGCCTTATACGACATAACTAAGGAAGCAAGGAATACGTATTGGGCTCAAGTTATCATTATTAGGAGATGGCTATCTGTTCTCACTTTGCTATTCAGAGGCGAATTCTGTTTTGAATGATTTGGGGTGAGCTCTCAGGGAATAGTATATCATAATATTTCGGAATGTCTGTTAATACTATTGTGCTTTCTTGATTGATGATGATTCTTGAGTCTCTGTTGTTTATTGGGGACATGTGAGGTTCTGAATATATTCTAAATAAAATATTTTAAAGACCTGATTTGATAGCCTTGATCTCAAATATGATCAAGCTCTAAATGTAATCGATTTTATTTCCAATTGGGCCTTAATAGCAACATAAATATAATAACCAACACACACTATTTGTAAATGGAAGTTACAAACAAATGAAAATAAAAAGTGATTTTACTCTTTTTCGTATATGAAATGATTGTATCTCGCGTTTAGTCTCGTGAGAGAGAGACAATTAGCAATTAACAACTTTATTGACTCTAGTCAACAGCAAATTGAATACAAATTATAATACAATTATATATTTATATCAGACGAAGTCTTCCCTGAAGGGATGTCTAGACTAAATCATGGGCTACAAGCCGCCCTGAGTCCGGATAGGCCCTTGGCTATAATGGAGTTTTTGGCCCCAATATGCTCAATTGTTATGTCGAGGAATTGGCACAGAATGGTCTTGTCTTCTGGCGAGGGTAGCATGCTGAGGAGTTCCTCCCTCTCAGGGAGATATAGGATCGCTTTATCCTCGGAAACCTCCTTTAAGATGGGGGTTAGGAGAGAGTAACCGTCTAGTTGGATATAAAGCTTCAACAACTGCTCCACGACTTCCTCTGCTGAGGGGCCCTAAAGGGAAACAAGGCCTCGGGGTTAGTGGACCGGATGGATGGTGCAGTCATGGCTTGGAACGAGGGCTCTGGTCGTGACGGCATCTGTCTGGTGCTCGGCGCCGGAACAAGAAGCTCGGGGGCTGGAGTCTCGTAGGGATGGACAGGAAGGTTCGCCACGGGCGAAGGCGCGGCAAGGCTGGAGGATGTTAAGGGGGTCTTCTTGATGGGTGCAGACAAATCCGCACCTGGAAGGATGGAGGAGTTGGCGGAAGGCATGGTCTTGGATGAGGGAGGCCTCGACACCGAGCCTTTTCTTTGGTGTTTTCGGCTGCAAATTTTTAGAGCGCTCGTTGTAGGGATTGGCTTGAGGGTCAAGTCCTCCTGCTGAGCATTGGATGCCCTTGATGGAGGTGGGGCTGGGTCCACAACAGCAGTAGGTGGGGTCTGTTCAGCAGGTGTAGGCGCTGCAGGTGGGGCTGGTACTGCAGCCAGCATAGTGCTCGAGGTTAAGTGCGGTTTGGTACATCCTTGTGTGCGTGCAGCAGGAGCATCGAAAAGGAGCACCCTTGTCTTCCTGTATACCAGTCTCACGAGGAAGGTTTGCTCGTTTGTGTCCCTGCTTATGACACAGAGAGCACTTGATGCCGTAGGTCGCATAGAGATGTTCACTCCGTCGCGCAGTGTGATAAAGACCTCGCGTCGAGCATCAGCCCAGCAGGAATCTTCTAGCTGCATCATCTTCTGGACGATGGACGTGACCTCTCCGTATGACCGTAGAGCAGCGACGATGTCAGCGTTTTCGACGAAGAATAGCACATTCCTGAGCACTATTCGCTCGGCTCTTTTCCTCAGAAGGAAGGCCGCAGAGTGACATCCTCGATGTCGAGGCCTTCCTCTATCAGCTTGTCGGTGAGTTTCACGCTGGAGAGGCCGACCAGGATGTGCCTTTCCATCTTCGTCAGCTAGTAGACGGTGCCCTTGCCCATCTTGGCTGCTATTGCCCGGTAGTACTGCTCTTGCGTGAAGTCTGGGCAGAACTCCAGGTAGACAAACTGGTCCGCAGCCCTGCTGCAGACTTTGCTCGGAAGGTAGCCTGCTTCTACCTGGTGGTATGGTAGTCGTGCACCTTGCTGGATATCAGCGTAGCTCGTGGCCTGCTGCTGTTTGTAAAGATTTTCGGTGCCTAGACGCAGCCCCTTTTCGTCACCGAATTGGCGTGGTCAAGGTTATGTGGCCTCTTCCTTAAGCCTCCACTGTGGTGAAGATCACATCTTCGCTCTCGGGAAACTGGTCGTCTCGTTCCAGGGAGGGAAGAGAAAGGGCCCAGGTGGTAAGGGTCAAAGGAGGAAGAGGAGGGGCCCAGGTGGTGTAGGGTCAAGGAGAAAAAGGAGAGACCCAGGTGGTGTGGGGCCGAGGAAGGAGGAAGAAGAGCCCTAGTAGTTTGGGGCTGAATGAGAATGAGAAAGGTCCAGGTGGTGTGGGGCCAAGAAAGTAGGAGGAAGGGCCCTAGTGGTTTGGGCCTGAGGAAGAATGAGAATGAGCCCAGGTGTTGGGGGCCAAGGTAGGAGGAGAAAGATCCCTAGTGGTTTGGGGCTGAAGAAGAATGAGAAAGGGCCCAGGCGGTGGGGGCCAAGGGAGAAGGAGGAAGAGCCCTAGTGGATTGAGGCAAGAAAGAAAAGGAGAAAAGGCCCAGGTGGTGTGGGGCCAAAAGAGGAGGAGGAAGAGCCCTAGTGATTTGGGGCCAAAGGAGAATAAGAAAAGGCCCAGGTGGTGTGGGGCCAATGGAGGAGGAGGAAGAGTCCTAGTGATTTGGGACAAAAGGAGAATAAGAAAAGGCCCATGTTGTGGGGGCCATGGTAGGAGGAGGAAGAGCTCTAGTGGTTTGGGGCCAAATTTAAATGTGAAAAGGCTCAGGTGGTGTGAAGCAAAGGGAGGAGGAGGAAGAGCCCTAGTGGTTTGAGGCCAAAGGAGAATGAGAAAAGGCCCAGGTGGTGGGATCCAAGAAAGGAGGAAGAAGGGCCCTAGTGGTTTGGGGCTGAGGAAGAATGAGAAAAAGCCCAGGTGGTGGGGATCAAGGGAGGAGGAGGAAGAGCCTTATTGGTTCAGCGCTAAAGGGAAATGAGAAAAGGCCCAGGTGGTGTTGGGCGAAGTGAGGAGGAGGAAGAGCCCTATTGGTCTAGGGCCAAAGGAGAATGAGAAAAAGTCCAGGTGGTGTGGGACCAAGGGAGGCGGAGGAAGAGCCCTAGTGGTTTGAGGTCAGAAGCAGAATGAGGAAAAGCCCAGGTGGTGGGAGCCGAGAAAGGAAGAGAAAGGGCCCTAGAGGTTTGGGGCTGAGGAAGAATGAGAAAGAGCCCAGGGGTTCGGGATCAAGGGAGGAGGAGGAAGAACCCTAGTGGTTGGGGGCCAAAGTAGAATTAGAAAAGGCCTATGTGGTGTGGGGCCAAGAGAGGAGGAGGAAGAGCCCTATTGATCTGGGGCCAAAGGGTAATGAAAAAAGGCCCAGGTGGTGTGGGGCCAAGGGAGGAGAAGGAAGAGCCCTATTGGTCTGGGGCCAAAGGAGAATCAGAAAAGGCTTAGGTGGTGTGGGGCCAAGGGAGAAGTAGGAAGGGCCCTAGTGGGTTGGGGCCAAAGAAAAATTAGAAAAGGCCCAGGTGGTGTGGGGCGAAGGGAGGAGGAGAAAGATCCCAAGTGGTTTGGGGCTAAGGAAGAATGAGAAAGGGCCCAGGTGGTGGGGGCCAAGGGAGGAGGAGGAAGAGCCCTAGTGGATTGAGGCAAGAAGGAAAAGGAGAAAAGGCCCAGGTGGTGTGGGGCCAAAAGAGGAGGAGGAAGAGCCCTAGTGATTTGGGGCCAAAGGAGAATAAGAAAAGGCCCAGGTGGTGTGGGGCCAAGGGAGGAGGAGGAAGGGCCCTAGTGGTATGGGGCTGAGGAAGAATGAGAAAGAGCCCAGGTGGTGTGGGGCCAAAAGAGGAGGAGGAAGAGCCCTAGTGATTTGGGACAAAAGGAGAATAAGGCCCAGGTGGTGTGGGGCCAAGGGAGGAGGAGGAAAGGCACTAGTGGTTTAGGGCTAAAAGAGAATGAGAAAAGGCCCAGGTTGTGGGGGCCATGGTAGGAGAAGGAAGATCTCTAGTGGTTTGGGGCCAAATTTAAATGAGAAAAGGCTCAGGTGGTGTGGGGCAAAGGGAGGAGGAGGAAGGGCCCTAGTGGTCTGAGGCCAAAGGAGAATGAGAAAAGGCCCAGGTGGTGGGAGCCAAGAAAGGAGGAGGAAGGGCCCTAGTGGTTTGGGGCTGAGGAAGAATGAGAAAGAGCCCAGGTGGTGGGGATC
>CP092869.1:52573867-52589379 GCA_030710605.1 Cordylochernes scorpioides | reverse complement strand
TAATACCAAAATAAATTTTAATGTTAAATTTTAGCTATTATTTTACAAATTAATATCAAGTTAAAAAGAGTTTTAAAAGGTTTGATGAAATGTGAGAATGAATGGCTGTTGGCTGGTGGTGAAGTCAAAACATTGTATCCTCTCCCGTGCTTACCGCGCCGCTGCGCATGCGCCGACTTGCCGTACCCGCATGGCCTAGGTGGCGGTGGCTGAAAGGGATGTTCAAAATTGGCGGTGGATCAAAACACCGTCACAATATATATTTCCAAATCTGTTCTATATAACCAGATCGAATAAGTATTGACGTGTTATAATTCAATACTAGAGAGAGGTATTATGTGTAGCAGAGCTACTAACCTCTTAGTCCTCCTCGTCACTGTCCTCCTGTGGAGGGTTGAGGAGCATGGAGAGGGTGAGTGCCATCCTGTACACAAGTTGTGGTGAGGTTCGACAGTTCAGAGTGAAGTAATCCACTTACTCCAACTGGGCATCCTCCTCTTCCTTTGTCAGAGGAGCATCGTCCGCCATTGTTCTGGACAACATGTCAGTATATCTGTGGGGACAATACCAAGTGTGGTTACTTACTCGGGTTTTCCTCCAAGGGGACTGGTTGAACACATTACAAGGTTAGAACAACAGGACAACATAATCTATATTAAGGATTGGGTAGAGCACAGATAGTAATATTTCAGGGATTATATGGTTGGACATAGAAACAAAACTGTACTCTGAGATCTGTAGTATAAATTTGTTACAAAGGTTGTGTGTGGTCTCTGAAGAACATATTCCACTTTAAAAATAGTAACACAGTAAAATATATTTCTACGTTGAAATGGAGGAGCTGAAGAACATATCCATGTTAAAAATTGAATGACAGATTATAATATTTTATAGGCTCTCTCTCCATCTAAATTGTCGGGATTACAGGTTGATAACTGTGTTACAAATAGACATATTTATGAATTAAAGTGGCGGGAAAAAGAAAAAGGTTTCAGATTAAACACTGCATGAAAGATAGATATATTTCAGAGTTCAAATGTTGGGATCGAGAATACATTCAAGAGTGAGAAATGTAGTAAAATGAAGATGTTCCGGGTTAAAATTGCGATATTGCAGAACATTTCCCTAAGTGAGACAGATATTACTGGCTGAATATGATGAGACAAAGGAACAGTTAAGTTAACTTACTTTTTGCATGGGGTCCACCCCCCACACGGCCGCTTGCAGTGGGAGCAGCTGTAAAAAAATGCATTGATTAAGTTGTGGGTAATTTATGAGTTTTGAGAGGTTTTGTTTGTGTGTGCGAGGTTCTTTGTATTGACTCAATTGAACTTATGAAGATGAATAAATGCATAGATAATTTAAGTTTTTATATATATGTGTGTGTGTTACTATTCATATATACCATTCATATATCATATTCATATATTATATTCTGGGTTTTAAGAAGTTTCCACTTATTTTTTTATTCATTAAAATGTTAAATGATCGCTTTCTCAGAAGGAATCTTATGCTAAATTTATAAAGGTGAAGTATGTAGAGTGAAATATTTATAAATACACAATAATGTCCATATAAATAGAAACACACACAAGGATACACACATACTCATACATATCTAATTCATGGAAAATAAAACAACGATTTTACATCTATGAAATACTTACGGCAGCAGGTAATACGGTGAGTAGCTCCTCATCCATGACGTAGTCGGCTCATTGTCGGGAATCCAGTAAACCTCGCCGTCATATGTTCTGAAATACCAAATGGGGTTACATTTTTATGACATATCGTACAGTGAATAATTTGTCAGATTTAGTTCTACTACTAGCTACCAGAGTTGGCTCTGGAGTATTAATTAGATGTCGATACCTCTTTTTAGTGAAATGAAAATAGATAAGTAATAACTTGATAATTCTTTGTTCTTCTACCAAATGTTTCAATTAGATGATTCGATGTTGACACCTTTTTGTAGTGACATATATTATACAGTGAATAATTTGACAGTTTTTATTCTTTTGCGAGTCACCAAAGTAGACTCTGGTGTATCAATTAGATGTTGACACCACTTTGTAGTGAAATACATTATACAGGGAATACCATGATAGTTCTTTGTACTACTTCCATCTATCAGAGTAGGCTCTGAAGTATCAATTGGGTGATTCGATTTTACCTATTTTTGTAGTTACATGCATTATATAATATATAACATTGTATATATAATAAATAGCGATATATCTACTTATATAATTGCCTTA
The DNA here is from genome assembly GCA_030710605.1 of Cordylochernes scorpioides. NCBI lineage: Eukaryota > Metazoa > Arthropoda > Arachnida > Pseudoscorpiones > Chernetidae > Cordylochernes > Cordylochernes scorpioides. Next base: position 52,587,121 of record CP092869.1, on the reverse strand, counting down.
TTCTGTCTGTCTGAAGTTCACTGTCTGAAGCTCACTGTCTGAAGTTCACGGATAGAATGCGCGCCCATTGGCTGCCGGCGAACACGTGGCCTCCCTGCCCCCCTCTAGACAACCCTGTTATCAGCTGTGTGATACATACACCTGTCTATAGCGGCCACTCTAGACAACCCTGTTATCAGCTGTGTGATACATCCACCTGTCTATACAGACCACCCTGTCTATAGCGGTCACTTTAGGCAACCCTGTTATCATCAGTGTGCTACATCCACCTGTCTATACAGACCACCCTGTCTATAGCGGTCACTTTAGGCAACCCTGTTATCAGCAGTGTGATACATACACCTGTCTATACAGACCACCCTGTCTATAGCGACCACTCTAGACAACCCTGTTATCAGCTGTGTGATACATCCACCTGTCTATACAGACCACCCTGTCTATAGCGGCCACTCTAGGCAACCCTGTTATCAGCTGTGTGATACATCCACCTGTCTATACAGACCACCCTGTCTATAGCGGCCACTCTAGGCAACCCTAGGAAGCAAGATGTATACAAGGTCAAGGGATGGGAATCGAACCCACGACCTTCCGCTTACCGGGCAGATGCCATGACCACTAGGCTATAGGCTCATTATTTCTTTATACCGTTATTATACCGTTATATTATATATAGTTGAAACATTTTAAAAACACACAGTTTGGAACGGGACGTTTAACAAGAGTGACATCCATGGCGTCAATTTATAAATGTAACGAATAGTATTTGAATTAAAACGTTTTTAAAATATATTCGCACTCGGGTAAAACCCGGGCATTGCCCGGGCCATTCGTCTAGTAATATTATAACGTGATAACTCATTGAAAAACTACTATCAGCAGAATAGGTACTTGCAGAAAGATGTTAAGCCAAATGTTTCAAGCTTCCACCTTCGACAATAGGTTCATCATAGAGACTCCTTTTGGCTTCCTGAATCACTGTTAACACTATACTTGGTTACCATCTTTTACAATCTCTCATCTGCCATTTTCTTCATCACCTCTTTTTATGTATAATCTGATTTATAAATAATACATATTTTTATTAATTTACAAGGGTGGACAATAAAATACGATACGAGTTTTTAAAAATATACAAAAAATTGCAAACTAAAATACAATTTTATTTTTATTCCTTTACATAACCCCCTACTTTTTCTATGCACTTCTTCCAAAGGTCAGGTAGCTTGTAAATTCCCTTTAAGAAAAGATCTTGTGTGTGTTGGGAAAGCGATACATGTACCGCATTTTAACCTCATCATTAGTCTTGAAAATCATACCCCTTAAAAATATTTTAAGTGTCCAAATAAATAATATTCATTTGGGGCTAAATCAGAAGACTAGGGGGAAGGGATTAGAACTTCAAAATTTAATTTATTGATGGTCAATGGTGAGATTTTCCACGTGGGGCCGAGCATTACCATGCTGTAGGCAAAAACCTTTGCTCAGCAAACCACGCCTTTGGGAACGATTTTTTTTTTTCAAAACATTTTTCAAAGAGCTCATAAAAAAAACTATGCAATTAACTGTTTGGCCTTTATGAAGATAATCATCTAAGATGCTTCCTTTACTGTCCCAAAAAATAGTCAAGAGTACTTTTCTAGCATAAGATGTTATCCTTGGTTTCTTTGGTGTTGGTGAACCCTTGGGATTCCATTCTGCACTTGATATTTTAAAGTCAGGAATGTGATGGTGTATCCATGATTCATCTCCAGTCACTATTCTATCAAGAAAACCTTCGCCCTCTATTTAATAACATTCTAAAAGCTATTTACAAGCGTTAAGACGTTTTTCCTTCATTTTCTTTGTGAGCAGCCGAGGCACCCATCTTGTTTCATTTGACTATACTTTAAATGTTTTGTAATGAATTTTGGACACTACCATAACTAAGGTTAAGTTCGGGAGAAATAATTCTAATGTTAATGTGACGATCGTTCTGTATCATCTTGTCAATGGCCCAGGTGGTTGCATCATCACTAACCTTGACCGGGGCACCAGGTCGCGGTGCGTCATCCAATTTTTTAAACCACTAGCGGATGTATCCTGCTTTGCCCGGGTTTTACCCGAGTAAAGGTTTGTCTAACGAACATTTGTTAGAACAATTCTCTATAAACTTATAAAAAATAATAGATATATTTTGATAATTTAAACTCGTAAATTTGAATCTCTCGATAAAGTGATCATTTTTTCCCGGTCCCTGTGTGCCGTGTCATCCTGAATTTTGTATTTCCTAATTTTCTACATTACAAAATCATCGTTTTATCTATAGTGAACATTTTTTCCCGGTACCTTGAAAAAATACTCGATAAGTTGAATAAAATCATGGTCGTTTATGGAAGATGGACGAAGTTCCCGGAGGTCATCTTGGGCAAGCCCCCGCGAGGCTTTTTTCTTGTCTACTTGGCACAGCTGTGTCACCAACTCTGCCCCCGCGCGCCAGGACCTCTTGACCCCTCTGCCACCCGATTGGTCGGTGGGTACTTCGACTGTCAATCCGGCCGGCGGACGATTACATTCTCTCGACAGGGGGTGGGGCAGACTTCCGTACTAGGCCTATCTCCGTCGCAAGGTGGCGCTGCTTGCGAGTTAAATCTACAAATCTGCAAATAACTCTAAGGATATTCAAGAAATTATTTTTCAGAAACCTTCCCAGTAGTATACTAAATAACATCCCAAAGTTTCATGGCGTTCCAATGAGTGATTTGGTCAGGCATAAAGGACAGACACACACATACATTCATTTTTATATATAGATTCAAAAATTCGATTTTGCGATAAACATATATACCGTTTACAGCTTTCATTCTGGAGTAAATTTCGAATGGTTTAACTCCTTCATTATAAAGAAAACGTATTACTGCTCGCATTTAATACTTGGTTCCACTGTTTGTTTTGGTCGTCATTTTTATTGATAAAAAATGTTGACAGATGGTTTCTTGAGATTTTATTTTAAAATATAACAAAAGAGATCAATTTAAATGTGTATACCTATATATATATTTGTTTCCTACTTTGTTTTTTCTCTATTAAACTTTCATCGTTTTTTATTGATCCACCCTTGTATATTATTCACCATTCTGTTTATATAATACACGAACATACAGCTTTATTAAGACCACCAATCTTATACAGATCCAGGAAGGAAGCATAGATTGAGCTCCTATACTCTAGGCATAACATATCCATCATCAGCCTCAGTCCGGCGCATGTCCAGTGGCCACAGATTCTAACGTGTATACGTCAAGGTTAGCGTATCACTGAAAAGGCGAGTGTGGAATCATCCCCGTTCTAGTATTCGCTTTCCTCATCCAAATGGACCACGACATTCAACGATATCACGACACTCCAAACGGTGACAACTGCGGCCTTTTAGAATTTAAATAAACCAAAGAGGAGACTTTGATCAAACATCATTGTATTCATCTAGTTATATATTTGTTGACTATCGGATTAAGACAAAGGTAAGTCAGACAAGAGTTCTTTTTTTTTTGTTTGCTTCTCTAAGAAAAAGTAACCAAAATTATATGCATGATTTCATCTTGCATTCTTCTATTTGTAAATCACAAGTCAAAGTCAATCTATTTTCCAGCGCTTTGAAGGGATTTGTGGAAAGAACACCAATAGAGGTCTCAGTTGCGCGATAAGTATTTTAATTACCAGAGGAGAATTTTATATAATCATATATATGTGATGATTTAAGACCATGGAATTGTTGTAAATAGTCCAGATATCTACTACCACATGTCCCACCACGTGACTGCATATAACTTGTTATTTACTGCAATTAGAAAGCCTCAAGTAACATCAATCTGTACCGTGTAAGAATCTAATAAAGTATAGCAACTGTACAGATAGAAGGAATGGAGAATAACAGGAGAAAATTAAGGTTAAAACTAATCAAGCTTAGGTGAGAATAGAAAAGAAGGCCTAGCAAACCCAGTCCAACTTTTACGAGGTCGTGGCCCTCCTGGATAATATAACTTTCCCCCTGTTTACGTCAGAAAAAGGCAGTGACCTGCATGGACCCAGCTCAGCTTTAAAAGGAGGCCCCGATCCTCAGTTAGTCAGTCCTTAGCCAACCTTTGTTTCAGCACCAGTCTGCCGGACGCTCCGATAGAGGTAAACCCTTTCCTACCTGAAATCTCCTCGTCCCATTCCTTCTTGACGTTCCGACGCTTCTAAGGGGAATCTCTGTTTGCTTATTTCACCTTTAGCCCAGCTGTGCTTCGCCTTCCACCACGACTGCACGGTAGAGTTGACATCGAGGTTCGTCTAGCATCAGGTAACACTGGTCCCAGAGGTCCCAAGATATCATTGACTACCCCGTCCGAAGAGCCGACAGGATTGTGGACGCCAAGGTACAAGTAAGCAAAGGGACCACTGTCTGTACAGAAAGATGGAACAGGGAAGCGAGGAGGATTCAAAGAAGCCCATGGAGTCCGATCCCGACTACGAAAGTGGCGAAAACACCACTTTTCCAAAGCTGGAAAACACTCTCGGTAGGACGCAGGAAGTTCCCCCAGCCACGAGGGCGCCACGCCCCCGCCGGCGGTATTAGATGTCCTGGGGAGGTTGACCAGGACGCTACATCAGCTGTTCGCGGCGACCGGACTATCGCGAGATGTGGAACTACCGCGCTACGATTGTTCGTACGAGGCGCAGAGCTTCTTCACCAACTACGACGCCCAAGCAGATCGGGCCCAACTACAATACACTACAAGACTGAGAAAGCCACCAAACCTCCTGCAAGCACCCCTCCGAGTTACCAACACGCGAGCGTATGTTACCTGCTCCCCTGACCATCTCTAAACCACGAGCCCAGCACAAGCAGTGAACTATTAACTGTCCCAAGGAACCTCCAACCACGGCAAAAGACCAAGCCTGTCCCGAAATACAAGACAGCACAACAGTAGGTTCCTCCATACATAATTTTCGTTGAACAATTGCGCGTTCGAGCTGAACTGTCCAATAATGTAAACCTACCTCTACTACTTGATACAGGAGCATCTATCGATATAATTAGGCAGAATACTTTTAAAATAACAGAAACCAGTTTGCAAAATAGAACATCTACCAACTTAACTATTAACGCAATAGCTAACAATGTTTTCACCAAGGGTTATTCATTTTTAAACACAAAAATAGGTAATATAACGCAGAACCTAAAATTCCATATCATCGATACACCCTTGCCTTTTGGCATTTTATCCCTTAATTCCATAAAAAGATTTCTACTAATTATAAACTGTTCTCAGCTACTCCTGTATCAAGATAATGTTCCCCTACCAACTACAGTGCACAAATTCACCTCGCCCAAGCAACACGTGTCCCATGGACAGGTTAATACAACTGTCCCATTTACTAAATCTTCCTCCTGGAACGGGTTGCTCACAGGTGGTGAACTCCAACACTCTTATTTGGTCTCATTGTAATGTTCCTAATCCCATTTTCAACGCCCCTATGTCCTTTTTTTGTCATAGCTTTGGACAGAAGTAACCTAAGTCACAGCCTTCCAAAACTATTCCAATCGTTAAATTCCAACATAGATACACTCCCTCGTACCTTCTTTTTACATGCATATTTAATCATCGACAAATCTCTCTCAACAAAATAAACAACACCCTCTCACATCACTTTCTCCAATTGACAACAATTTTTAGTGCGCGACTTAACACCCAAATCCAAGTTCGAGCCACACAAGCTCCATAACGTCGCCCCACTAAACACAAAAAAAAATAATTTCACATTAAACGTGCCATATCCACTAACAATATAAAAATCATCGATATATGTTCGTACAACCAGCACCCATGACTTTAGTAAATTTGTTATTCATGGTGAAACAGGTTAGATTTTGTACCAAGCAAAGACTTCACGTGACACCTTTTCATTTACAATTTTTTCGCTCCGTGTCACAGAGCCACACCACAAAACTCTTTCACTTTTCAGGCCAAAGACGCCTTCACGCCTGTGACACAACTCACCTCAAAGCGTGTACACGTCGAAAGTCGCACTTTCACTCACTTCTAACCTGATATCACTGAATAACATTTTTACTAAGTCCGCAACAACCTCGAAACACAACAACCATTCGATTTAATATCAATAGATACAATATCCGGATTTTCGAAATACAAACACAAATCGAACAAATGCTTGAACACGGGATAATTACAACCTCTGTATCTCCCTATGCCAGTCCCATCACGCTTGTCACCATGCGTGACAAATCAAAATGCTTTTGTGTTTATAATTATAGAAATAATATCTCCGAACGTAGTCCGAATTAACAGACCCAATCGACCCCTAAATAAAGAAGATGATACAGTTCATGTGAACAAACTTAAATACTATACAGAAAATATCTTATTCCTCGCGCCCCAGCCTCTAATTCAAACACCTCGCGTAACACCTGACGTACACTTAGTAGAATTTAATCATTTATTTCCCACGATATTTGACGCTCAGAAATCCCGTCCTATACCTCCGAAAAATTCCGCAAATTTCTGCTATCTCGCGGTATACAACTACTACGTACCACCAGTAACAATCCGCAAGCTAACGGATTGATAGAACGATTGAACTCCACAATCACTGGAAAGCTAAGATTACTATATCTCGAAATCCCGAAGACATCTTGGACCAAATTAATTAAGCAAGATGTCCCCTCAAGGAGCCTCTGACCCAGATAGCCACCCCCCGGAACTCGCTAATAATAAATTCGAGGGGAGATGGACACGAGCAAACAAACAGCCGACATTTTCTTGTTACGACACATCGCTAATTGCCCGGTGTCACTCTAATGAATGTTCACCAGCTATGAAATTAAATAATAGTGCGTGCCTATTACTATATATCGTTCTAATCCCTAATGAATTAAAATATATATTTTTTCATTAATAAACCAAAACCAAGTCACCAGGTCTAGATTCTCTCGCCCTCATTTAACTTATCCACTTAACATCGACACTTAGAACCAAGGACAACATTTTACCTACAAAAATCACACACACCCACATATGTTGAAAAAAAAACAACCCTTGACTGGTCAGAATAGATCGCCGTGTTTCCTGCACACACAATATAATTGCCGCTTTAGGAAGAATCACGTTTTCACCTAAACGTGGCGCAGGGAGCAAAAAATCGACAACAATAGGACCCAGTGAGTTTTACAGTTGGAAACAATGTGATCCACGAGTCGAGTCAAACATAAAACAAATTCGATGAGTTAGAACAACTCAGGCCAACAAGACCAAAGATATCATCCGAGGACAATTTAAAGTTCTCTCCACCCATCCTAAAAAAACAGGAACATACATTGGGCTTACTACTTTACCTTCTTTCCCGATATACAAACTTCTATATATAATCTTACTTGCTCTTCTTTCTCGATGAACATTTTTTAAAATATTCTTTATATAATCATTAACTAGCTCTTATATTTTTTTTTACGTCAACCAATCAGTTTAGATTTTTGTCATTTTATTTTATTTTTATTTACCAAAGCTTATTTACTTTTGCTTTATGACTCTATTTTATAATCAACTTTATATTTTGTCTTTCATATATAATAATCTCAAGTTTATATTTCATGTTTATATCACTAATTTGTATTTGTCATTTCATATTTTCTCTCACTTTATAAATTCGTTGTTATTTACATTGTTTCATCTTCCGCTACCATGTTCAATGCTATCGAGTATATTATTGCTTTTTTTTAATACGTCACTTTCTATTACCCCTTATATACCGCTATAGTGTGTTAATATTTTTATTATGTCATCACTATTTTTACTTTTTTTTTTTAAAGATTACTTTGCATTTAACTTCGCAATTCTATTTTCGATTTTTCAAATCCTTTAACGCTATATGCAAAGCCTTAATTTCGCAATTTCATATCTCAATATAATATATTATTTTATAATCAATCTAAAAATCATGAACTAAAAGCAGGGCAATCTTCAATAACCTCTTAATCAACCACTTTAAAGGTTACGTCTTAATAAATACTAACATTCCTTTTACGCAGGAACTTTTAACTCCTTCGCAAGCTAGACATGACCTACTTTGATTTCGTAATTAACAATATTGACACACTGTCTCCCAGATTTACCTATCCCAACTTCTGGCCTGGACACGTGCAAATTGTATTTTTTATATATATTCCAGGGCACTCTCATGCCACACGCTGGCACATCTTTTTTTGATTTTACTCTTTTTCTCGCTAAGCCCCTGACGACTCCAATTAAAACTTTGATTTCTGGTCACTGATCTTCGCCCTCATTTATCCTGCATGCATACGTCTTAACGACTAATTAATAAAACCCATAACAATCACCCTTATTTTACTATTCGATTGTAGTACTGTAACTTTATTCGATCCTTAAATTTACATGTGAAACATGGCCTAGGTTTTCCGCGCCGTGCACATTAAATGGTTTGGGACTTGAGTCAAGGTGACATTGCCTCAACCTAATCACAAATAACCCCTCAACCCTTTCTAACGCCCATCACGAAGAGATCATGGTTTACCCATCCAATCTCATTTACATTTTTACCTATAATCATTATATGTTCTCTATTAAAGCTTTTATTCCTATTTTTATTTTTAATTGTATGTTTAGTATTAGTTGTTTATACTTTATTATCTCTTATGGATATACAGAAATCAACCCCATTTTATATTTCAACTCATTTTAATTAATTTTTAAAAAATTACTTCCTTAATACCAGTCTTCCTATTCCGCTCTCTTAAATCCCTCCATATGAACCCTCTCACATCCGGGGCCTTCTGTGATGATTTAAGACCATGGAATTGTTGTAAATAGTCCAGATATCTACTACCACATGTTCCACCACGTGACTGTATATAACTTCTTATTTACTGCCAATAGAAAGCCTCAAATAACATCAATCTGTACCGCGTAAGAATCTAATAAAGTATAGCAACTGTACAGATAGAAGGAATGGAGACTAACAGGAGAAAATTAAGGTTAAAACTAATCAGACTTAGGTGAGAATAGAAAGTAGGCCTAGCAAACCCAGTCCAACTTTTACGAGGTCGTGGCCCTCCTGGATAATAAAACTTTCCCCCATTTTTTCGTCAGAAAAGGGCGGCGACCTGTTCGGACCCTGCTCAGCTATGAAAGGAGGTCCCGATCCTCAGTTAGTCAGTCTTTAGTTAGTCTTCGTTCCAGTCCCTGTCCACAGGACGCTCCGATAGAAGGTAAACCCTTTCCTGTCAGAAATCCCCTCGTCTCATTCCTTCTTGACGTCAGACGCTTCTTAGTGGAATCTCTGTTTGCTTATTTCACCTTTGGCCCAGCTGTGTCGCCTTCCACCACGACTGCACGGTAGAGTTGACATCGAGGTTCGTCTAGCATCAGGTAATACTGGTCCCAGAGGTCCCAAGATATCACATATATGTATACTAGCTGAATGACCCGGGCAACGCCCGGGTTTTACCCGATTAAATGTTTTAATAAAATGCTATTCTTTACAATTATAAATTGGCGTCGTGGATGGCACTCTTTTGAAACATCCCGCTTCAATCTTTGTATGTTTTTAAAATACAAAAATAAAAATGTAAATTTTCACAACGATATTTGAAAATTGTATTATTTAGATTTTTGTATGAATATATTTTAAAACTGATATATACATAAAATGATATGATAATGATAGCAAGTGATTTCTTGTTCCTACCCTGTCATTACGTCACTCAAGGTCACCGTCGCGCCACGTGGTGGCGCAGCAAACGGTGACACCTGAATGGCGCTCTCCTATTGGCTCGCTACGATCACGCCACCAAAAGCAAACGGTGACAGAACGCATGACGCTGATAACTGTATATAGAATAAGGCATTTCCTTGATTGTGCAACTGTAGTTGCTGACGGTTTGCGTAATCTATCGGAATAAATATCAATTAATCTTTGATTTTTAATTATTCCAGAATTGGCCAAATATCGTTTTTTGATTGATTAAGAAAAGCTAAACTAATGCCTTTTTTTCTTAATTAACCAACCTGATCAAAGTGAAAATTCACTTTTTTTACTATTTTTTATATATATAATCATAATTATTTATATAATCATAATTATTTATACAATCAAAATTATTACATTGTAACAATTGATTTGCTTACATATTTTATTCAGAACAAAATTATTAACAGATCGTTTCTTACTTTTATAACGAGAATAACTTATTTACACATGATATTTATTTCAAATCATTTTTAAAAATCGAAAAAGAGAGGCGAACTGCTTTTTAAATATTTGAAAAATAAAATTTCTCTAAAATCCAAAATATATGCTGATTATAGATTTAAATAAAATATTATAATATTCAACAAAATATATAATTTCTCTTTGAAATATTGAATCAATAATCCCTTCACTAAACTTTAATAACGGATTACTCGATGAGGGAAGAGTTTCCTTTAATATATAATATCAGATCACAAGCTTTCGGTCATAACCGCCCATCCACAGGTGTAAAACGAGACAAATTATTTTTGGCAATCAGCTATATATATATACAAAAAGTAAGAAAATGAGACAAATACGTAAAATTGCGCCAGAGAATTAACATAATATTGAAGGATCATTCATAGAAGCTAAGCAAAGCAAGCAAATAAACATATAATACAAGGCTATTACAGAAACTAAGTATGAACAACGACTATAAAACAAAATAAAAAATAAATAAACTAAAACTGCTATTGACGTGTAAAGGTATAAGTAGGTTATGAAAACTAAATCTTTCAGATAGGAGGTTCCAGTATTAAATTATCATATATTTCAGGAAGGTCTATTGCTCTATTGATGCTTTTAAATTTTTTGGTGAGTATAGCCTCCAGGACCAATCGCTGGTGCTTGTTTTTAATCTCATGATAGTGGGCCGAGGGGTTATAGATGTTGAATGTGTGGCCTGTGTCCCGTATGTGTTGGTAAACTAGAGAGCGGGGATCTCTCCTTTTTACCGATCTATCATGCTCCACCATTCTGGTCTTCACCATTCTCCCAGTCTCTCCGACATACTTGGCATCACACTGCTCACATGATATGGAATAAATGGCATTGTGGGTATTAAGGGAATCAATGGTTTCACTATTTTTAGCTATTGTCTGTTTTAGTTTGGTTGCCAGACTGAGTGTGTTGGAGAAATATGAGTTTACACCATATCTATTAAGAACTCGTGCTATGGCCGCCGATTTGTAAGAGTATGGAATGAAACAGGTGAACAGGCAATGAGCAGTATTTCTTATTCCTGAGGAATCATAAAAATGTTTGCAAACAAAGGATGTCGGATAGCCTGCAGAGTTGAGATTCTTGATTATGTTCTGATTCTCTATTGCCTGAAAAGATGGAAGGGAACAATGGGTGTGTACACGCTTAGATAAAGTTTTTATAATACTGATTTTTTGGGAAATGGGACAACAGGAAGTGTAATGCGTGTAGTTGGGGAGGAAATCTTTTTTGTAATATACGGTAGTGTGGTAAGAGATTGGAGTTTGAATTATTAGAACATCAAGTAATGGTATACTGGAACCTCCTATCTGAAAGATTTAGTTTTCATAACCTACTTATACCTTTACACGTCAATAGCAGTTTTAGTTTATTTTTATTTTTATTTTGTTTTATAGTCGTTGTTCATACTTAGTTTCTGTAATAGCCTTGTATTATATGTTTATTTGCTTGCTTTGCTTAACTTCTATGAATGATCCTTCAATATTATGTTAATTCTCTGGCGCAAATTTACGTATTTGTCTCATTTTCTTACTTTTTGTATATATATATAGCTGATTGCCAAATATAATTTGTCTCGTTTTACACCTGTGGATGGGCGGTTATGCCCGAAAGCTTGTGATCTGATATTATATATTAAAGGAAACTCTTCCCTCATCGAGTAGTCCGTTATTATAATTTCTCTTTGCTGTTGGCCAATTACAGCATATATAATTTTGTTAAGTTTTAAAATTTATATCTAACTCAATTTACTTACTCGACGGCAGGCTCCTCTTCGGCCCTGGAAAACACAAAATTTAAAACTTAGAAAGAACACAAATCTAAAGTTAATATTCTAGAATCTAACAAAGTATACTTTGGAGAATATCAACATAAGTTTAACATCAAACAATATATTATCAATAAATAGAACTCTTCTATAATGAAATTAAATTACAATGAAAATGTTCAATGAGAATGTATGAGGTGAGGTGTTAAACTGAAAAGGTAAAATGGAGAAAAAGGAACTTGCTCGCGCAACTAAGAGAGTGGCTCGGGCCTTCTGTCAGAATGAATATCAACTACTCGGTGATTTTTAATTTTTCCAGAATTGGCGAAATACCCATTCCTGAAACGCATAGATATTTATCTTTTCTTAATTAGTTAAGATTGGGTATTTGGTCAATTCTGGTATAATTAAAAAACAACGACTACTTTATATTTATTCCGACAGAAGGTGCGAGTAATCAGAAAATTTTAGTTGCACGAAAAGGAGAAGTCTTTTTCTTTTTCCTCAATTATTATATTTTTAATTTATCCAACTGATCCCAGTACAATTTCAATTTTATACTATTTATTCACATTGAAATGGTTAAGCCTCGAGGATAAACGTTGTCTGATGATATTTTCTAGCTTCTTTATCAGAGACCATTACCCAGTCCTCTCTTTGATATAACTATTAAACCTCCTGTGAAAGATCACTATAGCCTGATTTCTCTGACGCCCTCTCTACATCATCTCCGCTGATCATCCCGAGGCAGTGAGGCTAACAAGTGTGGCGAAGGCTACCATCTACAAGTACCATCTTGGTCTTGAGTTGGGTAATGCCAGCCAACACATCGACCTTCCCACTCTGTGGGAAAGAACTCTCACAGTCTATCGGTGGCGGAGTCTTTCTCGCGGTGGGCGCCACCAATGAAGACCTTGTATATATATTTATATATGTATATTTATCAATTACTTTATCTTTTTATATCTATTTATTCATATATCTATCATTATTAATCTTATTTATTCATTTACGTATTTAACCTTATATAATCATATATGGACGTTATAATAAATCCGTTTCAATCTCTCTTCCCTCTTCAGAAACTATACAGGTTCATGACTCTTGTATATTATCTTCCACATTTTATTTCAACTACATTTCAAATCAGCACACATATACAATTCCTTCATATATATTTACTTTTTAGGACACAACAA
>CP092869.1:52542399-52573767 GCA_030710605.1 Cordylochernes scorpioides | reverse complement strand
TCATGACCTACGAAGATGACCACGAATAAATAAACACAATAACTTTGAAAGGTAATTCATTTTTATTTACTTTTATTTATTTGCTTTGAATATGGAAACCCGCTCGGGAAAAGTCTATAACACCAAGAAGGAAGAAACCAAGGTCGATGACCCTGCAAAGCTGCAACTTGGTGAAACAATATAAAAGAGAAAATGCTTAAATAAAATTTGAAATGTGTGCTGGATATGGACAGCGTGGATCAGGAAGGCGCATTCTCAGGAAATTAGGTCTTTTTGTTGAAATTGGTAAACAAATCAATTTATAATAATCTGTGATGTAAAATATGTTCCTTTTTGACTAAGTTTGTTTTTGTTTATGTTGTAGTAATAGCTTAGAATATAGAAGCTCATTTCTTTCTTCATTTGTTAAGTTAATTAGTTTGTTTAACCTCTCCTTGGATTTGAATAATAAATTTGTTTAAATTAATAAGCTGCAGTTTTGCTAAATTAAAATTCAAAATACAACAACTGGTAGCAGAGCGTGGTTAATTGTTATTGCGTAAGAAGAAAGCGCCGATTTTTGAAAGAAAGGTTGAGTACGATTATATATATTTTTAAAATGGCAGAATATTTTTCGATGAATAGAATAGAGCCACTGACATCTTCAAATTACCATATATGGGCGCTTAAAATATCAGCAATTTTGAGAAGCAAAAAATTGTTCAAAAAAGTGATCGAATCGCCTAAGCCTAACCGTGGAATGGCCGATTCAAAGGAAGAAGAATTTTTCAAAGAATGGGAGGATAAAAATGATGAGGCGTTTGGAATAATAATAGTAAATTTGTCACCTGAGCAGGCTGGCATATTTATAGGAGAAACAAATGCTAAAACTGTGTGGGATGAACTGAAGCGTATCCATACTGGAAATATTGAAGATAAAATAATCGACATTGGACTTGAATTGAAAAATATTCAAATGAGAAATAATGAAGGCATTGAAGCCTACATAACAAGGGCCAGAAATATTGCATCCAGAAGTGCTAACTTGGGACAGCCTATTTCACCAAGGGAAATGGTGTATCACGTAGTGAGAGGTTTGTTGCCAAAGTTTGAAAATATAGCAGCGGTTTTACGACCACAACGATCTGCGAGTCTCGAGGAAGTTTTCCAGGCACTTCAAGAGGAAGAAATGAGGCTAAACTCAATGGGATTTCCTAAAGAAGGTCAATATGAAAAAGCTTTTAAAGCTCGAAATGACCAAGGGATACAAAGAACATGCAAATTTGAAGGGAAATGTCATACATGCGGAAAATTTGGGCACATGTCAAGAAACTGTTGGCATCGTCAAGATAAAGCGAACTTCAATAAACCAAAAGGCAAATATCCACAAAATAATATGCAAACTAAGTCTTCATCATCTGGGAAAAATAACTCAAGGGAACATGCTAATGTAGCGAATGGTTCTGCTAACACTGAACATGCGTTTACTTCAGCGGAAATGATCTACCCTTCTTCACATCTACCTGAGGAGGATGCGCACATTTGGAACCTTGATTCAGGATGCACTTCACACATGTCTCCTAGAGAAGATTGGCTTATCAACAAGATTCCTATTGACAGTGAAATTAACCTTGCAGAAGAAGAAAGGTTCATAAAAGCTGAAGCACAAGGTGATGTGAAATTGTCTACATACACAAGTGAAGGTAAGCAAGATATTTGTATTAAGGATGTACTCTATGTGCCTAGACTTAAATCTAATCTTCTTTCTGTCAGATGTCTGGTTAAAAATGGATATAAAGTATATTTTGAGAAAGGAATAGCTAAAATTTATAACTGCAAAGGAAATTTGATAGCTGAGGCTAATGAAGAAGATAGAATGTTTATAATTAAAACTTTACCTAGAAATTTGTTAAGCACTAAAGATAATTGTTTAAAAGCAGAAGATAAATGTTCAGCCAAGATAATGTGGCATAGAAGACTAGGACACTTGAACGAAGAATATTTGGATAAAATGATGAAGAATAATATGGTAAAAGGACTTAATTTTGATTGTCAACATCTCGAAAAATGTGAACCATGTATCCTTGGTAAACTAACCCAAAGCCCTTTCAAAGCTATAGAGAATAATCATTCTGAAAGGCCATTAGAACTTGTACACATGGATCTATGTGGTCCTATGCCAACCAAATCACTGGGTGGTGCAAACTATCTGTACGTTATTGTGGATTCGTATAGTAGACGTATCTTTGTATACTTCTTGAAATCAAAGGAAGATGCATTTGATTTTTTTGTAGAATTTAAAAATCATCGAGAAAATGAAACTAATGTTAAAATCAAAAATGTTAGATCGGACAACGGAACTGAATTTGCAATTAAAAAATTTAATGAGTTTTTCAGAAATGAAGGAATACACCATCAAAGAACAGTTCCATATTCACCACAAAGCAACGGAATTGCAGAACGAACCAATCGCACCCTTCTAGATTGGGCTAGAACTATGTTATTTGATGCTAAGTTACCAACTGAGTTTTGGGCGGAAGCCATTGCAACAGCCGCTTTTTTGAAGAATTGCACACCGACCAAGAATGATAACATGAAAACTCCCATAGAGAAATGGACTGGACACAAACCATCAGTAGCGCATTTAAAAATCTTTGGAAGTCTTGCCTACTATTACATTCCTAAAAATCAAAGAAATAAATTTGACTCTAGAGCAAGAAAAGGAATATTCACCGGTTACTCCAGACAAAGAAAAGCTTATAGAATATATGATCCACAAGATGGAAAAATACACGAAGTTCAAACTGTCAAATTTGATGAAAATTCAAAAGGCTCTGATCTCTTGACTTCTAATGTTTTTGACCAACATGTCCAAGATCATATTATCTATAGAAATGAACAACATGAATCAGATTTCTTTCAAATTACACATACCATGGGCTCTACTCCAGAAGAACTAAATACTCCAGACAACCCTGAACCAATACCTGAATCATTAGGATTACCCCGAAAACCCGGACGTATTGCAGGAAGAACTAATGAAGATATTCAGGCAAAGCATCTCATCAATCTACAAGAGCAGGAAGAGAGGCTGAGAGCAAGTGGTGTAAGACGATCTGAAAGAATAAAAGAAAGAAACGCAGCCAATGTAACCGAACTATCTTCAACTTCCATGAACATACCTAAAACATATCGAGAAGCCATGAACACCCCATTTTCAGACCAATGGAAAGAAGCAATGGAAGAGGAATTCCATTCCCTAACTTCACATAATGTTTGGACCCTTGTACCCAAACCAGAAAATGAAAACCTGATAAAAGGAAAATGGATTTTTAATATAAAACTGAATCCAGATGGAAGCATTGACAAAAGAAAGGCTAGATTTGTTGCAATGGGGCATAATCAAAAACCTGGCGTTGACTATGAAGAATCTTTTGCTCCTGTGATGAAGCTGGACTCTTTAAGAACATTGATTGCCATTGCATCACAACAAAACATGAAAATTGAACAATATGATGTTAAAACTGCCTATCTCAATGCGGAACTAAAAGACGATGTGTACCTGGAACAACCTGAAGGATTTGTTCAAGCAGGACAGGAAAATAAAGTGTGTAAACTAAACAGAAGTTTATATGGTTTACCACAATCCGGAAGATGCTGGAATGAAAAAAATAACCAAATTTTTAATGATATTGGACTCAGACGTTTAGAAAGTGAACCATGTGCACACATCCTTCAAGAAGAGGAGAAAACTCTAATAATTGGGATTTATGTAGATGATTTTCTCATTATTGGATCGGATAGTACCATAATTAACAGAATAGTTAAGCAATTGGATAAGCAAATTGTCATTGTTAGAAAAGAAAAGCCTATATTTAGAAAAGCCCCTATGCGGACCAAAGTGGCGAAATAGCAATAAAGAAGTTCACAATAACACTGAAATGGCGACGGTGGTTCAAAGATGTTCGCAAGGAAAAACCAAGTAATGATAACATCGCAAGCCGTGAGATATGGCCGCCATCATGTGAAAAACCATCGCCCTGTGATAGGCTGGTCAGTCCACAACAAGAAGATCCAATGGCGTCGGCACTGATTGAAAGTAGAAAGAGATACAAAATCTGAATGTGGCTCTGCAGACAAGGCTTGATCCTTGTCTTTGTGTCTTGCTTCAGGAAGACTGACAAGCTTCTTGTGGTAGGAATCTTCAAGGCAATATAAAAGGACCTCCAAAAGCCTTGAAAAGAAACCCTCTGTTCAGGGACGAACCGCTTTTTAGGAGGACAGTTTTATGGCGAGGCCAGAAAGAAATATTTGGTAAGGCGGCAAAATTTAGCAGATGACTACAGTTCAGAAGGGACAGGTGAAGGGAAAAACAAGTCTGTTGTAAGGAATACGGGGAAAGAAGACCCTGCCTTGAAACTGGCCTGTTGGCTGGGAAAAAGGCAGGGGCGCCCACCCCCCCCACACCCTTGGGGATGAGGGAGTGTAGAGGCGACTCTGCGTGGTTGTCCTCGCGCCAGTGGTTTCACTGAAGCGGGGCGCGATGAGTCTTGAAACTCTTGGGTCTTCGCTCTGTGTGTGCGCCATTGGGAGCGTCCTTGCCGAGCGCGTCATGGAAAACCAAGGATTTCAAAACACAGTAGTAGCACCCCCCCCGCCTTCGCGCGGTTCCCTGTATCAACCTCGTATCTCAGAGGTCCTTCATTCGTCGGCAGATTCAGGGAGTACTGGAAACTAAGCGTACGAGGGACGAAGGGGGGGTCCTATTGGAGCGTAGGACGGGTTTAACCAAGTCCAAAAGAGAGGGCTCGGACAGCAACCTGGCCATGAAACTCTCGTAGACACCTGTGGGCTGATTGGTCGACCCCATGGAGCTAGACCATAAAGGCGGGCGCGAGGGGCCAAACCATTGGCCGCTCGGTGGAGAATGCATCATTCCCTTTGCTAGGTGGCTAGTGAAAAAGGATCGGCTTATGGACCGAGAGGTCTGGGTGTCCAAATTACTCCTAGGATATTGAAAGGAGTTCGAGAGCGAAGAGTCCTCAAGAAGGCGCGGTCGGAGTGTCCCTGAGCGGGAATCCAAATGGATAGCCGAGGTTGGTCTGACTGCGGAGGTGTTCTGAAGTTGTCCATGCTGGGTTGGCGACTAGACTATACGGAGCGGATAGCTCTGGGGAAAGTGGATACCAGAACGATAATATCAGTTTCAGCAGCAGCAGATCAGCCTACAAGTCGGTGTCGTTTAGGCATGACCTGGACTGTGTGGAGCGGGACGCTTTACAAGAGCGACATCCACGGCGCCAAGAATCCTTCTGACGGCGGAGATTGGAGGCAAGTCTCTTATTTTGTATTCCTCCCATCTCATACTACTTTGATTAAGCCCTAACTCTAGCTGAATCCGTCTTCACGAACTCGGGTGCAGCCTTTGTACCATCCTAATTAGACAAAGAACACCAACGGTGTCAGGGTGCGATGTGCAACAATAGTCTTACCACTGATTCTTTTCCAAAGTTAGCGAAATCCCTTCCAAAGCCCCACACATTTGAGAAATCATTAAAAAAAATCATTCACTAAAATCAAGGAACTTCATAGAGTTTTTGGCAAAAATATAGATCATTTTCAAAGTTGCCTAAAAATCAGCAAGATACTTTGTATTTTACTTTCAATCAGCGATACCATTTCCAGAATTACATTTTATTAACTGAATAGATTCTTGAGTTCTATACCATTGACTATATATTTTGATCTGAATTCCTTCTTATCGACTCTATAGTTCCAGGCATTTTTTTTATCATTAATTAAATTAGCGCATAAAGGATTTCTTTTCCATAAACCATATTTTTCTATAAAAAATGTCTATTACTAAGTTTTCCTCTAGTGTTCAAAAACATTTTAAAACATAATTCGTTTCTAGAGTTTCTTTTTATGAGGTAGATATTTTTAGACAGTTATTTTCTATTAGTGAGATCCTTTTATAGTTTCTGATTTCAGCGAAATTGAATGTAAAGTTCATTTTCATCATTGAGATATTTAGCATTGACACATCTCAAAAGCAATATCCTTTCAATATCCTTTTAATATATATGTGAAAAATAATAAAACATATATATATATACAAATAAAAAAGATCACGTTTTGATATTAAAAATAAATTAGGCATATCCTGACCGCTAACATGAGCGCTTTATAGATGGCAGAGCGCCATCTAGTGGAACAGAAATCAACTAAATGTTGATTTATCGTGTTCCTTGATATTTGGCCAGCCCATCTTCTTTATTTATCAATAAATAAATCAATGATAAATCAATAAAATGGGCTGGTCAAATATCAAGGAACACGTTAAATCAACGTTTAGTTGATTTTTGTTGCAATAGATGGCGCTCTGCCATCTATAAAACGCTTGTTAGTGAACAGGATATACCTAATTCATTTTAAATATATTTATAATAAATAAATATATATCTATTTATATACAATTTTTATTATTTTTTAAATTATTTTTTCACACATATATATACCTAAAATCAAAAATATCATTTTAAGATTCATCTTTCATTATCAAGATATTTTTTATCGTCTTTTTTATTTTTCATTGAAAATATTTTTCTAGAGTTATCTATTATTAGCAAGAACTGTCTCGAAATTATTTGTATGAGCGAAATTATTCATAATACTGCTTCCAACTTCCAAGAAATTTATCAGAGATGCTTTTATTCAGAGAGATACAGTCGACTCTCGATAATTTGAAACTCGAGGGACCAGAGAAAATTTAAATTTATCAAGAGTTCAAAATAACAGGAGTTTAAACTACTAAGAAGGAAGGAGGGGGAAAAATCGTGTAAACAAAATTTTGAAGTTTTGGCAGTTTCGATATATACATACTATGTTGATACAAGATTAAATAAGTGACTTACCGCAAGTTTTTGAAGTAATAAATTTATTGGGAGCTTTCGGTTCTTGCCCTTTCTCCAACAAGAGTTTGATCTCAAAATTCATGATTTATTATTTTAAACACTTGTAGAATTATTTACAAATTATTATTTTAAAAAGAAGTCAGTCATTATTTGTTGAGTGAACGACTTCAGTCTATCATTGTCGAATGAATTTGCGATAGTAGTGACAGCTGCGAAGAAATCGTTACTTGTGTCGGTTCTAAGGCGCGAGAATTTAGGGTAGTAAGAGATCTTCTTGCCTCGCTCGGCGTGGGAAATTTGAGCTCTTACTCTGTTTAGTTAGCTTACGGGCTGGTCTGGCTTGAGAAAGTCGCGGCAACATTTTCCCTAATATTTTAATTTTCAGTTATTCAATTTACAAAAGAAAACGAATGCATTCAGTTCAATTTGCATTTCAAACACGTTTCAACGCATTCGAATATGCATTGTCCTTAACCAGTATATAAAATTCGAATTTTCAGATAGAATCTTACATATTAATAAAATCAAGTAAACGTGAGTTTGATCAAAATTCGTGATTTATTATTTAAACATTTATACAGTTATTCATAAATGTTCATTTGTGGTATTCCTTCAACTTCAAAATACCGAGAATTTCCTTGAGTGCAATGTCCTTCATACTGAAAGTACATCAATAATAAATAGTAGAAATGCCATAGAATAGCAATACAGAAGTAACACATAAACCACAGACAAAAAGTGTGTATGATGGCAAAAATTGTATTATATTAGTGTTTAGGTATTTGATGTAATTATTTTTTGCAATCCATTTAGTTGTTTAAAATCAACATAGTTTAAATAGATGGCAGCTTTTACCCCAAACCCCGAGGTACCCGCCCCAGCGCATAAACCCTTGAAATTGCCTGAGTTGAGTGAGTGACTGCGATGGATCTTGACTGCGATGCCCATCTTCTCAGTAAGAATAAGGAAAAAAAAGGCTTATATAAAAAAAATAATCCAAAATACTGGCATGTAAATATTTTTCTGTACAAAATAAAAGATCATGTGGAAATTAGGCAAACATGTATTTGCTAATGACTGCGACTGCATTTTAAATGATTTTTTTTAAAGAGATAAACAAAATAAAGGCCATAACAAAAATTAATAAAAAATACGAAAGCCATTATTTACATGCCTCTAATTTTGTAAAGTTTTTTTTTTAAATTGCGTTGTGTGCACTTACCGTAATTTAGTAATATAAATTTCTCTCTCAATACTTTTGTAAAAAAAGTAACACTCGTATAAAAATATATTTCCAAAAAAGTATGCAAGCAACTTGAAAAAAAAAAAAGCAGAACGCTCATTGGTCGCTTAATTGGCCTGTTGTTGTTACTTCGCCTCGTATTTACTCCGCGTAAAAAAAGTTCTTCAAATGAAAATAAATAGCCAAAAATACTAATCAAAATATAGCCGAAAATTTTCCTCAGCCTTTATTAAAAGCGACATTCAAAATTTGGTTACAATTGGTTCAGTAGTTTTTGAGTTTATCGCGAAACAGACAAGATTTATTTAAGATACTTTTAAACAAAATTATGACAACACTAAATATAATATTAAAATATTATCGTCTTATTTCTACTAATTTTAAAATGAATAGAGGCTCGTATCAAGCAATATCAAAAAAGGAACACGGGAAACTTTAATCAAGTTGGTATGCTTACAAAACGAAACTATGCAAAAGCTTCTAAGTTATTGAACAGCAATTATAGTTTTGCTATGCAAAATTATAAAAAAGAAGGCTAATTAAAATTAATAAAGAAATGAGTATTTAGACAGAAAAATATTTTAAATCTCGAATATCGCAAACAACAATAATCAATGCAATAATAACTCTGAAAAACATCTATTAAGTTGACCAACATAAAATCAAATGAAACTAAGCAAAAAAGAAAAGAATATGCGGAACCCTTATTTATTCGCGCCGAGCCTCATCTCAATTTTCAAAAATCTAAAATGAGAATTTTAAAAATGCAAAAAAAAGATATAATTTTCATAACTGTACTTATTCAGCAGATCGACATTTTAAACCATATTTGAACTTCAATGGCAGCAGGAGAGGGTGAAAAAAAAAAATTGCCGGCCTGCTTCAAAAGCGCGTCGCGAATGCTGACGTAACACTTTTGGTTAAGGTTTCACTTTGCTGCCTGGCCTCTCTCTCGTCACTGGTACGTTTTTGTGGAATCCCTTAAAACTTGTTTTCAATTATTTATCCATATTTAAAATTTTAATTTTTAATATATTGAATTTTAAATATATAGTTTATTTTAGAGCTTTTTTTCTCTGAAAATGGCTAGTAAAACGGTGCTATATTTGCCCTTGCGCCAAGAACCGCATGTCAACCATGACTTGCTGTGAATGCAATAAGAAAATTTTCAAAGATATTTCAAACCAAATTTGCCAAAATTGCCAGTGAATATTGGGGATTTATTAGATATAAAAGAATTTGCGCAAAGTCTGCGAAAATCTATGCTTTTTCACGTTTTTATATTTTTATGCACATGACTTGGTAATTATGAAAATAAAATTTTAAACTTTGCTATCAATTTAATCCTTATTGTCTATCTACTAAAGTAAATTACAATTTTTATTTTTTGAAAAATAATTTTATCATTTTTTATCATCTTAAAGTTCGAGCTCGGCGCGTTTAATTAAGGGTTAATAATTCACCTTATTCAAAAATGATGTCAAACATAGCTATTTCCATTTCAAGCCCTTCTTTCTTATAATAAAAACTATATTCAATATTTTTAGTTGTTTTAAAATGCTCCTAAATAAGGAATACATAGAAAAGTCCATGTGTCTGAATTAAAATGAAAAATGTCTAAATTAAAATGAAAAAATTATAAATTTAAATTGAAAATGTCTAATATATTTAAAATTTAAAATGTAGAAAATTTGCAAATAAAATTGCAACGAATATTTATTTCAAATAAAATTCAAACCAAAAACCTTCCTGGTAGTATAGTAAACAACTTCCCAAAGTTTCACAGCGATTGGATGTATGGTTTTTATATATGTATATTTATATGTGTATATTTAAAGCTGATATTTTAAACATTATTTATTTAGGTAACCCGGATTCCTGGAGCATACTAAAGTCGCCAACTATCCGGGTTGGTCTTTAGACTTCACGTCTAATGGTGGCAGCAGACATCCAGTTTATCAGGTGTCGCCAGGCTGACTTGTGCTTGGGGATGTTCTGCAGATCTTCAGGGGCAAATATATTTATTCCTAAGAGGGTGGCTGTTTGGAACCTATGAAGGTGGTAGGCGGGACATCTGAAGAGAAGGTGGTCGACAGTTTGGTCTTCCTCGTGGCAATGTGGGCAGGTAGGATCGTCTCTAGATAATTTTGCAGCATCGGCTTTGACAAAGCCATGACCTGTGAGGATTGTGGAGGTGGTGCCACAAAATTTTATTTGGGCAGGATCGCCATGAGAGTGTTTGGGAATGCAGCTATTCTCCTGAGGTTTCTTGTGGAGTCATCTGTGACATATAATTCCTTCCAGAGTTGGAGTGAATACTGTTCGCTGCGGGCTAGAACAAACTTTTTGAATAGAGTGGAGTAGGATATGGGCAAGTTTGAGTCAGCTGCTGCCTTGGCTAATTTATCTGCATGCTCATTGCCTTCTATGCCGCTATGGCCTCTAACCCAGCAGAGCTGTACGTTTAAATAGTTTAGATTGCGAACTATCTCAGCTATGAGTGAGGTTTTTGGGAGTTCTGGGTTACAAATGGCATGGAGATCTGCCAGGCAATCAGAAGCGATTGCTGTTGGTTGTCTTTGCATGAGCTGGATCTCTCTAGTTGCGTATAGGATAGCAAGTAATTCTGCCTGGAAGGAGGTGCAAAGATCATGGAGTTTTAGTTGTATTGGAGTGGAGGGGGGTGGCAGAAAAACTGCGCCGCCTACGCCTTTGAGGGACCGCGATCCATCGGTGTATATGATGGTTGCATTTTCTGGAAGCGAATATTTTAAACAATAATAAACAAATGTATTTATTTACAAAAAGCAGAAATATTTCTAACATAAATAAACTTTATTTTTTAGCATACAAC
The DNA here is from genome assembly GCA_030710605.1 of Cordylochernes scorpioides. Taxonomy (NCBI): domain Eukaryota; kingdom Metazoa; phylum Arthropoda; class Arachnida; order Pseudoscorpiones; family Chernetidae; genus Cordylochernes; species Cordylochernes scorpioides. The sequence goes on along the minus strand of CP092869.1, from coordinate 52,562,777 downwards.
CCGTAAGCTCGTGGGTAAGCCTCGTAGAGTGCGCGTTCGCGCATGCGCCTCTGATATATCTGTATAAATGAATGTATTTGACAGTTCAGCCGTTCTAGACGCGGTCGAACGCGATAAAAAGTATCCTATGTCCGTCTGCTAGTTCTAAGCTACCTCTCCACCAAATTTCATCCAAATCGGTTCAGCCGTTCTTGAGTTATAAATAGTGTAACAATTTTTACTACTTTATTTTATATATATAAATAAATATATTTTTAAATTAAATTATGGATTGCTCTATTTTTAAAAATATATAGATATATTTCTGGTAAAAATTAATTGAAACACACACAGATTTATTAAAACTAATCAAAGAAAATAATAATTTTCACATTTAAGAATAGTTGTCTCACATACCTTTCTATATATACCTTTAATACATCAAAACACATATCTTTAAAGTTAAGTGCTCTGCGCTCCGGGGTTATAAATATATATCTAATAACAAATTCAGTAAAACTATTAAAATGGCGATGGTAGAGGCATCAGTTGAAATGGCAGCTTACTGCTTCTCTGTCATGGAGCAATGTGTGCGAGCTCGAAGTCACCTCCCGACTCCAGGCTTCCCCAACGAGCCTTACGGTGTATTTGTGACACTGACAAAGAAGAACGGAGAACTTCGCGGTTGTATTGGATGCATAGAAGTTTATCCTTTACACGAAAATCTTAAAAAATCATCTGAAAACTGTCTTCTACGGGATAGACGGTTTAGGCCAGTGACACGTTTGCAAGAACTGTCTCAACTCAATCTGTCAGTGTCCATACTAGGAGGATGGGAACTGTGTAAGACTTGGGACGACTGGGAGATCGGGGTCCACGGTGTGAGATTGATTATTGACGAATACCACGAAGCCCTCTATCTTCCTGAAGTCATGACGGAACACAACCTAACCAAGGAACAGACCATGTATCAACTAGCGAAAAAGGCAAGTTACAACGGTACTCTATATGCTGATAAAATCACAGTTTGGAGGTTCCGGACATCAAAGATTACCCTTTCCTATGATGACTACCTCAAGATGACCATGTAAATAAGGTAACCCTTGCTTATGTACTTTACTTTATGTGGATCTCTCTTTTCGTAGAAAAACAAATAAATCGTTTACAAATATAAAAAGTATCTTCGTTTATCTACAACTTTCAGTTTATTTTTCTTAATTTATTCAGTGAACTCAGTACAACTTTTGTACTTTTTTTTTCACAATTAAAGTAAGTAGATTTCAACTAAAACACAATTGTAAACTTCAGTAAGTTCAAGCAGATATGTAAACACAGAAAATAAGATTATTGTAACCAGTATTTTCAACAATAAGAACAAAAAGCTTTATTAAGACCTTTTAGTCTTATACAGATTCGCCAAGCATACAGAAATGTAGGGTAGATGCAGGAATAATAGTAATAGTACCTGTAATAAGCAATGTTATTGTAATAAGTATTTTCTAAGAATTGCATAAACGGAAGTCATGATGACAAATAAAATGTTATTTTTCTCAACTCATACCATATTTGCATAAAATATGAGAATAAAAAATGATTTAAAACCATGTTTTTAAAGAACCAATTCAATTTTATTTAAAATAATCGTATTGGCATGATAAAATGTTCAATCTTAAAATTGCGCGCACACATAACATATTGGTAAACAAATTTCATATAAAGTCGGTGGACGAGTGAATAACACCCTCGATTCCCCAAGCCATGAACCGGGATCGAATCCCGCGTTTACATTTTGTTTAATATGTAAATAACCTTTACATATTATTCATTGTTACAATTATCATAAATTAGGTTGCTCTTTTTAAGCGGTAAAGTGATTTTGGAACAAACAAATGTCTCAAAGTGAACCTTACTTTCCTGAACATTGAGATCCTAGTAAACAGCACACAGTCTCTACGAGGTACGGGTGAAAGTATAAAACTATTCAATCAGGTTTCTATAACACCGCAGGAAACCTATCTGTGGGTATGATAGATAGTGGTTGAAAATGTCTACTTTGTCTTAAACATTTTAGTCATCTGGCTTAGTCATAAGAATCGACAAAAAGTTCAAATATATTAGAACTTTTATTATAACAATTATATTATGATGCATTAGCGCGCCATCTGTTATGAAAATTAGAAATTAGTATAGACGCGTATGATTCTTTTAAAATGTAAACAATTTCTACTGTCCTTATTGCAATGGAAAAATTGAGCCAGGCCCTCCCAATAATTTTCCCATTGCAGCAAGGGCAGCAAAAATTATTTTATTTTAAAGAGAAGCATACGCGTCTATAATAGTTTCGAATTTTCACATTAGAACTTAACTGGACTTCAATAACATACAGTAGAACTTGGATAAAAAATTCGAACTTCTTTAATTCGAAAACCTCTTTAATTCGAATATTTATCTTGGTCCCTAGAATTTGAAATAAATAAAATTTCCGTTTTTAATTCGAATTTTTGGATAATTCGAATTTTATTTATGGTCCCTTGGGGTTCGAATTATCCAAGTTCTACTGTATTAAGCTGGTTTCTTCTGAAGGTAAAGTTCTCATTGGAAGTTTGATTAGTTCAAATAAATTTATTTTCTACAAAGATGGTCGCTTATGGGAGTATTTACTGTACACTCGCGTATCTCTGATTGATTTTTAAACAAGGAACAAAGATCAACATTTACCCCCTTCCCTGTATGATTATCATAGAGACCAAAGTTATCTGAAGGATTATAGTTGGATTGGGATTACTATCAAACCTATTAAAATCCAGAATACTTTTCTTCTTTCTAGATAACCGAATATACAGTAGAACTAACTCCCTGTACACGACACCTAATTACAGAGCCAAAGTGTCCTTTAGGGAGAGGTGTCTTCTTATCGGAGAGTTTATAAATTGTAAAAATGATAATTTTGCAAATGAAAACTGTCCTTTGTAGAGAGGTGTCTGCTAAAGGGAGGTTCTACTGTTTATGAAATTGGAGATAATGAAATAAATATGAATGGTGTAAAAATGTACTCATTGCTTCAAATCTAAACCAGACTTGAGGAAAGAAATAATCTTCTCTCTCGTAAACTGGAAGTCTCCTCATGTCTTAGGACTTAACCACATTCACTACTATCATTGACGGGCAGTCTATCTTGCTTAAATCAGTCCAACAATGGCCTATTTGATGCGTCCATCTTTTCCTAAGTGGACCGCTTGTTGCCTCTATCTTGTCTCTTCGAGTGAAGTGTCCATAGGATTCAAGATAAGTCTTGTTTCAACCATGTTAATAAACTGCTAGGTTTCATGTCCCATTCCAGAGATGTGCTCTCACAAAGAAAATATAGAATGTTATGAATATAGAGCAATCCATATTTAATTATTTAGATAATAAAAAGGCATATATTGAATTGAATAAAATATTAATTTGCCAATATTTCGGTTGGCTGAATTATATTTATATAAAAAGTTTATACAAAATGTAATGCCTTGACAAAGTTTGGCATTCAGCCAACCGAAATATTGGCAAATAAATCTTTTATTTATTCCAATATATGCCTTTTTATTATCTAAAGATAGAATTTTATATAGACCATAGTTTATAGAGGTCTAAAATATATAGTTTCTAAAATTTTACACAAATAAATTTACTGGCAATGCGTTTCTTTTTTATTTTTTAAATCTCTACAGACCTTACTGCAATGATATGATTTAATGAATGAGAGGGCTTGGCTCATCAGTAGTGAACCCTCCCAGCGGTTTCGCCAAATTAATCTCTAGACCGCTCTACTATTGTATTGGATTGGTTTTGTTATATACCCTGTATTTTCTATGGAAGGCAGCTAAATGGTGTTTAGTGAACTATGGACATAAGCTTATAGGTCTGTAGAGGTACATACATATAAATTTCAAATTTTTAAATCTCTGCCAGTAAATTTATTTGTGTAAAATTTCAACGATAGAGGGCAATAAAAATTTAATTTACTAATATATAGTTTCTGTTGCTTTTGCTTAGACTTTTAAAGATACTGATTCCAAGAAGATTGATCAAACATCATAGATTTACAAGAGAGAGAGAACAAAATAAAACATATAACATAATAAACAAAGAGAAACTTATCTTCTTACAGTTAGCGCCTATTTACTTGTGATCTGACTCACATGCTCTGTGGGAACAATTAATTAATTGAACTTAAAAAAAAAATATGTTATATTTGTATACATAGATTTGTTTTTTCTTTTGGATTGGTTAAATGTGTTTTTTTCTAATAACCTCATTTGCCAAAAATATTATATAGTTAAATTTGTTTAAATAAAGTAAGCATATTTGCTAATAATTCAAAATCATTCTTCCTTTTTTTTTAGTAAGTAAAATTTGCATTCGACAAACTAAACATTCACTTAATAATCAATATTACTTTTCTTTATTCTCTCCAAATCCACTCGGAATATAAGATGTATACAACAGCTTTATCATGCTGGAGAAAGTTGAAATTATTGAATGGTCAAATCTAGAATATTGAGATTAATGAACGAGTGATATCCTTAGAAGATAGGAAAGTTGACAATTCCAGGTAAAAGACAATATTGAAGATGTCCTCCATTTCTATATAATTTGTGGAAAGAAAGACAAACTTGTCTCAAACACAGACTTGGGATTCTTTTTTATTATTACGATTTTATCTTTTAATAAAATAAGTAGTTCTGATAGAACCAATCAAGGATTTGGTTTCTTTTCTCATTTCTTCTATTTCTCGAGCTTTCCTTATTGATTAAATCAGAATGTAAAAGCAGGGAAGAATATTTAAAATAAATAAAGTTCCCATTATTGGTTGATATAGCTATATATGAGCCAGGCCCTCCCATTAATTTTTCTATTGCAGTAAGGCCAGTAGAAATTGTTTTATTTTTAAAATAATCATACGAGTCTAAAATAGTTTCGTATTTTGATAACAGATGGCGCGCTAATGCATCATAATATAATTTGCTACAAACCACGGAAATTTCAAAAGTTTTTAAAATAGAATAAAGGCAGTGGAGGATTCAAGTTGCTTTTGTGGTATTGAAGAACAAACCCCAAGACATCTACTGATCGATTTCCCAGCATTTCAAGATTATAGAATGAAGAATGAACTAGTTGTTTGTGAACTTAACGATTTGATTTCCGATAAAAAATCATATTTAAAGTTCAATATATATTTTGTAAATACATTCTAAACTTTCTACAAAATCTGGATCTCTAATGTTTTCATGCGTTGAATAATGTAAATAACTTATGTAAATAAACTTTTCTCCTTGTTTGGCGCAAGTATCCCTTGCGGGATATAGCGCTTTGGAAATAAAATAATTATAATTATAATAAAATAATTGTTCGATAAAAGACACAAATTGATATTTGCGGAAGAGCGATTGCTCGAAGCATATTATATATTTATAATTATATGTAATTCTGCTGTCCTCAAAGCTTATGTCCATAGTTCATCTAAAATACCCATTCCAAGAGTCTAGCATCAGTATCACTATAAAAGGAAGTTCCAAAAATGCAATATAACAGCGGTATGGTAGATTAAACTGGTGAAACCCCTGGGAGGGTTCACCACTGATGAGCCAGGCCCTCCCATTAATTTTTCCATTGCAGTAAGGGCAGTAGAAATTGTATTATTTTTTAAAAGAATCATACGTGTCTAAAATAGTTTCGTATTTTGATAACAGATGGCGCGCTAATGCATCATGATATAGCTCTATGTTTTCCACATCAACTTACAACTAACAAATGAACTTCAAAATAGTTATGTTTAATGTCTCGTGATGACGTCTTTCAACCTGCGCATTTCTAAAATGTATATATCTTCAAAAATGTTTCTTTGTGTGAATTTTATAATATATTTCTCTTGATATTATAATTATAGTTTTAAAATTGTGATAAAAATGAAAAAATATATAATATTTCTTTAAGATTTTCAATTTTTTCACAATAAAATAGAGATTAAAAGAAAAGTGAACAAATTAACCTTTTAACTTAGTTGTAAATACAAAATGTCCTTTAGGGAGAGATGTGTCCTTTTACCGGAGAGTCGCAAATCAGTCAAAATTGCTATTAGGGTGATGAAAACTGTCCTTTGTAGAGAGGTGTCCTCTCATAGAGGTTCTACTATATATAAATATATATTTTGTCAAATATCCTATAATGACCGAAATTCGGTAAAGAGCCTAAGACCACCACTCTCTTCTTAAATAGCTATAAAATATCATGAAATAGATTGTTTTAATGGCAAATAATTGCAGAAAATTTAATAAAGTAAGATTTCTTATTTTATTTATATTCAAGAATCTCTCTTAACATTAGAGTATATTAAAAACAAAAAAGGCATATTCTGACCAGGAGCACATGTGCTTTTCAGATAGTCAGGATATGCCTTTTTATTTTTAATATCAATACACCTGACCTTTATATATTTTTTCAATTATTTTTACATTAGAATTTATGTAAAGAATTATGTAAAATTCAAAAAGCTAAGCTTCTTTATTAATAAATGAAAAGAGAAACGCTATGCAGAGAGTTTGTGTCTTAGCCTTACTTCAATTAATAAAATAGAAATCTACAGTCATCTATCTATAGGGGAATAAGGAATAAAAGGAATCGATAAAAGGAAGGGATCAAACAAAATGTCTTATCGCTTGTTTATCCCACGTCATGGTGGCTAGTCATTGGATGATATCGGTTGTTACACTTGTACATATCTTGTACAGTATCTTTACACCGTAACTCCAAGCCACACGACTATAAATTCTAAGTCTTGAATTCCACTTCTTTTTGAATCCGATATGATACAAGTACTTGCATTATCATTATTTTATATTTTGATGCATTAATGCGCCATCTGTTATCAAAATTCGAAACTATTATAGACACGTATGATTCTTTTTAAAATTAAACAATTTCTACTGCCGTTACTGCAACGGAAAAATAAATGAAAGGGCCTGGCTCATCAGTGGTGAATCCTCCCAGAGGTTCCCCCAGCTTAATCTACCATAATTAAACTGGCGAAACCGTTGGGAGGGTTCACCACTGATGAGCCAGGCCCTCTCATTTATTTTTCCATTGCAGTAACGGCAGTAGAAATTGTTTAATTTTAAAAAGAATCATACGCGTCTATAATAGTTTCCAATTTTATATTTTACTTAAATTATTTTAGATTTAAATTCGAAAAAAACATTTTTCTAAAAAAAATACAGATGATTAAATAACGTCTAAATATATATATTTTTCAATCTCTCTACAAATTTATCCAATTATTCTTGAAATCTCTTGAACCTAATCAATACAAAAATTTTGAAATTAGAAAAAAAAAAACGACGTCTTATTTTCGACTCGTTACTTTAATAGATTCCGTCTCTTTTAAACGTGGTCGGGTTTTTCAATCTGGAAGTCTTAAATAGACTATTGGGTGCATATTGCTATAAACATTTTACCGGACGTAAGGTCCAGGTTGTGGACAATTTCTCAACGTGAAACAGGTGTTGTATAAATGGGATGTAATACAAAGCATCTATTGAAAAGTAAATATAAATTGCTATAATTTACAAAGTGGAATTAATATTTTACAGAAATGCTGATATTAATTTACAACATTTTAAAAATTATGAGTTTTTTTTACAAGTATTAAAACACCTCAAAAAATCCTATAACTTTTAAAATATATTTCTCAAAATATTCTTCAAATTTCCTCTATTTCAGTTAATGAATAGTTCCTCTATTCAGTTTTAGACGTTTTTATATCAGAGGTAGATAGGAGCAAGGTCAGGAGAATATGGAGGCTCTGGCAGATTCCGTGTTTAGCCAAATAAAGTTGCACAGTGACGGCCGTATCTGACATTGCCATGATGCAAGAGCCAACTTTTCTGTCGCCATTTTTCAGTATTTTTCCGAAGCACTGCCTATCTAAAACGTCGCAAAATATCAATGTAGTAATCTTGATTAAAAAACGGCCCTCAATCACAATGCATATAATGCATTGACAAATATTATTTATTATGATTATACCTCTTATTATCTGAAACAAATTCTTTTTGGAAATGTCTTTTTTTTTATATCTACAGACCTTACTGCAATTATAAAATTTATTGAATTAGATTTCATCACTTTTATCATTGAAGTTTCCCGGGCGGCGCATCTTTTTATGGGCCTGTGGCGCAACGGATAACGCGTCTGACTACGGATCAGAAGATTCCAGGTTCGAATCCTGGCAGGCTCGTTTTTTTTTTTTCGAATCCTGTTGAATGCGTTTTTTTTTTGGACAAGACATCACCACCATCATTGCAGTATGCAAACCAAAAAACACATTAACCTTTGTAGTTTTCTGAATAGCCTATATGTTAAACGAAATCTTCGGCTACCCACATGCGAAATTTCATAATGATTGATTCTGTATAATTTGCGCAACGCGATAACAAGCATCGATTTTGGATTTCATTTTTATAGATATAAAGGATTTATTTATGCAAAAGTTTACAATGATTTTCAAGTAGGGATCAAAAATGTATCTTTAGAAAAATTAGATTTGGTAATTTTATTATTTTTATTTCGTCAAATAAATAAATAAATAAATAAATACAGTAGAACTTGGATAATAGAAGGTCTTTAATAAAAATCTTTCGAATATTTATCTTGGTCCCTAGAACTTCCTATAAATAGAATATCTGTTTTTAATTCGAATTTTTGGATGATTCATTTTTTTCCCTTGGGCTTAGAATTATCCAAGTTCGACGGGGTATAACATTTCTCATAGATATTAAAGATAATGATAATGGTATTAATTCATTATCTTTAAGCATCAACATCGCTTTGAGGTTAGGATTCTGCTCTCTCTTTCTCTGGAGTAGATTTTGCACAAAAATACTGTTTTGACCAATTTTAATTATTTTATAGCGTTTTCATCTAGCCGTATGCAATTTTCCCCCCGAGTGTTTAGGTATAAAATGCTGCTATCAAATTAAAATTTACAATTTTATATTTTGACCCTGATTTTCTCGTGTTCTTCCGGAGTGAAGGTTCAATTTACACATATTATTGATTATGCTTGTATATTATTATCACACACATTCCTAAATGATATAACTTAAAAAATACAAAAAAAAAAAAAAATGATAGTCTATAATAGTTCATTATTGGAATATATACTCATGACTACTAATTTAGAGTAATATAATGATATAAATTATAATAAATAACAATTGTTAAAGAAATATTCGCTCGGCAAACCTTCACTAGGGGAGAAGCCAAGCAAAGCTGGGTCATTTCTATTTAGTATGTGATAATTATTATAATCAATATGTCGAAAATATATGTAAATTGAAGAAATATATTAAAAAAATGCATTCCCATATCGTGCAACTGAAAGCAAGCCATCAGCATCTTTCATTTTCACGATAAGGAGATGCCCTTTTTCTTAATTTATGCACCTTATCCTAGTACACAATTCCACATGAATAACTTATGTTTTACTTTATATATTCAGCTACCTATATGCAAAATTTAAAAAATGGATATTCAGTAGATTTGGAAGAATAAATAAACATCAATTTATATTGGCAGGAATAGAATCAGAAGGTTCATATTCATTGGGAAAACATTCAATCGGGCAGAACATGGGGGAAGCCGGGTCATTTACCCAGTTGAAAAATAGAACAGAAACTACCATGCAGTGAAACATCTCAAAGGAATTCAATCTATGAAACTATAGATTGTGTAGGGAGGGACGTAGGAAGATTCCATAGAATCTGTATTTATATCAATTACTCCTAGACATGCTCCCCTACATTGTCTCCCCTCTTTTATTGACATGTCCCTATGGAGTTTGTACCTGACCCTCGGTTTTCCATTAGGCCTCCTCTTGATGGGTTCTACCCTGGGGTGCCTTAACTCTCTTCGACACGACGTGGAACCTTCGAGCATTCACTTTAGTGTTCTGGCCCTTGTGATTGAAGTCCTTTATTTGTCAGCCGTTCAACTTGTCGCTTTTACATCGCTATAACCGTTGTTTTCTATTGGGTCAATGTTTTTTTTCTACTAGAGACGTTTGGTTTTATCCGATTTTCAATCTCTTAATAAAACGACAATCGCAAAAGCCTTTTTTTCAGGACATTTCGTCTTACTTAGATTCTTCCTGGAGTCCAAGAAATAAAAATTCAAAGAATGATAGAAAGTATGACAACACGGAGATGTTATCTCTCAATAACTATCATTAAATAAACTCGACAAGATTTCATAGATGAACTCCTTTCTTTAGACCAAAAAATCAAAACAAAGTAAAACACGAAAATTAGTATAAAATTAAGATTCAAACTAAAACTAAACAACCTAAAACGAAAGTAAAACTGACATTCAACTATAAACAAATTAAAAAAAAAGGAATCTCTCCTGAAAGTTGCCGGCAACGAAAAGTGGCTAATGGCTTACCTCATCTGTCATAATTAATCTACACTAATCGTTGGTTTTTAATTACTGCAGAATTGGCCAAAATACCCATTCTTTTGATTAGTCAAGAAAAGCTAACCACGTAGGTGTTGGTCCTCATCAACGTGGTGCAAGCTGTACCTCAACGCGAAACACCCGAAACGCATTCGTAGTTTGCTTTTCTTGATTAATCAAGAAAGAGTATTTTTGGCTAATTCTGGAATAATTAAATAGTTGATATTAATCCCGACAAATGGCGCAGACCATCAGTAACTTTTAGTTGCACGATCAAGAAGGTGCCTTTTTCTTAATTCAACCACCTGATCTCAGTACAATATCGCATATTTTTACCTTTTCCACAACTATAAACAGTTTTGTTGGACATGTATAAAGCTATTGGTTGTAGTCAAGTATTTTTTCTAATGCTATTCTCCTCTTTTCTGCTGAACTGTAGAACAGGTAGTACAAGTGGACAATGCTCTCATCGGTCAATGAATCAGATAGAAACTTATACATTTCTGACTTGTTTCGTTAATAGATATGTAAAGCTGCTAATTTCTGTCTTCCCTCCTGATGTCAGGAACAATGAAACTATTATTATGTGTCGTGGACATTCTATATATATTTTATCACCGCATAACTCACGGTTTAAGTCTTTACACCAATATGTTGATCGAAAATAGCCAAAGTATTGTAAAAGGGATGACAAGGTCAAGATTCCAGAGTAAAGTTGGGAAAAGAGGGGTGGACTCCAGCTGCCATGTGGCAGGCGCCAAAAACAGCATTCCTGTGTGAGGGAGGACAGAGTCTGGTTACATCTGCGGCGAGGAGAAGACGTGGCGACTTGCCTCCGGGCGTGTGAATGATCCTGCAAGACTGTGCCAGGAGAGCCTGACATCGGAGCGACCTACAAGGCGATGTAGTCCAAGCTGGAGGTGTAATAGTGTGGAGCGGAAGGTTTCACAAGAGTGACCACACGGCGCCAAGGATTCTTCTGGCGGGGAGGTTGAAGACAAGTCCCACTTATTGTATTCCTTCTGTTAAGTGAGACATAATAAAGCGCTAACTTTAGCTGCATCCCTATAACTCACGTGTGTATCTTTGTGACATACTGAGTATACAAAGTACACGAATAGCGTCCGGGTACGACGTAACAGTATATTTAGTTATTCAATGATTCTTTTTATTTGAAATGGAAGATTAGAGAGTCGGAAGTCCTCAGCCATAAATAAGTGTTATATGTTTATATAGTGACTATAGTGAGAAGAGTTCAATATTTTTACATGACTCCCCTTCATAAATAGAGTATTCTATTGATATATTCATATTATATCAGGAATATATATTTTTGAAGAGCAGTGCACACACAATCCTTGCCATTTCTTTAGAAAAGAAAAACCCTCTAGAGTCCAGAATCTTAGCAAAACAGTGAGTAAAACCCATTCTAACTTTGTTCTTAATAGGGTTTTTCCAAAAGTGAAACAACCCAATATGCGACATTCTAAACTCATTGACAAAACTTAAGGAAGTGAAAAATCCTTGTTCGTCTGTTTTTTAAGGAGGAAGAGGTAATTTTATAAAAGCAAAAGTCCCGTCAAAATAAACTGAAGAGGAGACTTTTCGCTTTTATAGAACAATTTTTTCACGGCAAAAAAAAAAAAAATTGGGCAATTTTGTTAAATTGGTTATCTCGTGTGTCTTCAATAAAGGTCACTGTATTTGAAATATCTCTCTGAGTTATTGTCCCGATGCTAAAAGCTATACCTTCCTTAAGATTTACCCAAGAGTGTAGAAATATCCATTATAAAACTACAGAGCCAATATTCATAAGTCAATTTGACCACAGGAGCTTCGAGAGACACATTCAGTAAAACTTCCGGTGTAAACTTGGGTAGAGACGTCGGTGGAGAATATCCTGGGTTTGTTGGACTGACTTCAGTTGTCCCAGATTGGTGCCGTATATAGAAATGTAGCTATTGAGTCCAGGATAATTAGGGCAGGTTTAACTGTGTTCATTGTTCATCTAGTCAGTATTTCCCAAGTCGAATTTATATAGCAGATAGCGATTTATTTTTTGAAAATTGACAAGCCCAACTCTCTTGAGGTAACCCGGAGCGTACTAGAGTCGCAATAACTACGCATAACTACTTGAGTTAAATGTAGTATTTTCATATTAACACTAGTACATGCAATTATTCAACCCACGTCCTTCAAATATTAAAAAATTGTTCTTAGTAAAGTCCAACATGTAGTTCACGAAAATATAATTTATTTTTATATTATATAGCTCTATTAAAAAAAAAAATATATATATATATATATATATTTTAAAAAAGATGCATATATTGGATTTATAATGAATTTATTGTTCCAATATTTCGAGGGGCAACTCGCCTCTCTTTATCGAGGATGTTTGTGTTTTTCACTAAATCATGCGCGCACGTGTACACCACTCTCGTTCTACAAGGCCAATGAAAGAATTGTATCTTTGATTTAAACATTACATTCAGTATATATATACAGCTAACAATTATATACAATATTACAGATAAATACCATTATTATTATTTTGTCTATACATTGTGCTTGAAATAGAGATTTATATATAACAGTGTAACCGTAAATAATTGTGTGCATACATATTAATTATTTACGGTTACACTGTTATATATAAATCTCTATTTCAAGCACAATGTATAGACAAAATAATAATAATGGTATTTATCTGTAATATTGTATATAATTGTTAGCTGTATATATATACTGAATGTAATGTTTAAATCAAAGATACAATTCTTTCATTGGCCTTGTAGAACGAGAGTGGTGTACACGTGCGCGCATGCTTTAGTGAAAAACACAAACATCCTCGATAAAGAGAGGCGAGTTGCCCCTCGAAATATTGGAACAATAAATTCATTATAAATCCAATATATGCATCTTTTTTAAAATATAATTTTAATTATGGATTGCTCAATCTTCAAAATATATATATATATATATATATGTGACAATATAATAATAATGTGGGGAAAGAGAAATAATCACACCACAATTTGGTAGAGGAATCCCAGACAACCAGAGAGAGAGATGGGGGACAGCCGGCCTGCCCACCGCTGAGCGGCCGGCCGTTCGTATCGCACACAATCCTCAACTGTCTTAATTAGTCTCGAGGTTCCAAGTAACGCCCCTGTGGTCGCCCCTGGAATGTCGCTGGTATCTCAAATGACTGGACTTTAGCTGCTGTCTCTCTCTGGGCTGACTCTAGGTTTGCTTTATTATTCCTGGAAGAGTATATATTATGACATATATATCTTTGTTGTCATCAAAATTCAAGATATTACTAGGGATAGAAATAGAGATATTTGCAAAATGCAAAAAAAGGGAGAGGTACCTCATTTGGCACATGAATTTCATCCTCCCAAAACCTTTTATGTTATATATGTGTGTGTATATCCTATTTATTATTTCAACATTATATATACTGTATATGCACCTCTAAAAGGAAAATAAATGTCCGAAAGCTTTTCCCATAATAATATTTTTGCAAGAAAAAAGTTTAGTTTGGCAGTTAGAGTAATTTTTAAAGTATGTATAGGAATTTACATTAAGAATGAAGCTTTTAATGCTAAAATAATTTTTTATTATCCCTAGTACATTATCACAGGCCATGATAATCATGGTGAGTAGAAGTTGGCGACTGATTTTACTGTAAGTACACCACATAGCTACACATGTAAAAAGCAGTTCGACCTTTGTTTGCATTTATAAGTGTGGCAGACTCTGTTTGGATACTTGCACTGAATGGTGAGATTGGCATTTTTCAAGATTGGGGAGCCATTGGAGCATTTATTTTTTAATTAGAAAAAAGTGCTTAGTGCTGTATTTGATTCGGGGTTGTAGCGGTCAACAACCAAAGGTTTAAAACACTCATCCACCACTTCTACTAAAAAAATGATTATAAAAATATTTTATTTCATTTTTTCCATTACAGTAAGGGCAGTAGAATTGTTTAATTAAAAAAAAATTACGCGTCTAAAATAGTTTCTAATTTTCATAAAAATATTAAGTTAAAACTTCAATAAGACAGACTATCTTTCTGAATCTATTCAAAAGACCGGGCCTTTGATTGTTTTATAATTTTGTTCTATAGATAATATTTCGTTCTATATTGCTACTGCTTACAGAATCTTTATATTCGTTAAATATTTAAAGTACAAAGTATATTTATCTCTAGATTTGTTCTCCAAAAGATTTCTAAAATTGAAAAGAGTTTGAGGTTTGCCCTCAAGTACTCATTTCTAAGCACAGATTTCCACATCGGACAATTTATGTCGTATCGTGTCAAGTAATGATTACACCATGCCGGGTGTCTAGTTCTTAGGGGAGGTGTCACGTACTAAATGCCGTACTACTGTGGTTTTAAGATTCCGCCACCATTTTTCTCTCTCTTCTAAAAAAAAAAAAAAAAAAAACACTCCACTTAGAACTCTTGTCCATTTCATTACATGAACGTCCTTCATTAATGAAGACGTATTGAGTGAAATATGTCTGCATGGAGAATATGGTGAAAATATTACTACGAGAATTTTAAGGAAACAATGTCAATAAAAAATAGTACAAAAGTGAAATTGTACTGGAATCGAGTGGTAAAAAATGGCATCCCCTAATTGTGCAATTAAAGTTGCACGATCAGAAGACTCCATTTTTTCTTAATGTAAAAATAGTTAGACACCATCTGGGCAGCTCCCTTCCCTACAAATATTGGTAAAATTAGCCTCATGACAACATAAGGTTGGCAGCCTAAGTGAAAACATATCATTTAAACTGATCTGGAAGTCTATAATACGATATGAATAGATCATTGATGTATTCGTCGTCTCTCAAGAATTCTTGTCCCTCTCTGGATTATCTCCGTGTGAAATTCAGACAATCCCTGAAGCAATGAAAGAGCAATATTAGACTGGCCATCCAGTAGAAGCTTGGGTAGAGAAGTGTCGGTAATGGCAATTCAAAGGTAATGAGAATGTTTAGATGGAAGCAGCAATTAAAGTTATCATTTAAAAAAGAAGAAGAAAAGTCCGTCTCATCAGTTCTTCACATCGGGAAGGGGTTCTCCCCTCCACTCTCCAAGAGAAGTGGAGCTAATGAATTAGGCCACTGAGATGAAGGATCAAAAACCAAGCAATCTTCCCGCCGGGTCCCAGGAGAGCTATCGGACCGGAGATGGATCAGCCTCGCTCTCCCCCGAGGTCCGCTGGATTTATTGCCGCCTTTAAATCTGCCGCCTTCCGACGCCATAATTGTCTTCTAAACGTCGTCCGTCACTTGAAGCTTCACGCAACTGATCATGTGTGTTGTCATTTTTCATGGTGTTGTGTATGGTCCTTGTTCATGGTGTTGTGTATGGTCCTTGTTCATGGTGTTGTGTATGGTCCTTGTTCATGGTGTTGTGTATGGTCCTTGTTCATGGTGTTGTGTAGGGTCCTTGTTCATGGTGTTGTGTGTGGCCCTTGTTCATGGTGTTGTGTGTGGCCCTTGTTCATGGTGTTGTGTATGGTCCTTGTTCATGGTGTTGTGTATGGCCCTTGTTCATGGTGTTGTGTATGGCCCTTGTTCATGGTGTTGTGTATGGCCCTTGTTCATGGTGTTGTGTATGGTCCTTGTTCATGGTGTTGTGTATGGCCCTTGTTCATGGTGTTGTGTATGGTCCTTGTTCATGGTGTTGTGTATGGTCCTTGTTCATGGTGTTGTGTATGGCCCTTGTTCATGGTGTTGTGTATGGCCCTTGTTCATGGTGTTGTGTATGGCCCTTGTTCATGGTGTATGAATGTGTTGTAGAAAGCCTACACATAAGCCTATAACTGTCACATATCACTCCTCGTTTGTGAGTAATTCGAGCGACAGTGACGACCGGAGGTAGAGCGGCAACCTCGAACTCTGGAGTAAGCGTTATTTCACTGAGTCGGTATCTTGTAGATGGTTAATCGATGGCATACAGTCCGTTTTCCACACAGGAATCCACCCTGGTATTATTTATTCACATGTATGATGGATGGAACCTGTACATGGGAGAAAGATGGGAAACTTAGCCAAATATTATCACTGTTTACAGATGACAGCAGAAGAAAGAAGGTTTGGTAAATAGATGATATTGTTATTTTTTAGCTCTGTGGTTGTTTTTCAGCTTCATATTATGGACTTATTTCCTATAATTGGGTGGCGCATGGCGTTCTTAATGTTATGTGGTTGAGGTGGTCTTCATCTCGTAGTGTAGACTTTTTGACAGTATGTTGTGGTAGTGTGATATGGGGTAGATCAACAAGGAGATACAATTCTTGCTTCAGTTGTGTACTACCCCAGGTCTGATGTGCGTAGATATATGTTTTAATGGCTCTAGATGTGTGTAATTTTAAATTCTCTTTCTGATGAGGTAGTTGTATAGAACTAGACCCCAAGTCATTTTTAAGCTAACTTAAACATGCTAGATTTTCTTAAAAGGTAAGTGTCTATTTATATAAGCCCTCAGAATAAGAAACGGGAAAAAAACCGTACAAATCAAATTGAGATAGAGCCTTATTAACATTCAAAAAAAGTTTATTATCTGACATTTCAGTAACCCACTGTCTCTTTTTTAAAACTTGTAACATTCTAAATAAAATTTGTATTTTTTCGATCTAAATCCTAGAAAAAGTCGAAAAAAGACAAACTTCGTTTATAACTTTCCGCCTTAAAAAAGTCGACAGTGATTCACCGAGATTTAAGATAATAAACTAATTTGAGAGTTTTGATGAGAGTCGTTGATAAGACATTTTGATTTAATATCATAATCCTCATCAACCTATAATAATGTAATAACTAAAATTATTGATGGGGAAAATATATAGTACAAATGTAATATTGTACTGGGAAAAGATGCATAAATTATTAAAAAGAAAAAAAACTCCTTATCGTGCAACTGAAAGTTGATGATGGCTTACGCAATCTATCGGAATAAATATAAACTATTCGTTGATTTTTAATTATTCCAGAATGGATCAAACACCCATTCATGGAACTATTTTGCGTGAATTTTCACAATAAATACAATTTCCTTCTGTCCTTACAACCATGAAAAATCTCCAGTTAAATCAACCAGACATTTCTACTATTGTATACTGGACTATTCTACCTATATATCCACCGGCACTGTAGAGCAATTCTTGGTAGTTAGGGAAACTAAGGACCAAAAATCGCCTTAAATAGTTCCAATTCTCACTTATAGATGGCGCGGTATTTTTCCTATATTTCAGGATAATTACAAGTTTATTTTTTTTAAGTTAAACTGATAAGCTTATATAAATTTTTAAGGATGAATATTTAAAATATTTTAGAGAGAGGGAGAGATTTTAGCTAAACCTTTCAAATATATAAATACATATTTATATTTACATTTATCTCTTTATGAGTTATTAATGAATTATTTTTATGTACTTATTACAATTTTTTAAATATAAGATAGAACTCTTTTTTTTTTCCTTTTATATTTTAAGATATTTTACATTTTTGATTGCATTCTTTATAATAATTTTTTCATGCACAAATTTCTCCCACCTACTCTGTATTTTAATGGATTTCAACTGTGATATTATAACACTATGCGGCGCTGAGTTTGTGTATACAAAAATGTAATGCCTCGATAAAGGTTGGCGTTCAGCCAGCCGAAATATTGGCAAAATAAATATTTTATTAAATCCAATAAATGCCTTTTATTATCTAATGTATAAATATATAAATTCCTTCTACACCTCTTTCTATATATTGTAGGGAGAAACAATTGGCCTGATGGTGAGCTAACGCTTGAAAACTTGTCATTTGTACTTAATAAAGAACCTTATTGTAATTCTCCTGATTTTTATATTGTTTTCTACTTTTTCAAATATTTCAGAAATCTTCTTTTTTATATTTAATTGACGCTCTATATCCGGGTTTCATGGAGTATTTGAGAACCATCCATATTCGATTCCAGTAATTCCTATAGGTATCTACTTTCCTTCAAAATCTATGTCCAGATTACACCATGAAAATATATTTTGGACATCTCTATTTAATGAATATAAAACATTACAACATATACCAGGAAAATATGAAGATAGAAACTGTTGGATCGGTGGTTCAATCAAATTGAGAATAGATTTAAATATATATAGGTTTTAATATATCTCACACGAGGTTATGCAAGCAGGTAGTACAAGGGAAGACATAACAGGAAGTGAAGGGGAGGGCACAGCGCCTCTAATGGTGATGGCTGGAAGCTTCTCGAATGCCACGTCATCCTGTGACGCGTAGGCGCGCTGTATTTTTGAAGTAGCAGTTCAGCAGAAACAATAGATATTAATCCCCTGTGCTCAATCGAATAATTATCGAAAATCCTTTTCCCGGGGATAGGATTCTCTCTCCCTCCTTTCGTTTTATTACTCGAACTCAAACATTCGGACTTTCTTTGACGGGAGTAACTCCCTAATTAACTAAACGTTGACATGGAGGATATATGTATATTAAAAATAATGAAAGCCTATCCTGACCAGGAGCACATGTGCTTTTTAGATGGCCTGAGCGCCATCTAGTAGAACTGAAATCAACTAAACATTGATTAAACCTGTTCCCTGATATTTGGCCTACCCAATTTCTTTCTAAATCAAGAAAAGCCATCAACTGTTTTTTCACATCCATTGTTTTTTCATATATATATATTAATGATGAAAAAACAAAAGAAAAAAATAAAAGATAAGTGGGTCAGGTGTTGATTTTAAAAATAAAGAAGGCATCTCCTGATTCGTGGATGGCTTTTCTTGATTTATCAAGAAATTGGGTTGGCCAAATATCACGGAGCAAGCTAAATAAACGTTTAGTTTATTTTTGCTCCACTAGATGGCGCTCTGCCATCTAAAAAGCACATGTGCTCGTGGTCAGGAGATGCCTTCTTTATTTTTAATATATATTAATATATGCGGAAAAATAATAAAAAATGTCAGGTGTTTGTTATTAAAATAAAAAAAGACATATCCTGACCACGTTCACATAAACTTTTAGATGGCAGAGCGCCACGCTGACGAGAGTCAACAGCTCGAAACACGTTCGTGGTTGGCTTTTTCTTGATTTATAAAAATATTAGTTGGCTAAATATCAGCGAACATGTTAAATCAACGTTTTGTTGATTTCTGTTCCACTAAATGGCGCTCTGCTATTCAAAGGTTCATGTGAACGTGATCAGAATATGCTTTTTTATTTTAATATTAATATAAATATGAAAAATCAAGGGAGAAAAGAGAAAAATGGTCAGGTATTGATATTGAAAACAAAATTGGCATTTTCTGACCGCTCCCATGAGCATTTTAGATGGCATCTAGTGGAACAAAAATCAATTTGGTTGGCCAAAAATTTTTGGAATAACTAAATCAACGCTTAGATGGCGGTATGCCATGCTCAGTTAGGGCAGTAAGAAAATTGCTTTAATATAAAAAGAATCGTACGTGTCAAAAATAGGTTAAATTTCTTATTTATAGATAGCGTGTTATTCCCGTTGAAGGGGCTATAAGCCTGAAGGCTTGTTTTAAAAAATTAAAAACTTATGATCCACCGAAAGTTTTCAATATTTATTTAGATAAAATCAATATTTTTCTAATTTATAATACATTTTTTAAAATTTTAACCTTAAATGCAAGTTACACAACAAATAAATTGTATGTTACTAATAATTTATTCAATTAATATTTGTAAAAAAAGTCGATAATTATTATATAATTTTATAATTGATTCATTGATTGTCACCAAAGATAGATGTCTATTTAAAATTGTAAGCTATAAATTGAAGAAGTGGGCGAAAAATCGATTATAAGATTTGAACTATGTGGTTAGAACGAGTAAAATTAATATACAAATTATCA
>CP092869.1:52369573-52542299 GCA_030710605.1 Cordylochernes scorpioides | reverse complement strand
TTAGAAATCTGAAAGTTTCTAAAGAAAAAGTATTCCTAAATTTACTTACGTAATTGGGACCACCTCCTCTGCACTGGAACACAGCATGTAAGGTAATGCTTAAGTTCATATTAAATATACGAAGTCTACGTAGGTTTAAGATCGAGGTTGATATTATGCATTTTTTATCTTCTTATAAATTATTTTTGATCAATAATGGTTTCAGTGATCTACAATTTGTCACAAGTGCTCAGACATACTAATTTTTATTCCATAATTGCAATGTTAATTAATAGATTAGGGCTATATCCTCCATACATGAGAGAAGGAAAGCATAGAGGTAATTGTCATAAGAATAATTGGCTCTGCCTCTAAGTCTAGAGAGAGAGAATGTATTATAATAAGAAATGAGATAAAACGATATAATTCTACAATCTTAGTTCCTCATATGGTAATGCTTCCATATTGGATTCCGCTATACTTAAAATTTATAACAAATTTTCAAAATTTTAGTATCAGTAATATCACCTACCAAAGTAGCTCTGTTTTTGAAAACTAATACATAATAGTCATATTGAAGTATATCAGAGGAATATATTCTCACATTTTCGGAGACACATCTTCGGCACTGAAACACACCAGGTAAGGTAAAGCTAAAGACTTCATATTAAAAATACAAAATCTATACAAGTTTAACATTAAATGTTATTCATAATACTTTGATACACTCATATAAACTTTGTTTAATTAACTCTGGTTCAGTAATAGACAATATGTCTAAGAATCTAAAAGATAATAGTGACTCCATATTTATAATGTTAATAGTTTATGGATAGTTTCTCTGACATCCGAGATTTAGACCATCCACTTATGGGCAAAATATCTGTTTCAAATCACATATTGTCCCAAAATATGGTAGAAAGTGAAAATAACGAATCATATAATCTATAATATCTCTTCGTCCTTCTTTTATTGAAGGTGATTTTAATATATCCATGCTATACTTGAAATCAAGGGAAAAAGTTCTATTTTATAGCGTCTCTTAATTTGTAAGTATAATTTTCCTCCATTACATATCGGTTTAAATCGAAGTCTTTAAGGATAATTTTTTAAAAGGAAAATATCTCTAAAAATGATGTTGTAAAAGATTAGCTTACGGTTTTCTGCAGCAGGAAGAGAAAAAGCGGCCGAACCTGAAACAGAAATAAACTCATAAATACTAAAAAAGTATTCTATTAATATATTTTGAAATAAAGACCTGATTTAAAACATTAAATATTTTAAACTAAATTTATCTCACCCCATATTGAATATAATTATGTAAAAATGAAGTAGAAATACCTCGAAACATTTTTTAAAAATTAATCCTTTCACAGATCCAGATACGTCTCTTTACATAGAAGCAAATGCCAAGCATTACACAAACATAATTTTGTTGAACTTGACAATTTCATATATTTCTACGAAAGAATACTCGTGTAATTTGCATAGAATTTCAGTATTGTCTAGGTTAATTGACATCTGCCTCTATAGCGCGGCCTTGTTGGATTGTTAGTAGGCTAGCGGTTATTGGATAGGGCAGGCCGGCGTGAGCTGCTGATGTACATATAATTTGATCTCTTGTCCTTCTTTCATTGTTTTATACCTTCAAGTAATAAATTAACTTTCTCTTTCTCTACGAATCGATAATTTTTTTCTCAACAAATTTAGAAAAATAATTATTCAGAAAACCAAGTTATTTATAAAAGTTATTTCTATTTATCCGACGATAATGTATGATGATATGAAGCGCTGAAACTAAGAATTATTTTTCTCTTTAATCAGTTATCATATATCACAAGACATCCTTCTACAGACATTTAGCATTGAAGCAGCTGAAGGAATAGACTTCATATGTAGACAAATTTGGTGTCAAATTATTTCAGCCTTAATTCTATGCATCTGTTGGAGAATAGATAAGTCTGAAAACTTGTGATTAAAGGTTATTAAATAAAAGAAACACGCTATATCGGTTTTCTTGTTTGAGCACACACACACACATTTATATATTTTCCACATATTACATCATTTTATTCTTGATCGAACATTGTGGCCTATTGTACCTATTAAATCCCAAACACGATGCGACGTCAGCCATCTCTGTCTTGAGCTCCATTTTAGTCTTGAGCAACTTATAACAATAATGATCACATACTTTTATTTTCACTTTATAATATGGCGTTATCAAGATAAAACTGCTATTATCATTTAAAACTATTATCATTCTAGACCTGCTCGTTGAACGTCCAATCGTCTAGTTCAATATACACTAGAAATCCATGTGTGAGACTGGCTTTACTTGTTGACTTTAGGAAAATCAGCGATTAGTTGATATTTATTTCTACAGATGGCGTAACCCATCAGCAACTCTTTGTCACAGGCTTAGAGAATAGGCTTTTTTTCTCAAATTATTAACCTGAATCCAGTAAATTTTCACTTTTGTGTTTCATTTCAGTAGGCACAATATTTCTCTCTTTTTATATTTTATTATTAATTCAGAAGTATCAAAATGTTCATTTTTAAAAGAGAAGAATGTATTTATTGATATATTAAATAAACTAGTCTCTATATATATAGATTAAAATGAAATTAAAATTTAGTTAATTTTTATTTCAAAAGATGACGTTCTTCAACATTTCAAATTATATTTTTATTTTTATTTACTGTAAAAAATTAAAAGGTTTACCTCTGCCATTGTTTTTTTGCAGGAAAGAGGTGCTTCCAAAATGATCTACACAAACAAATGTAAATTTGGATGCATGTATTATGAAGTTAAAAATATTTTCATATTTATAAATTAAAATTGTGTGGAATAATATTGTTAGAGGACATGGGCAACAATATATGCCATAGTTGGTTTCCAATATTTGTTGTAAAGTATTATTATCAATTGGATCGACCTAGTTGCCTGAACTTTACAGTTTTCTATCTACGAAGTCGGTTTGAAAATTATGATCGATATTTATAATCAAAATATATCTTAATCATTGGTTGATCAAATTTGTGAAGTGAATAGCCTAATATTTTAAAATAAATGTACGAAAGTGTTAAAGAAATCAATTTTTATTTCTGCAATATAGAATTCCTCAAACTTCTTCTCATCATAATATGACAGAGGAAGGTTTAGGCTGAGATTTAAAGAGTTGATATGTAGAAAGAACACATTATTTTTTTATTTATTTCAACACACAAAACGTGATATCCCGGCTAGGGATAATTTCGTCGATTTACATTTTTTAATAGAAACAGTTATAAACATATTATACAAGAAAAAGTAATTTAAAATAAAAAAGAGAAACAATAATATATATTAGGAACCTGAACCTTTCAGGTTTGAAAGATAATCATAAATATGTTTACAAAAATAGTTAAATCTATGATAATTCTCTCTGCTATTTACAAATTGATATAGATCTACAACATTGTTTATTGTCTGTTGTCTAGCGCTAAAAAAGTGTGGGCATTCCAGCAGTAGGTGTTTCGAATCCTGGAATTCGTTGCCACAATGACAGCTAGAGTCTTCAACCGCTCCAATTTTTGATAAATATCCCTTAAAATATCCATGGTTCGTTGTAAACTGGGCATTAAAAAAGTTCGAACGGAAAATTGAACACAACAGGACAGAACACATTAGTTAGGTGTGATCTGAAGCGATTTGTCACAAACCCGAGTCCGTTAGTTTGAGGAGACAGTCGATAGATTGCTCTATCGTCTATTTTGAAGGGAGAGCTGACTTTTATTTTACAGATCCTCCTGGTATAATTTCCATCAATAATTATTTGAAGATACCTAAAGGAAAAACAGACTATAATTATAAATTAGCAGAAAGGAAGAAAATAAATTCAAAGGAGACAAAAGAAGCATATATCACGTTTTATACTTTCAAACATAGTAGGTAAAAGGACGTGACCGATAAGAAAGGTCCGCAATTTATCTTGAATCCCTCATGTTAGAAGCGAAGTGCAGTGCTTTTACTACAGGAAATGTTCAAAAAGCTAAATTCCACAATAAAATTATATGGCTAAGTAATATTTATTTCAATTGGTAAAGTATTTCTTTTATTAAAAAGAAGCTAAGAAGTTTTCTACAAGATAGAGGTTACAGAACAAAATCATTATGTTTTAAAATATTTAGTCAAAAAATTATACAAAGGTGGGACAACATAAAAATAGAAATAAGATTATTCTGGTTATGAAACTGAGAGTGGCTATTGAACCAAAACATTTAAAAAATAATATAGTGTTTTATAGCAAGTAAATATCTGTCCTATGATTTATTATGATGTCCCCTCTAGGACTGCTCAAATAGAGTTGTAAGTTTACATCACGCTGACAAGGGCCTACAGCAGAACTGGTTGGATTTCTTTTAATTATCGATATTCAGGAATTAAAAAAAATTCAAGCTTGTTCAATAAATACCCAATTCCGATATATGGTACAAGACATCACACACAGCCTTATAGAGCTAGGATATTCTCTTAAGTTCACTCTCAAATCTGTCACATACTCACTTTGTTTTATTTTCAAAGTAGAAAATATCCCAATTTCTATATATGGTACAAGACATCACACATACAGCCATATAGAATTTCTTGTCAGGAGATCTCAAAGAGATTTCCATAAGTTCACTCTCAAATCTGTTACATACTCACTTTGTTTCATTTTCACAGTAAAAAAATAGCTCAATTTTTAAATTTAGATCAGTGCTTCCTGCATGAAAACAGCGTGTTATGTGTACCCAAATATTAAATGTCCGAAATTTGCAGAAGTGAGACTTCGTTTGTTCCCTGATTTAAATGATTTGACTCTTTTACCTCAGCCACTTTGTCTATATGAATTTTATGAACTCTGACGAATAATACATGTAGATATGTAAATATTTAATTCTAAGTTCTAATTTGTTTGCTGTTTTGTTTCATCTGTAGTAGGCGAAAATATTTCAATATCGCGCCTGGTTGATTAATAGATTAATTAAAATATCGAAGAGTCCTATATAATTAGATCAATATTGTATCTTTTTGAAGCCAGGTTTCTTAAAGAAAATTCGAATCAAAATTAAATAAAAAGATAAATCGTATATCTTGAAATACAATTCAACACCCCTAATTCCGTTTTTAGACGGTAAAACTAAAAATAGGCTACATATAAAAATGGCCTACATATATGGTATATGTTTTATTTGCCTTTGGTTTAGCTGATTATAGTCACGTGAGAGTGAATTGTTTGGCTCTGGTAAGATGTCCATGGCTGGCCAACTTAATCTGCCAATCAGCATTGAGTTCATTAACCAATCAGAAATGGCAATGGCATTAATCTATATTGAATATGAAATCTCAAGTTCAAGACTATAAAGTGTTTTTTTTTTCTTTCTAAAATTTTGAATATTTTTGTTTCATTCTATATTTCGGCGAACAGATTTCGGTAGAGGTAGCCTATTATCCATTGTTGTATCATTCTATTTTTAACCTTTTGAAAACTAATTTTTTTCTGAGTTGTATTCATAATTATTTTTAAATTATATTAATTTATTCTTTATATTTTATATAGAGGGATCTGAAGCTTTCTCTCTTTCTGTAATGGAAGATTATTTACCGGATTGGTAATATCACGTCATGACAGTTTTAGTTCAATATTTCTTTATATTTCCTATCTCATGTACGATCGAATAATACTCTATATTTTAATCAGCTTGAAGTAAACGTTGAGAAAGATTATAGTTGTTTGTCCTTTTGAGCCCGTTCGTTTTAACAACCTTATGTTCTACTATACAGAATGTGTGAGAGAGTTTAAGAGTTTTTCATTTTTAATGTTAAAGGCAATCCTCAGTTCTCGGATATTTTCTGGCGAATTTTCTTTGTTTCGATTTGTCAAGTTCAAATTTATTATACGAAATTTGATAAGTTCTGCAGACTTTTTATTATAAATAGACATCTTCATGCGGCTTGAGGAACTACACTACTATGCGACTTGATTTACATTAATGTAAATAATTAATAAGTCACTTTAGAATATAACTCATCATAAATAGCTCAACTTGATCAACTTTCTCTCTCCGCGATACTAATTATTACAGATAACTTCATTATATCAACTTCCATCATTGCTTAACATATTGTAAATAACTACCTCGCGATTTCTTCTATATTCTTATGTTGTTGCTTATTTGTTTAATGTATATGTTTATTAAATGCTCTTTTTTCTTAGTTGTCTATTTTATTTTTGACAATTCTGTTACCTACTCTACTACAATATGAATTATTGTAAATAGTTTCACGCGCAATTATCCAGATAGGATATACCGTGTCTAATTTGCAACTGGTAATAAATAAATATATTTTGTAATCAGAAACCTTAGGTTAGATATGATTTACTTTTTGCTGCCAAAGCAGGACATTATGACGGATTTTAGATGATCGGTAAATTTGCCGGGAGTTAAAACAGGTTTTCAAGTATCTGTGAATTAATCAATATAATTATATATTTTTGTGGATCTTGTAAATCGGAATTAATCAGAACTTAATGGAGGCTATTACAATTATTTATGAATACCCTAGCAACGGAACTTTGAATAAATTTTGATATGGAGTTGGAACTGAAAGTTTATTATTTCTTCTATGAAAGAACTATCTTATCATTCATGATGATCAAACAATAAAGGAAGTTTTAACTAAATTATTCTTAAATTTATATAAAGGTGTAGGAAAGAACAAATTTTGTTATCCTTTAACTTTATTTTGGCTCAGATGATTCAAATACTCTACCGAGAAGAATTGAAGACAATGTGATGGCCCCAATTCCAATCATCGCAAATGTATGAAATGTGAAAGTATCATAATTATAAACTTTAATCATTTTGTTCCATATCTTATTGGAGAAAAGGTGATTCAACAACAACGACAACAACAAGACTTTTATTGGGAACCAATTCCCTACTCAGAATTCGCCCAGCTGCAAAATTGCTAGAAAAGATGCCTTGTTCTAGACAACAGAGCCCCCCAGAGCAATATGTTTTGATCCAATTTTATGCGAAAGAGTTTACTCCAACTTATTAACTTTAAACAGAACGACATGTGGTGCTTCTTTCAGATTCGGGATTTTATTTACATAATGGACATATATAATGATAATAAAAGATAATCAAATTCTTCTTTGGGCGAGCAGAGCCTACAAACTACATCCTCCAACTGTGTCCATAGTCTTGCGAACATCCCATTTCTCACAGATTATATTGAATCTGAAAATATTAAATATATGATTTGGCTCATCTCTCTCTCTCTCTCTCTCGATAGAGGATTAAAATGCTTATAGACCACATTCTCCAAGTATAATTAGAACATTTTTAGGTGCAAAAATGAATGAATTATTTTAAAAACAAATGAAACATTCCAAAGCTTTTTCCCGTTTGGAATTCCAACATTTTTCCGCTCCAATTTTTATAATACCTAGTTTATAAAGAACCATGATAATTTTAAGGGATTTTATCAAAAATTGGAGCGGCTGAAGACTCTAGCTGTCATTGTGGCAACGAATTCCAGGACTCGAGACACCTACTGCTGGAATGCTCATTCTTCTTCACCGCTAGACAACAGACAATAAATAATGTTGTAGATCTATATCAATTTGTAAATGGCAGAGAGAATTATCACAGATTTAACTATTTTTGTAGATATATTTATGATTATCTTTCTAACCTGAAAGGCTCAGGTTACTAATATATATTATTGTTTCTCTTTTTTATTTTTGATTACCTTTTCTTGTATAATATATTTATGAATGTTTCTGTTCAAAAGAATGTAAATCGGCGCAATTATGCCTAGCCGGGATATCGCGTTTTGTGTGTTGAAATAAAAAGAAATAATGAACATATTCTGTCAGTTGAACTGAATATTTCAGCGTGGTTTTCTTCAAACAGTGAAAATTGTATTCTTATTTGTGCGAGACATCTTTTTACTGGTAATGGAGATCTCCAATCAAATATTGCTCTGCTTTTTCAAATAGGAGTATATGGAAAAAAGTTATTATATCTTTTTACTAAGTCGAAAAGTAATATAAAGGCGGGGTAGATCAGTAGCAAACTTTCCTGGGGGTTTCAGTTAAATTCATAGAATAGATCACGATTACTATTGTATCGTAAATATATAATACACTGGTCCGCAAAATTAAAGGAACAACATTTTTTTTATTTATCTCAAGTTTTATTGAACATTTATCAATGAAATTTTATACACAAATTTATTATTCCATTATTGATTAGAATACCCGAAATCAAAGAATTGTAACACGTATTTTATGCAAATTAGCCGGTCAAGCAATGATCTTCTTGCAGTCAGTGCATAAATATCTTGGATATTGTTGTTAATATGGGGTGTGATCGCCTTTAACTGATAGACAGGCTCTACATCGGCGACCCATAATAAGAATTAGGGAGTTTATCAGCTCCTGTGGAATCAACGCCCACTCTTTTGTTAAGGCTGTTTCTAGCTCATGAGTGTTTCTAGGAGGGGGTTGGAGGGATGAGATCCGCCGTCCTAGGTTGTACCATACATGCTCAATGGGATTTATGTCTGGGGATCGAGCTGGCCAATTTATCCGAGCAATTGCATGGTTTTGGAGAAAAGTGTCGACCACACCAGCCCTATGTGGATGGGCATTATCATCCATTATAAGAAGGTTTTCTACCATTTCTAATGATTGAGGCATCACATATGCTGCCAAGATCTCGTCCCAATACCTCTGTCCAGTCAGGGTTTCTTGCCGAAAAATGTGGAGTGCTGTGTGACCGCCCAAGAAGATTCCAGCCCAGACCATAAAACATTGGCTTCTGTAGGGATCCCTTTCAACCATATTTCGGGGATTATTTTTGGTTCCTACATCTCTCCAGACAAAGACACGACGAGAATAGCTGTTTAGAGAGAATATGGACTCATCAGTGAACATTAGACGTCTCCATTCATCTGGATTCCAGGTGACAGGTTGTCTGCGCTAAAGTTTCCTTGCTCTCTTTTGAGGTGGCGTCAATGGCAAACAAATTATTTGGTCATCGAGCATAGAGGCCCTTCAGGTGAAGCCTTCTGCGTATTGTATCAGTTGAAATGGAAGAAAACTTTCTTCTAATGGATAATAATGCCCGTCCACATAGGGCTGATGTGGTCGACACTTTTCTCCAAAACCATGCAATTGCTCGGATGAATTGGCCAGCTCGATCTCCAGACCTAAATCCCATTGAGCATGTATAGAACAACCTAGGACGGCGGATCTCATCCCTCCAACCCCCTCCTAGAAACATTCATGAGCTAGAAACACACTTTAAAAAAATAGTGGGCGTTGATTCCACAGGAGCTGATAAACTCCCTAATTCTTAGTATGGGTCACCGATGTAGAGCTTGTCTATCAGTTAAAGGCAATCACACCCCAGACGTCTAAAACCAGAAGCCATCTATTGACCGTCGCCGCAACTGCTGGCCTCGGGTCGGTGACAAAGCCACAACACCAGCTTTGGCAAACTGAAAAGCGTCCACCTAGAGACCGTGTGGATCTCATGAAATAAAGTCCGCCTTAGACTGACGAGGGCCATTAGCCCGAAACCATGGTCTCTAGGTGGACGCTTTTCAGTTTGCCAAGCTGGTGTTGTGGCTTTGTCACTGACCCAAGGCCGCTAGTTGCGGCGACGGTCAATAGATGGCGTCTGATTTTAGACGTCTATTTTGACAGGAGAGGCGACCCTTGTCTCTTTAGAGACATTTCCTCCCGGCAAAATTTCCATCTATATATATATATATATACTAGACGGGTGACACGGGCTTCGCCCCGAGATTGACCCGTGTGCATATCTACCCGAGTGATATATATTTAGATAAGATTTTTTTATAATTGTTTGTTATTAGCATTATATATTTGTTTGTATCAGCATAATTTAATCTAAATTGTACTGAAATAAAAATATCCACTTTTATATAATTTGAATTTACCTATCGTTTTCCTTGTATTTTTTGTACATATGTATTAAAATTTTGGTTAGAATTAGTGAACTCCTACAAATTTGTATAGGTTTTTGAAACATAGAAATTATAATACTTTAAATAAATAAAAATAGAGTTAACACAAATAAAACATACCAAATATTTCGAATTAGAGCAGTTATTTTAAACGGCGAATTAGATCAGTTATATCTAAAAATGAAAATATATAAATCTTCAAATCGAGCGAGCGTCTATAAATATTTCGATTTAGATCAAGTATTCTAAACGTATATGTTATTAAGCGAACTATTATTAATAAAATATTGAGAAGATTTAGATTTTAAACGTATTTATAACCTTTTAGTACTTAATAGAGGGCGCTGTTCGTGAGCTAAGTAGAATAATTTGAATATATAGTTTTAATAATTGATTTATATATTTTTTAAAATAGCCTATCGTCTTCCTCGTATTTTTTTTACCTATGTATGGAAATTTTGGTTTGAATTAGTGAACTACTGCGAATTTGTATACCGGACATACAAACAAACAAACAAATATACAAACATTCATTTTTATATAATAGATATATGCAGTTAAACCTGTCTATAGCGTCCCCCCTTGGGACTCACCAAAATAGGGTGTTATAGACAGGTCACTTTTAATGTAAAATGTTTACATTTTAATGTTTACAATCGGACGCAATAGAGAGGAAGGCGCTATAGACAGGTTTAACTGTATATTAAAAATAAAGAAGGCATATCCTGACCAGCAGCACATGTGCTTTTATTGTTTATTTTTTATTTTTCTATTATTTTTCACATATATATATAGAGTTTATAATAAATAAAATTATTCCTATATTAGTGAGTTATAAAAAAGGTAAATTAATTTTACATATTTACAACAATTTAAATGGCATCTTCAAAAATTATGGTAAAAATTATACACTGGTGTCCAAAAAACAAGAAACTTTTTTTTTTAATGACATTTTAAAAAATATACAACGCTAAAAGCTAAAAGGTAATTTAATTAGGTATTTAAAGTATTAGAATTTATTTATCGCAACCATTCGATTCGGTAAAATTGAAAATATGCAAATTTTTGGTTGTCTTTATAAGTGTGCTATTTGGCGTGTCGTTTACCCCATCTAAGAAATTTCCAATTGTAATTTTATTTAAGCCTTAGTTAATTATGAGTTTACGAAAAATTTTTGCAAATGATTTAAAATGAAGAACTGTTGGAAGAATGGAGGCAGGGCAATCACAAGTTGAAGTAGCAAAATGGCTAAATGTGAATAAATCTGTGGTCAGCAAAATATGGAAACAGTTCATTGAGACAGGAACCATCAAAAGAAAAGAAGGTTCTGGTAGAAAAAGAAAAACAGCTACCTCTGAAGACCGTTATCTGGTCATAACTGCCAAGCGCCATAGGGAGATGACAGCTATTCAACTCTCTAATGAACTCTCAAGTGCTACTGGAACGAGAATTTCAAGACAAACTGTTTACCGAAGGCTTCACGAAGGTGCTCTTTATGCAAGACGACCAATGGTCTGTATCCCTTTAACCTCTGCTCACAGGAGAGCCCGCTTGAATTGGTGCTTGGAACATCACGCCTGGACTCATGTTCAGTGGGCCAATGTTCTCTTCAGTGACGAGTCAAGATTTAGTTTAAACACAGATTCTCGACGAGTTTTCATCTGGAGGGAGCCTGGAACCCGCTATCATCCCAGTAACATCAGGGAAATAGACAGTTTTAGAGGGGGCAGTCTCTTAGTCTGGGCTGGCATCAGTTCTAGCAGACGCACACCCCTCCACATTTTTTCTGGGGGCACTTTAACTGCCCAAAGGTAAAGGGACGAGATCCTTGAGCCCTATCTAAGACCTTATAGAGATCAAATTGGTCACAATTTAATTTTTATGGACGATAATGCTTGTCCGCATAGGGCTAGGATAGTCAATGAATATCTCCAGAGTGAGAATATTCGGAGGATGGATTGGCCAGCCAGATCTCCGGACCTGAATCCAATAGAGCATGTGTGGGATGCTCTAGGGAGGCGTATTGGAGCTCGTCACCCCTCTCCCATAACCCTCGTTGAGCTAAGAACTGCTCTATTGGAGGAGTGGGGTTTACTACCCCTGGACCTCCTCCAAAGCTTGGTAAACAGTATGAGGGCTCGCTGTGAGACCTTGATAGCTGTTAGAGGTGATCATACTCCCTATTGATATCTTATTTCTTTAAGATCTGGAACCTTAGCTTTGGGTATGTTGGTAATAATTTGCATATTTCATAATTTCAAATATTTTTTTTTCATATAGCTAGTCAAATTCTCCATAGTTTAAACTATTTGTATACCAAATTTTATATTTGTTAATAAATTAGCTTTTGAGAAATTTCAATATTGGTTAAGTTTCTTATTTTTGGACACCAGTGTATTTACAAGCATCAATAAATGAAAATATAATGTATTTTTCAATTACAATAGAACATCCCTGTAAAGGACAACACCTAATTGCAGAGCCAAAGTTGTCTTTTAGGGAGAGGTGTCCTATTACTGGAGAGTTGCTAAATAGTAAAAATGGTATTTTTATTTATGAAAAATGTCCTTTATAGAGAGGTGTCCTCTAGCGTGAGTGCCCTTCCATGGAGGTTTTACTGTATATATTATATAAATTTTAATTTTTTTATATATTATATATATATTGAAAAAGGAATAACCAGACCATTCACATGAACATTTTAGATTGTAAAAGTCCATTTAACTTAATGTGTTACTCCCGTCATTTGGCTTTTAGGCCCAAAGGCTTGAGTTCAAAAGTAATAAAATTTATTAAACCAATTTTTATCCTCGAAAGGATAAAACCAGTTGCAAACAAGACACGCTATATCCGATCTGGATAATTGCGCGTGAAACTATTTACAATAATTCATATTGTAGTAAAGTAGGTAACAGAATTATCAAAAAGAAAATAAACAATTAAGAAAAAGAGTGAAAGGATCTTCGATTTTTAATTGAAAATGGGGAATACAAATCATAATAATCATAAAATGGCATTATTCATCTATATCTTATTGAGAGCTAATATGTAAATAATATTAGGACTCTCATCACTTTATAAATAAAATATTAACTCATTGATAATTACATAAATTTATAACACATTTTCTTAATATATATAATGGAAGAAAATGAAGTAGAAAAAAGTTTTCTCAAAGTAGCTCCGATATTAGAGCAATTTTTTATAAATATTAAGATTAAATTTGAAGGAAGCATCTATCACAGAAGGGGAGAACATTAGGGATATATTAAAAAACTATTTTTTCTAAAATTATTCATCGATTTTAAAAATAAAAATATGAAAAAAATCTGTATGAAATATTCTCTAAAAACCCCAATATTATCCTCTTATATTCTTAATTTAAAAAAATCATTATATATATACATGTCTATTTGAGAAAAATAATTTAATGCATCAGTATATAATTAATATTGTAATATGAAAGGAACCTTGAGCGCTCGGGCGAAAAAGACATTACCAATGCGTTGGCTGACCCAAAAGATGAGAATTGGCGCCAAAAGTAGATCAGACGCAGACGACTACATCTGCATTCTTACCATGCCAGAACATTTGTTTTGGGTCTAGCGCGCCATTTTTTTTTTTTTCTTTCTGCACTTACCGAGAAGTTATTTCTTAGAAAAAAACTTTTTCCCTCTTCTTGCATAAAGCACCAACTTTATTGTTCCTTCTTTTCCCGAAGCCATATTTTTATTGATGACCTTCCATCACAATGTAAATGTAAATTTTAAATAAATAATCGAAGAAAACTTCGATTCTTTTGGGCAGATTTAAAATTTAAAAAACTTTTGGTTGAAATATTCCTATTTTTATGCACAAAACAGGTCAGTTATTACTTATATACATTCTTTTTTCATGCATATAAGAATTATAATGTGTAGCGCTTTTATAAATTAGATGTTTATAATTATTTTAATCGTTTATGAGAAGCCGTTGTGGCGGTTACGAAATTATGTAAAATAGTGTTTTGCATCACTTGTACTCTGTTTACGAATTATGCAAATTTAGTTATAATATAAGCAATTTATAAATGTAATGGCGCAATGAAATATAGGTTTGTTTGATGTTCACGCTAGTTTTCGTTGTGTTTTCTTTGCGTCTACCTACAGATCCCACGTCGTTTAAAAATATAATCAGGTGTTTATACATTGCGTCATGTAAGTTTATGAATCGTATTAAAGTAAAGGTGAAAACTTCTCTAAGTAAACAATTTTTCTATTTATGTTTTGTGTCTTCTGCAGAGGCCCAACTTTCCAGAGAGTTTATAAAAAGTTTTCATTTTATGTTTTTATGAATTAATTTTTAGTTTTTATATCTTAGAAAAGTATATTTTTTAAAAGAATTGGCAAACAATTTAACATATTCGTGACTTCACAAAACCCTATTTAAAAGAAAATTAATTTACAAAGACTAGAGAACATATAATTAAGGAAATAAAAATACATTTTAATATGTTTGAATATTTATTTTTTGTTCTGACTTCTAGATCGAATTTTAAAGGCAAGGAAAAAAATTTAACATAATTTAAGATCACACCACGCATATTTTTCTATCTTTAAACATTTCAGAGAGAAGTTGAAAGAACTAAAAAGAAATTTCCAAATAAATGAAAAACTTTAGAATCAATGATAACATTTTTGAAGCCAATTCTCTTGATAACTCGACCGTAAGAAAGGTATTGTCTCGCGTTAATACAATGCGGACATCTAACCGAATATTGCGTCTCTCAGATACATTTTAGCAGAAGAGAATAAAAGAAAACTTAGCCCAATCTTTTCGAGCCAGACCCTCTTAGCTTTATGAAACGAAAAATTTCTTTCCCCAAAAATAAATTACATTTCTTCTAATGTTTATAACCCAGAACAACATTTTTAAAAACCATTTTATTTCGTTTGATTAACCAATTCGTTTATTTATTTTTTTACAAAGTTTAAACTTGTTGAATTAATATATTTATAGTGTTTTTAAAATAAAGTAATCCATAAATAAATCTTTAATTAAAAAGGCATATATTGGATCAAAATATCATTTTTTAATTTTATTATTGGTAAAATAAATGATATTTTGATCCAATATATGTATTTTTATTTAAATATTTATAGTTTGCATTTTATATGTATATTTTATAAAAAATTTATGGTGAATCCCCAGATTTGGGTACATTTGGTAGGTGGCGCTGTACGTTGCCACCGCCGTACCTTAGAGGCGTTTTACACGAGTTAAAGATACGATTTTGGATGTAGTGATTTATACATTTCGATCTTTTGTATTAATGTATATATACTTACTATGCACGAGTTAAAAATATAATTTAGGTGAAATACTTTGAATTTTACCAATTTAATTTTAATTTACCAATATAATTTTTAAAAAGATTTAACAGTTAAAAAACATTTTTTAAAATAAAATATAAACTGATTTTTCTAAAACGAACATTATTTTTTAAATTATCTGAAACTAACCAAATTCAACTTATCTAAAACTAACCTTATTTATATTTACACTACCTTTTTAATTTCATATTTAAATTAAAATACGTTTATAATATTAAATAATAACATTTTTAAAAATTGACTTTCTGGTTCACACTTTTGTATCTAATCAATTATGTATTTTTTTATTTATCTCTATTAAAAAAATCTGTATAGTTTTGTTTAAAATATTTTAAGTGGCATATTTTCAAGTCATATATTTATACACAAGTTTTATATTTATTTTACAAATATTGTATAAGATGTGATTAATAAACTTTGTAAAAATTTTTTAATACATTTTTAATAACATGACGTTATGTTATATTCCAATAGGTAAAATAGGTTAGTTTCAGACGGCTTATAAATTAGGTTAGTTTCTGATAGGTTATAAATTAGGTTATTTTAAGGTGTTATAAAAAGGTTTGTTTCATTAATTAAAATAGGTTAGTTTCAGATAGGTTAAATTAGGTAAGTTTAATCGCTAAATAAGGTTAGTTTTAGATAAGCTGAATTAGGTTAGTTTCAGATAATTAAAAAAATAATGTTCGTTTTTAGAAAAATAAGTTTATTTTTTTATTTTAAAAAATGTTTTTTAACTGTTAAATCTTTTAAAAAATTATATTGGTGAATTAAAATTAAATTGGTACAATTCACCGAAATTATATTTTAAACTCGTGCATAGTAAGTATATATACATTAATATAAAAGATCGAAATGTATAAATCACTACATCCAAAATCGTATCTTTAACTCGTGTAAAACGCCTCTAAGGTACGGCGGTGGCAACGTACAGCGCCACCTACCAAATGTACCCAAATCTGGGGATTCACCAAAATTTATATTTAAAGACCATTTATGAAAATTATAATTTTATATAAACATTTCTATTTCTTTTTTATTGATAATTTGTATATTAATTTTACTCGTTCTAACCACATAGTTCAAATCTTATAATCGATTTTTCGCCCACTTCTTCAATTTATAGCTTACAATTTTAAATAGACATCTATCTTTGGTGACAATCAATGAATCAATTATAAAATTATATAATAATTATCGACTTTTTTTACAAATATTAATTGAATAAATTATTAGTAACATACAATTTATTTGTTGTGTAACTTGCATTTAAGGTTAAAATTTTAAAAAATGTATTATAAATTAGAAAAATATTGATTTTATCTAAATAAATATTGAAAACTTTCGGTGGATCATAAGTTTTTAATTTTTTAAAACAAGCCTTCAGGCTTATAGCCCCTTCAACGGGAATAACACGCTATCTATAAATAAGAAATTTAACCTATTTTTGACACGTACGATTCTTTTTATATTAAAGCAATTTTCTTACTGCCCTAACTGAGCATGGCATACCGCCATCTAAGCGTTGATTTAGTTATTCCAAAGATTTTTGGCCAACCAAATTGATTTTTGTTCCACTAGATGCCATCTAAAATGCTCATGGGAGCGGTCAGAAAATGCCAATTTTGTTTTCAATATCAATACCTGACCATTTTTCTCTTTTCTCCCTTGATTTTTCATATTTATATTAATATTAAAATAAAAAAGCATATTCTGATCACGTTCACATGAACCTTTGAATAGCAGAGCGCCATTTAGTGGAACAGAAATCAACAAAACGTTGATTTAACATGTTCGCTGATATTTAGCCAACTAATATTTTTATAAATCAAGAAAAAGCCAACCACGAACGTGTTTCGAGCTGTTGACTCTCGTCAGCGTGGCGCTCTGCCATCTAAAAGTTTATGTGAACGTGGTCAGGATATGTCTTTTTTGATTTTAATAACAAACACCTGACATTTTTTATTATTTTTCCGCATATATTAATATATATTAAAAATAAAGAAGGCATCTCCTGACCACGAGCACATGTGCTTTTTAGATGGCAGAGCGCCATCTAGTGGAGCAAAAATAAACTAAACGTTTATTTAGCTTGCTCCGTGATATTTGGCCAACCCAATTTCTTGATAAATCAAGAAAAGCCATCCACGAATCAGGAGATGCCTTCTTTATTTTTAAAATCAACACCTGACCCACTTATCTTTTATTTTTTTCTTTTGTTTTTTCATCATTAATATATATATATGAAAAAACAATGGATGTGAAAAAACAGTGGATGGCTTTTCTTGATTTATAAAGAAATTGGGTAGGCCAAATATCAGGGAACAGGTTTAATCAATGTTTAGTTGATTTCAGTTCTACTAGATGGCGCTCAGGCCATCTAAAAAGCACATGTGCTCCTGGTCAGGATAGGCTTTCATTATTTTTAATATACATATATCCTCCATGTCAACGTTTAGTTAATTAGGGAGTTACTCCCGTCAAAGAAAGTCCGAATGTTTGAGTTCGAGTAATAAAACGAAAGGAGGGAGAGAGAATCCTATCCCCGGGAAAAGGATTTTCGATAATTATTCGATTGAGCACAGGGGATTAATATCTATTGTTTCTGCTGAACTGCTACTTCAAAAATACAGCGCGCCTACGCGTCACAGGATGACGTGGCATTCGAGAAGCTTCCAGCCATCACCACTAGAGGCGCTGTGCCCTCCCCTTCACTTCCTGTTATGTCTTCCCTTGTACTACCTGCTTGCATAACCTCGTGTGAGATA
The DNA here is from genome assembly GCA_030710605.1 of Cordylochernes scorpioides. Classification (NCBI taxonomy): domain Eukaryota; kingdom Metazoa; phylum Arthropoda; class Arachnida; order Pseudoscorpiones; family Chernetidae; genus Cordylochernes; species Cordylochernes scorpioides. Next base: position 52,524,147 of record CP092869.1, on the reverse strand, counting down.
TATTAAAACCTATATATATTTAAATCTATTCTCAATTTGATTGAACCACCGATCCAACAGTTTCTATCTTCATATTTTCCTGGTATATGTTGTAATGTTTTATATTCATTAAATAGAGATGTCCAAAATATATTTTCATGGTGTAATCTGGACATAGGTTTTGAAGGAAAGTAGATACCTATAGGAATTACTGGAATCGAATATGGATGGTTCTCAAATACTCCATGAAACCCGGATATAGAGCGTCAATTAAATATAAAAAAGAAGATTTCTGAAATATTTGAAAAAGTAGAAAACAATATAAAAATCAGGAGAATTACAATAAGGTTCTTTATTAAGTACAAATGACAAGTTTTCAAGCGTTAGCTCACCATCAGGCCAATTGTTTCTCCCTACAATATATAGAAAGAGGTGTAGAAGGAATTTATATATTTATACATTAGATAATAAAAGGCATTTATTGGATTTAATAAAATATTTATTTTGCCAATATTTCGGCTGGCTGAACGCCAACCTTTATCGAGGCATTACATTTTTGTATACACAAACTCAGCGCCGCATAGTGTTATAATATCACAGTTGAAATCCATTAAAATACAGAGTAGGTGGGAGAAATTTGTGCATGAAAAAATTATTATAAAGAATGCAATCAAAAATGTAAAATATCTTAAAATATAAAAGGAAAAAAAAAAAAAGAGTTCTATCTTATATTTAAAAAATTGTAATAAGTACATAAAAATAATTCATTAATAACTCATAAAGAGATAAATGTAAATATAAATATGTATTTATATATTTGAAAGGTTTAGCTAAAATCTCTCCCTCTCTCTAAAATATTTTAAATATTCATCCTTAAAAATTTATATAAGCTTATCAGTTTAACTTAAAAAAAATAAACTTGTAATTATCCTGAAATATAGGAAAAATACCGCGCCATCTATAAGTGAGAATTGGAACTATTTAAGGCGATTTTTGGTCCTTAGTTTCCCTAACTACCAAGAATTGCTCTACAGTGCCGGTGGATATATAGGTAGAATAGTCCAGTATACAATAGTAGAAATGTCTGGTTGATTTAACTGGAGATTTTTCATGGTTGTAAGGACAGAAGGAAATTGTATTTATTGTGAAAGTCCACGCAAAATAGTTCCATGAATGGATGTTTGATCCATTCTGGAATAATTAAAAATCAACGAATAGCTGATATTTATTCCGATAGATAGCGTAAGCCATCAGCAACTTTCAGTTGTACAATAAGAAGTTTTTTTTTTTCATAATTTATGCATCTTATCCCAGTACCATATCACATTTGTACTATTTTCCCCATCTATAATTTTAGTTATTACATTATTATAGGTTGATGAGGATTATGATATTAAATCAAAATGTCTTATCAACGACTCTCATCAAAACTCTCAAATTAGTTTATTATCTTAAATCTCGGTGAATCACTGTCGACTTTTTTAAGGCGGAAAGTTATAAACGAAGTTTGTCTTTTTTCGACTTTTTCTTGGATTTAGATCGAAAAAAATACAAATTTCATTTAGTGTTCCAAGTTTTAAAAAGAGACAGTGGGTTACTAAAATGTCAGATAATAAACTTTTTTTGAATGTTAATAAGGCTCTATCTCAATTTGATTTGTACGGTTTTTTTCCGTTTCTTATTCTGAGGGCTTATATAAATAGATACTTACCTTTTAAGAAAATCTAGCATGTTTAAATTAGCTTACAAATGACTTGAGGTCTAGTTCTATACAACTACCTCATCAGAAAAAGAATAAATTATTTTAAAATTACAGACATCTAGAGCCATTAAAACAGATATCTACGCACATCTACATCAGACCTGGGGTAGAACACAACTGAAGCAAGAATGGTATCTCCTTGTTGAACTACTCCATATCACTGCCACAACATAGTGTCAAAAAGTCCACACTACGAGATGAAGACCACCTCAACCACATAACATTAAGAACGCCTTGAGCCACCCAATTATACGATATAAGTTCATAATATGAAGCTGAAAAACAACCACAGAGCTAAAAAAATAACAATATCATCTTTTTACCAAACCTTCTTTCTTCTGCTGTCATCTGTAAACAGTGTGATAATATTTGGCTAAGTTTCCCATCTTTCTCCCATGGACAGGTTCAATCCATCATACATGTGAATAAATAATACCATGGTGGATTCCTGTGTGGAAAACGGACTGTATGCCATCGATGAACCATCTACAAGATACCGACTCAGTGAAATAACGCTTACTCCAGAGTTCGAGGTTGCCGCTCTACCTCCGGTTGTCACTGTCGCTCGATTTACTCACAAACGAGGAGTGATATGTGACAGTTATAGGCTTATGTGTTAGCTTTCTACAACACCATCATACACCATGAACAAGGGCCATACACAACACCATGAACAAGGACCATACACAACACCATGAACAAGGGCCATACACAACACCATGAACAAGGATCATACACAACACCATGAACAAGGACCATACACAACACCATGAACAAGGGCCATACACAACACCATGAATAAGGACCATACACAACACCATGAACAAGGACCATACACAACACCATGAACAAGGACCATACACAACACCATGAACAAGGGCCACACACAACACCATGAACAAGGGCCACACACAACACCATGAACAAGGACCCTACACAACACCATGAACAAGGACCATACACAACACCATGAACAAGGACCATACACAACACCATGAACAAGGGCCATACACAACACCATGAACAAGGGCCATACACAACACCATGAACAAGGGCCATGCACAACACCATGAAAAATGACAACACACATGATCAGTTGCGTAAGCGTCAAGTGACGGACGACGTTTAGAAGACAATTATGGCGTCGGAAGGCGGCAGATTTAAAGGCGGCAATAAATCCAGCGGACCTCGGGGGAGAGCGAGGCTGATCCATCTCCGGTCCGATAGCTCTCCTGGGACCCGGCGGGAAGATTGCTTGGTTTTTGATCCTTCATCTCGGTGGCCTAATTCATTAGCTCCACTTCTCTTGGAGAGTGGAGGGGAGAACCCCTTCCTGATGTGAAGAACTGATGAGAAGGACTTTTCTTCTTCTTTTTTAAATGATAACTTTAATTGTGCTGCTTCCATCTAAACATTCTCATTACCTTTGAATTGCCATTACCAATACTTCTCTACCCAAGCTTCTACTGGATGGCCAGTCTAATATTGCTCTTTCATTGCTTCAAGGATTGTCTGAATTTCACACGGAGATAATCCAGAGAGGGACAAGAATTCTTGAGAAACGACGAATACATCAATGATCTATTTATATCGTATTATAGACTTCCAGATCAGTTTAAATGATATGTTTTCACTTAGTCTGCCAACCTTGTGTTGTCATGAGGCTAATTTTACCAATATTTGTAGGGAAGGGAGCTGCCCAGATGGTGTCTAACTATTTTGACATTAAGAAAAAAAGGGAATCTTCTGATCGTGCAACTTTAATTGCACAATTAGGGGATGCCATTTTTTACCACTCGATCCCAGTACAATTTCACTTTTGTACTATTTTTTTATTGACATTGTTTCCTTCAAATTCTCGTAGTAATATTTTCGCCATATTCTCCATGCAGACATATTTCACTCAATACTTCTTCATTAATGAAGGACGTTCATGTAATGAAATGGACAAGAGTTCTAAGTGGAGTGTTTTTTTTTTTTTTTAGAAGAGAGATAAAAATGGTGGTGGAATCTTAAAACCACAGTAGTACGGCATTTAGTACGTGACACCTCTCCTAAGAACTAGACACCCGGCATGGTGTAATCATTACTTGACACGATACGACATAACTTGTCCGATGTGGAAATCTGTGCTTAGAAATGAGTACTTGAGGGCAAACCTCAAACTCTTTTCAATTATATAAATCTTTTGGAGAGAGTGAGAGAGAGAGAACAAATCTAGAGATAAATATACTTTGTACTTTATAAATTTAACGAATATAAAGATTCTGTAAGCAGTAGCAATATAGAACGAAATATTATCTATAGAACAAAATTATAAAACAATCAAAGGCCCGGTCTTTTGAATAGATTCAGAAAGATAGTCTGTCTTATTGAAGTTTTAACATAATATTTTTATGAAAATTAGAAACTATTTTAGACGCGTAAAATATTTTTTTGAAATTAAACAATTTCGACTGCCCTTACTGCAATGAAAAAATTGAAATAAAATATTTTTATAATCATTTTATTAGTAGAAGTAGTGGATGAGTGTTCTAAACCTTTGGTTGTTGACCGCTACAATCCGGAATCAAATACAGCACTAAGCACTTTTTTCTAATTAAAAGAAAATGCTCCAATGGCTCTCGAATCTTGAAAAATGCCAATCTCACCAGTCAGTGCAAGTATCCAAACAGGGTCTGCCACACTTATAAATGCAAACAAAGGTCGAACTGCTTTTTACATGTGTAGCTATGTGGTACACTTACAGTAAAATCAGTCGCCAACTTCTACTCACCATGATTATCATGGCCTGTGATAATGTACTAGGTATAATAAAAAAATATTTTAGCATTAAAAGCTTCATTCTTTATGTAAATTCCTATACATACTTTAAAAATTACTTTAACTGCCAAACTAAACTTGTTTTCTTGCAAAAATATTATTATGGGAAAAGCTTTCGGACATTTATTTTCCTTTTAGAGGTGCATATATATAATGTTGAAAGAATAAATAGGATATACACACACAGATATAACATAAAAGGTTTCGGGAGGATGAAATCCATGTGCCAAATGAGGTACCTCTCCCTTTAATTTTGAATTGTTTGGAAGTATGAAAAATTCAAATTCGTTTTTTTTTTAATTATATGATAACTTATAACTCTAAATATCTCTATTTCTTTCCCTAGTAATATCTTGAATTTTGATGACAACAAAGATATATATATGTGATATGATCCTGTCGACTTTCAATGTGATATGATCCTGTCGACTCTTCTGTGATATGATCCTGTCGACTTTCAATGTGATATGATCCTGTCGACTCTTCTGTGATATGATCCTGTCGACTTTCAATGTGGCAATATAGTGATAATAATGTGGTGAGGAGAGAAATAATCACACGACGAGTTGGTAGAGGAATTTGGAAGCCATCCGAGAGAGAGAGGTAGTGCGAGGGGCTGTGCGCTGAACGACCGTTTGTTGTGTGAGGCCACCCCCCGACTAACTAAAAATAGTCCTGCAGGGTTCCCAGAAAAGCCCCCTCAGGAATGTGACCAAAATGGCCGTAACTTAGTTGCCTTCTATCGAGTCTCTCTCTCGTTGACTGTAGGTTTACTTTATTATTCCTGGAAGAGCATATATTATGATATATATATATGTGACAATATAGTGATAATAATGTGGTGAGGAGAGAAATAATCACACGACGAGTTGGAAGAGGAATCTGGAAGCCATCCGAGAGAGAGAGGTAGCGAGAGGGCTGTCCGCTGAACGACTGTCTTGCGTGGTCACCCCCCGAATACCAAAATAGTCCCCAGGTGTTGACGGGCGGGCCCCTTTTGCCGCCCCTTTGGAATGTCGTGATCTCTAAAGTGACGCCCTTTAGCTACCCATCTCTCTCTGGCTGATTCTAGGTTTGTTTTATTAATCCTAGAAGAGCATATATTATGACATATGGCCCCCGTTGAAGAAGGCTGAACATGGTTTGAGTATACTTAAAGCTGGAGAAGCCAGGAATAGAGAAAATAATTTTACAGTTGAAATTAGTTAAGGTAATGGTGACATAGTTTTATGTAAATAAAATATTGTATAGTACACAAGTAAATATTATTTACAAGCAGTTTTACAACACCGGAGAGTTTGACATTTAAGGAAATCTTTGAAAATATCAAGGTTATAAAAGGCTATATGCAACAAAATCTAATGTACTATATGGGAAATGACATTGAGGAGTGTGAACAAGGAGAAGGGGAGTCACAAACACATGATGAAATTCTGAAGATCATTAAGACTGGGGAACTCTACACTTTAAGATATTTTTCAGGCGGACATGGCAGGGGGAAACTTGGCATGGGCTTTCTATGCTATAGGTGTAGAGTATGAGAAATGAGGTTGAGGTTGGCAATTGTGTGAGCTCAGGACTGAGGTAAATATAAAACTACATACAATGTTAGAACCTTGGCGAACAGGGCGAGGGGAAACTTGCCCTGGGCCATTCTACCTTATCTATGTAGTTACTTGTGTAGCGAGTCCGAGGGGAAAAGTCCCGTGTGTAGGTGAGGAAGTCGAATGGACTTATATTTAATTTGCGGAAAGTATGCGCGCACAGTGCCAAAAATTGGGACGAGGACTGCGTTGTCCGTTACAAGTGACAAGCTGCTCGGAAACGAGGTGTTTGAACCGTCGTGGGAGCTTGTGCAAGGCGATGATTTCGCGGTGGGTTGAACGTAAGACCCATGTCTGCGCGAAATGATGACGGACCGGACAAAATCAGCGACGATGTTTAACGTACCTCCGTGGGAAATATCGGAGGTAGGCTATATCGTGCTGGTTTGGACAATGGACAAACATAGATTTAAAGACAGGGTCCGTGTGGCGAACGTGTGGCGCGAGAAGAAGAAGCGAACTGTGCCGCTCGATGCAGATTGTTCAAGTGCGAACAAAAAGGGTTTGATAAATATCTAGCAGTTAGTCAATCTGCATTCTGTGACGAACACACCATTGGCTAGATGGTGTGGGTCGGTGGATATGCTAGAGATGAACTACAAAATATATTATCATAAATGATGGGCGAAGATTAGGATTTTGAAATGACACTATTGTTTGTAATAATGTTCGATAATTGATTAATCAATAATTCTATAAAGGTCCTGAGCTGGTATAAGGTTGACAAGGTTGTAAGAATGAGTGGGACATTAAGGGGAAGATAGATAAGAGTCACCAAGGGTTGCTTGTAAGCAAGGCTCACGTGGTGGTTGGAATTCTTCGACGCCTGAATTACAGGGTGAATTTTGAGTCGATTAGGGAAAGAAATTATTTTTCGTGAGCCGTGCTTACAAGTAGGAGAGGTCATATACAAATAGGTATACAAAAGTTTAGGTGCTGGAGGTATATTTTTATAGATAAATTGATTATGAAAAATCTATTGTTAATAATAAAAATCGTAAAGCATTAATAGGTAGAATTCCAATTTTTTTTTTTTTAAGTTACGTTAAAATGGAAATTATTTAATTAAAATGACGATTGTTAAATTCTACTGGTAAGGTAACTAATTAAATGAGTTACAAATATCTAGATAAATAATATGGAGAATAAAATCATTGTTAATAGGCGTGGAGAAAATAAATGGAGCTAATTATGTAAATATTGGGACAATTTACAAGGAATGACTTATTTAAAGAATGAATGGTAGGAGTTAAAACAGTTACACTCACGAGTTATGTTGGTTTAGGGCGCAGGTAAGTTCATTGAGCTTTGGGAGAGTTCTGTCTGTGACACTGTGCGTACCAGTGTTGTACATAACAGTAGCGGCAGGGATATGGCGGAGTCTTGTCCATGATGGTGGGAGGTGTCCTGCTCTGGCAAGGAGATCGTTCTTGGGCAGGTCTAGTGCTGGAAGAAGTGGGCGGCAGCTTCATCTCCGTCGTAGGCGATCACTTCTTCAGGGTAACGGTTCAAAAGTTGGCGAGGAAGGGGTTGAGGGCTCGAAGAGGAGTGGTTACAGTTGAGTTGGGTTTGGTCGATCATCGTGGCTTGGCTTCTTGTTTCTTCATACTCCGGTATATGAGGGATTCGCTTCCCGGCCAGGTCTTATCCTGTCGACTTTCAATGTGACAATATAGTGGTAATAATGTGGTGAGGAGAGAAATATTCACACGACGAGTTGGAAGAGGAATCTGGAAGCCATCCGAGAGAGAGAGGTAGCGAGAGGGCTGTCCGCTGAACGACTGTCTTGTGTGGTCACCCCCCGACTACCAAAATAGTCCCCAGGTGTTGACGGGCGGGCCCCTTTTGCCGCCCCTTTGGAATGTCGTGATCTCTAAAGTGACGCCCTTTAGCTACCCATCTCTCTCTGGCTGATTCTAGGTTTTTTTTTTAATCCTGGAAGAGCATATATTATGACATATATATATATATGTCACATTCTGCTTATAAATTATTAGTAGATGTAAATTTTTACGCTGTTAGGAATTCTGTAAATATTTGTAACTATATAAAAGGCGCGTGATTGAAATAAATTTAGTCAGACGGTTGATTGTTCTCTCTTTCTTTACGCAAAACAATATCATCTGCATATTGGCGTGTTACATATATATATATATATTTTTTTTTTAATAGAGCTATATAATATAAAAATCAATTATATTTTCGTGAACTACATGTTGGACTTTACTAAGAACAATTTTTAAATATTTGAAGGACGTGGGGTGAATAATTGCATGTACTAGTGTTAATATATGAAAATACTACATTTAACTCAAGTAGTTATGCGTAGTTATTGCGACTTTGTACGCTCCGGAAATCCGGGTTACCTCAAGAGAGTTGGGCTTGTCAATTTTCAAAAAATAAATCGCTATCTGCTATATAAATTCGACTTGGGAAATACTGACTAGATGAACAATGAACCCAGTTAAACGTGCCCTAATTATCCTGGACTCAATGGCCACATTTCTATATACGGCACCAATCTGGGACAACTGAAGTCGGTCCAACAAACCCAGGATATTCTCCACCGACGTCTCTACCCAAGTTTACACCGGAAGTTTTACTGAATGTGTCTCTCGAAGCTCCTGTGGTCAAATTGACTTATGAATATTGACTCTGTAGTTTTATAATGGATAATTCTACACTCATGGGTAAATCTTAAGGAAGGTATAGCTTTTAGCATGTATATATCGGGACAATAACTCTGAGAGATATTTTAAATACAGTGACCTTTATTGAAGACACACGAGATAACCAAGTGTGAACGAAATTGCCCTTTTTTATGCCGAGAGAAAATTGCTCTATAAAAGCAAAAAGTCTTCTCTTCAGTTTATTTTGACGGGATCTTTGCTTTTATAAAATTACCTCTGCCTCCTTAAAAAACAGACGAACAAGGATTTTCCACTTCCTTAAGTTTTGTCAATGAGTTTAGAATGTCGTATATTGGGTTGTCTCACTTTTGGAAAAACCCTATTAAGAACAAATTAGAATGGGTTTTACTCTCTGTTTTGCTAAGATTCTGGACTCTAGAAGGTTTTTCTTTTCTAAAGAAATGGCAAGGTTTGTGTGTGCACTGCTCTTCAAAAATATATATTCCTGATATAATATGAATATATCAATAGAATACTCTATTTATGAAGGGGGGTCATGTAAAATATTGAACTCTTCTCACTACAGTCACTATATAAACATATAACATTTATGGCTGAGGACTTCCGACTCTCTAATCTTCCATTTCAAATAAAAAGAATCATTGAATAACTAAATATATTGTTACGTCGTACCCGGACGCTATTCGTGTTCTTTGTCTACTCAGTATGCCACAAAGATACACACGTGATTTCGAAGGGATGCAGCTAAAGTTAGCGCTTATTATGTCTCACTTAACAGAAGGAATACAATAAGTGGGACTTGCCTTCAACCTCCCCGTCAGAAGAATCCTTGGCGCCGTGTGGTCACTCTTGTGAAACCTACCGCTCCACACTATTACACCTCCAGCTTGGACTACATCGCCTTGTAGGTCGCTCCGATGTCAGGCTCTCCTGGCACAGTCTTGCAGGATCATTCACACGCCCGGAGGCAAGTCGCCACGTCTTCTCCTCGCCGAAGATATAACCAGACCCTGTCCTCCCCCACACAGGAATGCTGTTTTTGGCGCCTGCCACATGGCAGCTGAAGTCCACCCCTCTTTTCCCAACTTTACTCTGGAATCTTGGCCTTGTCATCCCTTTTACAATACTTTGGCTATTTTCGATCAACTTATTGGTGTAAAGACTTAAACTTAAACTGTGAGTTATGCGGAGATAAAATTTATATAGAATGTCCACGACACATAATAATAGTTTCATAGTTCCTGACATCAGGAGGGAAGACAGAAATTAGCAGCTTTACATATCTATTAACGAAACAAGTCAGAAATGTATAAGTTTCTATCTGATTCATTGACCGATGAGAGCATTGTCTATGTAGTATTCTGTGTTTAAAAAATATAGAATAGATCATCATCATATAAACAATATACGATGTATAATGTAAACAACGTGTTGATGTAAAAATATAAATATAAAGTGTAATAAATAATTTGTAATAATAACTTCATCTGGTGAGTAATGTTTAATTAAATAATAACTATACAACATAAATTGGCGACGAGAATTTGAAAATATAACTGTAGCCCTAAAAAAAAAAAACAAGTATGGCAGCCAACCTGACGCCACCGTTACCCATGAATATAAATGCAAGCAATTTATTTGCGGAATATAAGCAATGGATGGAATCCTATGCCATTTTTGAAATAGCATCTGGAATTTCAAAAAAATCGGATGAAATTAAGAGAGCAACTCTATTGCATTGTTTAGGGCCAAATGTACAGCGTATATTTTTCAACTTGCCAGATGAAAAGGAAAATTATGAACAAACTAAAATGGCTTTAGATAAATATTTCACACCTCATAAAAATGTGGTCACTGAGAGATTTAAATTTAGACAAAGAGTCCAGAAAGATGATGAATCGATCGACAACTACCTAATTTCTTTAAGAGAGCTTTCTAAATCTTGTGAATTTGGGAATTTAGAAGCTGATATGATAAGAGACCAAATAATTGAAAAATGTAACAACCAAAAACTTAAAGAAAAATTGTTGCAACAAGAAAATTTGACACTGTCAAAAACCATTGATATTGCTAGAATGTTAGAAATTTCTAGAAAAGAAATTAGACTTCTTGAACCTCAAAATGATCAAACACTAAATAGAGTTCAAAATAAACCTAAAAAGCACTATAATGCTAATAATTTCAACAAAGGTAGATTCACTAATCAAGGTACCCCATCATTTTCAGGTGCCTCAAAGCCTAAATGTTATCGCTGTGGATTAGATACACATTCAGCACAAGAATGTGGTGCTAAAAAAATGACTTGTTCATATTGCAATAAATTAGGACATCTTTTTAGAGCTTGCAGGAACCGCCCAAATCAAAATAATAATAAAAACCACAAAAGTTTCAATCAAACTAAAGTTAAGACCATACAAGAAGAAAATAAGACTGAAGTAGGTGAAAGTTCAGATGAATATACCTACTATACAGGTGCTGAAAATAAAGAAAAAGTGCAAATAGATGGTAGTGAAATAAATATGATAATTGATACAGGGAGTGATAGAACTTTCATAAGCTATAATAAGATGCTTGAATTATATGACCATAAAATTATGCCAAAATTACATGACACCACCCGAACCTTTTTTGCCTATGGTCAAGATAGACCTCTTCCATGTTATGGTTATTTCAATGCTGTGATTTCTTGGAAAGAAAATTCAATTTCAGAAGAAATTTATGTGATTGATAAAAAAGTTGAATCTTTGTTGGGAGGCAAGGCTAGTTTTGAACTAGGTATAATTAAAAGGATAAATCATGTAAATGAATCAATGTCTACTAATATAGAAACTCTTGTTCAAGAACATGAACATCTTTTCCATGGACTTGGAACTATAAAAGGCTATAGTCATAAAGTGACATTGAAAGACAACTATAGGCCCATTGCCCAGAGATGCCGTCGTATACCTTATGCAATGGTAGAAGCAGTAAATCAAGAGCTTGATAAGATGCTAGAGAATGGAATCATTGAAGAAGTGCATCAAGGTTCTGAATGGGTTTCTAACATAATAGTTGTTCCAAAAAGGGATAGTGAGGAAATTAGACTATGCATAGACCTTCGGGAAGTGAATAAAGCAATATTGAGAGAAAGACATCCAATTCCTACAATTGACAATATGTTACATGCCCTTAAAGGTGCTAAAGTATTTGCAAAGCTGGATGCAAAAAAAGGGTTTTGGCAGGTTGACTTAGACCCTCAATCAAGACCCCTTACAACTTTCATCACGCACCGTGGTTGTTACAGATTTTGTAAAGTTCCTTTTGGTCTATCAAGTGCTCCAGAGGCATATCAGAAAGGGATGGATTCAATTTTGCTTGATTTGAAAGGTGTAATTTGTTACTTGGACGATGTCGTTGTTTACGCCAAAGATAGACAAGAACTAGAAGAAAGGCTTAGAAAAGTCTTACAAAGATTTGATAAAGTAGGCATTAGGCTCAACAGGAATAAGTGCAAATTTGCCATGGAAGAATTGGATATTTTAGGTCACATTGTTAGTAGTGAAGGTATTAAACCTGATAATAGGAAAATAGAAGCAGTCTTAAATTTTCCAATACCAAAAAATATTGAGATGTTAAGGTCATTCTTAGGAACTTGTGGGTTTTTAAGAAAATTCATACCTAATTTTTCTAAATTGGCAGAACCTCTAAATAATTTGACTAGAAAAAATGTTAGGTGGAATTGGGATTTGAAAACAAATAAAGCATTTCAGGATCTTAAAGAGTCACTAACAAAAGAGCCATGCTTGGCATATTACAACTTGAACTCACCAACTGAATTAATCACAGATGCAAGCCCTATTGGTCTTGGAGCAGTATTAATACAAACACAAAAAATGGCATTAAAAGACCCATTGCATATGCCAGCAGATCCTTAACTAATACTGAAAAAAAATATTCACAAATAGAAAAAGAGACATTGGGATGTGTATGGGCAATTGAACATTTTAACACCTATATTTGGGGAAGGAAATTTGTGTTAAAAACAGATCACAAACCTCTAATCTATATGCTGAATCCTAAAAATGGAGCTGTTTTGCCTCCAAGAATTCAAAGATTGAGTTGGAGATTACAACCATATGACTTTGAAATTGAATTCATTCAAGGAAAGCAAAATATTGCAGATATATTTTCAAGACAACCTCTTTCTAACACAAGTGATGAAAAATGGCTGGAGGACTATGTTCATAAAGTCTTATCCATCACTTCTGAAGAGCTTCAAGCACTGTCTTTGAAAGAGATAAAAGTTTGTACAGAGCAAGATCCTTTGTTTCAAAAACTGAAAGAGATGGTTCAAAAGGGAGTTTGGCCATATCCTTTGAATGAAGAATTCAAATGTTTTTATAAGTTTAAAGATGAACTCTCAATTTTTGATAATCTTATCTTAAAAGGAAGTAGAATTTTGCTACCTTCAAAACTAATAAAGAGAGTCTTGAGAATTGCACATGAAACACATCAAGGAATGACAAGAACCAAACAACTGTTAAGAGAAAAATATTTTTAAATAAACATGGACTTTGACATTGAAAATTTGATTAGAAACTGTCCAATTTGTGTAAGGAATCAACCATTGATAAATGATCAACCATTGCAAATAGTTCCGTTACCATCAAAACCTTGGATGAAACTTGGAATTGACATAGTTGGTCCAATTGGCCATCATTATGTTTTAACAGTGATCGACTACTATTCTTCATATCCTGAAGCAATGATAATAGAAGACATTTCCAGCAAGACAATTATTGAAAAATTAATGGAGATTTTTGCAAGACATGGTTATCCACATGAAGTTGTAACAGATAATGGCTTACAGTTTGTAAGTACATCAATGGAAAGATTTTTAAAAGAATGTGGAATCAGGCACATCAAAGCCTCACCCTATTACCCAAAAAGTAATGGGAAGATAGAAAGATTCCATAGATTTCTAAAGAAACAATTCAATTCAAGTTCTGAAGAAGGGAAAGATTGGAAAGAAGATTTATCCAGAATTTTAATGTCTTACCGAACTACTCCAAACAGATCTACAGGAAAGACTCCAGCATTCCTATTATTTTCAAGAGAAATCAAAACTAAATTAAGCTCACTTGTTAATGATGCAGAAGAAGATGAATCCAACATCAAAGAATTCAATATGGTCTACAAAGAAAAAATGAAAACATATAATGATATAATTCGGAAAGCTAGTCCTCATAATTTTGAAATTGGAAATTTAGTTTATGTGGCAAATCCAAATAATGGAAAACTTGATTCAAATTTCAGATCAGAACATCATGTCATTCTTGAAAACACTTCAATAAATTCTTTTAAAATAGTCAACACTAAAAATGGGAAAATAATTCATAGAAATGCTAAACATTTGAAACATGTTCCTACTCAAGAGACCAATCAAGACATTTCTGACTTGATTCCAGAAGAGAGCCAGGAAAATCTTAGTTCAGATTCAACAAGAATTGAACACCTCAACTCTTCTGATGTACAAATACCAGATGATAATTCCTCAAACCAAGACAAGGACACTTCTTTAAACCGACCAAGTTCAAGTAGAACAGGGTCTACATTTAACCCAGTTGTTTCAGATAGACTTGATGCCGAGGCTCTTAACCAGTTGCCACCAGAGGTTTCTCCACCCTTGCCGACTACCAAGGAACCCGTGATCACCAGGAGTGGAAGAGTCGTCAAGCCATCATCAAGATATAAAGACATGATTCCTTTCATCTAAAGGAAGGAGGGAATGTAGTATTCTGTGTTTAAAAAATATAGAATAGATCATCATCATATAAACAATATACGATGTATAATGTAAACAACGTGTTGATGTAAAAATATAAATATAAAGTGTAATAAATAATTTGTAATAATAACTTCATCTGGTGAGTAATGTTTAATTAAATAATAACTATACAACAGTCTACTTGTACTACCTGTTCTACAGTTCAGCAGAAAAGAGGAGAATAGCATTAGAAAAAAATACTTGACTACAACCAATAGCTTTATACATGTCCAACAAAACTGTTTATAGTTGTGAAAAAGGTGAAAATATGCGATATTGTACTGGGATCAGGTGTTGAATTAAGAAAAAGGCACCTCCTTGATCGTGCAACTAAAAGTTGCTGATGGTCTGCACCATTTGTCGGGATTAATATCAACTATTTAATTATATTCCAGAATTAGCCAAAAATACTCTTTCTTGATTAATCAAGAAAAACTAACTACGAATGCGTTTCGGGTGTTTCGCGTTGAGGTACAGCTTGCACCACGTTGATGAGGACCAACTGCCCGAAACGCCTACGTGGTTAGCTTTTCTTGACTAATCAAAAGAATGGGTATTTTGGCCAATTCTGCAGTAAATAAAAACCAACGATTAGTGTAGATTAATTATGACAGATGACGTAAGCCATTAGCGACTTTTAGTTGCTGGCAACTTCAGGAGAGATTCCTTTTTTCTTAATTTGTTTATAGTTGAATGTCAGTTTTACTTTCGTTTTAGGTTGTTTAGTTTTAGTTTGAATCTTAATTTTATACTAATTTTCGTGTTTTACTTTGTTTTGATTTTTTGGTCTAAAGAAAGGAGTTCATCTATGAAATCTTGTCGAGTTTATTTAATGATAGTTATTGAGAGATAACATCTCCGTGTTGTCATACTTTCTATCATTCTTTGAATTTTTATTTCTTGGACTCCAGGACGAATCTAAGTAAGACGAAATGTCCTAAGAAAATGGCTTTTGCGGGTGTCGTCTTATTAAGAGATTGAAAATCGGATAAAAACCAAACGTCTCTCTAGTAGAAAAAAAAACATTGACCCAATAGAAAACAACGGTTATAGCGATGTAAAAGCGACAAGTTGAACGGCTGACAAATAAAGGACTTCAATCACAAGGGCCAGAACACTAAAGTGAATGCTCGAAGGTACCACGTCGTGTCGAAGAGAGTTAAGGCACCCTAGGGTAGAACCCATCAAGAAGAGGCCTAATGGAAAACCGAGGGTCAGGTACAAACTCCATAGGGACATGTCAATAAAAGAGGGGGGACAATGTAGGGGAGCATGTCTAGGGGTAATTGATATAAATACAGATTCTATGGAATCTTCCTACGTCCCTCCTTACACAATCTATAGTTTCATAGATTGAATTCTTTTGAGATGTTTCATCACTGCATGGTAGTTTCTGTTCTATTTTTCAACTGGGTAAATGACCCGGCTTCCCCCATGTTCTGCCCGATTGAATGTTTTCCCAATGAATATGAACCTTCTGATTCTATTTTCCTGCCAATATAAATTGATGTTTATTTATTCTTCCAAAACTACTGAATATCCATTTTAAAATTTTTCATATAGGTAACTGAATATATAGAGTAAAACATAAGTTATTCAAAGACTAAAATTATACAAATAACAAAGTTTTACATATGAAAAAAATAGTACAAATGTAGAATTGTGTACTAGGATAAGGTGCATAGATTAAGAAAAAAGGCATCTCCTTATCGTGAAATTAAAGATGCTGATGGCTTGCTTTCAGTTGCACGATAAGGGAATGCATTATTTTCTTCAATTTACATATATTTTCGACATATAGATTAAAATAATCATCACATACTAAATAGGAATGACCCAGCTTTGCTTGGCTTTTCCCCTAGTGAAGGTTTGCCAAGCGAATTTTTCTTTAACAATTATTTTTTATTATAATTTACTAGACGAATGACCCGGGCAACGCCCGGGTTTACACGATTAAATGTATTATTCAAACACATAAAACATAGGAAAATAAAACATAGCAAATATAGCAAGAGCCGTTATTTTAAACGGCGAATTAGATCAGTTATAGCAAAAAATGAAAATATATATGTGAATATGTGAAATAGTTATAAATTAGAAAACCTGTAAATATAGTTAGGGCTTGCATTGTAATTAAGAAAAAGCTTCTCGTCTAGAACGCTCAGGCGACCTGCCGGCAGCCAACGGGCGCGCACCGCCGGCAGGTCGCCTGAGCGTTCTAGAGGGCGCTGCTCGTGAGCTAAGTAGAATAATTTGAATAAATAGTTTTAATAATTGATTTATATATTTTTTAAAATAGCCTATCGTCATCCCCGTTATTTTTTACCTATGTATGGAAATTTTGGTTTGAATTAGTGAACTACTGCGAATTTGTATACCGGACATATACAAACCAACAAACATACAAACATTCATTTATATATATAGATATCATTATTACTCTAATTAGTAGTCATGAGTATTCCAATAATGAACTATTATAGACTATCATTGTTTTTTTAAAGTTATATAATTTAGGAATGTGTGTGAAAATAATATACAAGCATAATCAATAATATGTGTTAAAGAATTCTCCGTTGGGTAAACCTTCACTCCGGAAGAACACGAGAAAATCAGGGTCAAAATATAAAATTGTAAATTTTAATTTGATAGCAGCATTTTATACCTAAACACTCGGGGGGAAAATTGCATACGGCTAGATGAAAACGCTATAAAATAATTAAAATTTGTCAAAACAGTATTTTTGTGCAAAATCTACTCCAGAGAAAGAGAGAGCAGAATCCTAACCTCAAAGCGATGTTGATGCTTAAAGATAATGAATTAATACCATTATCATTATCTTTAATATCTATGAGAAATGTTATACCCCGTCGAACTTGGATAATTCTAAGCCCAAGGGAAAAAAATGAATCATCCAAAAATTCCAATTAAAAACAGATATTCTATTTATAGGAAGTTCTAGGGACCAAGATAAATATTCGAAAGATTTTTATTAAAGACCTTCTATTATCCAAGTTCTACTGTATTTATTTATTTATTTTTTTGACGAAATAAAAATAATAAAATTACCAAATCTAATTTTTCTAAAGATACATTTTTGATCCCTACTTGAAAACCATTGTAAACTTTTGCATAAATAAATCCTTTATATCTATAAAAATGAAATCCAAAATCGATGCTTGTTATCGCGTTGCGCAAATTCTACAGAATCAATCATTATGAAATTTCGCATGTGGGTAGCCGAAGATTTCGTTTAACATATAGGCTATTCAGAAAACTACAAAGGTTAATGTGTTTTTTGGTTTGCATACTGCAATGATGGTGGTGATGTCTTGTCCAAAAAAAAAAACGCATTCAACAGGATTCGAAAAAAAAAAAAAACGAGCCTGCCAGGATTCGAACCTGGAATCTTCTGATCCGTAGTCAGACGCGTTATCCGTTGCGCCACAGGCCCATAAAAAAGATGCGCCGCCCGGGAAACTTCAATGATAAAAGTGATGAAATCTAATTCAATAAATTTTATAATTGCAGTAAGGTCTGTAGATATAAAAAAAGACATTTCCAAAAAGAATTTGTTTCAGATAATAAGAGGTATAATCATAATAAATAATATTTGTCAATGCATTATATGCATTGTGATTTAGGGCCGTTTTTTAATCAAGATTACTACATTGATATTTTGCGACGTTTTAGATAGGCAGTGCTTCGGAAAAATACTGAAAAATGGCGACAGAAAAGTTGGCTCTTGCGTCATGACAATGTCACATACGGCCGTCACTGTGCAACTTTATTTGGCTAAACACGGAAACTGCCAAAGCCTCCATATTCTCCTGACCTTGCTCCTATCTACCTCTGATATAAAAACGTCTAAAACTGAATAGAGGAACTATTCATTAACTGAAATAGAGGAAATTTGAAGAATATTTTGAGAAATTTAAAAAGTTAGAGGATTTTTTGAGGTGTTTTAATACTTGTAAAAAAACTCATAATTTTTAAATGTTGTAAATTAATTTTAGCATTTCTGTAAAATAATTAATTCCACGTTGTAAATTATAGCAATTTATATTTCTTTTTCAATAGATGCTTTGTATTACATCCCATTTATACAACACCTGTTTTACGTTGAGAAATTGTCCACAACCTGGACCTTACTAAAAATGTTTATAGCAATATGCGCCCAGCAGTCTATTTAAGACTTCCAGATTGAAAAACCCGACCACGTTTAAAAGAGACGGAATCTATTAAAGTAACGAGTCGAAAATAAGACGTCGTTTTTTTTTTCTAATTTCAAAAATGTTTGTATTGATTAGGTTCAAGAGATTTCAAGAATAATTGGATAAATTTGTAGAGAGATTGAAAAAAATATATATATTTAGACGTTATTTAATCATCTGTATTTTTTTTAGAAAAATGTTTTTTTTTTCGAATTTAAATCTAAAATAATGTAAGTAAAATATAAAATTGGAAACTATTATAGACGCGTATGATTCTTTTTAAAATTAAACAATTTCTACTGCCGTTACTGCAATGGAAGAATAAATGAGAGGGCCTGGCTCATCAGTGGTGAACCCTCCCAACGGTTTCGCCAGTTTAATTATGGTAGATTAAGCTGGGGAAACCTCTGGGAGGATTCACCACTGATGAGCCAGGCCCTCTCATTTATTTTTCCATTGCAGTAAGGGCAGTAGAAATTGTTTAATTTTAAAAAGAATCATACGTGTCTATAATAGTTTCGAATTTTGATAACAGATGGCGCATTAATGCATCAAAATATAAAATAATGATAATGCAAGTACTTGTATCATATCGGATTCAAAGAGAAGTGGAATTCAAGACTTAGAATTTATAGTCGTGTGGCTTGGAGTTACGGTGTAAAGATACTGTACAAGATATGTACAAGTGTAACAACCGACATCATCCAATGACTAGCCACCATGACGTGGGATAAACAAGCGATAAGACATTTTGTTTGATCCCTTCCTTTTATCGATTCCTTTTATTCCTTATTCCCCAATCGATAGATGACTGTAGATTTCTATTTTATTAATTGAAGTAATGCTAAGACACAAACTCTCTGCATTGCGTTTCTCTTTTCATTTATTAATAAAGAAGCTTAGCTTTTTGAATTTTACATAACTCTTTTACATAAATTCTAATGTAAAAATATTTTTAAAAAAAATAAAAAGATCAGGTGTTGATATCAAAAATAAAAAAGGCATATCCTGACTATCTGAAAAGCACATGTGCTCCTGGTCAGAATATGCCTTTTTTGTTTTTAATATACTCTAATGCTAAAAGAGATTCTTGAATATAAATAAAATAAGAGATCATACTTTCTGATATTTTCTGCAAAATTTTGCCATTAAAACAATCTATTTCATGATATTTTATAGCTATTTAAGGAGAGAGTGGTGGTCTTAGGTTCTTTACCGAATTTCGGTCATTATAGCATATTTGACAAAATGTATATTTATATATAGTAGAACCTCTATGAGAGGACACCTCTCTACAAAGGACAGTTTTCATCACCCTAATAGCAATTTTGACTGATTTGCGACTCTCCGGTAAAAGGACACATCTCTCCCTAAAGGACATTTTGACTTTATAACTAAGTTAAAAGGCTAATTTGTTCACTTTCCTTTTAATCTCTATTTTATTGTGAAAAAAAAATTGAAAATCTTAAAGAAATATTTTTTTTTTTCATTTTTTATTATCACAATTTTAAAACTATAATTATGATATCAAGAGAAATATATTATAAAATTCACACAAAGAAACATTTTTGAAGATATATACATTTTAGAAACGCGCAGGTTGAAAGACGTCATCACGAGACATAAAACATAAACTCATAAACCATTTTTGAAGTTCATTTGTTAGTTGTAAGTTGATGTGGAAAACATATAGCTATATCATGGGAGGAAAAATTAATGGAAGGGCCTGGCTCATCAGTGGTGAACCCTCCCAGGGGTTTCGCCAGTTTAATCTACCATACCGCTGTTATATTGCATTTTTGGAACTTCCTTTTATAGTGATACTGATGCTAGATTCTTGGAATGGGTATTTTAGATGAACTATGGACATAAGCTTAGAGGACAGCAGAATTACATATAAATATAAATATATAATATGCTTCGAGCAATCGTTCTTCCGCAAATATCAATTTGCGCTTTTATTCGAACAATTATATTATGATGCATTAGCGCGCCATCTGTTATCAAAATACGAAACTATTTTAGACGCGTATGATTCTTTTAAAAATAAAACAATTTCTACTGGCCTTACTGCAATGGAAAAATTAATGGGAGGGCCTGGCTCATATATAGCAATATCAACCAATAATGGAAACTTTATTTATTTTAAATATTCTTCCCTGATTTTTACATTCTGATTTAATCAATAAGGAAAGCTCGAGAAATAAAAGAAATTAGAAAAGAAACCAAATCCTTGATTAGTTCTATCAGAACTACTTATTTTATTAAAAGATAAAATCGTAATAATAAAAAAAGAATCCCAAGTCTGTGTTTGAGACAAGTTTGTCTTTCTTTCCACAAATTATATAGTAAAGAAGTATAGTAAAGAAGGACGTCTTCAATATTGTCTTTTACCTGGAATTGTCAACTTTCCTATCTTCTAAGGATATCACTCGTTCATTAATCTCAATATTCTAGCTATGATCATTCAATAATTTCAACTTTCTCCAACATGATAAAGCTGTTGTATATATCTTATATTCCGAGTGGATTTGGAGAGAATAAAGAAAAGTAATATTGATTATTAAGTGAATGTTTAGTTTGTCGAATGCAAATTTTACTTACTAAAAAAAAAGGAAGAATGATTTTGAATTATTAGCAAATATGCTTACTTTATTTAAACAAATTCAACTATATAATATTTTTGGCAAATGAGGTTATTAGAAAAAACACATTTAACCAATCCAAAATAAAAAACAAATCTATATATACAAATATAACATATATATTTTTTAAGTTCAACTAATTAAATGTTCCCACAGAGCATGTGAGTCAGATCACAAGTAAATAGGCGCTAACTGTAAGAAGATAAGTTTCTCTTTGTTTATTATGTTATAAGTTTTATTTTGTTCTCTCTCTCTTGTAAATCTATGATGTTTGATCAATCTTCTTGGAATCAGTATCTTTAAAAGTCTAAGCAAAAGCAACAGAAACTATATATTAGTAAATTAAATTTTTATTGCCCTCTATCGTTGAAATTTTACACAAATAAATTTACTGGCAGAGATTTAAAAATTTGAAATTTATATGTATGTACCTCTACAGACCTATAAGCTTATGTCCATAGTTCACTAAACACCATTTAGCTGCCTTCCATAGAAAATACAGGGTATATAACAAAACCAATCCAATACAATAGTAGAGCGGTCTAGAGATTAATTTGGCGAAACCGCTGAGAGGGTTCACTACTGATGAGCCAAGCCCTCTCATTCATTAAATCATATCATTGCAGTAAGGTCTGTAGAGATTTAAAAAATAAAAAAGAAACGCATTGCCAGTAAATTTATTTGTGTAAAATTTTAGAAACTATATATTTTAGACCTCTATAAACTATGGTCTATATAACATTCTATCTTTAGATAATAAAAAGGCATATATTGGAATAAATAAAAGATTTATTTGCCAATATTTCGGTTGGCTGAATGCCAAACTTTGTCAAGGCATTACATTTTGTATAAACTTTTTATATAAATATAATTCAGCCAACCGAAATATTGGCAAATTAATATTTTATTCAATTCAATATATGCCTTTTTATTATCTAAATAATTAAATATGGATTGCTCTATATTCATAACATTCTATATTTTCTTTGTGAGAGCACATCTCTGGAATGGGACATGAAACCTAGCAGTTTATTAACATGGTTGAAACAAGACTTATCTTGAATCCTATGGACACTTCACTCGAAGAGACAAGATAGAGGCAACAAGCGGTCCACTTAGGAAAAGATGGACGCATCAAATAGGCCATTGTTGGACTGATTTAAGCAAGATAGACTGCCCGTCAATGATAGTAGTGAATGTGGTTAAGTCCTAAGACATGAGGAGACTTCCAGTTTACGAGAGAGAAGATTATTTCTTTCCTCAAGTCTGGTTTAGATTTGAAGCAATGAGTACATTTTTACACCATTCATATTTATTTCATTATCTCCAATTTCATAAACAGTAGAACCTCCCTTTAGCAGACACCTCTCTACAAAGGACAGTTTTCATTTGCAAAATTATCATTTTTACAATTTATAAACTCTCCGATAAGAAGACACCTCTCCCTAAAGGACACTTTGGCTCTGTAATTAGGTGTCGTGTACAGGGAGTTAGTTCTACTGTATATTCGGTTATCTAGAAAGAAGAAAAGTATTCTGGATTTTAATAGGTTTGATAGTAATCCCAATCCAACTATAATCCTTCAGATAACTTTGGTCTCTATGATAATCATACAGGGAAGGGGGTAAATGTTGATCTTTGTTCCTTGTTTAAAAATCAATCAGAGATACGCGAGTGTACAGTAAATACTCCCATAAGCGACCATCTTTGTAGAAAATAAATTTATTTGAACTAATCAAACTTCCAATGAGAACTTTACCTTCAGAAGAAACCAGCTTAATACAGTAGAACTTGGATAATTCGAACCCCAAGGGACCATAAAAAAAATTCGAATTATCCAAAAATTCGAATTAAAAACGGAAATTTTATTTATTTCAAATTCTAGGGACCAAGATAAATATTCGAATTAAAGAGGTTTTCGAATTAAAGAAGTTCGAATTTTTTTTTTTTTTTTTATCCAAGTTCTACTGTATGTTATTTAAGTCCAGTTAAGTTCTAATGTGAAAATTCGAAACTATTATAGACGCGTATGCTTCTCTTTAAAATAAAATAATTTTTGCTGCCCTTGCTGCAATGGGAAAATTATTGGGAGGGCCTGGCTCAATTTTTCCATTGCAATAAGGCCAGTAGAAATTGTTTACTTTTTAAAAGAATCATACGCGTCTATAATAATTTCTAATTTTCATAACAGATGGCGCGCTAATGCATCATAATATAATTGTTATAATAAAAGTTCTAATATATTTGAACTTTTTGTCGATTCTTATGACTAAGCCAGATGAATAAAATGTTTAGGACAAATCAGACATTTTCATCATCTATCTATCATACCCACAGATAGGTTTCTTGCGGTGTTATAGAAACCTGATTGAATAGTTTTATACTTTCACCCATACCTCGTAGAGACTGTGTGCTGTTTACTAGGATCTCAATGTTCAGGAAAGTAAGGTTCACTTTGAGACATTTGTTTGTTCCAAAATCACTTTACCGCTTAAAAAGAGCAACCAAATTTATGACAATTGTAACAATGACTAATATGTGAAGGTTATTCACATATTAAACAAAATGTAAACGCGGGATTCGATCCCGGTTCATTTCGAGGGTGTTACTCACTCGTCCACCGACTTTATATGAAATTTGTTTACCAATATGTTATGTGTGCGCGCAATTTTAAGATTGAACATTTTATCATGCCAATACGATTATTTTAAATAAAATTAAATTGGTTCTTTAAAAACATGGTTTTAAATCATTTTTTTTATTCTCATATTTTATGCAAATAAGGTGTGAGTTGAGAAAAATAACATTTTATTTGTCATCATGACTTCCGTTTATGCAATTCTTAGAAAATACTTATTACAATAACATTGCTTATTACAGGTACTATTACTATTATTCCTGCATGTACCCTACATTTCTGTATGCTTGGAGAATCTGTATAAGACTAAAAGGTCTTAATAAAGCTTTTTGTTCTTATTGTTGAAAATACTGGTTACAATAATCTTATTTTCTGTGTTTACATATCTGCTTGAACTTACTGAAGTTTACAATTGTTTTATAGTTGAAATCTACTTACTTTAATTGTGAAAAAAAGTACAAAAGTTGTACTGGGTTCACTGAATAAATTAAGAAAAATAAACTGAAAGTTGTAGATAAACGAAGATTATTTTTATATTTGTAAACGATTTATTTATTTTTCTACGAAAAGAGAGATCCACACAAAGTAAAGTACATAAGCAAGGGTTACCTTATTTACATGGTCATCTTGAGGTAGTCATCATAGGAAAGGGTAATCTTTGATGTCCGGAACCTCCAAACTGTGATTTTATCAGCATATAGAGTACCGTTGTAACTTGCCTTTTTCGCTAGATCATACATGGTCTGTTCCTTGGTTAGGTTGTGTTCCGTCATGACTTCAGGGAGATAGAGGGCTTCGTGGTATTCGTCAATAATCAATCTCACACCGTGGACTCCGATCTCCCAGTCATCCCAAGTCTTACACAGTTCCCATCCTCCTAGTATGGACACTGACAGATTGAGTTGAGACAGTTCTTGCAAACGTGTCACTGGCTTAAACCGTCTATCCCGTAGAAGACAGTTTTCAGATGATTTTTTAAGATTTTCGTGTAAAGGATAAACTTCTATGCATCCAATACAACCGCGAAGTTCTCCGTTCTTCTTTGTCAGTGTCACAAATACACCGTAAGGCTCGTTGGGGAAGCCTGGAGTCGGGAGGTGACTTCGAGCTCGCACACATTGCTCCATGACAGAGAAGCAGTAAGCTGCCATTTCAACTGATGCCTCTACCATCGCCATTTTAATAGTTTTACTGAATTTGTTATTAGAGATATATATATATAACCCTGGAGCGCAGAGCACTTGACTTTAAAGATATGTGTTTTGATGTATTAAAGGTATATATAGAAAGATATGTGAGACAACTATTCTTAAATGTGATAATTATTATTTTCTTTGATTAGTTTTAATAAATTTTAAATCTGTGTGTTTCAATTAATTTTTACCAGAAATATATCTATATATTTTTGAAAATAGAGCAATCCATAATTTAATTTAAATATATATATAAATGATTGTATGTGTGTGTGTGTCTGCCCTTTATGCCTGACCAAACCACTCATTGGAACGCCATGAAACTTTGGGAGGTTATTTAGTATAGTACTGGGAAGGTTTTTGAAAAATAATTTCTTGAATATCTTGAATATCCTTAGAGTTATTTGCAGATTTGTAGATTTAACTCGAAAGCAGCGCCCCCATTGCGACGATGATAACAAGTTATTTTATCTATATGTTTTATTATCACTAAGTTTATTATCTTAAAGATTATTTATCAAAAGTAAGATTTTCTACCTATAAATTGCGCACAAGTCAAAGTTAGTTATTGAGTATTTTTCAAGGGACCGGGAAAGTTTTTTCACTAGATAAAACGATGATTTTGTAATGTAGAAAATTAGGAAAGACAAAATTCAGGATGACACGGCAATTTATTTGAGACAAGAATAATGATACAATTCCAAGGCAAGATACTATTCCTTTAACTTCCAATTACCGAGGGAACCAATTAATATTGATTTTATTCAACTTATTCAAGGGACCGGGAAAAAATGTTCACTTTATCGAGAGATTCAAATTTACGAGTTTCAAATTATCAAAATATATCTTTTTTTATAAGTTTATAGAGAATTGTTTTAACAAATGTTCGTTAGACAAACCTTTACTCGGGTGAAACCCGGGCGAAGCCGGGTACATCCGCTAGTATTTAATAAACTATACAATGTTGAAGATATATAATGGAACAGCGTTTTTATAATGTCATAGAGAGAGAGAAGTTACATTGCCAAATAAGTAATTAAATTGTTAAAAAGGATCTGATAATTGAAATAAAACGATATTCCAATAGAGTATCATGCAGGTAGACAGGATTGAGAGTTATTTATAACAGTTAAAATGGCATGTCTGAGGAAAGCAGTAAGGAAAGGTATACAGATACAGTAGAACCTCAACATAGAGACTGCCTAAAATAAGCTAAACATACTTTTCCCAGAGTTGGTCTCTGATAAAATTATCTCTCATGTCTGAACCTCTGATGAGAGGCCACCTCCAAAGCTTCTTGCCATGAATATTCGGTTTGGCCGTTGAAGTTGATGCATGACCTGGCTTACCCCACGAATTTCTGCGCTTTGGGCTGCCGTAGTGAATCCACTTTTCGTCCCCCGTCACGATTCGATGCAAAAAAAAACCTTTCGATTTTGTATTTTGAGCAGTAGTTCGCACGTGCAAATACGGCGCTCGATGTTTCCTGACTTGAGTTCATATGGAACTCAATTTCCTTGTTTTTGCACCATACCCATGACCTTGAGACGGTTCGAAATAGCTTGTTGAGTCACTCCCAAGGTTTCAGCGAGCTCCTCTTGAGTTTGGATTGAATCTTCGTTCAATAAAGCCTCCAACTCAGCGTTCGAACTTTATTGGCCTCCCTCCGCGTTCTTTGTCTCTGGTGTCAAAATCGCCACTTTTGAAACGCCGAAACCAGTACTCACATGCTTTTATTGATAGAGCATGTTCCCCATATGCCTCACACAGCAATCGATGTCCATCAGCTGCACTTTTCTTCAAATTAAAACAAAAAAGCAGCGCTTCCCGCAAAATCTGTTTTGTTGGCACAAAGGTTGACATGGTTAGAGCACAAAAAAATGTTCCTTACACTTGAGTGAAAAGACTCCTTCTGATTTTTTTGGGGAGATGATGAAGCCTTAACATGAAACCTTTACAAGGTCCGATGCTATTTATATAATATTTGTTGTGGCTTCTTTTGCAAATCCCTCAAAACCTATTTGTACTCCTAATAGTTTAGTGTACAATGGTTGCTGTTATATATGGTGTATCTTTCGAGATAATTGACAATTTGTACCTACCATTGGTTATAAGTTTTTTTTATTAAGGTCTAGTGTACAATGTTTGCTATGTTATTTATGGTGTATATTTCTTGATATTTTACCATTTGTACCTACCATTGGTTAGATGTCCTACATATAGGTCTAGTGTACAATGATTGTTATGGTGTTGATGACGTACCTTTCTAGGTATTTGACCATTTGTACGTACCAATAAATAGAGGTCCTTTATATAGGTTTAGTGTACAATGGTTGCTATGTTATATATGGCGCATCTTTCGAGATATTTAACGATTTGTACCTACCATTTGTTATATTATCTTTATAAAGATATAGTGCACAATGGTTGTTATGGTATTTATGGTGTATATCTTTCGAAGTCTTTGAATATTTGTAACTACCATTGGTGTTAGATGTCATTCACATAGGTTTAGTGTACAATGGTTGCTATGTTATATATGGTGCATCTTTCGAGATATTTAACGATTTGTACCTACCATTTGTTATATTATCTTTATATAGATATAGTGCACAATGGTTGTTATGGTATTTATGGTGTATATCTTTCGAAGTCTTTGAATATTTGTAACTACCATTGGTGTTAGATGTCATTCACATAGGTTTAGTGTACAATGGTTGCTATGTTATATATGGTGCATCTTTCGAGAGTTTTGACCATTAGTACCGACCAATGGTTTAAGGTCCTTCATATGGTCTAGTGTACAATGGTTGCCATGGTAATTATGTTGTACCCTTCGAGATATTTGAATATTTGTACCTTCCGTTGGAAAGCGGGCTTTCATATAGGTCTAATGTACAATGGTTGCTTGGTTAATATTATTTTCCTTTCGAGATATATGACCATTTGTACCTACCATTGGATATAGGTCTTTTATATGGTTCTAGTTTACAATGGGTGCTATGGTATTTATGTTGACCTGTCCAGATATTTGACTATATGTACCTACTAGTGGTGAGAGGTCCTTTATATAGGTCAAGTGTACAATGGTTGCTATGATTTTAATGGTGTAACCTTTCTGATATTTGATCATTTGTACCTACCATTGGTTAGAGGTCTTTCATATAGGTCTAGTCTAGAATGGTTGCTATGGTATCTATGGTGGACCTTTCGAGAAATTTGACCATTTATCATAGCAACCATTGTACACTTGACCTATATAAAGGACCTCTACCCAATAGTAGGTGCAAATAGTGCCTTTGGATAGAGGTACTTTATATAGGTATAGTGTACAATGGTTTCTGAATCTCTGGTAGAGCGCCATCTAGCGAATAAAATTGTAACTAAAATTAGTTTCGAATCTTTTATTAGTTTCTATAAATATTTCCCATTGCATCCTGAACACAATAGTGTTTACCGCATTGCTCTAGCGCAAATATTCGAGGAGTTATTAATTTTTAAAGTTGCGCAAGACTTTTGGATCACCTGTATATGCATATTGTAAAGTCTTGTATATATAATCGTAAAGTCTCTCATGAGAGACCACTAAAAACGTGTTTAAACTGGTCCCATTTGGAGGTGGCCTCTCATCAGAGATTCTGCCAGACATGAGAGATAATTTTATCAGAGACCAACTCTGGGAAAAGTTTGTTTAGCCACATTTTAGGCAGTCTCTATGTTGAGGTTCTACTGTATCTGTATACCTTTCCTTACTGCCTTCCTCAGACATGTCATTTTAACTGTTATAGATAACTCTCAATCCTGTCTACCTGCATGATACTCTAGTATAATATCGTTTTATTTCAATCATCAGATCCTTTTTAACAATTTAATTACTTATTCGGTAATGTAACTTCTCTCTCTCTCTTTGACATTATAAAAACTCTGTTTCATTATATATCTTCAACATTGTATCGTTTATTAAATACTAGCGGATGTACCCGGCTTCGCCCGGGTTTTACTCGAGTAAAGGTTTGTCTAACGAACATTTGTTAAAACAATTCTCTATAAACTTATTTTAAAAAAGGATATATTTTGATAATTTGAAACTCGTAAATTTGAATCTCTCGATAAAGTGAACATTTTTTCCCGGTCCCTTGAAAAATACTCGATAAGTTGAATAAAATCAATATTAATTGGTTCCCTCGGTAATTGGAAGTTAAAGGAATAGTATCTTGCCTTGGAATTGTATCATTACTAGCCGAATGACCCGGGCAACGCCCGGGGTTTACCCGATTAAATGCTTTTATTCAAATACTATTCGTTACAATTATAAATTGGCGCCGTGGATGTCATTCTTGTATAATATATAAATGAGTTTTAAAAATTGTAAAAAAAAAAAATGCATCGGCCGGGAATCGAACCGGGGGCGCACGCGTGGCAGGCGAGCATTCCACCACTGAACCAAAAGCAAACGGTGACAGAATTAAGAATGCATGACGATGATAACTGTATATTATCCGTGACAGAGTGGCCGATGAGGAAAGACAGTCGTGACTATATATAGTAATAATCCAAACTGTACCTTATCATGGATGTGGTCTTGTTACCTTGTGTTTATAATCTATAATCCAAACTGTACCTTATCATGGATGTGGTCTTGTTACCTTGTGTTTATAATCTATAATCTAAACTGTACCTTATCATGGATGTGGTCTTATTACCTTGTGTTTATAATCTATAATCCAAACTGTACCTTATCATGGATGTGGTCTTGTTACCTTGTGTTTATAATCAATAATCCAAACTGTACCTTATCATGGATGTGGTCTTGTTACCTTGTGTTTATAATCTATAATCCAAACTGTACCTTATCATGGATGTGGTCTTATTACCTTGTGTTTATAATCTATAATCCAAACTGTACCTTATTATGGATGTGGTCTTGTTACCTTGTGTTTATAATCTATAATCCAAACTGTACCTTATCATGGATGTGGTCTTGTTACCTTGTGTTTATAATCTATCATTCAAATTGTGCCTTATCATGGATGTGGTCTTATTACCTTGTGTTTATAATCTATAATCCAAACTGTACCTTATCATGGATGTGGTCTTATTACCTTGTGTTTATAATCTACAACGCCCGGGGTTTACCCGATTAAATGCTTTTATTCAAATACTATTGGTTACAATTATAAATTGGCTCCGTGGATGTCATTCTTGTATCTTCTATATTAATAAAATGCAAATTTCATAAGTGTACATCACTAAAAACTTTCGTTACAATGCATCAATTTCAACCAAATTTTCAACATTTATGTAAAACGAGATGGAGCAGGTTTTGCTTAACATCAAAATATTTTTCCCTAACATTAACATGCGTAACTTCGCTGTTATCGATTAAATACAAAAAAAAATCAACAGAGTTAATTTTATTTATATATAAATACAAAATTAAATTTCAACAGAGTTAATTTTTTTACATACTAGCTAATAATCTCAATCTAAAAAAATATTCAAAACAAGCAATTTTAAGATAACACCATATTGCGATTTCACCGCCACTCTGTGTTGTGACGACGATCTAAGTTCTATAGAGGTAGTCGATCACCTCTATTCTTGGTCGGCGGGGTTGAAGGTTCAAAATTAAGGTGTCGCTGCTTATAACACTTTTAAAATATACGACGAAAACAGGAGGGAAAATTATATTTATTACAATTTAAGAAAATAAGTAAAGTATTATTTAATTAATTATATATTTAAATATTTACACTAAAAGAATCGGAGATCAGGGCAAATTCTAGCGTTCGAAAGTTGTTTACAGGTTCTTCTGTTATTGTTTTCTCATTTTTGCCGCTGCATCCCCGTAGCCGCTTCCGCCGGCCTCCCATTGGCTGCTTCGGACGGCTTCTTTTCCAACATTTCTCCCACCTTTGAGTTGGCGTCTCGACGACTCAAACATGGAAAGGAAAAGTTCAGTAGATCCAATCGGTTGGGTCTCTTGATGGGCCGTCCGTAACTTGACACAACATTCGGGGTTTCAATGTGATGTTGCTCTTGTTGTGAAGTCAAAGGGTCCTCTTCAGTTGTCAATCGAACTTCTTGTGTGGGAGATCGCTCCGTTAGAGGGTCTCGACATCTTATCTCGGGCGTTATCTCTAAATTGTAGAGTTTTTGAATAGGTCGTATTTTATCACCTGATGAAGTTTTCACTTTCGCAACCCTCACAAGTCCATCTTTTCCTGGATAGAGTTGGATTATTCTGGCTAACGGCCAGTGTAGTCTCTTTAAACTCTCTTGTCCAATGAGCACCCTGTCTCCCACCTTGAATGGTATGGTAGTCTTCAGGCGTCTCGTTTCTTGTCTCAGGAATCCAAAATATTCGATACGAAATCGTTCTCTAAGATCTTCTCGTACACGTTTGATATATTGATATTTGTGGGAGAGGATCTGGTTATCAATCAAGTCCAGGTCTGGAACGCCAACCTCTCTGACCTCATGTAAGAACAACGAAGGTGTCAATGGAACGAGATCCTCACTTTTTTCAGTTAGGTAGGTCAGTGGGCGTGTGTTCATCAAGATTTCGACGTCACACATTACCGTGGAAAGTTCTTCATATCCCAAGGAGGTTTGACCGAGAATCCTAAAGAGCAATTGTTTCATCATTCCAATCAAACGCTCCCACCATCCACCCCACCAAGGAGCACCAGGCGGTATGAATTTCCAGGTGATGTTTTTCAATGTGGGATCACACTTTAATCTCGAAAAATCAATCTTCTTTAAAGTATTAGCCATGCCTCTGAAATTAGTCCCATTATCCGAATACACAATCAATGGTCGGCCTCTTCGAGCAATAAATCGGCGGAAAGCTTGGAGAAAGGCTTCCATAGACAAAGATGTCACAAGTTTCAGATGAACTCCTCCTATTTCGAAAACTGCAGCATCTCGGTCTTCTTCCTTTATTCCAATTTGTAAAAATGCTTTCTCAATATCGGAAGAGACACCAACTTCATATTTCCGGAATTTATTTAAAGGTCTTGGTATAATTTCTATCAAATTGGGTCCCTTATCCAGACAGTCATTCAGGGAAAGTTTATCTCTCTTCCGGGCCGACGCATTAAATACTGGCCTTATTTTAGAAGTTTGACTGTTTCTTTTATACACTGGTCGATGTGGCAGGTTGTGTACACCATCTAGTTTATCCTCTCTGGCATACTCGATTATCCCCTGATTCATCCAGTCTTCAAAGATTTGTCCATACTCTTTCATGTCTCCAACTTCTTCAAGTTTTCTTCTTACAGAACTTAGTTGGTTTTCGGCTAGGTCTCTATTCGAAGGAATCCTTTCTTTGTCTTGCACTCAGGGTAGAGCTACCTCATAGCGCCCCTCAATATCTCGCGTCATGGTGTGGGCGAAATGTTCCTCCATTTCAGCTTGTAGTGACTGATTCTTCTTCTCAACCTCCGCGTCAGAGACTCCAATTGCATCTAATTTCCACAAGTTTTCTAGATCCAAAGATAGAAGTGTGGTCACGCAAAGGGAGCTGGTGTCATCTCTCACCTCCGTTGGAGGAATCTTTCCCATCACAGTCCATCCTAGTTTGGTACGGATTGCCACCAGTCCAGATGAGATTCTTCTCTGAGCATCGGTTAGCAATCTCCCGGCGATGTCCGCCCCTATAAGGACTTCTATACGGTCTCTCATCAAATCAGACACGTCGAGTTCTTCACTCCCTTCTAAAAATGATCTTGGGCACACCGGAGGTATGCTTCCACAGATAAGGGGTTGACCTAGTGCTTCAAACTCACAGCGATAGGAATTATTGATGTCAGATAAATGAATGGTATAGACCTCATGTTCAACTACGTCGGTACTCGATCCTCCAAACAAGGAATGCCGGAAGAACTCTCTCCTTGATTGTTCGTATTCCATTTCCATTGCTGTGCTATGTAAAATATATGATCTTTGGGATCTGGTGTCTATTATAGCCCGTGCCGTCTTCTCCGTTCTGTTCCCTTTGAGGGTCACTCTCAAAGTAGGTAACAAGACGTCTGGGGAGGTTGATAAGTTGGCGAGAGTTTCATCTTGCACCGTTGGAGACTTAGAAGATCCACCTCGATCTAAAATCCGTTTTGTGCACATGACATCCAGGTGGGAAGACATGTTGCAGGTCGAACAACGGACTACATTTCTGCAAAATTTACTTAAATGAGAAGGCCGAAGACATTTATAACAAACGACCTTTTTCCTCATGAGTGATCTCTTTTCGTCTAAACTCATATTAGCTGCAAAGTCACACTTAGGGCTTCCATGGTTGTCTTTACCACAAAATACACATTCATTCGATTTGTGAACTGAATTCAAAAGTTCTGAAGCTGTCGCAATTGGTTTTTCATTGTAGAATCTTGTCTTTGGATGTTTGTTTACTAAATTAGGATTAGAAGTTGATTCATTCCCGGTACCGATTTCGTTTCTAAAACTCCTCTCCCGTGCAGTTAATTGTCTTTCTAGAAAGGTAATCAAGTCATTAATAACGTAACCTGTCTGGAGTTCTTTGTTTAATTCCAAATTAAGGTCTGCAGGTAGAAGCTTTATTATTATCGGGCACAACAGTTGTCCGTAAACATCAATGGACACGTTTAGTGACTCGAGACTTCTTATTTGAACAGAAAGGTTGTCAAAAAGTTCGCGGAAGGTTCTTACATCGCTTGACGTTTTGAGTGGTCTCATTGACAACAAATTGTTCATATGTCGGCTAATCAAAATGTATTCTCGCCCAAATCTGTCTTTAAGCAATTTTATAGCTTTCTCATAATTGTCCGCAGATAAAGCGAAACCTTCGACTGTGTTTAGTGCAGTTCCGCCGAGATGTGACTTCAGATAGTTAAATTTATCGATCGGATTCAGTGAGTTGTTCTGGTGAATAGCTGAATCAAAAGAATTCCAGAACGTCAGCCATTCACTAAAATTTCCATAAAATTTCGATATCATCAATTTCGGAAGTTTCACAGTCGTGCAGGAAGGTACATAATGTCTCATTTAATTTTCATCTATTCGTGAGTTCGAATTCGTTATATTTTCGCCATGAAAATCTGATTGGCGAATCTTTTTATTTTCCCTAAATCTCCAAGTAATATATTTCTCTCGATATTCCTCTACGCCCTGTAATTCCTTCTCTAAATAGTCAGTTTCAAGAAGCGTTTCTATTTCGTGATCTACTAATTTAAGTTCGTTAAATGATTCATTCAATTGTTCTAATAATTCTTCAAGATCAATTCTAATTAGCGTGTCAAGTCCACTTTCAATCTTATTGCATGTTTTCGTTAAATATGATCTGTTAATAGCACGCTTCTTCTTTAAACGTAGAATTAATTCTTCCGCCATCTTGTAAACAAAGCAGCAAGTAGGGTTAGCTAGCGAGTTCCAAAATGGTCAGCTTAAAATGATTTTTTTTTTCTAGAATTTACCTTCAACAGTCCCGGCTGAAATGCCAAAAATATTGCGATTTCACCGCCACTCTGTGTTGTGACGACGATCTAAGTTCTATAGAGGTAGTCGATCACCTCTATTCTTGGTCGGCGGGGTTGAAGGTTCAAAATTAAGGTGTCGCTGCTTATAACACTTTTAAAATATACGACGAAAACAGGAGGGAAAATTATATTTATTACAATTTAAGAAAATAAGTAAAGTATTATTTAATTAATTATATATTTAAATATTTACACTAAAAGAATCGGAGATCAGGGCAAATTCTAGCGTTCGAAAGTTGTTTACAGGTTCTTCTGTTATCGTTTTCTCATTTTTGCCGCTGCATCCCCGTAGCCGCTTCCGCCGGCCTCCCATTGACTGCTTCGGACGGCTTCTTTTCCAACACACCATATGTAAAACAGTCGGCCAAGAAAACAAATAACGTGTAATATATATAATATAATATATATAATAAAATCTTAAATATTATTTATCAAAAGTAAGATTATCTCAGGATGACACGGCAATTTATTTGAGACAAGAATAATGATACAATTCCAAGGCGAAGATACTATTCCTTTAACTTCCAATTACCGAGGGAACCAATTAATATTGATTTTATTCAACTTATCGAGTATTTTTCAAGGGACCGGAAAAAAATGTTCACTAGATAAAACGATGATTTTGTAATGTAGAAAATTAGGAAAGACAAAATTCAGGATGACACGGCACACAGGGACCGGGAAAAAATGTTCACTTTATCGAGAGATTCAAATTTACAAGTTTCAAATTATCAAAATATATCTTCTTTTTTAAATAAGTTTATAGAGAATTGTTTTAACAAATGTTCGTTAGACAAACCTTTACTCGGGTAAAAACCCGGGCGAAGCCGGGCACATCCGCTAGTCTTCTATATAAATGGAAATTTCATAAGTGGTGTTCGCTAAAAACTTTCGTTACAATGCATCAATTTCGACCAAATTTTCAACATTTATGTAAAACGAGATGGAGCAGGTTTTGCTTAACATCAAAATATTTTTCCTAACTTTGAAATACATAACTTTGCTGTTATCGATAAAATACAAAAAAATTCAACAGAGTTAATTTTATTTATATATAAATACAAAAAAAAAATTCAGCAATTCATTCAACTCAATCTAAAAAAATATTCAAAACAAGCAATTTTAAGATAACACCATATGTAAAACAGTCGGCCAAGAAAACAACAACGATATTACATCTTTCTCACATATTCACACACAATCTTGATTAATAATTAAAACTAATCTTTAGCATTGTTTATTATACTTCATAATATATAATATTCGTTAGGCAAACTTTCACTCGGATAAAACCCTGGCGAAGCCGGGTACACATCCGCTAGTATATTAATAAAATGCAAATATCATAAGTGTTGTTCACTAAAAACTTTCGTTACAATGCATCAATTTCGACCAAATTTTCAACATTTATGTAAAACGAGATGGAGCAGGTTTTGCTTAACATCAAAATATTTTTACCTAACATTAACATGCGTAACTTCGTTGTTATCGATTAAATACAAAAAAAAATCAACAGAGTTAATTTTATTTATATATAAATACAAAATTAAAATTCAACAGAGTTAATTTTTTTACATACAAGCTAATAATCTCAATCTAAAAAATATTCAAAACAAGCAATTTTAAGATAACACCATATGTAAAACAGTCGGCCAAGAAAACAAATAACGTGTAATATATATATAATATATATAATATAACGGTATAATAACGGTATAAAGAAATAATTAGCCTATCGTTCAAATTTATAATTGTAAAGATTAGTATTTTAATTAAAACATTTTAATAATATATAAATGAGTTTTAAAAATTGTAAAAAAAAAAATGCATCGGCCGGGAATCGAACCCGGGGCGCCCGCGTGGCAGGCGAGCATTCTACCACTGAACCAAAAGCAAACGGTGACAGAATTAAGAACGCATGACGATGATAACTGTATATTATCCGTGACAGAGGCCACGACAGACGGTCGTGACTATATATAATCTACTAGACGAATGGCCCGGGCAACGCCCGGGTTTTACCCGAGTGTGTATATATTTTAAAAACGTTTTAATTCAAATACTATTCGTTACAATTATAAATTGGCGCCATGGATGTCACTCTTGTGAAACGTCCCGTTCCAAAAACTGTGTGTTTTTAAAATTCATTAGATAATGATAATGATCATAATAATGATGCGCGCGCATCCGTGACTGAGGCCGATGAGGAAAGACGGTCGTGACTATATATAGGGATTCTTGTCTCAAATAAATTGCCGTGTCATCCTGAATTTTGTCTTTCCTAATTTTCTACATTACAAAATCATCGTTTTATCTATTGAATATTTTTTCCCTGTCCCTTGAAATATACTGGATAACTAACTTTGACTTGTGCGCAATTAATAGGTAGAAAATCTTACTTTTGATAAATAATCTTTAAGATAATAAACTTAGTGATAATAAAACTTATAGATAAAAAAACTTATCATCGTCGCAATGGGGGCGCTGCTTTCGAGTTAAATCTACAAATCTGCAAATAACTCTAAGGATATTCAAGATATTCAAGAAATTATTTTTCAAAAGCCTTCCCAGTACTATACTAAATAACTTCCTAAAGTTTCATGGCGTTCCAATGAGTGGTTTGGTCAGGCATAAAGGACAGACACACCCACACACATACATTCATTTTTATATATAGAGACTAGCGGATGTACCCGGCTTTGCCCGAGGTTTTACCCGAGTAAAGGTTTGTCTAACGAACATTTGTTAAAACAATTCTCTATAAACTTACAAAAAAATATATATATATATATATATTGATAATTTGAAACTCGCAAATTTGAATCTCTCGATAAAGTGAACATTTTTTCCCGGTCCCTGTGCGCCGTGTCATCCTGAATTTTGTCTTTCCTAATTTTCTACATTACAAAATTATCGTTTTATCTAGTGAACATTTTTCCCGGTCCCTTAAAAAATACTCGATAAGTTGAATAAAATCAATATTAATTGGTTCCCTCGGTATTTGGAAGTTAAAGGAATAGTATCTTCGCCTTGAATTGTATCATTATTCTTGTCTCAAATAAATTGTCGTGTCATCCTGAGATAATCTTACTTTTGATAAATAATCTTTAAGATAATAAACTTAGTGATAATAAAACTTATAGATAAAAAAACTTGTTATCATTGTCGCAATGGTGGCGCTGCTTGCGAGTTAAATCTACAAATCTGCAAATAACTCTAAGGATATTCAAGAAATTATTTTTCAAAAACCTTCCCGTGGATATACCTAATAATATCCTAAATTTTCACGGCGATTGGATGTATGGTTTTTGAATCTATAGAGTACACACAGACAGACATTCAATTATATATATATAGATTATATACAATATTATATTATATATAATTAAAATATAAATATACGACAGTTCGTTCCCTCCTTAGAAATGGAATCTGTCAGGCGGCCTCCTCTCCCTTAGAGGATATCGCCGACTCGGTCTCGGAGTCCCCTGTTCTGCTGAGGTCCCCGGAGTGGGCTGGCACAGTGGGGCGTCTTCTCTACCGAAGGATGTAGCAGTCTCGTCTAAGGGAATGTCTTCATGATTTTTTTGGACATTTTGGGGCGTCGGGAGGAACACCTCTGGATCAGGACAAGGCAATGTCCAGTTTTTTCTTATTTGCCCAGCATGTCGTCTCCATACTCTCTTATCCCTTAGCAGAATCCTGTAAAAGAATTTTCCCAGCTTTTTCGTGATTTCTCCCTCGATCCATCTATTTGGACCAAAATGATCTCTGACTAAAGCATCTTCATTTACCTCGAATTCCGGAAATGTTTTCTTTCCTAATTTGGCTTTGCTTTCAAAATTTGGTCTCAAAAGATTCCATCTACTTTTGGGCATTCTTTTCAGAAATAACACGGCCGGCGCTTCTTTCGTGCTGGAATTTTGAATTATGTTAATATTATTAGATTTTTTTTATTTACGAGAATTTTCAAATTTGAAATTCTTTTCCTTCCTACATATGGGTTTAATGCGCCCAATTTTGCCGCAATTATGCCATTTAGATTTTTTAAAATAACATTTATCTGACGAATGATTATTTTTGCCACAATGAGAACATTTAATTTTGAAATTATACTAATTTTGAATTTCATCAACAATTCCGTTCTCATTTCGCCTAATCATCTTTAAATCATTCTTTGCGGCTTCATAAGATAGAGCTATTTCATATAATCTATTTAGGCTTGCATCATCTCCTTCCTGCAATAATCTTTGTTGTAATTTACCAGATTTAACGCCAATTACAATTTTATCTCTAAGCATTTCGTTTAGTGTATTTCCAAATTTACATGCATCTGCTAAATTTCTCAATTCTGCCATATATTCGGCAATAGATTCATTTTCTTGCATTCTCTTAAAAGATTTAAATCTAGCAGGAATTATTTTTGTTGTAGGTGCAAGATATTGCTGCAATTTAGCGATAATTTCATCAAAACATTTCGAAGATAGATCTTCTGGCGCAAATAAATCTTCAGTTAATTTATACATTTTTTACCTAATAACGTAAGAAGTATTGGGACGTATTTATTTTCAGGCGTTTCATTCACTATAAATGCAGATTTAAGACATTTTATGAAAATATCAAAACTTATCTTCTGAAAATTTTGGAAATGGAACTAAATTTGCGTTTGCCATTTTGAATAAAATTATATAGCCTTTTTAAAATTTAGTTAAACTTAATTTAAAGTTTTTTATATATCCTCGTCGCCATCTGTGGTGTATTTAGGTTGATTTAAAAGTAGGAATATATTTTAGGCTTTATTTATTTAAATGGCTTTTATTATATTACACCGTATTAGATGCAAGCTTAAGAATTACAAGTTAACAATCGAATTATATGATGATAAATTATATGTTATGATATATACACTGCGTGACATTGAAAATGTAACACCAATAAATAGTGGCCAGAAAGTGATGAAACTCGGCAGACAGAGAGAGACAGGGACGAACAATTAGTGATCTTTATTTCAAAATGATAGTCATAATACAGAGCGAGAACGGCGTCGGCCTAGTAGCAAGTAGGACCACCGCAGACGGCGATGCACGCAGCAACACGTCTAGGTATAGAGTCAATCAGAGTACGGATGGCGTCCTGAGGGATGGCTCTCCATTCCCTCTCAACCATTTGCCACAGTTCGTCTTCTGAACGCGGCTGTGGCAAGGCATGCAAACGGCGTCCAATGATGTCCCAGACGTGCTCGATTGGTGAGAGATCAGGAGAGTACGGTGGCCAGGGAAGCATCTGTACATCTTGCAGAGCTTGTTGGCTAATGCGAGCAGTGTGCGGTCGGGCGTTATCCTGCTGATAAAGGGCATTGGGTACCCCCTGAAGGTAGGTGAGTGTCACCGGTCGCAGCACATCATCAACGTATCGTTGGGCCGTCATAGTGCCCTGAATACGAAGTAAAGGTGACCTGGAATCATACGCGATTGCGCCCCAAACCATGATTCCACGTTGTCGCACGGTGGGGCGTTCCATAATTGCTGCCGGATTGGACCTTTCTCCACGTCGACGCCACACGCGTACACGGCGACTATCATTGGTCAAGCAGAAACGCGACTCATCTGAGAACACGACCCTGTGCCATTCCGTCATCCACGTCGATCTAGCCCGGCACCATTCCAAACGTTTGCGCCTATTCGGTGGGGTCAATGGCAGTCTTCTTAGCGGACGGCATGAGTGCAAGCCATTAGCAACCAATCGACGGGAAATGGTTCTGATCGAGATGGAATGAT
This sequence comes from Cordylochernes scorpioides, assembly GCA_030710605.1. Taxonomy (NCBI): domain Eukaryota; kingdom Metazoa; phylum Arthropoda; class Arachnida; order Pseudoscorpiones; family Chernetidae; genus Cordylochernes; species Cordylochernes scorpioides. The sequence goes on along the minus strand of CP092869.1, from coordinate 52,483,543 downwards.
CTAGGGTGTCTTGCACATGTTGCAGGATGGCGGTACAAGTGGCTTGTGGGGCCGCCACTGCTTGTCGAAGGATACGCCGATCCACACGTGCTGACGTCACTCTGGTTGCACCGACATTCCTATAAATTGCCTCATTTCCTTGTTCCAACCATCTTCTCCACAGTCGGTGCACCGTGGACGCACCAAGGTGTGTATCAGCTGCGATTTGACGTATGGACCAACCTGCCCTTTTCAGTCCGATCACCATGCCCCTCGTAAAAGCGTCTGTCTGCTTGAACTGCCTCCGTTTACGATGACCTGGCATTCTGTTATTACACGTGTCTTTTGACACAAGAACAAAATTTCTACAATGATTTTCCTTGAAGAAATAACGACACGAATACTGTCCTTTCTGCAAGTTCCTTCCTTTATATCTTACTCCATGTGCGCACGAGAGCTGCGCATTTTACATCATTTGCATAACTCGGTTAGGCGCGTCTACCCTGAAATTTGCATAATTTTCTGACCACTATTTCTTGGTGTTCCATTTTCAATGTCACGCAGTGTACAATATATCGCAGAATAATAATCTGTGGAATCAATATTATTATTATATTACTATATTATATACAATATTATATTATATTATTAAAATATAAATATACGACAGTTCATAAGCCGTTTGTATCAATGTTGAAGGGGGATGCTGTTGGTTGATTCTGTTTAATTATATCAGCACTGATAAATCTCACAAAGGGGTTTCGTGATAGTAAATCTGCTTCGTACTGTTGGCTGCCTTTGAGGTAGTGGATTTCGTAATTATAGGTAGATAGTCTCAGACTTCCATCTAAAGAGTCGTCCTGACGGATCTTTTTTTATAGTTTTAAGCCATTGTAAAGCTTGGTTATCTGTGTACATGGTGAATTTTATACCGGTGAGGTATATTCGGAATTTGTCTACACTTTCGACGATGACGAGGCACTCGAGTTCGGAAACGGTGTAGTTTCTCTCATGTGCTCTAAGGGCGCGGCTGAAATATTGTATAGGATGTACTTGTCCGTCTGGATGTACCTGTTTGAGTATGCCTACGATCCCTTGGGTGGATGCGTCATAATAAAGGCGGCATGGCAAACCGACTTGATACAAGTGTAGTACTGGTTTACTGGTTAAACTCTCTTTGAGAGTGGTAAAGCTTGTTGGCAGTTTTATGGTCTATTTGAAAGATGTAGTTTTCTCGGTGATCGTAAGTGTTGTGTTTCGACGTTGTTGCGGACTTAGTAAAAATGTTATTCAGTGATTTCAGTTTAGATGTGTGGTGAAAGTGCGACTTTTGACTCGGACACGCTTTGAGGTGAGATGTGTCACAGGCGTGAAGGCGTCTTTGGCCTGAAAAGTGAGAAAAATTGTTGTGTTGCGCTGTGTGACACGAGTGAAGTGAATTGAATGGAAAGGTATCACGTGAAGTCGTTGTCTTTGGTACAGCATCTAACTTGTTTCACCATGAATAACAAATTTACTAGTCATTGGTGGTGGTTGTACAAAACACATCGAGATATTTTGGCTGTTAGTGGTTGTGGCACGTTTAGTGGCGACTATATGGAGCTTGTGTGGTTCGAGATTGATTTGTTGCTAATTCGCGCGCTAATAGATGGTGGCCAATTGGAGAAAGTGATGGGGGAGTGTGTTGAAGTTTGTTGAGAGAGTTGTGTGGATGATTAATAATTATGCATATAAAAATAAAGGACGAGGAAGTGAAACTATGTTGGATTTTTAACTTGTTTTGGGGAAGGACAGTTACTTTTCTAGTTGTAAATTTTAAGATATTGTATCTTTCGATTTTTGCAATTTAAAAAAGTGCGTTTCACCTATATTTTTTAAATCGTTGATTATGGTAGTGCGAAAATTATCCTTGTAAAAGGGCAATGGCGTGATAGTGACTTATAATTTGAATGGGGCGTTTACATAAAATAGTGAACATAACAATGATTTTTGCAAAGTTTTGAGTATTTGACTAAGAAATTGGTGTTTTGGTATAAAAATAAGATATTAAGAACAACACACAAATAAGTTTAGAATTATGATTCGAGTATTTAAAAAATAATGATTTTTTTCTTATGTAAAATTGAAAGTAATGAATTGAAATTTATAAGTTGTTTAAAATAAAGCAAAGATTGATAAATTAGGGTGAAAACGATTTAAAATTTGAATTGAAATGATATAAAAAGGTAAAAATTGAATTTAAAATGCTTAAAGTGAAAATAAACATAAAATGTATGGGGAATCACGTTGTGAGCTTGAGGAGAAAGTTAGGTAGGTTTTTTAAAACTCACAGTTTTCATGATTGTTCAGTCAGGAGACTTGGTATTTGGTTGTCATCCTGCTGACGTGGAAAGCGCTCCATGTAGGGCTTGTAGAAGCTTGTAGCTTCTGTTTGGCGACGGCGGCATGTCGCCTGGAAGGTGGTTGCGTTGTAAGGCCGAAGGTGGGAAACTTCTCACTGGCTTATTTTGCGGGATCTTCGGCTGTGTCGTTGGGGTGTTGACAGCTTGCTCCTGAAATATCGTTTCTTGTTGGGGAGAGATTGCTCGGTCGTTTCGTTGGAATGGCAGGTTGGTTCCTCCATCTTTGCTCTTTCTAGCTTCTATCTGGACAGGTTTCTTACCTTCTTCGTTGTGGTGTCATTCTTCGTTGTGGTCATCCTGTCGACTTATCTGTGATGAGGTATCCTGTCCACTCTCGCTATAGCTGTGATAACCGAGGGTCAAACCTGTAGTAACCGAGAGGGACAGTCAGGGCGTGAAGAGTTTTCCAGTACCTCTCTGCACCTTGGAGGACCTTTAACAGTTCTCACAGAGTACAGGCAGTCGTGATCGTGGCAGAGTGGAAAGCTTGGGAATGTCCACAAACAAAAAACGAAGGAAAGTTCCGTGAACAGATAAAAGTCGAGCTAAGAGCAAGATGGAGATAGAAGAGTTCTTACTGTTCTACATGGTCGATGAGGTGGACCTGGGTACAACCGACGAGGGTTCACGCTGATGGTGAAGTGGCTATTTTTTCGGCTAGGGCAGAGGCCTTATATATCTTTGCCGAGGGGGGAGAATGGACTTTGAGCGGGTGCAAAGGGCGTGGGGCGTCTGCGGTATTCTACACCCTTTGACCTTGATGGAACGACCTGCCAAATACCTCTTTAGGGTTGTTGGATTTCTCTCTCGATTTTAGACGTTTTTGAACTTCTTCTCAATCTTGCTTTAACTCAGCTCTTAATCTATTAAATAGTTTTATTTATTCATCCTCGGTTTGTGCAAAGTACATTACATATGGTGATGCAATGACACATGTCAATCATGCGTATAATTATTTATAGATGTTTTTCTATATACAACATGACAATCTTGTTATAAGTATTATACAATATAGGGTTGTTGGTTTAAATTACCATATATATATATATATTAAATCTCGTTTCTAAAGTTACAAATAAGGAGGAAGAAATCCATTGTAGGATTCATTCTCATCAGATAGACCTCTTCTAGTATACATTCTCTTCAGTGAAAATCTTTTCAGGTTTCTATTTCATTATCGATATAGTTTCCAGCGTTCATTCCATCAAAAATATGTTTCTAAAATTTCTTTCAATAAGAGAGATCCTTTTCAGAATTCTTGAAATCATCGCGATACTTATCTGAATTCCTTTTAATTAGTAAAATTATTTCCATTGTTACTTCCTAACAATGACATTTTCAGATTTATTTTCCCTCAACGCGATTAATTTATTAGTTTATTCAGATAATCTGTGGCCATTCACCAACAATTTTTATTATAAGAACAGTTTTCTCTCCCGAAAACGACATTATTTTCATTCTATTATCTAGACCTTTTCATTGTTTGTTTCATATAGGCAGATATAAGTATTGTTGATGCAAATGATCCTGTCGACGTAGGAATAAACTGGCAGTCGTGTACGTGAGGCGAGTGTTGATGTTCTTCCCACACGCGGACAACAAGAAGCAGAGGCAGGGTTAGATGTTAGCACCGAGAGTGATCGGGGACAGCCCACGGGACAGAGGTAGAGGCCATGATACAAACTTGGATGTCTATCACCGAGACATGGAGAGAGAGACCGAGAGAGACAGAACCGGTCTGCCGATGGACACCCAGTGGCACATACTGCTGCTGACCACCTGCCAAAACCTGTTGACAGGGGTCGTCCATATGAATCCTCTGGAGGGGGGCCCCCATCTGGGCTGGGCGTTGCCTTTTTTCCTCCCCTCTGGCCCGCAGCTAACCGCTCTTTGGATCTTTATTTTGACGTCACCATTTTTAGTTTAAATACAAATAGGGGTGTACAGGTTATATTAATAAAGATGTAGCATATATACAAAGAGGATGGTAGCAAATAGAAACAGTGTACATTTCAATAGAAGAGTAGATCTTATAAAGTGTCGGCTCTAACTAATTGGAAGATATGTGAAATATTATCTAAAAGTGTCATCATTATAGAGAGAGTTTAAAATATACTATAAATATATAATTTCAGAGTTAATATTCGTCTCAAAAACTCATTAGATTTTCTCATCATAAACGTTAACCATCACAGTGCTCATTTCCATCAATAAGATCGATTACAGCATTTATCATTTCAAAAATTTTAAAAAAGTTTTTTTTTTTTAAGTTTTTCTCATCAAATAGGTAATTTCGAAGTTTATTCTAGTTACCGAGATCGTATTCAGAGTTCATCCCCAAGTGAAACTTTTTTTCTGATTTTCAACTTTGAATAGGTATTGGTTACTGTGTGTTTATTCCATCAGCTTGAATTTATAAATTAATACTCTTTTGAAATTGTATTTCCACCAGGATCCTTTCTAAAGCTAATCCTATTTGGAAGATCGTTTCCAGAATTCACATATTCATCATAGAGAATTTTATTTTGATAAGCGAGGATGTATCCAGAATTCCTTGCAATAAACAATGTCTCTTACAAAGTTCCTTCCAACCACCTAGACAATTTTTTATGTTTATTTCCTTTCAAACAGAGAATAATCTTTCTAGAATTCATTCTCATCAACTAGATCATCTCTAAAAAATAATTCTATTTAATTTGCTAGATTATTTTCAGAATTATTTCTTATTGACGAGATTTTAAAAGATCCTACCCCATAGACGATATCGCTTACATAGTTACCTAATAAAAAGGAGAGATATTTTCCATAGTTATTTTTTAACAGCGCGTTTATTACCAGTTTTCTCACATCATCTAAATCGCTAAAAGAATTATTTTTCATTAAGGAATTATTCTCCAAATAATTCCCTCTTTAGCGATGATTCCAAGAGTTACTTTCAATTCAAGAAGATAGGTTTAAAGGTACGTTATGATTTTTAATTTTTTTTTTATCTATTTAAAATCATTTCTGGCCTCTCTTGTTTGAGGGCACACACACAAACTCGTTTTTAAAAAATCTCGCCATAAAGAAAGATTTACAAAGTTCCTTTTTATTTTTGGACTCCTTTTCACATATGTTCTTACTATCAGCTAACAATCATTAATTCCCATCACTAAGATATTTTAAGATATTCTTTACAATATATTATATATTTATAATTGTATATAATTCTGCTGTCCTCAAAGCTTATGTCCATAGTTCATCTAAAATACCTATTCCAAGAGTCTAGCATCAGTATCACTATAAAAGGAAAACCGAAAAAAGGCAATATGACAGCGGTATGGTAGATTAAATTGGCGAAACTGGAGGAAGGGTTCGCCACTGATGAGCCAGGCCCTCCCATTAATGTTTCCATTGCAGTTAGGGCAGTAGAAATTGTTTAATTTTTAAAAGAATCATACGCGTTTATATATCATAATAGTTTCGAATTTTCATAACAGATGGCGCGCTAATGCATCATAATATATACAGTATTATTCATTTTATTTTGAATTAGCATCTGAGATACTTTCTAAAAATTTCATTATAATACATTCTCATATATAATATAACTAGACGAATGGCCCGGGCAACGCCCGGGTTTTACCCGAGTGCGTATATATTTTAAAAATGTTTTAATTAAAATACTATTCGTTACAATTATAAATTGGCGCCGTGGATGTCTCTCTTGTGAAACGTCCCGCCCCAAACTGTGTGTGTCTTGAAAATATAAAAATAAAAATGTGAACGGAAAAATATGTCCAGGGTAGCCTAGTGGTCATGGCATCTGCCCGGTAAGCGGAAGGTCGTGGGTTCGATTCCCATCCCTTGACACTTTTTTTATTTTATCCATTCTGACCAAAATCTATCCGTGAACTTCACACAGTGAACTTCACACAGAGAGAATAAGGCAATTATATAAGTAGATAATCCAAATTGTGCCTTATCACACACTATTTTTTTATTTGGCCGTATTACCTTGTGTTTATAATCTATGACGTAATGCCGGCGGCGCGCGCCCGTTGGCTGCCGGCGAGCACGTGACCTCCCTGTGCGCGCGCATCCGTGACAGAACCGGCCGGCCCATGACGGTCGTGACTATATATATAATGGATGGATAATAATAATAATATAATAATTATTATTATTATTATTATTATTATTATTATTATCATTAGATAATGATAATGATCATAATGATGATGCGCGCGCATCCGTGACAGAACCCATGACGGTCGTGACTATATATGTTGATACATTTCCATCTACGTGATCGTTACCTATCACTTACTTTTCAATTTTGAAGATCGCTTTCTCAGGTTATTCTAATTATTTCTGTCCTTTATAGTTTTCCTTTCGATTAGCTCGATCATTTAAATAATTCATTTCAATCAGAAAGATTATTTTCTAAAGTTCTTTTAAATCTCTTAACGAGATATTCATAAATATTTCTTTCTTTCTTCAAAATGTTTTCAAGATTCTTTCTTAAGAGTGATATTCTTTTAATGTTAATTGATTCATAAAGATTATTTCCAAATATCAATTCTTTCAGGGATATTGCTTAAAATTTTCATATCTATATCAGATATTTTCCAAAGTTTCATTCCAAAGGCGAGATCCTTTTCTCATCCCTATAGAAAAAAAATCAATTTTATATATTTTCTATAAGTAATAACTTTTTTACAGAATTATTTTATATAAAATCATATCCTTTGCAGAGTTTCTTCTCATTTGCAAGATCATTGCCAGATTTCCTCCAATTAAGAAATTTAACCTGATCAATACAAGTTTTCTACCTATTAGAGATATAATATATTTCCAGATATTATATCCATACCAACAAGATCTTTACCAGAGATTGTTTCTTTCTTGAATAACGTCTCCATAGTTACTTGCTAAATATCCTTTCCAGTTTTCATTAAATTAGCGAGAAACTTTACAAAGTAATTTATATGGGTTATAGCAATTCAAAATTTCATATTCATAAGCGAGCTCCTTTCTCATTTTTCAAACTATCATTCTTTAAAATTTTCATGTTCATTCCTTCAAGCAATATCCTTTCCAATATTCACATTCATCATCAAGAAATATTCCATAGTTTCTTTCAAACAGCATGAGCGTTTTCAGAGTTATTTCACATCATAAAGGGACCTATAAACTTTCCATTATTGATATAATTTATATAGTTCACCATTGAAATTATTTTGAATAATAGAAACAAACGCCTGAAATGACCTCAAACATGAGAATGAGTACGCGAAACGTTTATGAAATGATAATTATATTTCAGAACTATCTCATTGATGTAAAGGAGAACTTAGGAAACTATTTTTCGCTTATGAGAAGAAGCTTTTGTGAAGTATCTGGTATATATAGAAATAATATATTCAAATTATCTAACTGAAAGGTAGCAACTTAGAAAACGATATGATAAACTCTGAATTATATCTTGGTAACTGTAACGAATTGTGGAATATAAATTATTACCATTTCACTTATAATAGTTATTCAGCTCAAATCTCAAAGCGTTCGCATTGATTGGATGAAATTCTGAAAAAGATCGTTTTGATATTGAAGGACTCAGAGATCAATCCTAATAATTCGAAGAAATTCTATAATAGATCTTACCTTATAGAAGGGACTCTCAAAGGAGAATCTCTATAATTATAAAGAATTCTTTAGAGGAAAGCAGCTATAGAATTGATCTCGCGCACCTGCCTACTAAGTATGCTCTCCCTGGATAGAGATCAAGGCTATCTGGAAGCGTAATCCATTACTGAACAATGCAGTACCACTGATCGGACCACGATGCCATCCTACTCCAAGTAACAGATCCCCCTTCACCATTTGTGCCAATCTGGCTCTCAGTCAATCGTTGAGAGAGTATAAGCGATTCTTCGTGAAACATCGCTGAATATCAGAGTTCCAGTCGTCCAGTTGTGCTCCATGAGCCTGCCTTCACCCTTAATTAAATGGTTCCAGATACTCTACGTGTTAACTGACAAAATGTTAAAGTAGACAGCAACTTCACTAGGCAGTTCTAACTACGCAAAGGGCTTCGGCAGGGATGCGCCACTAGCAGCTTCCTTTTCTCCAACTCACGAGTTTACTTCTGCGCCATCCAGAGAGAGTTCTAGAAAGAGGAAACCTCCTGCCATACGCCGATGATATTTTCTTGCTGATCCGCGAGGGTTGGTAGTCCGAGAAGGTCAGTTCTACCTTTAATTGTGGATCGCGTCAAGAGTCAAAGAGGCAAGGTACTCTGGTGTGACGCCCGAAAGGACCGCGCCGACACGCCGCTCAGAATCTCATGGTCAAGGTCTTCCATTGCCGTGCTGGGCTGTGAGATTTCATCAGGCCATAGAGCTTCAGAACAAATTACCTGCTAGGTATTTTGGAGAAAGTGATATTCAGCTGGCCTCCATAACATCCCTGGCGGGTGAGCGAGAGAGCAGCCAACTCGCTGGTGCTGGCGCCAGTGCTTCAACCATCCGCACTGCTACCTGCCTGGCGACGCTACCATAGTGAAAAGGTAGACCAGGCTGCTACGGTTTGACTGGGATTCACAATTTAGGTTTGTCTGCTGGTTCGTCTTGTGTTTTTCAGTCGTGTCGGCCTCCTGGACATCAGTACTCAACTCCATCTTACCTGCTTCAAGGGAATTCAGGCAGCAAGTAGAGTTGGAGGCAAGAACGCCTACTCATGGCAGGAGGAGTTTGAAATCTAGATGGACCCTTGTCTTCGGGATCAGAGCAGCTGATTTGTCGCCGTTGGCTGCTGGAACTTTGAGAGCAGGTCTCCTCCATCCAAGGCTGAACCACCTAGTGGTGCCAGCAGGTTCCTGGTAATGCCGTTGCTCCTGCTCCATCTCTCATCTCCAGACTTGCAAAAGTACTTATGGTGACGCAATTGTCTTTAGAGCATTCTTCTAACATGTATTGGCAAACAAGGCGCTCAGGAAGTACCAGGAAAATATCTCGCCTAGACCAAAGTCTGCATGCCAACTTGAAGGAAGTCATGGTTCTGTTTGAGCGACATCCTGGAGCCTCTTCGCTAAGCCACTATTCCCATCTTATGCCAAGTACTGTGCGCCCGTGGTCGATGTACCCTCTACTGCTATTGACATTTCTCCATCGCAGCTCTTCCAGGTAACATGCTGCGTACATCGCCTTGTGGCTGACCTTGCACGCCATACCTCATCTAAGTCACCTAGAGTCGTTCCTGCTTGTATGCATCGCCTGCGGCTCCAGCTACTTGTCGCATGCCTACACTGCCCACGCGCGTCAATTTCTAAAAAAAATCGTTTTTGTTTTTCACCAAGTGGCAGCACAAAAAATTGAGTTTATTTAAGATTTCCCTCCCCTGTAATATTGTCACTGAATAATTATTTTAAATATTCTGTGGTATATCATCATTAATATTTGCATAGTCAACACCCCTTACCATTCTTGTATATTATTACTTGTAAATAATTTTTAGAAATAGTTTGGCATTTTATAAATAAATTATTTTTACACAAACTTTTGTTATACTCGTTATCACTACCGTGACAACTGGTGGAGAAGCTGGAATATTCCCTCGACGCCCAAGCCGTTAGAAGAAGCCGAAGACTACAAGGACTAGAACCTCAAGAAAACATCGCTATGATCAAGCAAGAGACACAGACAAAAATGGGTGAGTACCATTTTCAACCTTTTAGAAACCCTTCTATTTTTACTGGAGAACGCAACCAGAATCCAGAAAAATGGTTGAAAGAATTCCATCGCGTCGCTCGCTACAACTGCTGGGATGATTCAATGTGCCTCGCAAATGTTTATTTTTTCCTCCAAGGAACAGCGCACAGATGGTACGAAAATGTTGAAGAGAAAATCAATTCATGGGATATTTTTGTGAAAATGTTTTCTCAGAATTTCGGACATCATGTCACCCAAAAAGATCAACTCGCAGAGAACCTCAAAACTCGAGCTCAGGGGAAGGAGGAGACCAGTGATTCTTACATTCAAGATGTTCTCCATCTGTGCAGAGAAGTGAATCCGGCTATGATGGAAAATGAAATAGTTGCACACTTGAGGAAAGGAATATCGGAGGAGATATATCAGTCAATCATCATTTTAGACATTGCAAGTATCGATGAGTTCATCAAATGGTGCCGAAAAATCGAGGCTTCAAATAAAAAACGTGTAAAAAAACGTGTAGTATTTGACAGACTACCGAATGTTGCCGCCATCGATTCAGCAGACTCTGAATCAATGGAAGACTTAATCCGACGCATCGTGCGTGAAGAAGTTCATCGCGCACTAAATCCGGAGTCAACTACCCCTGAACCATCTTCTCTGAAAGAAATTATCCGAGAAGAGATTGAAAAAAACGTAGCTGCAATTTCGAAGCCTATTCAAAGGCCTCCGCCACGACAGTCGTACCACAACCAAACACGTACATTCAACCAGGTTCCACGACGTCAGTACCCTACCCAAACGCCCATATATAACCAGACGCCACCACAACGAAGAACGGATGAATGGAGGACGCATGACAACATCCCAATATGTTTTAATTGCGGCCGCCCAGGCCATGTTAAGCGATATTGTAGAGAACGCCGACAATGGACGCAGAGACCCGAAGGACATGCACCAAGCACCCAAGAACCTCAAATGGGTAACCACCAAGCCATAAGAAGCCAAACCTACCGCAGACAATCGCCGTATCCAAACAGAGGAAGATCCCCAAGACGCCAGTCCATTTCCCCAGGCCGCCATACAAGCCAATCCCCACGCCGCTACAATCTAGAAAAAAACTAAGCGTCGCGTCTTCTTTCGAGGGGGAAGCCGCGGGTGTGAAAAACCCTCCATCGTCGACAGCCGCTAAATTACAACAAAATTATGTCGAAATCATCATTGATGACATTGCATTTTCTGCTCTGGTCGATTCAGGTTCCTCTTTTTCAGTTATCTCTGATGGATTAAGACGACAATTAAAAAAGACCATGTTCAAAGATAGCGGAATGACTCTGAAAGTTGCTGATGGCAAGAATGTTACATCGATCGGCCGATGCACAATCAGCTTGAGCATCAATGGATTGGAACAGCCGCTTGAGTTTATCGTCCTCCCTAATAGTAACCCAAGTATTATCCTCGGATGGGATTTCCTAGAGGCATCAAATGCCGTGATTGATTGTGGACGCGCCGAAATCAGATTGGAAGAGGCCAAAGATGTACTAAATTCACCAGCTTCCATGGGAAAGGTTGTGGCTAGCAGAAGCGTCGTAATCCCAGCCGAATCTACCAAACTAATAAATGTTATGAGTGAAGAGCTTAATGGGCAAAATCAGGTACTTTTTGAACCTTCGAAAAAGGTATTAATAGGAAAAGGGTTAACACTTCCCTGTGCATTATTCAGGCTTTCCCATAATAAAAGAAAACTTTGGATCGTAAATTCTAGCACCACAGCTCAAATAGTCCCTAAGGGAATGTGCCTAGGAAAAATTCAAAGGGTTGAAGAAAATAACTTGACGGCTATTTCAGAATGTTCTGAATCTAATAAGGAGGTGAAAAATGCGAATCATGCCAGTCATGCTGATAAAAGTGACTTTAAATTTTTACAAAATTTAATTAGTGATGATTTATCAGAAGAGCAGCAGTCTCAAATCTTATCAATTTTAAAACGATATGATAAAATATTTGATAAAAATAATGAATCTGTAAAGCAAACTTCATTAGCCAAACATAAAATTGAAACTGGAAACCATCAGCCTATTAAGCATAGACCATATCGAGTCTCCCTTACAGAACGCCAAGCAATCCAAACGGAAGTGGACAAAATGCTAGACGCCGGTATTATACGTCATTCAGAAAGTCCATGGTCATCGCCGGTTATTTTAGTGAAGAAGAAGGATGGTAACTGGCGTTTCTGTGTGGATTACAGACGACTAAACAAAGTTACTAAAAAAGACGTTTACCCACTACCCCGAATCGATGATACACTTGACTCCCTGAAAGGAGCCAAATTTTATTCATCAATGGACCTTCGTTCAGGATATTGGCAAATAGAAGTCGACGAAGCAGATAGAGAAAAAACTGCCTTTACCACCCCTGACGGACTCTACGAATTCCTAGTCATGCCCTTTGGCCTGTGCAATGCCCCTGCAACATTCGAGCGCATGATGGACAAGATATTGAAAGGCCTGAAATGGACGATGGCCCTCTGTTATTTAGACGACATCGTGGTGTATTCTAAATCGTTCAACGAACATTTACATCGGCTTGAAATCATACTACAATGTCTCGACAAGGCCGAGCTACGCCTCAACCCAAAAAAGTGCCTTTTCGGAACCAAACGAATCAGAGTGTTTGGACACCTCGTCGATAGTAAAGGTATTTATCCCGATACAGAAAAAATTGAAGCTATCGCCAAGTTTCCAACCCCAAAATCTATAACAGATGTGAGAAGCTTCATTGGCCTATGTTCCTATTATCGTAGATTTATCGAAAATTTTGCTGAGAAAGCTGCTCCTTTACACGAAGTCCTCAAAAAAGATAATAAATTCATGTGGAACTCTGACCAACAGGATGCTTTTGATTCCTTGAAAAAAGCATTGATGTCTGAACCTGTTCTTGCCTATTTCGAAGAACAACTGCCAACCGAGCTTCATACTGACGCCAGCGGTTATGGAATTGGAGCTGTCCTCGTACAGATCAACGATGGGAAAGAGCGGCCAGTTGGTTATGCTTCAAGAACTTTATCTAAGGCGGAGAAGAATTACTCAACAACGGAAAGAGATTGCTTGGCCGCAATATGGGCCATCAACAAATTTCGACCGTACCTTTTTGGTCGTGAGTTTGTCATCGTCACTGACCACCACGCTCTTTGCTGATTATCTAATCTGAAGGACCCGACAGGAAGACTAGCAAGATGGGCTTTAAAACTCCAAGAATACAATGTAACGGTTGTTTATAAAAGTGGACGCAAACACCAAGATGCCGACTGTCTTTCTCGAAATCCTCTCCAACTTGAATCGGAAGAAGCATACAATGATGAGGATGATGATATACCCTCAATAACTGCTCTGACGTGCTTCGAGGCTGAACAAAGAAAAGACCCTAAAATTTGTAAATTGATAGAGGAAACAGAAAGATTTGGTGCCGAATCGAAAGGATATGAAATGTTAAAAGGAACCTTATACAAAAAAAATTTCGACCCCCTGGGAAACCAACACCTTTTAGTTATTCCCAAGCACTTACGCTTAGAACTACTGAAAAGTTTACACGACGCTCCCACAGCAGGTCATCTTGGATTTTCGAAGACATATGAGAGAGTTAAAAATAAATATTTCTGGCCAGGACTTCTCCGGGTCATACGGAAGAAGTATGTCGCTCATTGTAAAGAGTGCCAAAGAAAGAAACAATCAACTCAAAAGCCACCCGGACTACTTAAGGCCATACCTCCTGCAACCTCCCCTTTTCAGAGAGTTGGAATGGACCTCCTTGGAAGATTTCCCAAGTCTGATAATGGTAATAAATGGATCATAGTCTGTACCGACGATTTGCCGTTACTAAAGCCTTACCCACAGGGGAAGCAAAAGAAGCAGCCAAGTTCTTAATGGAAGATGTTGTTCTCAAGCACGGAGCCCCCAGAGAAATCATCACGGACCGAGGACGAGTATTTCAATCCAAGTTGATTGCGGAACTCACCAATCAATGCTCGTCGATACATCGGTTCACGACAGCGTATCATCCCCAGACGAATGGACTGACGGAGAGGTTAAACAAAACCTTAGCCAACATGATCGCTATGTATGTAAGTGTTGAACAGAAGGACTGGGACGTAATCCTGCCCTACGTCACGTTCGCCTACAACACGGCAAAACAAGATACGACAGGTTTTACCCCTTTTAAATTGATTCATGGACGCGAAGCCGAAACAACTGTAGACACTCTTTTCCCAAATCCGCATGAAGATCTCCAAGAGGATTACAGTCAGAAGATTGCCTCGCGAGTCGAAGAAACTAGGCAGCTAGCAAGATTAGAAACCTTGAAAGCCCAAGAAAAGGACAAGGCCAGATATGACTTAAAGCACGAGGCAATGGATTACAACGTCGGTGACCTGGTATGGATTTTCATCCCGATAAGAAAGGTGGGACTCTCAGAAAAACTGATGAAAAGGTACTTCGGGCCATACAGGGTTACTCGGAAACTCTCTGACGTGACCTTCGAAGTTGAACCTGTGGACCAACCAACCAGGAGACGCAAAACAAGAGACCTGGTCCATGTACTGAGAATGAAACCCTACCATGACCCTGAGGACCAAGCTGATCTGTTCAAGTGATAATTACAGCGGGACGCTGTTCATCTAGGAAGGGGGCAATGTCACTGAATAATTATTTTAAATATTCTGTGGTATATCATCATTAATATTTGCATAGTCAACACCCTTTACCATTCTTGTATATTATTACTTGTAAATAATTTTTAGAAATAGTTTGGCATTTTATAAATAAATTATTTTTACTTAAACTTTTGTTATACTCGTTATCACTACCGTGACAATATGAAAATTTTGATCTTATATAGTTTTGAACACACAACTATCTCTCATTTGCTGATCGGAAGTTTGAAAAAAACACAGCTATATAAACCAAACTTTCTGTATTTTCTTCCCAATGCTTCAGTGACTTTCTGTAACTCTCCTCAAGGTCACACTTCATTATTTCCCTGAGGAGAGTTACGAAATTCACTGAAACGTCAGAAAAAAATATTGGTTGGGATGTAGAGAGATGTATGATATATTATATATAATTTTTATTCTTTAATTTAATAAAACACTATTTTTGGTAAAAAATATTCACATGAGTAGAATGGGGGAAAGCAGGGTAATTTTTTTTCGGCTGTTATTAAAATAAAGAATGTAATTATTAACATAAAAAATGTATAAACATATATTGTTTACATTTTAAAATATTATAATGCATTTAACTGAATATTAAAGTTGTTGTCAGAGAGATAAAAAGTGGTTATCCTCTATATATATATTTTTTTAATAAAGATATCTGTGTTCCAAATAAACAACTATTTCTACCGCCCAATTTAATTTTTGACAATAATTTTAAAACTTTTGATTTTTGAATGATAAAAATATGGAATATTACATAACACTTAAATTCCGAAAATCTCAATAAATAAAATATTATATAAACTTCTAATTTAACTAACGGGTAACCAAATTTATAATATTATGACAGCTAGACAACCATTTCACATAAATAGTATTAAAAATGGATTCTCTATTTCGTATCTCTGCATAAGAATGACGTAAATAAGAATTAAATGCATCTTATTATTCTATTTATATTTCATGGTTAATACTCGAGTCAGAATTTTACTATTTTTCAAACATTTTTTTCCATCATACTTTTTGGATAAATAGGATTTATTATTTTAGGGGAAAAAATAATATGCCAATTTTTATCCTAGCAAGCGTCTTTTTTTAAAAATTATATATAACGGCAATTATTCATAAGAATTTCACAATATTTAGAAACTGAAGATTATCCATTGTGTGGATCTAGTTGACTGTATGAGGACAGTAAATATGAGGATATTATGAAGATACAATTCTTATCACTGTTCAGTGTTCAATAAATTATTTCATTAGAAAAAATGGGAAAGTTGGGAGATTTTTGGTTAAATGTAAACAAAGAGCATCATTATTTTTTATACTTTACATTATTTAAATAATAAAAATGTTTAAAGTTGAATAATACCATTTGTATAAACAAAATTTAAAATAACTCAACCTAAACTAGCTCAATATAACCAATATGAAACTAACCTAACCTTGTGTATTTATACATGGGGCATCAATTTTATTTATATATTTTTGATTCTAAAGAAAAGGTAATAAGACCAAATCTACCACACACACATAGTGTGTGGCATTTCGGTATCAGCAATGTTACCATCATCAGTTTATCTCATGATGGTCTGATATAAAAATGTCACACACTATTTATATTTGGTCTTATTACCTTGTGTTTCTAATCTACTAGCCGAATGACCCGGGCAACGCCCGGGTTTTACTCGATTAAATGCTTTTATTCAACAACAACAACAACAACATCAAAACAGCTTTATTAGGGCATCTTGCCCTGTACGGATTCTCCGTGGAGTTACAGACAATATTAACCATAAGAGAACAGGTGAAAATAGAGTATTTACAATAAAGGTATGGCAAACAGGGTGACTTTTTATTGTGCCCCTGTTCTTCTCTCTTCCATGAGTGCAATTTTATTCCCAACCGCCTTTAAATGCTTTTATTCAAATACTATTCGTTACAATTATAAATTGGCGCCGTGGAAGTCATTCTTGTATAATATATAAATGAGTTTTAAAAATTGTAAAAAAAAAAATGCATCAGCCGGGAATCGAACTTGGGCCTCCCGCGTGGCAAGCGAGCATTCTACCACTGAACCACCGATGGTTATGAGAAATGGCCATATTTGGGTATTTATTCCATTCACAAAGCAAACGGTGACAATTGATAAGAATTGTTGCTTGATTATGACGCTGATAACTGTATATATTAATAATCCAAATTGTGCCTTTTCATTATTCTAAAGAGGTGTCAACATTATGCCCCTCTGTTGGCATTTGGCCAAAAATCTTCCACTTTCCTGAAAAAAAAAAAAGACTATACAGTAGAATTTCTATGAGAAGACACTCCCACTAGAGAACACCTATCTACAAAGAACAGTTTTCAAAATTACCATTCTTACATTTCACAGCTCTCCAGTAAAAGGACACCTCTCTTTAAAGGACAGTTTGGCTCTGCAACTAGATGTTATCTTTTAGACAATTAACATACTTTATTGACTTCTTGTCAATACAAGGTTAACGTGCAAAATCCGCACAAATCAGGAAAAAAATTAACCAAAATAAAAAAAAAAACATAAATATATATATATACAACAAACTGATCCCTCAATGAAGGGAAGTCTGGAATTGAGCTTCACAAGCCACCTTAAATACGAATAGTTTATGTAGTGGTCACTGTCCCCAATACTCGCTATTGCCCGGTCGAGGAGCTTCACGAGAATGATCTTTTCCTCGTGTATAAGGCTGACCATCCTCCCTATCTTGGCTGTCAAGGACCGCCCATATTAACATCTCTGTGTCATAATCCAGGGGACGCAGGACTGAGCGAGAGTCGAGTTTATATAAAAGCTCTTTAACCATATCCTATCTTTATGTTATCTTTTAGAGAGAGAGAGGTAGTTCAACTGTATGTGGGACAAATGACAAAAGTTATTACTTTTGCGGGTTAACACACAAAAATGGAATAAGCTAGGGCCTAAATTAAATGTACCTTAATACACAGAAAAGCGTACACTCAAGAGTACAACACCAACAACAAAAAGGAAATAAATACGAACTAGCGATTTGTAAAATAAAATTTAAAAAAATACTTAGCTTTATTGTAGCGTTGGTAGGGATCGGACTGGGGTGACACAGGGATGCGAGGAGGTAACCAGAAAAGCTCACAGAGAACGCTTTAAGCGTCTCCACTCGAACACTACTCCACGACTCCTCGCATTCCGTTTCAACCCTCTTTTATGTACAAACATGGCCACATTCGTCCAATGAGAAGGCGTGGGAGATCAGTTCACTTAACGAATAAACAACATCCTTTCAGCATAACTGAGATTAAAACTGCTATGTTTGTCAAATAATTTGACACAAAAGCCATGTAATAATTGGTAAAAACCTGTTCTCCTAATATAATGGCATGTTTTGAAAGAAGGCCTTGCATTTGTGTCACAATTATAAATCAAACATCTGAATTTATAAATGTGAAAATTGAAGCATAATTCCCAAGAATTTCAGATATGACCAAAACTACTTATGCAAATCTTACAAGCGATAGAGAAATCATTCTTGGGTTTTATTGTATCAGGCAAGATTTAAATATACAGTAAAACCCCTCTATAGTGAACCCCAATGGGACAGATCTTTTGGTTCACTATAGCCACGGTTCACTATAGCCACGGTTTGGCTATTTTTTTTTTACTTTTCAAAAATTTTAGACCGTATAATTAAAAAACAGCCATACACACAAGAAGAGGCTGCCTCTTAATAGTGGTCATTTTATTTTAATTCCCTTAATTGACTAATTTCCTTATATTAATACTGAATAATAATAGAAATCATTAGATAATAGGTTCTTCTTATGATTAACATACATGTACCTCTATGTCTAAGTTAAAAATCAAGACAAATCCTAGGCAAAGTTTTATTAAATATATATTCAAAGATATGAAATGATTTTAAAACATCATTATCACATTATATAATACAATTTTTACTTGAAAAAAATGGCTCTAATACCTTGTTGTTTCAAAGCATTCTTCCAAGCATTGCACCATTCAAATAAAGTTAGTGTTTTTCTTCCATTTCATGTTTCCCCATATTCTTCTAGGTCTAGATTTCGTTTTTTTTAACCTGCCATGCAAAACATTGCTGACTTTAAAATCACCATAGTTAATGGCATAAAAATAATTTTTGTTTCATCACGGGACCGTTTATTTGGACTTTTTTTTTTTTAAGTTCTAAAACGTACGATTGCGATCACGGCAAAAGTTGAAGTTTATTCCTCTTTGTAACAATTTTTAATAACTTTATATTTTATCTTTTATAATTGAAAAGTTATATTCTCTTATTTTAATATGTTCTTAACATTTTGCCTATGTTGTTTCACTTTGAAAAGTTCTGAAAATGGCCTTTTTTTTTTTTATGAAATAATGCTTTTGTTTTTAAAATGCCTTTGTTTTCTTCATTTTGGAACCCATTTGCATTTTTTATATTTCAAATTTAATGGATGCAAAGATATTCTAATTAATAAAAAGTATAATGTGTAAAAATTTATACAACATACAGCAAAAATAAAGTGCAAAAATCAAACTAACAATGCCGCTAAATTTATTGTTTTGAAATCGCGATCCGCGAGCTTTAAACATGCTCAAAATTTTGTTTTTTAATTTTTTTTTTAAATTACAATTCTAAGTTCGTTATAAGCATAGTATTTTTAATAGATTTTATCATTTTGGGACCCGAAATAGGTTCGTTATAGGGGTAGTTCGTTATTCTAAAAATCGCAAAGTTCGTTATAACGATGGTATTTTCAATGGAATGGAATTGGGAATCGGCGTGGGTTCGTTATAAGGGAAGGTTCGTTATATCCAGGGTTCGTTATAGCGGGGTTTTACTGTATCAGGTTAGAAAAATGTAAAATGTTTGCTTCTGATGGAGAACAGATGGTGTCATATTTTGTCCTTGTAACAAGCTTGAAACATTTCCTGTTTTAAACATTAATTTACATTATAGATTTGATAATTTCAAGTCAATATGTAAATACATCATACATTGGAGATATTATTCACCATGAAAACCATAAAAAATGGTTGAATATTGATGTTAAATTATGGTTGGTTGAATTAAATGAATGATGATTTTTATTTATTGTTTAGTATACTTACACTCATATGGACAAAACTAAAGGAAGTTGTACCTTTCAGTATGTATATCTGGATTTAGACAATAAATCTGAAAGTTATTTGATACACTGTGACCTTTAGTGAAGACACACGAGATAACCAAGTGTAAACAAAATTTCCTCTATCTCCTTAAAGAAAAAAGAAAAAGAATGATGACCGGCGACATCAGACTTTCCACTTCCCTAAGTTTTGTCTATAAGTATATTTTTTGAAGTGGGTTAAATAAACCTATCCAGTGATGTAAGCATAAATAGCTGTCCGCTCAAGTTGAAACAATATTGGTGTAAAGCCTTGTCTCAGTTTTCTTTAATCTTCACTCCTTCCTTCCCCTCAACTCTGTGCCATCAAGGTTTCCTATTCCAGCCATCTGCCCCCCCCCATATACCTGCTGTGGTGATCTTCCACTGGAAATGTTGCCGCCCCAACCCCCCCACTTTGACATACCTTTGACAATTAAAATAATTTTATTGACATCTTGTCAATACATGCAAAAGTACACAGTCTACACTATTTTAAAAAGATGAGTATACTGTTAAACCTGTCTATAGCGTCCCCTCTAAATAGTGCCTTCCTCTCTATAGCGCCTGATTTTAAACATTAAAATGTAAACATTTTACATTAAATGTGACCTGTCTATAGCACCCCCTCTCTATAACACCCTATTTTGGCGAGTCCCAAGAGGGGGTGCTATAGACAGGTTTAACTATATATATATATATATATATGCATGATACTATGTACAATGAATATAGCGCCTCTGCCACCGCTGCAGAGTTTGGTGGAGAATTGCCAGCGGGTCTCCAGCGACACCACGTATTTTGCGATCTACGAAGAAAATGTAGATCATGTGCTTCGCCGCTGAGGAGATGGTGATGCCGTGGTCCTCAAGATCAACTGGAAAGATCCAGGACTGCAGGCATCAACTTTGAGTCTCTGTGGTTTTTTACTAATAGAAAATCGGTGCCACACCTGCATCTTCCTTCTAGCAATACCTACTTTCTCTGCAACTATATACCTATTTTATAAATATTAAATAAGTAGAGTTGCGCAGAGAAAGAGGTATTGCTCGAAGGATGATTCAGGTGTGTCACTGAATAAATGACCTCAATCTAGCAGACTCAGGCTTGGTGACACAATACCAGCTTTGGAAAATTCAGACTGTCCACCCGGAGACCATGGTATCAGGCCATAGTTCTCGTCACTGTAGGGAAACTCTAATTTCATGTGTTCCACAAGGAAAATTTCCAAAGAGGTGTTTAGCTGGCAGTGTGGCTGGGTCACATCCCAAAATATAGCTGGAAATTTTACCGGGAAGATATCTTGAAAAAAAAAAAAAAAAAAAGTTTTTTTCATCAAACCAAGTCTGCTAAATAGCAGATATGGTCAATAGATGGCGGCTCATAGTTTGTCTGCCTATTTTGACTGTAGAGTTAGCCTTTCTTTTTATAGAATGAGTAATGATAAATCACAATTTGGATTATATATTATAATAAAAGAAAATAAGACCTAATCCAAATAATTTATTAGTGTGTGACGTTTCGGCAACAACATTGTCACCATCATCAGACAAAAGAATAAATGAGAAAAATGTTACAGCAAGTTCTTATATAGTCCTGTTATATCAAGTGTTTAAACAAGATAACAGATAAGGAAAATAGTTTTTTGAGTCAACTTGAAATATTCTTCTTAGAATTAAAAGTGGATTTTTTTTTAAATATAATTAAAGGAAATTTTTATTATATTTAGAAAAAAAATTCCACTTTTAATTCTAAGAAGAATATTTCAAGTTGACTCAAAAAACTATTTTCCTTATCTGTTATCTTGTTTAAACACTTGATATAACAGGACTATATAAGAACTTGCTGTAACATTTTTCTCATTTATTCTTTTGTCTGATGATGGTGACAATGTTGTTGCCGAAACGTCACACACTAATAAATTATTTGGATTAGGTCTTATTTTCTTTTAATAGAATGAGTAAGTAATCCCTTGTCCCCACACATAGAAGTCCTGTGTGTATTCCAGGAGCAGCCAGCCAAGATGTCGATGGATTCAGACAAGGTAGGTTGGTTGACCACTTATCATCTAACATCCAACAATCTCAAATGATAAGATACAATTTCTACATTATAGATTGAAAACACAAGGTATTAAGACCAAATTCAAATAAATAAATAGTGTGTCGTAATAGTATTGTTACCAAAAACACCACAGATTACTTTTATCAGATGATGTGTTGCCATCTCGCTGTTACCAAAATGTCACACACTATATATTTATTTGGATTTTGTCTTATTACCTTGTGTATCCAACAATATTTTAAAACAGAGTTCAAAGACTAACTAAGAATAGGTTGGCGAGGAGGTATGGTATAAACCATCCATTTTCAACAGCCACAAACTAAGATCAAATCCTGCATTGCCCACTTTTTCCCGGAAAAAAAAAAATTGCTTCAAAGGCCCCCTAATTCTCACAAAAGTCCAAACCCAATACAGTAATCCCTCGTTATCACAAACTCGGATTATACGAACTCTCGGTTTGCGCGAACCGTTTCTTTTCCCCCGTTAAATTTCAATGCTTTCCAAAGAGATTTTGCCGGTTAAGACGAAATATTCGGTTATGACGAAATACGAATTAAATTTAGCCCCCAGCAGAACTAATCAATCGGTTAAAACGAATTCTAATATGTTTTAAAGGCGAGTTATAAGTAAAACAATAAACTATTAAAACAACAAAAACGCCGTTGATATCAAGTATTGGCTCTCTTTGTCTTTTGTGTAAACATTCGTCCTTTGTTTGTTATGATGACTCATTTTCTATGAAACCATCCCCTTGGGGTCGTTCCATGTACTCAATCAGTGGAAAATTTCGACTCTATTGTGCCAGTATTGCTGTTTTTCTCGACTGATAAATGTAGGGGCCATGGTGACCCCTGCCAGCCAGCAGCCAAGGAGCGCACGCTTTCACGGAATTTCACAGAATATTATATTAAAATGGTTTTAAAAAGTAGACAAAATAATATTCCTGTATCCGGCGCACTTGTCAAAGAAAAGGCTAAAGAAATAAGTGTCTCATTGGGTGTGGAAAAAACAGCTGATTCGTTTTCACTTCCAGAAACAATGCTTGATGAGCCTGAAGAATGGACCAAACTCCTTTCAGCTACAAACCCAGCTGAGACTTTGACTTTCCTGGAGTATGTTGCCCTGGATGAAGGGTTGGAAATTTGCGGTTCACCCGAATTAGAAGAAAAGAAGAAAGAAGAAGAAGAAACAGAAGACGATGAGGTGAAAGAAGAGATAATGATGCCTACTAGAGGGGAAGTAATCGTGGCCCTCGAAACCCTCCAAAAGCTGTCCAAAACCTCTGCGGATATTGATGTTCATTTTGAAGATGCCCTGGATAAAATAAGAAGGCAGTGTCTGAAACAGTGCCCAATCAAATACCACCAAAAAACTATAACAGACTTTCTGAAGCCTGCAGAGAAAACCCAGATATAGGATACTCTATGCATACTGCATATGCTGCATACACATAAACATTGTATGTACCAAGTACATTATGTAAGTTGTTTCTTTTGTTGTTCTTTTTTATTTGTGTTTTAAAATAAACTTATATTCTCATGTTATTGCCTTACATTGTGATTATATTATCCATATTGTCTTTTAAAATAAAATACTTTATGTACATACATATACATAATTGTTGTTCCTTAAAATTATAAAATATTTTCATTAATATTGTTTTCAAATAAATTTATTCGTTATTCCTCAGAAATGTAGTTTTCTTACTCATCAGTAGTACATAAGTACAACCCCCGGATACCACGAATTCAATTCGTCTAATACGAATTCGGTATATATTCTTTTAAGACGAAAAGGGTATTTCGTTCTCCCATTGAGTTCGTCTTAACGAGGGATTACTGTAGTGAGTGCAAGTAACTAAAAGGAGGCAAAAATCAAACTGCCTTCTACATATGTAGACCTTTGGTGCACTTATAGTAAAAGCAGCTCCCAACTACTACCCACCATGACTATCATGGCATACTTGGGTTGTTCCATCACCACTAAGAATAGTGTTAGGATTTCTGTTATTTACTTTTTTTTTTCTATAATTTGCATATTTGACCATTGTTGTCAGATCACGTGTGACTGAGAATTGTATAAATAGAGCGAATGAGTTGTATTGAGTGAGAGAGAAAAATAAAGGCTGTCTGCTGCTAGCTCGCTTCGTAGTTTCTTCCAAGGTTACAACAAATAGAATACATCAGCTTTCTTCCACTATTACTGCTAGATAAAGCATCCAAATACAAAACAACCAGTTTATTAAACAGACAAAACTGCTGGGAGGAACAAAACCCTCCTAATATTTATGATCTTCCACTTAGTGGTTATAAATACAGTTTATGTGCATACGTAATTACAAGGCAAGGTTATTGATAATTGGTGAAAAATACTCTAAACAATAAGAATCCTAATAGCAAAAATATAAATATATGTATCTGTAATGGATACTCTTAATTTTTTTGAAAGGATGAGTATCAAAACAGATATGCCAGAGTCCAGTTCCATGAAAGGGCTTTACAATTTAATATGTTCAGCTAAAACTAAAGAAGAAACACCTGGATGTTCAATTGCAGACTAGATATTATTGAAGAAAACTTACTGTAAAGAAAAAATAGTACAAATGTGATATTGTACTGGGATAAGGTACATAAATTATGAAAAGGGCATCTCTTGAAAGTTGCACAATAAGGAGATGCCTTTTTCATAATTACTGTAAAGAGTTTTTTTATTGTTATTTTTTTTATAGATTTCTGAAATTTTTCTATCACCACCAGGAACCATTTATATACTGAATTTTGTAATTATCAATCAAGTATTTGTTTCAAAATATATATATATATTTTTGCTTATCCCTAGTACACGTGGTACAGGCCATGATAATCACGGTGGGTAGTTAGCGACTGCTTTTACTGTAAGTGCACCACATGTCTACACATGTGAAAAGCAGTTCGACTTTGCACTTACAAATGCCAGAGCTCCGTTTGGTTACTTGCACTCGCTGGTGGGGTTGGACTTTTGCAAGAATCGGGAGCCATTGGAGCATTTTTTTTTCTAAACAGAAAAAAGTGTCCAATGCGGGAATCGAACCCGGGTCCTAGTGGTCGAAAACCAAACGGTTTAACCAGCCTTCCACCGACCCCCCGTTTCAAAATATAGATTTGTTTGCACAATTTTGAACACCGGTATATAAGCAGAATGGCCAAATACAGCAAGAAAGTGGTCTGATGGATTAAATTAGAAAATCTTCTTGGAGGGTCCTCCATTCATGAACCAAACCCTTCTCATATTTTCATATCATTGAGGTCTGGAGTGGGAAATTATTTCTACATAAATATATTAAAAATAAAGAAGGTATATTATCCTGACCAGGAGTACATGTGCTTTTTAGATGGCAGAGTGCCATCTAGTAAAACAGAAATCCTCTGGGACCAAAACATTTTTGGTCACAGTGGTACAGCCTGCTCCACACTGATGAGGGCGAACAGCCTGAAATGTGTTCGTGGATGTCTTCTTGATTTATCAAGAAAATGGGTTGGCCAAATATCAAGGAACAGGCTAAATCAACGTTTAATTGATTTCTGTTCCTCTGGATGGCGCTCTGCCATCTAAAAACACATGTGCTTCTGGTCAGGATATACCTTCTTTATTTTTAAGAAAGTTTTAATTTTTTCACATATATGAATATATATATTTTTAAATAGAGTAGTGTAATGTAAGCCCAATTCCTTCTTCTTCTTCTTCTTCCTTATCTCCACTCAATCATATTAGGGTATCAAGTTGTGACCCTTGATGGTGTCTGTTTGACAACCATCATGACTGGGTGAAGTATAATGCGTCTGCCTTTGTCATTTAGACTGGGAGCACTACTCAGTAGCAGGCCGACTTAGCTCCAAAAGAAATGGCCGCCTCTGACATGAGGAACAGATGCCATGTGCAGCCGCTCCTAACATGGAGTACAAACGCTGCTCATCCTGTATCCCTGGATTAGGAGCCCTTAAAGGGTACTATCAGCCGGTCCAGCTGAGCCCAGATTTTTTTGTGAGCTTAGCCTAATACCTGAATATGGATGGTGTCTAATTTGCAGCAAAATGTTGACTTGAAAAATCTCAAAGTGACCAAACAAGTAATCTAACCCCCCATGAGATGTCAAATAAATTTGGTTCTTTTGACTGAGAATGGCAACAATGTCTTATGTACATTACTTGTTACTCCCCTGTTTATAATTGTTGCAATGTACAGTGGGAGACTCCTTTTTAACATAACCATGATCATCATAATTCTAAGGTCCCAAGTTCTATTTGTTCCAACTGTGGTAATAACAGTATCAAATGTTGTTGTTATAGCGAGTTTCATTGGTGCCTAGAAGTTATATAAGGAATTAGCCTACCATCTATATATATGATTGAAAGTATTTTGTGTGTGTTTTCCCCACTAAAACAACTTCCTAATGTCGGGGTGAAAAATGGGAGGACCTGGCTCGTCAGTAGGATACCTTCTTATAACCTTCAAAGCTTATGTCCATAGTTCCTTAATATACTTTCTTCAAGAATTCCTCCTAAGTTTCAGGTATATATAAGGTGAATAGCCTAATGCAATTCCAATATTTGAGCTGTTTGGTAGAATCTTCTTCTTCTTCTTTCTTATCTTCACTTAATCATATCAAGGTATCAAGCTTGTAAAGCATGACAACCACAATGATTGGGTGAAGTAGAATGCGTCTGCCTTTGTCATTAAGACTGGGAGCACTACTCAGTGGCAGGCCGACTTAGCTCCAAAATAAATGGCCGCCTCTGACATGAGGAACAGACGCCATGTGCAGCCGCTCCTAACATGGAGTACAAACGCTGCTCATACTGTATTCCTGGATTAGGAGCCCTTACAGGGTACTATTAGCCGAACCAGCTGAGCCCAGGTTTTTTTAGTTAGCTTGTTACTGCTCCCCCTCCTCCTTTTTCATCTGGGCTTGGGACCGGAAAAGGCGGAGTTGTTTGGTAGAATAAACTTGCAAAACGGCTGGGAGAGTACATCACTGATGAGCCAGGCCCTACCACTATATTGTTCATCAGGACAGTTGTTTGATTTGAAAAAGGGAAATTAGTTCTGAATAGGTTCAACTTTCATATACATTAAAACCTTACTAAAACTAACTAGGGATATAGCAAACCTTCCCTTATAACAAACCTGAAATAATCCTCATTAAAAAATTCTATATACAGTTACGAGCGTCATCATCTCTGTCACCGTTTGCTTTTTTTTTTTGGAATGGCGCTCTCCTATTGGTTGGCTACGATCACATGGCTACGATGGCGCCGCCACTACGCGAGACACTTTGTTTTTGACTTTGCCCCCCCGACTCGCTTTTTGGTTTTTGTAACTATTGTGTTGGAGCGGGTCGCTCCTTAAATAAATGCATATATTAGTTAATAACTAAATGGAATCCTCTCTTTCTTTTTCCCAGTAAGAGACGCCTACGGAAGCCAACAGTACATAGACAGATAAAGCACATAGGCTATAGTTATTAACTAATATATGCATTTATTTAAGGCGCCAATTTATAAATGTAACAAATAGTATTTGAATCAAAACATTCAATCGGGTAAAACACGGGCGTTGCCCGGGTCATTCGGCTAGTATATATATAATACAGTGAACTAGAATTATAATAAACCATGGCTATAGGGAACTCACTGGCTTGACGGTCGCCAATATGGTACATCGAGCTCAAGACAGAGATGGTTGACATCGCATCATATTTGGGATGTAATACATACAGTGGGCCACAGCGTTCAATCGTGAATAAAATGATATCATCAATTGTGAACCACAAGTTCCATTAGGGTTTGCTATAGAAGGGTTTTACTGAAGGTAGAAATGTTGTAGCAGTAGTGTGACAAGATGTAAATAAAGAATGCCCCAGGGTTTGCCGGGGAAGAAGGCCACCACCTCCACCCCCACCCACAGCTTTGCCCCCTCTCTTCCCAGTGAGCTGTCGTCTATCTACTCCTCCAAGTTGGGTGAGGCACCTCTTATCTCCTTGTGATTGATTACACTAATTCCATGAGTCCCCCAGCTCTCTCAAATCTTCTTTATTATTGATGGAAAAGCTCTTTTATTAATGATTTCTTACTGAAACTTGTAAAACCAACAATTTTAAATTCCTTATATAATAACTAATTGTCACTTTTAATCTTATTCTTTTTTTTTTTTTGCTTATCCCTAGTACACATGGTACAGGCCATGATAATCATGGCGGGTAGAAGTTGGCGACTGCTTTTACTGTATGTGTACCACATGTCTACTCATTTGAAAAGCAGTTTGACTTTTGCACTTACAAATGTGCCAGAGCCCCTTTTGGTTACTTGCACTTGCTGGTGGGATTTGACTTATGCAAGAATCAGGGGCCATTGAAGCATTTTTTTTTTTTAAATGAGAAAAAAGTGCCCATATGCGGGAATCGAACCCGAGTCGTAGCGGTTGAAAACCAACGGTTTAGACCAGCCTTCCACCGACCCCCTTATAATGTTATTTTAAGATTTCACAGCAAAATTCACTTTTCCACAAAAATCTGCCAGACATAAAGATGATCTGTTCTATATAACATCTCTTAAGAATGTTTGTATATACAGTAGAACTTTGCTATATCATTTGAATATAAGAAATGAACTCAATAATATTTTCACCTTTAACACGAATGGAATCATACAGGAGTCGGAGGATCAGGACTGGGAAACCAATGGGATGCAGGTCCTGACCAGGAAATGTTGACAATGAAGGTCATGTGGCTTGACACATCATTGTGATGACATTTCCATGTGGCTTTGGCAGCCCACAACCCTCCTTAACAGTCTTATGAGCACTTCCAAGTAGAAAGGTACATTCACAATGGTCCCAGTGGTGGTCACGATGGTCCCAATTCATAGAGAACAATGCCTCAAAGATGATAATAAGCATGGTTTTGATCCTAGCTCA
Organism: Cordylochernes scorpioides; assembly: GCA_030710605.1. NCBI lineage: Eukaryota > Metazoa > Arthropoda > Arachnida > Pseudoscorpiones > Chernetidae > Cordylochernes > Cordylochernes scorpioides. The sequence goes on along the minus strand of CP092869.1, from coordinate 52,454,570 downwards.
TACTTGCTGTTTTTGTTCTTTTCATGTTCTTTTCATATATAGTTAAACCTGTCTATAGCACCCCCTCTTGGGACTCACCAAAATAGGGTGCTATTGAGAGGGGGTGCTATAGACAGGTCACTTTTAATGTAAAATGTTTACATTTTAATGTTTAAAATCGGGCGCTATAGAGAGGAAGGTGCATTTAGAGGGGGGCACTATAGATAGGTTTAACTGTATATTAAGTGATAATTACTGAGTTTAAAAAATTAGAATCTTTTTCACACATATCCAATAATTCTTGGTACTGGAGCACTCATAAGTTCTTTTGTTTGTCAGTTATCACTTTTGATATCAGGCACACACCTTTCTTACGTTCAAAATCTTCAGTCAAACTGTAATGTTTATCATCACATGTTACTTTCAGCATGTTTAGAGCTTGTGCTATCAATTGAGGCCTCACCTATGGGCATAGAGCTAAAACACTATACCAGACATGTCACAATTTTATTGATTTGGGAGGTTCATGGACATCCACATTGGTGATCTCTCACCCAACTGTGGTTTGGACAGGCAATCAATTCCAAAGGACCATTGAATTAATGGAATTGATATCAATGGAAGACTTCCAAAGTTAAATGAAAAATTTGATATCACAAAATTGTCCTACAGAATAATCCATCGTGCCATGTTACATTAAATCAAAACAAGGTTCACAGGAATACAAGTCTTCACTCTCCGACAGGCGAATGAGACTGGGCAAATTTTAAAGCTGGCAACCACTCAGCACCACCCATCAGTACATTGTATCGTGGCTTCAGAAATTAAATTGGACTATCTCTGTCTCTGATAAAATTAGATTTGAATTTGTATATATAGCCCCCATTGAAATGCTATTTTTTATTTTTATATAAATTGTTGCGTTGTTCGTTGATAAAGAATAACTTCCATGGGTACAAAGGATCTTTAGGACTTTATTTAAGCCTAATCAATAAAAGAATTACAGAAGAATACAAAATAAAATAACAACAACAAAGAAAACAGCAGTTTTACAAACTCCCCAACTGCAGCACAGTGAGGGAAAGCAGGAGCAGAACAGGAGACAGAAGTTCGTAGAACCTTCTAGAATCTTCCAGGAGGTACACCTGTGTCGGCGGTAAGCAGCAGTCCGACCTCTTGGGACAGCAGCGTTTGCTTGGAGTACACCACGTAGCTTTATTCTTCTTCTCTGCATGAGTTCCTCATCCCTATATATCTCAGAGTAGATCTTTCCAGAACTGTCAAGGTTGGTCAGCCAATCAGAAAGCCGCCAGCACTAAACCTTGCACAATCGCCTTAGATTGGCCAATCAGTTGTTTTCTGATTTTTCTACATTATTCTAGAACATTCTGAAACATTCTATTTTCTGGAATGTGCTTTTTATTCTATGTAACAATATATATATAAACTTTATTTTTCAAAAAGGTTACAAGTTTTTCTCTAAAAAGTGTAATGAATGGTCAGTCTATATACATATTTTTAGAGGCGTAATATTCTTTTTAAAATAAAACAATTTCAACTGTCCTTACTGCAATGGAAAAATTAAAGGGAGGGCCTGGCTCATCAGTGGTGAACCCTCCCAGCGGTTTCGCCAGTTTAATCTACCATACTGCTGTTATATTGCATTTTTGGAACTTCCTTTTATAGTTGACTGTTGTAAGACTCTTGGAATGGGTATTTTAGAAGAGCTATGGACATAAGCTTTTAGGACAGCAGAATTAAATATAATTATAAATATGTAATATGCTTCCATTGCAGTAAGGACAGTAGAAATTGTTTTATTTTAAAAATAATATTACGCCTCTAAAATAGTTTTGTAATTTGATAACAGATGGCGCGCTAGTGCATCGTAATACATATTTTTATTTACAATTTCAAAAAAAAAAAACTGTGAAAGAAAATAAATATATTTACATTTGCTATCTTGACTCCTGGTCAGTGCTGTGGCCCTCACAGATATGGTCCCCTGATGTCCTGCAGCTCTTCAGCAGTCTTTCTATGGCCTCTCCTGGTGGTTCCTCGATAAGATGGTCCCCTGACCTTGATCCATTCTTGTCTCTCAGGTCTCCTGTCATCTGCTCTAGGTTGTCTCCCTGGATCTCTTCTATGGTCGTCATAATAATAAATCCCTAAATTGTATACATATAGAAAGGAAAGGAATAGCCTCCATTTGAAACAACTATCTATTCAATAAATTATCTGTATATGATACAAATTTTGGATATCTTTACTGTTCATATATAGTGGAGCTTCTTTTATAACAGCAACTTGGTTAGAATAACATGGTCCTGAGTGATTATTGTTGAATTAATCGACAAATATTTATTTATTTTAAAATATATATAAGTCCAACCCCACCAGCGAGTGCAAGTAACCAAACGGGTCTCTGGCACATTTGTAAGTGCTAAGTCGAACTGCTTTCACATATGTAGACATGTGGTGCGCTTACAGTAAAAAAGCAGTCGCTAACTACCCACCATGATTATCATGGCCTGTACTTGGGATAAGCAAAAAAAAAATATATATATATAGTAGTAGTACATATATACTCCATATGAGGACACTTCCGTTAGAGGAGACACCTCTCTACAAAGGACAGTTTTCATCTCCAAAATTACCAGTTTCACTAATTAGTAATTCTCTGGTAAGAGGACGCCTCTCTACAAAGGACAGTTTTTCTCTGAACCTGTATGTCCTTTACAGGGAGATTTTACTGTATATATATTCAACTGATAAATCATTTAACATTTTTAAAACATTGAGATTTCTTGATTTGCTTATAACCATCAAGGGAAGTTTGCATGGAAATATATATCAATTGAAACTGACATTTTAAAAAGTGTCCATCTTTTCTAAACTCCCTTGTTTATCACCCTATCTGTCCTTGTGACCATTCCCCCTTTGCCTGTCACAAACCTGGATAAAAAAGGACCAGGAGCAGTAACAAGCTCACTAAAAATCCTGGGATCAGCTGGTAGGGCTCCTGATCCAGGAATACAGAATGAGCAGCATCTGTTCCTCATGTCTGAGGCAGTCATTTCATATTGGAGCTAAGTCGGCCTGCTACTGAGTATAGCATTCCCATTCTTAATCACAAAGACAAATGCATTCTACTTCACCCAGTCATGATGGTTGTTTGGGGGTCGGTGGAAGAACTGTTGGTTTTCATCCGCTATGACTCGGGATCAAATCCCACATTGGGCACTTTTTTTAATTAAAAAGAAATTTCCAATGGCCCCCAATACTTGCAAAAGTCTAACCCCATCAGCGAGTGCAAGTAATCAAACGGGGCTCTGGAAGATTTGTAAGTGCAAAAGTTGAACTACTTTTTACGTATATAGACATTAGGTGCACTTACAGTAAAAGCAGTCGCCAACTTTTTCCCACCATGATTATCATGGCCTGTACCACGTGTACTAGGGATAATTTTAAAAAATAGATGGTTGCAAGATAATAAAGAAGAAGAAAAAGAGGATTCCTCCCTCTAGCACACCAAATATGTTAAAATATCCCTCTCATGTGTTTCCTTCCACCTTAAAGAAACAAAGCCCACACTTTCCCACATTTTGAAGGTGATATATGAACTGCCTATAAAAAAGTATAGACTAAATATGATAACCCATCAACCTACTTAAGCTTATTTCCAGATGTTTTGATGAGCCATTGTCACCTTTTTCAAGGTTAAAAGTCGATCACTGAAACATTCCTATATAAAGTTGACAAAAAAAGTTATCAATTTTCATCTTTAGGTCATATAAATCCAGCCTACACTAATGTTATTTAGATGTTTGTACAGATGAAACAGCTGCCCAAGACAACAGGCCAACCACTGCAACTACAGTAGCTGCCAAAAGAAAGAAAGGTAAAAAAAACCCAGAATATTGCTACCAGATGATAGAGAGATGCTGCCAGAACTTGGATTGGTGATATGGAGAGGATAATTTCTTCAGCAGATATTCCCCAATGATATGTAACATCTTTTGTTTACATTTTGAGATCACAAGAGTCTTCAGACATGTTTATTCTTCAACAGGTACAGTAGAACCTCCCTTTAGCGGACACCTCTCTACAAAGGACAGTTTACATTTGCAAAATTATCATTTTTACTATTTAGAAACTCTCCGGTAACAAGAACCTCTCCGTAAAGGACACTTTGGCTCTTCAAGTAGGTGTCCTTTACAGGGAGGTTCTACTGTATATAGATTCAAGCTACACGTAATTGTATAGTTATGCAAATCATAGCCATTTTACATATAAGTCCCCTCACCTTATAGCTTTGCACCTGTTGAAGGGCAGATATGAAAACTTGTTGTGAGAAAATCTGAAATAAAAGAAATGTTGCCCCTCATGCTTTGTTTTAATGTCAAGAGACCAAATACATTAAAACTGCACATTAAAAAACTCCTCTATTAAGATAGAAATTTGAGGCCTCAATAACAAGGTGATCTTTAAAAAAGAAGACAATTTTTTTAATAGATTGAAAATAAAAGTTGTGGGGACAGGCCATCTCTTAAACTTCATTAAAGGAAAATTAATTTTATAAAAAATAAAATATTGCATCATAAAGATTTAATGTATATGCTTGTTATTTTATGTGATGTAGGCACCCACTTCTCATTGTGTGTGTTTGTGCACACATGCATGCATTCTATATACAGTTACGAGCGTCTTTCCTCATCTCCTAATCAGTCATCTCTCTCTCTCTGTCACCGTTTGCTTTTTTTTTTGGAATGGCGCCCTCCTATTGGTTGACTACGGTCACCCCCCCCCACTCGCTATTTATGTAACTATTGTGTTGGAGCGGGTCGCTCCCTAAATAAATGCATATCTCTATATATATAAAAATGAATGTTTGTATGTTTGTCTGTTTGTTTGTATGTCCGGTATACAAATTCGCAGTAGTTCACTAATTCAAACCAAAATTTCCATACATAGGTAAAAGAATACAGGGAAGACGATAGGCTATTTAAAAATATATATAAATCAATTATTAAAACTATATATTTTTAGTCAGAAAATGATGATGACGATATTGCTGTATCATGTTTGATTATCAGATACAAAATTATATCGGGAAAAATTCCAAAAAGCAGAGACCACGGGTGAAACCAGTTCATTATTTTGTATGCAGGAACAAAATTCTAACAGAAAAACATTCATTCGAGCAGAAAACAAAAGCCAGATCATCTTTCTATAAAAATATCGCTTCTCAGACACAAAGTTTGGAGCGGGACATTTCACAAGAGTGACATCCACGGCGCCAATTTATAATTGTAACGAATAGTATTTGAATAGGGTACATTTAATAGGGTAAAACCCGGGCGTTGCCTGGGTCATTCGGCTAGTATTAGATAATAACCAAATGGAATCCTCTCTTTCTTTTTCCCAGTAAGAGACGCCTACGGAAGCCTACAGTACATAGACAGATAAAGCACATAGGCTATAGTTATTAACTAACATATGCAATTAATTAAGGCGCCAATTTATAATTGTAACAAATAGTATTTGAATAAAAACATTCAATCGGGTAAAACACGGGCGTTGCCCGGGTCATTCGGCTAGTGGGTATATATGTGTGCCTATGTGTGTCTATGTGCACAGCTATGAGTGTTTCTATATGTGTGTGAGTACACATGCCTGCATGAGTGTGCCTGTGTATGTGCACATGTATAAAAGAGTATATGTGTGTGAGTACACATGCCTGCATGAGTGTGCCTATGTATGTGCACATGTATAAAAGAGTATATGTGTGTGAGTACACATGCCTGCATGAGTGTGCCTGTGTATGTGCACATGTATAAAAGAGTATATGTGTGTGAGTACACATGCCTGCATGAGTGTGCCTGTGTATGTGCACATGTATAAAAGAGTATATGTGTGTGAGTACACATGCCTGCATGAGTGTGCCTATGTATGTGCACATGTATAAAAGAGTATATGTGTGCCTGTGTATTGTGCACACCTATTCATGCATAAGTGTGTGCTAACAGAGACATCTTTGTATTCAGGCCCACAATTCACAAACTATCCCCCAACTACGGTCAAAAAATCAAAACAGCTAAAGACATCCGGAAGTTCAGGAAATGTGACCATTCGGCAAGAAAAATCCATTCAAGATGTAAGTTCATTATTATCAATTTTTCTATATTATTTTTATTTTGGCATACTTTTGGTTGATAAAATGTAGGCTAAAATTCTTTGTTTTTAATCAGATATGTCGGAGTATTTTCATATACAGAACCTACTGAGGAAGTTAAAAAGGTTTTAAGATGCTCTCCCTTCACACACACATACCTATAACATCAAACTTTCAATGGATGGATCAAAAGCCCTACTCTTTATTTTCTAAATTTATTCATGAAACATTCTCAAAAATATATACAGTTAAACCTGTCTATAGCGCCCCCTCTTGGGACTCACCAAAATAGGGTGCTATAGAGAGGGGGTGCTATAGACAGGTCACTTTTAATATAAATCGCATTGCACTACATATTTAAAATCAGGCGCTCTTTAGAGGGGTTACTATAGACAGGTTTAACTGTATTAATCTACAGTCAAACTTGGATAATTCAATGCCAAGGGACCAAAAAAAAAAAATTGAATTATCCAAAAATTCAAATTAAAAACGTTTTGAATAAAAGGTTTAAAAGTCTAGGGACCAAGATAAATATTGGAATTAAATACGGTTGAATTATTCAAGTTCTACTGTATTTACCTTTTATTCTACTCACTGTCTATATTGTATTTGGAGTGAATTTGTATCTTGAACTATCTCACAATAAGAAATTGAGCAACATTTAAAAAAAATAAAATACATTATTTTTCAATATAATTTTCAAATTTTTATTCATTTCTTCAAACTTCTATAGATTATATTAAAATTAAAATTTCATTTTTGAAACTATTTTTTATTTAGATTGCGGAATAATTGCAATGACGATTAAAAAAGGTATACACCGATCAAATTAATTGCAAAAAGTTTCTTTAATATAAAATATAAAATGGCTAGCTTTCAAGCGTTAGCTCATCATCAGGCCCTTTTTTTTTATTATTTAATTTTTTTTTATAAACAACTTGATTTTCATACAGCCCAGTGGATCATACAACTTGGGAATCGTCCATCATCAAAGTGTTAAAGAGGTCGTACTGTAGAACCTTGCTATGACTTGAGACCTAGATTTTACACTGTTATACCTTAGACAATTACAATTTAGACCTTAGAATTATGATGCCAGCTCTGCTATGAGAGAGGCAGCTATAGCACAGTAGCTTCTATGAGACATTTAACTAATAGCTTTGTGACCACACAGGCACTAGAAAGCTTTTTTTATTATCCCTAGTACATGTGGTACAGGCTATGATAATCATTGTGGGTAGTTGACAATTGACAATTAAATAATTTTTATTGACCGCTGGTCAACAATTACTCACGAGGAGTCAAAAGGGCAAACTATGTACATTGATCAGGAGGGCAAGGCTATCCTTAGCTTGTGAATACCCCTGCGAATGGTGGGATGGCTGTTCCGAGTTCGCTCGAGAGCAGCGTCAAGGAAGCCCGCGAGGGTACTCCCCTGCTCAGGTGAGAGATCCTTGAGTAGATCCAATCTATCCTCGCGGTATAAGATCGCAAACATACATGGCATGTGTGTATCAATACATGGCATGTGTGTATCAATACATGGCATGTGTGTATCAATACATGGCATGTGTGTATCAATACATGGCATGTGTGTACCAATACATGGCATGTGTGTATCAATACATGGCATGTGTGTATCAATACATGGCATGTGTGTATCAATACATGGCATGTGTGTATCAATACATGGCATGTGTGTACCAATACATGGCATGTGTGTATCAATACATGGCATGTGTGTATCAATACATGGCATGTGTGTATCAATACATGGCATGTGTGTACCAATACATGGCATGTGTGTATCAATACATGGCATGTGTGTATCAATACATGGCATGTGTGTATCAATACATGGCATGTGTGTATCAATACATGGCATGTGTGTATCAATACATGGCATGTGTGTATCAATACATGGCATGTGTGTATCAATACATCCAACATGTGTTGCATGTGTGTATCAATACATGGCATGTGTGTGTACAGCAGGAGGTGTTCCACAATCTCTACATCCAGTATCTCTACTCCATGGTGCTCAAGACCAGACAGGAGGAGGCTACCAACACCAGGATTGAAGCCACCCTGGTGAGGCCTTCTCTCTAGAGAGACAGGCCAAAATATTTTACAATATAGGTTCCCATGAGAGACCCTAGTCTGGTTTGGAGACTATGATGGGTTGAAAGGCTTCTCATTACTATGTCTGACCTGTTAGAGCTCTGATGTTAGAGACCAGGGATCATTTTTTAGGAGACTCTATCATTCAGAACAAAATAAGACTCATAAGGCACAATTTGGATTATAGATTATAAACACAAGGTAATAAGACCAAATAAATAAATATTGTGTGACGTTTCGGTAACAGTGTTGTTACCATCTTCAGACAAAAGTATTGAATGAGAAATTTTACCACAAATATAATTAAAAGATATGCTTTTAATTATATTTGAAAAAACTTTTAATTCTAAGAATAATATTCATCGTGTTTATCAGATAAATATCTTCTTCTTATCTGTTATCTTGTTTACACACTTGATAACAGGAACTATTTAAAAACATGCTGTGGTAAAATTTCTCATTCAGTACTTTTGTCTGAAGATGGTAACAATGCTGTTACCGAAACATCACACAATATTTATTTATTTGGATTTGGTCTTATTACCTTGTGTTTATAAAATAAGACTCAGTATATTAGACTCAGCGACACGGCTGGGAGAGTTCACACCACACAACCACGTTGAAAAGATTTAATTATTTTAAATGGAAATTACAGTATTTTCCTCTTTATTGTAGTTTCTCAAATTAATTCCATTCAAAATTTTACTGTCTTGACCACCCAGCTAGAATGATAACTAATCTGGAAAAAAAGAAATTTGTGTAATTCTGGCACATTGAGACTTCCGTGTACACTGCATAAGTTACAGAGCAAAAGTTTACTTTATGGAAAGACTAGCCGAATGACCCGGGCAACGCCCGGGGTTTACCCGATTAAATGCTTTTATTCAAATACTATTCGTTACAATTATAAATTGGCGCCGTGGATGTCATTCTTGTATAATATTTAAATGAGTTTTAAAAATTGTAAAAAATAAAAATGCATCGGCTGGGAATCGAACTCGGGGCGCCCACGTGGCAGGCGAGCATTCTACCACTGAACCAAAAGCAAACGGTGACAGAATTAAGAACGCATGACGCTGATAACTGTATATATTAATGCCCTCTTAACAGAGTTGCTGATTAGTATATAGGTAGATATTGTAAATGAAAACTGTCCTTTGTAGAGAGGTTTTCTCTAACCGGTGTGTGCTCTCTCTCATGAAAGTTCTATCTATATATATATAATCAAATAAATGACACAAGTTTTATTATTATTTTTATTTATTTTATTATATATACAGTAAAACCTCTCTATAAAGGACACCTAGTTACATAACAGCAAAATGGTAATTTTGACAATGAAAACTGTCATTTGTAGAGAGGTGTCCTCTAGCCGGAGTGTCCTCTCATGGAGGCTTTACTGTATAAGTAAAATGAATACATCTGAGATGAATTCAATTGCCCCTTCCTTATGCTTGAGCCACATGACTTATTGTGGCTAACTTGACATCTTTAGTACTAAGACCCAGCACAGACTCTACATCAATGTTTCACATCCCTACAGGCAAGCCAAAGATCCGTGATGGCAGAACAACAATATGGTTATAGCAACATAAAATCTAGTTCTCCAATATAATTGTTATAACGAGGTTCAACTGTAGTTTCATAACAAAAGTTCTACTTTTTGAAATGGTGATTATTAATATCATTACAGTTGGACCTCCTTGAGCTGACACTCCTGCTAGCCTCTATTCAAAGGACAGTTTTAAGTTCCCAGTTTTATCAATTAGTTGCTGCTCTCCAGTAAGAGGACACCTTCAACTAGGTGTTGTTCTATCGAGACAGGTTCTGCTGTAGACCTAGAAATAACCCATGTTAGAAATGACAGCTATCACACACTATTGTAAAATAGCTTAACCAGCTTGATTCCCAACTCCAATAAGAAACCCTATCCAGGGGGGGAGGACCTGGTCTCTTCTAGCAGATTCTAGCATGTTGGAGAGAATCCAGAGTTTATACAGTGCAAAAAAATTTATATATATATCAAAATCAGCTTTAAAAATTATATTTTTGGACGATGACTCTTAAGATTTAACTTTTAGTTAAACATGAAAAGATGTGGTTAAGATCATTTTGTCTTTTAAAATGTCAAGCAAACAAGGTCAGTTGTCCAAGTATGTGTGTGTGTCTGTGCAGGTGAATGTGTGGAAGATGGTAGCAGAGCGAGAGAAACTGGCGGATGAACACAACAACCTCCAGATTAAACTACAGCTGCTTAAAGCCATCAAACAATATTCTCCTGTGCTGGAACATCAGGTGAGCGCTGCTTGTTCTTGTGGGGTAAACTAGATGTGATGTAACAGCATTGCTACCACGATCAGACTGGGGTACTTGTGAGGTAACAAGACCAAATCAGTAAACTAGGTGTGATGTAGCAGCATTGCTACCACCATCAGACTGGGGTACTTGTGAGGTAACAAGAACAAATAAGTAAACTAGGTGTGATGTAGCAGCATTGCTACCACCATCAGACTGGGGTACTTGTGAGGTAACAAGACCAGATAAGTAAACTAGGTGTGATGTAGCAGCATTGCTACCACCATCAGACTGGGGTAATTGTGAGGTAACAAGACCAAATAAGTAAACTAGGTGTGATGTAGCAGCATTGTTACCACCATCAGACTGGGGTACTTGTGAGGTAACAAGACCAAATAAGTAAACTAGGTGTGATGTAGCAGCATTGCTACCACCATCAGACTGGGGTAATTGTGAGGTAACAAGACCAAATAAGTAAACTAGGTGTGATGTAGCAGCATTGCTACCACCATCAGACTGGGGTACTTGTGAGGTAACAAGACCAAATAAGTAAACTAGGTGTGATGTAGCAGCATTGCTACCACCATCAGACTGGGGTACTTGTGAGGTAACAAGAACAAATAAGTAAACTAGGTGTGATGTAGCAGCATTGCTACCGCCATCAGACTGGGGTACTTGTGAGGTAACAAGACCAGATAAATAAACTAGGTGTGATGTAGCAGCATTGCTACCACCATCAGACTGGGGTACTTGTGAGGTAACAAGACCAAATAAGTAAACTAGGTGTGATGTAGCAGCATTGCTACCACCATCAGACAGGGGTACTTGTGAGGTAACAAGACCAAATAAGTAAACTAGGTGTGATGTAGCAGCATTGCTACCACCATCAGACTGGGGTACTTGTGAGGTAACAAGACCAAATAAGTAAACTAGGTGTGATGTAGCAGCATTGCTACCACCATCAGACTGGGGTACTTGTGAGGTAACAAGAACAAATAAGTAAACTAGGTGTGATGTAGCAGCATTGCTACCACCATCAGACTGGGGTACTTGTGAGGTAACAAGACCAGATAAGTAAACTAGGTGTGATGTAGCAGCATTGCTACCACCATCAGACTGGGGTAATTGTGAGGTAACAAGACCAAATAAGTAAACTAGGTGTGATGTAGCAGCATTGTTACCACCATCAGACTGGGGTACTTGTGAGGTAACAAGACCAAATAAGTAAACTAGGTGTGATGTAGCAGCATTGCTACCACCATCAGACTGGGGTAATTGTGAGGTAACAAGACCAAATAAGTAAACTAGGTGTGATGTAGCAGCATTGCTACCACCATCAGACTGGGGTACTTGTGAGGTAACAAGACCAAATAAGTAAACTAGGTGTGATGTAGCAGCATTGCTACCACCATCAGACTGGGGTACTTGTGAGGTAACAAGAACAAATAAGTAAACTAGGTGTGATGTAGCAGCATTGCTACCGCCATCAGACTGGGGTACTTGTGAGGTAACAAGACCAGATAAATAAACTAGGTGTGATGTAGCAGCATTGCTACCACCATCAGACTGGGGTACTTGTGAGGTAACAAGACCAAATAAGTAAACTAGGTGTGATGTAGCAGCATTGCTACCACCATCAGACAGGGGTACTTGTGAGGTAACAAGACCAAATAAGTAAACTAGGTGTGATGTAGCAGCATTGCTACCACCATCAGACTGGGGTACTTGTGAGGTAACAAGACCAAATAAGTAAACTAGGTGTGATGTAGCAGCATTGCTACCACCATCAGACTGGGGTACTTGTGAGGTAACAAGACCAGATAAATAAACTAGGTGTGATGTAGCAGCATTGCTACCACCATCAGACTGGGGTACCTGTGAGGTAACAAGACCGAATATGTAAACTAGGTGTGATGTAGCAGCATTGCTACCACCATCAGACTGGGGTACTTGTGAGGTAACAAGACCAAATAGGTAAACTAGGTGTGATGTAGCAGCATTGCTACCACCATCAGACTGGGGTACTTATGAGGTAACAAGACCAAATAAGTAAACTAGATGTGATGTAGCAGCATTGTTACCACCATCAGACTGGGGTACTTGTGAGGTAACAAGACCAAATAAGTAAACTAGATGTGATGTAGCAGCATTGTTACCACCATCAGACTGGGGTACTTGTGAGGTAACAAGACCAAATAAGTAAACTAGGTGTGATGTAGCAGCATTGCTACCGCCATCAGACTGGGGTACTTGTGAGGTAACAAGACCAGATAAATAAACTAGGTGTGATGTAGCAGCATTGCTACCACCATCAGACTGGGGTACTTATGAGGTAACAAGACCAAATAAGTAAACTAGATGTGATGTAGCAGCATTGTTACCACCATCAGACTGGGGTACTTGTGAGGTAACAAGACCAAATAAGTAAACTAGATGTGATGTAGCAGCATTGTTACCACCATCAGACTGGGGTACTTGTGAGGTAACAAGACCAAATAAGTAAACTAGGTGTGATGTAGCAGTATTGCTACCACCATCAGACTGTGGTACTTGTGAGGTAACAAGACCAGATAAATAAACTAGGTGTGATGTAGCAGCATTGCTACCGCCATCAGACTGGGGTACTTGTGAGGTAACAAGACCAGATAAATAAACTAGGTGTGATGTAGCAGCATTGCTACCACCATCAGACTGGGGTACTTGTGAGGTAACAAGACCAAATAAGTAAACTAGGTGTGATGTAGCAGCATTGCTACCACCATCAGACTGGGGTACTTGTGAGGTAACAAGACCAAATAAGTAAACTAGGTGTGATGTAGCAGCATTGCTACCACCATCAGACTGGGGTACTTATGAGGTAACAAGACCAAATAAGTAAACTAGGTGTGATGTAGCAGCATTGCTACCACCATTAGACTGGGGTACTTGTGAGGTAACAAGACCAAATAAGTAAACTAGGTGTGATGTAGCAGCATTGCTACCACCATCAGACTGGGGTACTTATGAGGTAACAAGACCAAATAAGTAAACTAGGTGTGATGTAGCAGCATTGCTACCACCATCAGACTGGGGTACTTGTGAGGTAACAAGACCAAATAAGTAAACTAGGTGTGATGTAGCAGCATTGCTACCACCATCAGACTGGGGTACTTGTGAGGTAACAAGACCAAATAAGTAAACTAGGTGTGATGTAGCAGCATTGCTACCACCATCAGACTGGGGTACTTATGAGGTAACAAGACCAAATAAGTAAACTAGGTGTGATGTAGCAGCATTGCTACCACCATCAGACTGGGGTACTTGTGAGGTAACAAGACCAAATAAGTAAACTAGGTGTGATGTAGCAGCATTGTTACCACCATCAGACTGGGGTACTTGTGAGATAACAAGACCAAATAAGTAAAGATAGATGCATCAAGTAAATGTTGCAGGCATTACCAGCACTGGAGGATATAGTGTCTCGGCTGGAGGACATCTCTCTGGAGCAATATTCGAAAGGTGCTGAGATCCAGAACAATCTGCTGCCCACCAAAGACATTGTTTTACCCTCAAGTAAGATTTCACGCTGAACATTGTGTGGGGGATGGTACAAAATGTTGTCAACTCTCTTATAAAGGTATAATAAGGGTCTTAGATGATATTAACAAGGTAATCCTACCTAATAAGTAATCTTTATTAAAATACGAATAAAATCATAAAGGATGAGTATCTTTATTGGTAAAAATCGTTTCGAGCTTTCGGGGGCAAGCAGCCCTTCTACAGGAATAAAAGGAAACAAGTGAATCAGACATGTATATATACATCTATATGAGCTAAATTTTTTGCGTACCTAGGATTATTTATAAAAAAATTTATTAAGTAATAACTATTGCTATGTAAATTAAACTATCTGCTAATATTATTAAATGCAAAATTATGAAATGTTGCAATGAAAAGAAAACAAATAATTCTATTTTAGTTTTTGGACAAGCCTATCATATGTCTCTGGGATATCTATGTGTCTGTTTATACTATTATATTTTGATGAAATTAGTGCTTCCAGTAATAATCTTTTGTATATTTTATTTATGTTTGTGTAATGGATATTAGGGTTTGATATATTGAAATCATGATCTGTATTTTTGATGTGTTGTACTATTAGAGATTTGGGTCATTGTTTTTGATGTTCCTTCTGTGTTCGTCCATTCTGTCTTTTATATGTCTGCCTGTTTCACCTACATAAACATTATTGCATTGGTTGCATGCTATGGAATATATGGCTTTGCTATTGTATAGTTTGGATATTGGAAAACTATTTCTGGTAATGGGGTTTCTAATTATGTTTGCTATATTAGGGTTGTTTTCATAATATGTTCTTATACCATGTTTGCTTAGGATTCTAGCTATATGGGTACTAGTATGGGAATAAGGGATTATGCATATTGATTTATAAACCTGGTTATTTCGTGTAAGGGAGGGATTATAGAAATGTCTTAATATGAAGTTTTTGGGATAACCATTAGAAGTGAGTTTATTGATCAAGAGTTGGGTTTCTATAGCTTTTGAGGATTGGGTGGAACAGTGTGTGAATATTTGCCTGGAAAGGGTTTTTACAGTATTGATTTTGTGACTTAGGGGACAATAAGAAGTAAAATGTATATAATTTGGAATGGAGTTTGGCCTGTGATATATGTCTTTTGTGTATTGATTTTGTGTTTTTAATATGAGTACATCTAAGAATGGTAAGGTATTATTGTTTTCAGTTTCTATAGTGAAATCAATGTCGTTATGTATAGATTTTAGTTGGGCAAAAACGGAATCTATTTTGTTAGAATTGGAGATACAAAAGATATCATCTATGTATCTTTGCCAGATAATAATTTCTGTGGGAAAAAGGTTGGTTATTGTTTTATCTATTTTTCTCATTACAATTTCTGCTAAAGGTGAAGAGAGGGGGCTTCCCATGGGGGAGCCCTTGGTTTGTTTATAAAAATTGCTATTGAAGGAAAATATATTGTATTGTAAATAATTCAGCCACAGTGGTCACCTTAACTTAGAACCTTATGAACTCCCTGACTGGACACTTCTGTTAAATCAACAATGTAATGAGTAAATATAACTCAACCTTCAATGGGATGATATATTGTCTCCAAAGCAGTCTCTCCTGCCTGATGTGATGGAGTTCAGCATCAGTTGTAATGATGTTCTAGATCCAGGGCAGGTGTTCCAATCCACAGCAGAAGTTCTCCAAGAGATCCAGGGTCGTCCAGAACTCTCCCAGCTGTCTGAAGGTGTTGGGCAGCTGCTGGAGAACGAGCAGTTCCTGCAGGACTCTGTACAGGAGTAAGTATTTCTTGTTTGCTTGAGCTGGGTCAGTGGAGCTGCTCTCTCGGGTGTTTACTTAATCCCACTCTTTCATCCAGGAATGTCTTTGGTTCCAATAAACCCTGTTGAAACTCAACATTCTATAATTGTAGTTGTTAGTTTTGTTAAAATATTGAATTTGTGAGCTTTGATTGAAGGAACTTATGCATACTTCTTTCATACCCTTTAATAGAGCTAAATATACAATAGGATATAAGGAGGGATTGTACCAAGGTTCACTCTGGAATGGCATTTGTAGGCAGATTTCTTCAACTCTCAGGTTAGGAAGTTTTACCATTCCAGGATATATAATTCTTTCTGATGAGATTTTAACTTTTACCTTTAATCACTAGCACTTCTTTACACACTTTCTGTCTATTCAGGATTTGTGCATGGAATCTCTTAACTATCTTATTTATTTTTTCATCCATTTTAACCCAGATCAGCTTTTAACCATCTCATTAAGTACCAATTTGGTTTTTTGGATTTCAAATCCTTTAGACATTTCAAATTCTTGTGGGGAGTGAACTTCACTGTGTGTGAACATCTTTTCTGGTGTCCACTTTGCACTCTGTACAGTCCAGGTACCAACCTGGCCTCCTATCCACCGGACTTTCTCATACTCTCCATACCACTCATACCTTGTGTTGTTGTTGTTTCTTATCCCCTTGTGTAAAGATTACACAAATTCCATGAGTTCATGCTCCTCGAGCTGTTTTATGATGAGCAGCGGCCTCTCCCAAAGGTCCTGTTTAGTGCATCTAATGCAAGCCAAAATGTGTTCTGGAGCTGCAGGTGCCAAGCTACATTTTGGGCAAGTGGGGTAGATTTTGTTATTATTTTCTATCTTCAATGGCTTGAGATGGCCTGTTCTAAATCTTGTTAGTGTTGTTTGATGCTGTCTATTTCTGATTTTCAGAGCTCCTCCTGGGTTCACTCCACTGTACCAACTGTGCTTAGGTGGGATCCTCCAGTTCTTGTTTATTTTTGTTTTGACTACTGTTTCTATTTCTTTAAAAGTAAGTTTATTTTTCTGTGGCAAGGGTTCTTTTGTGCCTTTTTTCGCTAGCACATCAGCAGCTTCATTGCCTTCAATTCCAACATGTGAGGGTATCCATTGAAGGTGAATTTTTGAGGTTTTTGAGAGTTTTTGGAGATAGCCAATTATGTTCCTGCTTACTTTGTCTCTGAGTTCCCCTGTGTGACTCAAGTGTTGTATGGCACTTCTACTATCAGTAAGAATCCAGATATCTTGATAATTAGTATTTCTGATGGATTTTAAGGCTTCATAGATGGCTATAAGTTCTGATCTGAAGACTGAGCAAAAATCTGGGTTTCTTCTGTTCATTTTCTCAATGCCATTTGTGGTTTTGATGAGACAGCCACTGCCAGTGTGTCCTAGCTCGTCTCTGCTACCATCGGTATAAATAGTTATTGCATTTTTAGGAATGTTATTAATTATTTCTAATGATAATTGTTTTAAGTATTCTGGATTTTGGCATTGTTTGTTGGTGGGTTCATTTAAAGAGGCATTAAAAATAACATTTTGTAGTGGTTCGCATGGAGAAATTTTTTCTGCTAAATATATAATTTTTTTATACTTTATATTTTAAAAATCCATTTCTTTTGGCCAGGTGGAGAGGGCCTTCTTTTTTGAGTCTTAGATTGGATTCCCAATTAAGTATGTAATTGGAAGTTCTGTGTTTGTTTCCATAACTCTTGATTTTGTTTATATATTTTGGCAGATTGTAGCTTCTTCTATCCTTTAAGGGCATAATGTCTGCCTCGTAAAGTACAATATCGTTAGGGCAGGTATTTCGAAGACCTGTAATAATTCTAGCTGCACTTAGTTGTATCCTTTCCAGTGATTTTAGATTTGTTTCAGATGCTGTACCATAGATTTGATATCCATATTCCAGGATAGGTCTAATTAGAGATGTGTAAGTTAATTTTAGTGTGGTTGCATCGGCTCCCCACTCTCTTCCTGAAATATATTTCAGGATTTTTAGTCGGTCTCTTCTTTTTCTAATAACTTCTTCAATATGTTTACTGGAGTTAATTTCTGGATCCAGGGTGTAGCCAAGATATTTAGGATGTTTATTATATTGTAATTGTTGTTCTTTCAGAATAATTTTTGGCCTTATTTTGTATAGTTTCTTATCGGTAGTAAAAAGACAGGTTTCAGATTTTTGGGGGTTAAATTCTAATTTATGTTTATTAGCAAATTTTTCTAGGTGGAGAAGAGTCTTGTTCAAATCCCTTTCAGCTTTTTTCCAGTTAGTGTTACTGCTCCATAGAATAATGTCATCAGCGAAAAGTCCAATATTGGTTTTATGTGAAATTTTTTCTTCTATGCCTGCAATAAATAGGGTGAAGAGAGTTGGGCTAAGGACTGATCCTTGTGGTAATCCTTGGTACAATTTGAAGGTTTTAGATAGAGTTCCATTATATTTGACCCTGATGTATCTATTTTTAAGGAAATCATTTATCCAAGTGATAGCTTTTCCATCAATTTTGAAATACTTGTATAATTTTGTAATTAACTTGTTTTTCCATACTTTATCAAAAGCTTGTGTAAGGTCTAAAAAAGCAGCTATGGTGTGGTTAGTTGGTTTTCTGTTTTGTGCATCTTTTACCTTTTGTGTGAAAAATAAGAGTTGGTTTATTGTCCCATGTCCTTTCCTAAATCCATATTGTTCTTCTGGTAAGAGATTTTTTGTGTCGAGGTGGTAAGTGAGTTGTCTGAGTATAATTTTTTCCATTAATTTGCAGCAAATACTTGTGAGGGAGATAGGTCGGTAGTTTTTTGGGTCATCAGCAGATTCGTCAAGTTTTTTAATAGGAATTATTGTTGCAGTTTTCCAGTCTTGAGGCAATTTTCCGGTTTTCCAGGAGTTATTGAAAATATCAAGAAGTCTTTCTTTGCCATTTTTGCCCAAGTTTGATATCATTTGGCCATGGATTCCATCTGGCCCAGGAGTCTTGTTTAGGTCAGTGTTTTCTAATACATAATCTAGCTCTTTCATATTGATTTTTTCATGGAAAATATTATGAGTGCTGGTGAAATTTTTACAGTCATGAATAATCTTTCGGGCCTTTTTTTCAACTTTCTTATCTTTTATTTCAAATTTGATTTTACTACTTATTTGATATGAATTACCTAAAAGATTAGCAGCATTTTTGTCATTAGTTGCTGGGGTACCATCTGTATTCTTAATCATATTTGTGTTTTCAGTTTGTGGCTGGGCTCTGTCAATTTGTTTTGCCAAATGCCAAAGTTTTGTATTTGGGTTTCTTGGGTTCAGGTTTTCACAAGTTTGTTTCCATTTTTCCCTTTTCATATTTACGTATAACCTTTTTATTTTTGCATTCACAATGTTCAGTTCAGATCTACAATTTGTTTGGTTTTGGGTGCACTTTTTTTGTAGTTCATTTCTTTTAGTTATAAGTGTTTGAATATCTTTTGCCTGGTGTGTATAATTTGGAATCCATTTCTTAATATTACCTCTTGGTATTGAAACTTTGGCTGCTTTAATAATGGTGTTTTTGAAAGATATCCAATTTTGTTCCAGATCTTTTATTCTAGTGGGTGCTTTTCTAAAGTCTTCATTGGTGTTTTGCTGGTAAAGATTCCAATTAGCCTTTTTGAAGTTCCAGAATTTTTCTTTAATTGAGCTTGTTTTGGTCTTGGTGCTAATTTCTATCAAAATAGGCAAATGATCACTTCCAATACTTTTTAATATTTGCCATTTGCATTTGTGGAAAATGTCAGGACTGGAGAAACTTATATCAAGTGCTTGTGCAGTATTATAGCCAACCTTGTGGGCAGCTCTGCTGCCAGTCTGTACAGTCCTGTTACCAACCTGGCCTCCTATCCACCGGACTTTCTCATACTCTCCATACCACTCATACCTTGTGGGCAGCTCTGCTGCCAGTCTGTACAGTCCAGTTACCTACCTGGCCTCCTATCCACCGGACTTTCTCATACTCTCCATACCACTCATACCTTGTGGGCAGCTCTGCTGCCAGTCTGTACAGTCCAGTTACCAACCTGGCCTCCTATCCACCAGACTTTCTCTTACTCTCCATACCACTCATACCTTGTGGGCAGCTCTGCTGCCAGTCTGTACAGTCCAGTTACCTACCTGGCCTCCTATCCACCGGACTTTCTCTTACTCTCCATACCACTCATACCTTGTGGGCAGCTCTACTGCCAGTCTGTACAGTCCAGTTGCCAACCTGGCCTCCTATCCACCGGACTTTCTCATACTCTCCATACCACTCATACCTTGTGGGCAGCTCTGCTGCCAGTCTGTACAGTCCAGTTGCCAACCTGGCCTCCTATCCACCGGACTTTCTCTTACTCTCCATACCACTCATACCTTGTGGGCAGCTCTGCTGCCAGTCTGTACAGTCCAGTTGCCAACCTGGCCTCCTATCCACCGGACTTTCTCATACTCTCCATACCACTCATACCTTGTGGGCAGCTCTGGTGCCAGTCTGTACAGTCCAGTTACCAACCTGGCCTCCTATCCACCGGACTTTCTCATACTCTCCATACCACTCATACCTTGTGGGCAGCTCTGCTGCCAGTCTGTACAGTCCAGTTACCAACCTGGCCTCCTATCCACCGGACTTTCTCATACTCTCCATACCACTCATACCTTGTGGGCAGCTCTGCTGCCAGTCTGTACAGTCCAGTTACCAACCTGGCCTCCTATCCACCGGACTTTCTCATACTCTCCATACCACTCATACCTTGTGGGCAGCTCTGCTGCCAGTCTGTACAGTCCAGTTACCTACCTGGCCTCCTATCCACCAGACTTTCTCTTACTCTCCATACCACTCATACCTTGTGGGCAGCTCTGCTGCCAGTCTGTACAGTCCAGTTACCAACCTGGCCTCCTATCCACCGGACTTTCTCATACTCTCCATACCACTCATACCTTGTGGGCAGCTCTGCTGCCAGTCTGTACAGTCCAGTTACCTACCTGGCCTCCTATCCACCGGAACTTCTCATACTCTCCATACCACTCATACCTTGTGGGCAGCTCTGCTGCCAGTCTGTACAGTCCAGTTACCAACCTGGCCTCCTATCCACCGGACTTTCTCATACTCTCCATACCACTCATACCTTGTGGGCAGCTCTGCTGCCAGTCTGTACAGTCCAGTTACCAACCTGGCCTCCTATCCACCGGACTTTCTCATACTCTCCATACCACTCATACCTTGTGGGCAGCTCTGCTGCCAGTCTGTACAGTCCAGTTACCAACCTATCCACCGGACTTTCTCATACTCTCCATACCACTCATACCTTGTGGGCAGCTCTGCTGCCAGTCTGTACAGTCCAGTTACCTACCTGGCCTCCTATCCACCGGACTTTCTCATACTCTCCATACCACTCATACCTTGTGGGCAGCTCTGCTGCCAGTCTGTACAGTCCAGTTACCAACCTGGCCTCCTATCCACCGGACTTTCTCATACTCTCCATACCACTCATACCTTGTGGGCAGCTCTGCTGCCAGTCTGTACAGTCCAGTTGCCAACCTGGCCTCCTATCCACCGGACTTTCTCATACTCTCCATACCACTCATACCTTGTGGGCAGCTCTGCTGCCAGTCTGTACAGTCCAGTTACCTACCTGGCCTCCTATCCACCGGACTTTCTCATACTCTCCATACCGCTCATACCTTGTGGGCAGCTCTGCTGCCAGTCTGTACAGTCCAGGTACCAACCTGGCCTCCTATCCACCGGACTTTCTCATACTCTCCATACCACTCATACCTTGTGGGCAGCTCTGCTGCCAGTCTGTACAGTCCAGTTACCAACCTGGCCTCCTATCCACCGGACTTTCTCATACTCTCCATACCACTCATACCTTGTGGGCAGCTCTGCTGCCAGTCTGTACAGTCCAGTTACCAACCTGGCCTCCTAACCACCGGAACTTCTCCAACCATGCCTTCTTCAGGACTCCTTTCTTTCAAACTGCTGTCACCAGACTGTCCTTCCTTTACTGACTCCTTTCTTTAATCCTTGGACCAGTAGCCTTTCCTTGTCTATCATCTTGCCTTCTTGTGAAGTGGGACTCGTATCAACCCAGAAAATTCTTTTTTTCCAGAAGTATATTTCCCCTTTTCTGTGAACTGGTGTTGTTGGTCCAGCACAGAGTTGACTGTCAAGAAGTTGACCTGCCAAGCTGTCATCCATGCCTCCCGCAAGACAGCAGACCTTGTCAAAGGACAGGCCAAACCTCCAGATATTGATGCTATGTGATTCCAAGTCTCTCCAATTTGGAGTTTTGTAATCTCTCACTAACACTTGTTGATAATAAAGTTTATGCTCACTTCACACAACAGCACATATGTGTTATCAGTATATAGGAGAATTCCTCTGTGAAAAGACAAAATTACAGTTTTAACCATCTATCAGCTTTCTGGTAAGTGTACACTTTTCTCTAAAGAACATTTCAGCTCTGCAACTAAGGGGTATTGTCTTTTAAAGACAGATTCACAATGGAGACTACACTCATGAACAAAAAGAAGTGGAAAGTTTTTGATGTCGCCGGCCATCTATTTTTTTTTTAAAGTGACAAACAATTTTGTTCACACTTGGTTATCTCATGTGTCTTCAATAAAGGTCACTGTGTATAAAATATCTTACAGAGTTATTGTCTGAATCCCGATATACATACTAAAAGGTTCAACTTCCACAAGTTTTGTCCATGAGTGTACAATCAAAAGGTAGCAACTAAAACCAAATTATTGAAATATTTGTGAAGTTTCAGTTACAGCATTGTTACTGAATTTGATGTGGTAACAATGCTGTTATCGAAACATCACAAGCATATTAATAATTTTATTTAGTTTTGTTACTTTTTGAGACTACAGTTAATTCACATTTCAGGAGACCACCAAAAAATCTAGCATCGATGATAATCTGAATTAAAAAGAAACTAAAAGTGATTTTTTAAATTTTAGCTATCAATTTGAAGAACTACACACTTGAACTGTATATTATGTATTAATTTATAAATATATGTTTGTGGCAGTCCTGGTAATTGTGTGGCAATGACACAGGATCCAGGAGCAAAAAATAAACAAGAATTAAAATAATTTTTAACGGTCACATGTCAGTTGGCTACTTGCTGACACACAACAACATCAAAATTAAAACTATTTTAAAGGCGTAAGATTCTTTTTGATATTAAACAATTTCTACTGCCCTTACTGCAATGGAAAAATTAATGAGAGGGCCTGGCTCATCAGTGGTGAACCCTCTCAGCAGTTTCGCCAGTTTAATCTACCATACCGCTGATATATTGGGCAGTAGAAATTGTTTAATATCAAAAAGAATTTTACGCCTTTAAAATAGTTTTGAATTTTGATAACAGATGGCGCGCTAGTGCATCATATTATAAATGTTCTAATAAAAGAAACAATTTGATATTTGCGGAAGAGCGATTGCTCGAAGCATATTATATATTTATAAATGTATGTAATTCTACTGTCCTCAAAGCTTATGTCCATAGTTCTTCTAAAATACCCATTCAAAGAGTCTAACAACAGTATCACTATAAAAGGAAGTTCCCAAAATGCAATATAACAGCGGTATGGTAGATTAAACTGACGAAACCGCTGAGAGGGTTCACCACTGATGAGCCAGGCCCTCTCATTAATTTTTCCATTGCAGTAAAGGGCAGTAGAAATTGTTTAATATCAAAAAGAATCTTACGCCTTTAAAATAGTTTTGAATTTTGATAACAGATGGCGCGCTAGAACACAACAACATATATACACCCCAATGTCAACATTGATGAGACAAAGGCAGGGATGTAGTACTCAGATGGTTTATTTGGTGCAGTGCTGGGCTGGTGGTCCAGTCCAGGAAGGTCATGATGTTCGGGGTCTCACCGGGCCGGTTGTAGGAGGGGTTGGTACTGTAGCTGGACATTTCTAAATCGCGAGTCATGGTCCTAACAGGATAAAGATTAATTTATTACTGGCACGTTGTATTTAACACATTGCCACGAAACTGTGCTCAATAGTCAAATACAATTTATCCTTGTCATCTCTGTGAAGCCGTTTCTGTGAAAAAAAAAATTAAACAAGAATTAAAATAATTTTTACTGCTCACGTGTATTATCGGTCGGCTACTTGTTGATACACAACAATATCAAGAAAAGAGTCTTTTTTTTCTTCTTTCTTATCTCCACTCAATCATATTAGGGTGTAAAGCTTGAGACTTTCTGTTGACAACCATCATGATAGGGTGAAGTAGAATGCGTCTGCCTTTGTCATTAAGACTGAGAGCACTACTCAGTGGCAGGCCGACTTAGCTCCAAAAGAAATGGCCGCCTCTGACATAAGGAACAGATGTCATATGCAGCCTCTCCTAACATGGAGTACAAAGGCTGCTCATCCTTTATCCCTGGATTAGGAATCCTTACAGGGTACTATCAGCCGGGACAGCTGAGCCCAGGTTTTTTAGTGAGCTTGTTACTGCTCCCCCTTCTTTTTCATCCGGGCTTGGGACCGGCAAAGGCGGAGTTAAGAAAAGAGTTGGATTATTTTACACTTACAAGGTTCCAGAGCCCTGTTTAGTTCACTTGTGGGATTGGAATTTTGCATAAATCAAGTGCCATTGTATATATATATATATATATATATGATACATTTTGAATGATATTCAACTTCTATCTATTTTGCATAATAGAAAAATTTTATCTGTTTTGCATAATGTTCTTTGTTTGAAAAATAATTAATTTTACCGCGTGCCAAGTATGTAAATTTTGTTGTTTGTTTTGAAAAGATTTGAAAATAAAGAGATTATTGAGGTGGAGACAGCCACAAACGACTGCTAATTTTTTTTTTCCACACAGTAATTATACAACATATATATGTATATGAAAAAACAATAGAAAAAAATAAAAGATAAGTGGGTCAGGTGTTGATATTAAAAATAAAGAAGGCATCTCCTGACGGAACGTTTAGTTTATTCTTGCTCCACTGGCGCTCTGCCATCTAAAAAGCACATGTGCTCGTGGTCAGGAGATGCCTTCTTTATTTTTAATATATATATTATATATATAGCAGAAAAAAGTTTCCAATATGGGATTCGAACCTGATTCTTGGCTGTCAAAAATAGTGTTGTGAACCACTCCTCTGAAATGTCAATAACATCTCATCTATACGCAGAAAATGAAAGCACACATGTAACTTTCACACAAAACAAATAATGTGCATTATTGTTTTATATTAATTTATGCCTCACTGGTCTTGTCCTTATTGTTTGTAGCATTACTCGATGCAAATATTTATATGTAATTCTACTGTCCTAAAACCTAAATATCCATAGTTTGCTCGAGTGCCATTTCTGAGATTTCACCCTTCACAGTATCTACTTATATATTTGCCTTATTCTGTCTGTTTGTCTGTTTGAAGCTCACAGATGGGATTTTTCATAACCATCGGTGGTTCAGTGGTAGAATGCTCGCCTGCCACGCGGGCGGCCCGGGTTCGATTCCCGGCCGATGCATTTTTTTTTTTTTTACAATTTTTAAAACTCATTTATATATTATACAAGAATGACATCCACGGCGCCAATTTATAATTGTAACGAATAGTATTTGAATAAAAGCATTTAATCGGGTAAAACCCGGGCGTTGCCCGGGTCATTCGTATATAATAATTGTATAAACGAATGCAAGACAAAATCACCGCGAATGTTTCTTTTTTTTAAGGCAATTATCGTTATTTATCGTTAATTTTTGTTTCGATTTTATTGAAAAAAAACGATATGGTGCCTTTAAAAAATGATCTTTATTACTATGCAGTTTTCTATTTAGTCAATATACCTAAGTTCATGTTGCAAATGTAATTATCTCTATCGATTTAGTAGGTGAAATGCAAAAAAAAAAAAATCGACATGATGAAATCTTTATGAAAATTCACATTTTTATTTTTATATTTTCAAGACACACACAGTTTGGGGCGGGACGTTTCACAAGAGAGACATCCACGGCGCCAATTTATAATTGTAACGAATAGTATTTTAATTAAAACATTTTAAAAACACAGTTTGGAACGGGACGTTTCACAAGAGTGACATCCATGGCGCCAATTTATAATTGTAACGAATAGTATTTGAATTAAAACGTTTTTAAAGTATATGCGCACTCGGGTAAAACCCGGGCGTTGCCCGGGCCATTCGTCTAGTTGCATATATAAGCAGAATCATCTAATACAGTATTAGAACTCTAAGAAACGGTCTGGTAGATTAAATTGGCGAAACCACTGGGAGAATTCACCATTGATGAGCCAAGCCCTCCCAATATATTTTTTCATCGCAGTAAGGATAGTAGAGGTTATTTTTATGTGTAAAAGAAACATACTTTTATTTCCAAGATGTATTTTATCTATTTACAAGGAAAGCAGGGGGTCGGTGGAAGGATGGTTTAAACCGTTGGTTTACGACCCAGGTTCGATTCCCGTATTGAGCACTTTTTTTCTGATAAAAAAAAAATGCTCCAATGGCCCCCAATTCTAGCAAAAGTCCAACCCCACCAGCGAGTGCAAATAACCAAAAGGAACTCTGCCACATTTGTAGGTGCAAAGTCGAACCGCTTTTTACATGTGTAGACATGTGGTGCACTAACAGTAAAAGCAGTCTTCTTCTTCTACCCACCATGATTATCATGTATCATGGCCTGTACCATGTGTACTAGGGATAAGCAAAAAAAAAAAAGGAAAGCACTTTCCTCCAGTAACTTGTCTCCAGGTCCTGTCATCCCATCAGCACTCAATTAATGATCTGTCTGGTTCTCTCACGTTTGGTGTGGTCTGCTTTTGTTTTTTTTATTGGCTATTATTTTCTATTTTCAGCATAATGGATTATAAATAAGTGAAATCTTTCTCCTTAATATCTATAGTTTTTTAAAACTCCGTTGCCAATCTATCCTATTCTATATACAGTTACGAGCGCCATTCTTCATCTCCTAATAATCAGTTTTCATCTCTGTCACCGTTTGCTTTTTTTTTGGAATGGCGCCCTCCTATTGGTTGGCTACGGTCACGCCACCTTTGCCCCCCCCCCCCTCGCTATTTTGTCTTTGTAACTATTGTGTTGGAGCGGGTCGCTCCCTAAATAAATGCATATATTAGATAATAACCAAATGGAATCCTCTCTTTCTTTTTCCCAGTAAGAGACGCCTACGGAAGCCAACAGTACATAGACAGATAAAGCACATAGGCTATAGTTATTAACTAACATATGCAATTATTTAAGGCGCCAATTTATAATTGTAACAAATAGTATTTGAATCAAAACATTCAATCGGGTAAAACACGGGCGTTCCCCGGGTCATTCGGCTAGTGTAAGTATAATAATGGGAATTACCCACATGGACATTCTCTCCAATCTGCTACATCTGGCCACTGTTTCATACTACTTTCTCTATGTTATCTCCTAGTTGTGAGGTTTGGTTAGAAAAAAAAGTTGTCTGGGTGAACTGATAATCACATTAGTTGCTATATTCGTTAATATTTTTGCGTATACATTTTAAAATTATATTTATTAATATGGTGGTTGCTCCATGGAAAGTAAAGGTGTCATTGCCCCGTTAGTCAACCACATTTCAGAGTTCCCTGTTCACGGTTACCGTAGCGGCTCGGGGCTCACGACACCATACTTCGCCTTACAGGGCAGTCTCTTACTTGTGCTGTTTCTCCCGCCCGCCACATAGTTGGCCTTCTGGGCAGGATTTATTAATATTTATTTTGGAAATAGGTGTTTCTTTTATTTTCTATATTATTTCTTGGCTAGTGATGATCTTTCATCTGATCATATTCGTCATTGCTCTGTAGAGATAATATAGATCATAATCAATACGAGCACCTTGGAGTACAAGCTTTTCGCAGTACGAGCAAAATTTTTTAAAAAATTTTACCTCGGATTACGAGTGAAATCTCGCATTACGAGCAACTCGTGATGGTTGCCCGTAATCGTGATGGATGAAAATTCACTGGGATCCCTCCCTTCAGATCAGATTCGGGAAATATGTAAAATGTGGGAAACTGTGCAAT
This sequence comes from Cordylochernes scorpioides, assembly GCA_030710605.1. Classification (NCBI taxonomy): domain Eukaryota; kingdom Metazoa; phylum Arthropoda; class Arachnida; order Pseudoscorpiones; family Chernetidae; genus Cordylochernes; species Cordylochernes scorpioides. Next base: position 52,426,577 of record CP092869.1, on the reverse strand, counting down.
TGTTCGTAGCAAAAATAATTGCCCGAGTTTTAATTATTAAAAATAAGAAATTAGTTTCGCACTACGAGCGTTTTGGAGTACGAGCATGGCTCTGGAACGGATTATGCTCGCAAACCGAGGGTCCACTGTATATAATATTGCCAAATTTTTGTTAAGTTTATTGGAGGCACCGCAACAACATTAAAAAAAAAAAACTCCCCGGCGGGGAATCGAACCCCGGTCGCCTGCGTGACAGGCGGGAATACTAACCACTATACTACCGAGGACTAATGTCTGGTTGTAACAAACCTTTTTGAAACTATAGAGTGTTAAACATTCCTTCTCACACTACTAGGATGAAGCTTGAACATTGGTATAGCATAATAGAGGTCTGACTTTACAAAATAAATTAAAAAAACTGGCGTTTCTACGGACCGTTAGACCGACAGCTGTGTCAAGGGAAGTTTATCTTCTGATTGCCACCTTTCCTGCGTCTGTAGATTTTCTCAATTCTGTGAAATATTAAGAAAAGCACTGAAGTGTGTTTATATGTTTTAAAAAATGTGTACCTGGATCTGTAAAGAACTTTTTATATAAACTTGTGTAACAAATATTTGTTGAAAACTATGGAGTTTGCAAACATCCGTCTAGCATGTGAAATATTAAGAAAACCTCTGAAGTGTATGTCAGAAATTCGAGTAGTCGTTCACGGCATCGCACTTTTCAGTGACTAGAACAACTAGTGCTATATCCAGTATTAAGTCTTTAGTGACGTGCTAAGTGTAGTCATCACTATAGAGAGATAAAATCCATAAAGAAACTAATTAAGAACTAAATAGTACAAATGTGATATTGTACTAGGATAAGATGCATAAATTGAAAAAAAAAAAGCATTTCTTTTAGGGGTCAACTGAAATTTGTTGATGGCTTGCGCTAGCTTGCACAACGCTGATGAAGTCTAACAGTCCGAAAGGCGTACGTGGTTAGCTTTTCTTGATTAATCAAGAATAGGTATTTGGCCAATTGTAGGATAATTAAAAATCAACGAATAGTTGATATTTATTCCGATAGATGGAGCAATCCATCAGCAACTTTCAGTTGCACGATAAGGAGTGCCCTTTCGCCCCCCCTCCTCTTTAGAAGAAAGTCAACAAATGGGAACGAAGACATTTAGGAGGTTCTGTTGTTGTGGAGTAGAAGTACAGTAATTTTTCTGAAGGATGCTAATTTTATTTTATAGAATCCAGGTTCGAACCCTAGCAGGCTCGTTTCTTAAATATATTTAATACTAATAGAAAATTAATATGTTTTATCACCAAAATCGAAATAAGCAAATTAGTACTGAAAAAGCATATTCAGCACTCGTCTGAACTAATTTGCTTATTTGGATTTGTTGTAAAGTAACAGCATTGTTACCATCTTTGTTAAATGTGCTTTTTCAGTGCTAATTTGTTTAATTTATTTATTAAATAACCAGGCGCGATATTAAAATATTTGCGATTATTACATGAGAAACAAACAAATTAAAACGTATAATTAAATATTTACAAATTTACATGTATTATTCGGACAGAGTTCATAATTTTTTTTATAGACAAGGTGGCTGAGGTAAGAGAGTTGAATCATTTAGATCAGGGAACAATCGATGTCTCACTTCTGAAAAGTTCGGACAGTTGTAGATAAGATGAAGAGCAAGTTTGTTCAGTTTCTCCGCAGGAACAATTTGGTATTTCTGATGGACCTCTTTTATGTAAGTATTTCTATAATTTTCCGTGTGATGTGACAAATTGAGTGACTATTAAATTTGGATGGAACTGTGTAGGAATTCCGCTTGTAAAAATAGTGCGAATTGTATAATTAGTTTAATTTGCTTATTTGGATTTGCTCTTGTTGGCCTGTGATTAGAAGATATTAATTTTTCTATTAGCATTATATAAAAAAATCATGCCAGCAAGGGTTCCAACCTAGAATCCATATCCATATATATTTAGTATTTTTACCTTGTGATATTGAAATATCATGTTTACTATTTGTCATAAAAATATATAATAAATAAAAAAAAGCTCCCCGGCGGGGAATCGAACCCCGGTCGCCCGCGTGACAGGCGGGAATACTAACCACTATACTACCGAGGACTGATATAAAATTGTAACAAACCTTTGAAGAAACTATAGAGTTTGTAGACATTCCTTCTCAAAATAACATTAGGACGAAGCTTGGACATTGCTCTAGCATAAAATATCTCTGGCTACAAAAGACTGGCGTTTCTACAGACCGTGTGAGACCGACAGCTGTGTCGAAGGAAACTTTTATCTTCTGATTGCTACCTCTCCTGCGTCTGTAAACTTTCTCAACTCAATGAAATATTAAGAACAACACTGAAGTGTTTGTCATAAATTCGAGTAGTCGTTCTTGGCATCGCACTTTTCAGTTAGTAAAACAAATAGTGCTGTGGCTTACATCTGGTATTAGGTCTAGTGTTGTTTTAAGTTTAGTCACACATCACTAGAAAGAAATACACTACATAGACCAACTAGTTGAGAACTAAATAGTAAATTTATCCCCAACAAAAGAGGTGAACCAAAGAACAGGTCGCTAATTATCTAATCTTTAGAAAAATGTGAAAAAAATGTGCACGAGGACATTTAGGAAGTTTAGTTCTGGGGTGGAAGTCCAGTAATTTTGCTGAAGAATGCTCTAATCGGGTGTGGAAAAAAGAAGCTCTTCCTTTTATAATTGATCAAATCAACACATTTTTGAAGGTAAGATGAAACTTTCTCGCGCAACATAGAATTATCTACATAGTTGAATAACGCAGTTCTCAATTAAGCTTTATCTCTTCACTTACAAATATAACTCCGCCTTTGCTGGTCCCAAGCCCGGATGAAAAAGGAGAAGGGGGAGCAGTATAACAAGCTCACTAAAAAAACTTGGGTTCAGCTGGCCCGGCTGATAGTACCCTGTAAGGGCTCCTAATCCGGGGTTACAGGATGAGCAGCGTTTTTACTCCATGTTAGGAGCGGCTGCACATGGCGTCTGTTCCTCATGTCAGAGGCGACCATTTTTTTTTGGAGCTAACTCGGCCTGCCACTGAGTAGTGCTTCCAGTCTTAATGACAAAGGCAGACGCATTCTACTTCACCCAGTCATGATGGTTGTCAAACAGGCACCATCAAGGGTCACAACTTGATACCCTAATATGAATGAGTGGAGACAAGAAAGAAGACTTACACATATTTATCTCGACAGCTTCCAGGATGCCGACATTCAATCTTCAAATGTAGCTAGATTATATTGGTGGAACATGTAAATCTTGATGGTTTGATCAAATTGATTTTTTGAATGATGTCCTCCTTGGACCCTTGGAACATTTGGCCAAATTCTGGTCCGTTTCCAAGGTGACTAACGTAACGACGCCGCCTCTTTCAAATGAAGGAGACATCTGAGGCTCTTCATTGGGCACGATAACAACAACATTGAATGATGTAAACTTCTATATTTAATTCTCTCTCTGGGATAAGTTAAGATAATGAGTTACAATTAGGAATATAGATAAAAACTACACAAGGTTATATATACAAGTAAGCAAAATTGTATTTTCAGAATCCAGGTTCGAGCTCTAGCAGGCTCGTTTTTTTAATATATTTAATGATAATAGAAAATTAATATGTTCTAATCACAAGGTAACACGACCAAAATCGAAATAAGCAAATTAGTACTGAAAAAGCACATTCAGCACTCTTGTCAGAACTAATTTGCTTATTTGGATTTGTTCCTTTGTTGTAAGGTAACAGCGTTGTTACCATCTTTAAACATGTAAAATGTGCTTTGTCAGTGGTAATTTGCTTTATTTATTTCTTTATTAATCAACCAGGCGCGATATTGAAGCATTTTCGCCTATTACAGAGGAAAAAAAAATTAGAACTTAGAATTAAATATTTACAAAAATTTACATGTATTATTTGACAGAGTTCATAAATTCGAAACTATTTTAAAGGCGTAAGATTCTTTTTGATATTAAACAATTTCTACTGCCCTTACTGCAATGGAAAAATTAATGAGAGGGCCTGGCTCATCAGTGGTGAACCCTCTCAGCGGTTTCGCCAGTTTAATCTACCACACCGCTGTTATATTGCATTTTTAAACTTCCTTTTATAGTGATACTGTTGATAGACTCTTTGAATGGGTATTTTAGAAGAACTATGGACATAAGCTTTGAGGACAGTAGAATTACATACATTATAAATATATAATATGCTTCGAGCAATCGCTCTTCCGCAAATATCAAATTGTTTCTTTTATTAGAACATTTATAATAAGATGCACTAGCGCGCCATCTGTTATCAAACCTGTTATTAAACTGGCGAAACCGCTGAGAGGGTTCACCACTGATGAGCCAGGCCCTCTCATTAATTTTTCCATTGCAGTAAGGGCAGTAGAAATTGTTTAATATCAAAAAGAATCTTACGCCTTTAAAATAGTTTCGAATTTTGATAACAGATGGCGCGCTAGTGCATCTTATTATAAGAGTTCATAAAATTTATATAGGAAGAGTGGCTGATGTAAGAGAGTTAAATCATTTATATCAGGGAACAAACAATGTCTCACTTCTGTAAAGTTCGGACAGTCGTAAATAAGGTGAAGAGCAAGTTTGTTCTGTTTCTCCGCAGGAACAATTTGGTATTTCTGTGATGGACCTCTTTTATGTAGGTATTTCTGTATTTTTCCGTGTGATGTGACAAATTGAGTGACTATTAAATTTGGATGGAACTGTGTATGAATTCCGCTTGTAAATATAGTGCGAATTGTATAATTAGTTTAATTTGCTTATTTGAATTTACTCTTGTTGCCCTGTGATTAGAAGATATTAATTTTTCTATTAGCATTATATAAAAAAAAAGCATGCCAGCAAGGGTTCCAACCTAGAATACATATCAATATGTATTTAGTATTTTACCTTGTGATATTAAAATATCATAAACAATACTTAAAATTATACCGCATAAGTTTCTTTTCTATGAAAAATCAATATTTATTTTAAAGAGAAATATTTACTATTTCTAACTTTTTTTCCCGCCCCTGGACACTTTTATTTTTCCCGTTCGCCATTACTCTTCATATTTTCACCCTCTCATACTTCATTCAAAAAAGTTAGAAATAGTAAATATTTCTCTTTAAAATAAATATTTATTTTTCATAGAAAAGAAATTTATGCGGTATAATTTTAAGTATTGTTTATAATCACACGCCGCAGTCCTTTATAATTAAAATATCAATGTGTTCACTATCTGTCATAAAAATATATAATAAATAAAAAAAAAGCTCCCCGGCGGGGAATCGAACCCCGGTCGCCCGCGTGACAGGCGGGAATACTAACCACTATACTACCGAGGACTGATATAAAGTTGTAACAAACCTTTGATGAAACTATAGAGTTCTCACAAAACAAGGAGCAGCATACGATACCTGTGGCTACATAAATAATGAATATACATAAATAATGACTTAGTGGTCAATAAATTTGTTTTAATTGTCAAAAAAAAAAAAAAAAAAAACGAAACTGGCATTTATACAGACCGACAGTTGTGTCGAGAGAAGCTTTATCTTCTGATTGCCATCTCTCCTGCGTCTGTAGACTTTCTCAATTCTGTTAAATATTAAGAACAACACTAAAGTGTATTTCAGAAATTCGAGTAGTCGTTCTTGGCATCGCACTTTTCAGTGGCTCGAACAACTAATGTTGTGGCTTACATTCAGTATTAAGTCTTTAGTGCTGTGCTAAGTTTAGTGCTCACTAGAGAAATAAAGTCCATAAAGAAACTAGTTAATAACTAAATAGACAATTTATTAGAAACGAAGTCGATAAAAACGTGGTAATTCTCTTTTATTGACAAAACACGAGCTTTCAGGCAAAAATGCCCTTCCTCAGGTTGCTACTGAGCAGGAAACAGAAGTGCCAAATATATAAGCGAAAGAAATTTACATGATATGAAGAAGTATGGGAAATTTACATACTAAAAAGTAAAAAGCAAAGGATTTACATATTTACAGATGAATCGAGGATATTTTAAAAACTATGGACAAGAAATTAATTTACATGCTATGGAGAGGTATGGGAAATTTACATACTATTAAAAGGTAAAAAGTAAAAAGCAAAGGATTTACAGATGAATGGACAACAAGAATAAAGAAAAAAGAGAGAAAAAAGAGAGAAAAAAAAAAGGGGCGAAAGGAACGCGAAGAACGAGAACACGGTAGAGCGGGATAAAACACTAAAAGATGCAGTAGGTAAAGTTCAGCTGGAGGGAATGGCGGGGTAAAACACGGAGTACTGGGGTGGGAGGTCGATTTTACGGTTAAAATTTCGCTTATATATTTGGCACTTCTGTTTCCTGCTCAGTAGCAACCTGAGGAAGGGCATTTTTGCCTGAAAGCTCGTGTTTTGTCAATAAAAGAGAATTACCACGTTTTTATCGACTTCGTTTCTAATATTATTGCGTGGCCACGTCATGTCAGACAATTTATTCCCAAGAAAAGGTGAACCAAAGAATAAATCGCTAATTTGAAGTTTGTGTAAGAAATTCGATTAATCGCGTTTTTGGCATCGCACGTTTTAGTGGCTAGACCAACTAGTTTACATCTGGTATTAAGTCTAGTGTTGTGCTAAGTTTAGTCACACATCACTAGAGAGATAACATAGAGGAACTAGTTAACTAAATAGTAAATTTATCCACAACAAAAGGTGAACCAAAGAATAGGTCGCTAATTACATAGGTCTACAAAAAAAACTTTTTTTTAGGAGAAAACCTGATGTTGATTCTAATGTAACTTTTCATGCTGAATTCGAAAATGAAATCAGAGGTTTTCCATCACCCATAGTTCTTGCAGGATAACCATTTTTTTTATAAATTGGTATATACAGTAATAATGCAGAAAATGTTACGTAAACATTTTTTAAGTAAACATCATTACATTAACTAGCGCTTTATTTTTGACAAGAAGAGTTGATATGTGGAGCCAAAAGCTTCATTTTATTTGTTATTAACTAAATTTTGCTCTTTAAGAATTATAAATATTAATTTAAATAACAAATTATTGAGTTTTTAATTAAATATGTTTATTTTATAATGCAATCTGTTTTGCTTTCAACTCAAAAATAACGACAAGCTCTGGAATGCTATTTGCTGAATAACAGTTTTAATATATATACAGTAGACTCTCCTACAACTCGAGTTTTTACAACGCGATAAAAAAAAGTTGCGACAAATTTTTTATACAACGCGAATTTTCGTATAACGCGTTATAAAATAAAATGCGGAAATTTCCATATTGACAACTGTACAATACATTTAATTTTTATGCGCACGCGTTTTTCTTTTTTTTTTTTTTTTGTTTTTCAACGAAGTAGTGTTGTATAGTTTGTCAATTTAATTGCACATGTATTTCTGTGGGTAAATTTTTTTAAATAGTGTTAAATTGAGTTTTAAAGCTTAAAATAATATTTTAACGCATATAAGGTATAGCCGAATGACCCGGGCAACGCCCGGGTTTTACCCGATTAAATGTTTTTATTTAAATACTATTCGTTACAATTATAAATTGGCGGCGTGGATGTCACTCTTGTGAAACGTCCCGCTCCAAACTTTGTGTCTGAGAAGCGATATTTTTATAGAAATATGATCTGGCTTTTGTTTTCTGCTCGAATGAATGTTTTTCTGTTAGAATTTTGTTCCTGTGAACAAAATAATGAGCTGGTTTCACCCGTGGTCTCTGCTTTTTGGAATTTTTCCCGATATAATTTTGTATCTGATAATCTTACATGATACAGCAATATCGTCATCATCATTTTCTGACTATTAATATATAGTTTTAATAATTGATTTATATATTTTTTGAAATAGCCTATCGTCTTCCCCGTATTTTTTTACCTATGTATGGAAATTTTGGTTTGAATTAGTGAACTACTGCGAATTTGTATACCGGACATACAAACCAACAAACAAACAAACAAACATACAAACATTCATTTTTATATATATAGAAGATATAATATAAATGAGTTTTAAAAATTGTTTTGAAAAAATGCATCGGCCGGGAATCGAACCCTGGCCGCCCGCGTGGCAGGCGAGCATTCTACCACTGAACCACCGATGCTTTAAAAAAATGGCCATATTTAGGTATTCATTCCATTCCGGATTAGTCCGCGTAAAAAAAAAAGTTCTTCAAATGAAAAAAAGAAATAGCCAAAAATACTAATCAAAATGCAGCCGAAAATTTTCCTCAGGTTTATAAAAAGCGACATGCAAAATTTGGTACCAATTGGTTCAGTAGTTTTTGAGTTTATCGCGAAACAGACAGAGAGAAATTGACTTTTATATATATATAGAGATTAAATTAAAATTTACATGTAAATATTTTGCAAATATAAAAAATTACGAAACTTGCTCCCCAGGCATGATGAATAAAGTTGGAAAAAAATTGAAAAGGAGATATACTGTATCATGTAAAAATGTATTGTATAAAATGATGTACGAGTATATAGGAAAAATAATTATATACTAAAACAAAACTAAATGTGTTATATTATTTTATATACATTTGCATATAAAATAATATAACATTTAGTTTTGTTTTAGTATATAATTATTTTTCCTATATACATCATTTTATACAATACATTTTTACATGATATTTGTCACTAAAAATTTACCCTAACAACATTCGCGTTATACAAGTTTTATTTCGTACAACGCGAATTCATACAACACGGAACACACTAATCGCGTTATAGGAGAGTTTACTGTATTTAAATTGAACCTAACGATTTGTTTAATAGATTTGCATCAGAAGTGACAGGTAAATTTGAAGTGATCAGTTTATTCTTCTCTATCGATTAGCTTTTATGAATCGTGTACACTAGACTGTGTCAATATGCCGAGGCGTTGCATTAATATTCCTGTAATTTTCTGTTACATTTGTGGGGAATTAACTTTCAAAGTTCAAAGGCGAAACTTTACACCGATCATCAAAAAGTGCTATCAACTTTATTTTGGCTGTAAAGTCGGTGACCAAGATAAGACTTGGGCTCCTCTTCATTGTTGTGAAATTTGTGCTCGACGTCTTACAGGGTGGATTAATGGTGAACGTCATACGCCTTTTGCGGTTCCAATGATATGGAGGGAACCTAAAGACCATTCTTCAGACTGTTATTTTTGCTTGACAAAGACTACAGGTATTACATCCAAATCAAGACATACAGTTGAATATCCAGATTTGCCTTCTGCTATGAGACCGGTTCCTCATAGTTATATTTTACCTGTGCCACAGCCCCCTGAAAATGTAATATTTAGTGACGATGATTCAGATAGACGAGAGCAACAGTCGGATGACACAAATTTTGAAGCAGGTGCTTCATCTGAACCTCATTTGTTAACCCAAGGCGATTTGAACGACCTCATACGTGATTTAGATGTATACAAAAAAACAGAGTGAACTTTTAGGCTCTAGGTTAAATCTGCTAGGCTGGAATTTGCTGCATAAAGGCACAAAAGTATGCTTTTTTCGCAAGCGTCAAGATGAATTTCAAGACTTCTTTTCACAAGAGAATGTTTTAGTATATTGCAATGATGTTGTTAGTCTAAATGAAGCGCTTGGTCATGACCATGATACAGAAGAGTGGCGTTTATTCGTTGATTCTTCAAAAATTAGTTTGAAAGCTGTTCTCCTTCACAACGGAAATAAGTTCCCATCAGTGCCAATAGCACATGCATCCAACATGAAAGAGACTTACGAAAACATGAAACTGCTTTTGAAAAAGATAGAATATGAAAGATATGGTTGGAAAATATGCAGCGATTTGAAAGTCGTTGCTCTATTGCGTGGATTACAGATTGAATATACAAAATTTTGTTGTTTTCTGTGTGAGTGGGATAGCAGAGATGGGGAAAGGCATTACATTAAAAAAAGCTGGCCAAACCGTGAAATCTTTACTCCAGGACATAAAAATATTGTGAATCCTCCCCTGATCGATTCAGAAAATATTTACTTACCATCATTACATATTAAACTGGGATTAATGAAGAACTTTGTCAAGGCAATGGATCGAAATGCCAGTGGATTTGCCTACCTAAAACAAAAATGTTCTAGCATAAGTGATGCGAAAATTAAAGAAGGCATTTTCGTTGGACCTCAGATTCGAGAATTGCTGCAGGATGGAAATTTTCAAAATAGTTTGAATGAAGTTGAAGCAGCAGCATGGAATTTAGAAACGTTTGCAAGAACTTCTTAGGAAGTGTCAAGGTTGAAAATTACCGAGACATAGTTAATGATCTGTTGCTTTCCTACAAGGCACTGGGATGTAACATGTCTCTCAAGATCCATTTCCTGCATTTACATCTGGATTTCTTTCCAGACAATCTTGGTGCAGTTAGCGATGAGCATGGTGAGAGGTTTCATCAAGATATATCAAGCATGGAGAAGCGGTACCAAGGTAAATGGAGTCCCGGTATGCTTGCTGACTACTGCTGGACAGTCAAGAAGGATGTACCACAAGCAAAGTATAGAAGAAAATCCCCTGTCACTACTTTCCATAAAATAAATATATTTCTTTCATATAGGCCAATTTATTGAAAAAAAATTCCAAATTTCCAGTAAGTGTATCTCAAAAACCTTGCGTTATAGAAAAAAAAAACTAATGGTATATTTGGAATCGGCACAAAGAGTTAAATTTAGATAAGATGCTGTTTATTTTGGGACAAAGAAAAATAAATTTTTATAAACCATTGTAATGTAATAAGGTTTATGCAAAAATGCTTGCGTAATATTTTTTGTTGTATTTATCTTAATACCAAAAAAAGGCTGTCACCCAAAAACCATGGGTGATGGAAAATTTCTGATTAGATTTTTGATTTCACATTGAAAAGTTACACTAGAAACACCATCAGGTTCTCTTGGGCAAAAATGTTGTTGACCAGTGTTATTCAATCTTTAAAAGAAATGTGAAAAAATGTGCACAAGGACTTTTAGGAAGTTTTGTTGTGGGGTGGAAGTCCAGTTCCTTTTAAAATGGATCAAATTAACGCATTTTTAAAGTTAATATAAAAAATTTCTTACACATAGATTTATTGGTATATTTCAAGTTCGTGAAGCTTTCAATAGGTCTTATTTCTTCACTTACAAATATGTATCTCGACATTTTCCAGGATGCCGACATTCAATCTTCATTTGTAGCCTGAATATATTGGTGGAACATGTAAATCGTCATATTTTGACCATATTGGATTTATTGAATGATGTCCTCCTTGGACCATTGGAATATTTGGCCTCCTTCTGGTCCGTTTCCAAGGTGGCTAACGTGGCAACGGCGCCTTTTTCCAATGAAGCAGACATCTAAGGCTCTTCATTGGACACGATAAACAACATTGAATGATGTGAACTACTATATTTTCATCTCTCTCTGGGATATGTTAAAATGATGAGGCACATTTTAAATTATAGCTAAAAACTACAAAGCAACATATCCAAATTAGCACATTTTTATTTTCTAGAATCCAGGTTAGAACCCTAGGCTCGTGTTTTTTTTAAATACACTTCGTTCTCTTTTCATGCGGTTTTTTTTATGCGGTTTTGGAGTTATGCGGTGCAAGAAAAAAAAATTATTCGAATTTCGAAAATTTTTTTTTTGGTGATTCACTTTTTCTGAAAACGAATAAGAATAACAACTACAACTCTACTATTACGCAATCAATACAAAGAAAGAATTTCGTAACGTCCTGGTTGTATGTTAAGTTATCCAACAAACAGTAACTTTTATTCCGCGCCTGCCGGTGTCTTACACAACTCGTGCAAAACCGAAATCAAAACTGAAAACCCGCCGGCGTGCCAGCTGCCGTTACAAATTTCTTTTTTCTTTTATTGACATGTTTTCTCTTGATTTGTTCTTAAAAACAAAAGAGACAAAAACAAAAATACCTCGTTAAAATTGCGTGTTTTTATGCTGCATTTTGTTTTTGTATGAAACTAATTAAAAAAGCCTGCATATTGGAAAGCATTAGAAAATAAAACTTTGTGAAAGAAGGTTACTACCGAAAACCGGAAGATAAATTTACTCAAGTGAATTGTAAGTTTTTTTGAATAATTTTAGTGCGTAATTGTACATTAAGTTTTTTCTAACATTTTTAGTCCTCTTAAAGAAAATGTGTGACAATAATAAAAAACAAAAAAGAAGTGCAATTTCGCTAGAAACCAAAATTATAATTCTCGATTGCTTGGCGAAAGGAGAAAGATCAACAGCAATAGGTAAACGTTATAATTTAGGCGAATCTACTATAAGAGCAATAAAAAAAAAATGAAGCGGCAATAAGAAGATCAGTCAGATCTGGTACAAATTTGAGTTCTAAAATTTCATCATATTCAAGAGGCACTTTAATAGAAAAAACAGAAAAGGCTCTCGTAATTTGGATTGAAGATTTAACTCAAAAAAGAATTCCGTTAGATGGACATTTAATCAAGATGAAAGCCCTTAAATTTTACAAGGAGTTAAAAGAATCAGAGCCATCTACATCTTCACGTGAAAGTAATCCACAATTCTCTGCCAGCACAGGGTGGTTAACTGGTTTTATAAAAAGACATTCTTTTCATAATCTAAAAATAAAAGGTGAGGTGGCTTCTGCCGATGAAGAAGCTGCTAGAAAATATCCTGAAAAGTTGGCTAAAATTATTAAAGATGGAGGATATTGTGCCCATCAAATCTTCAATGCTGATGAAACAGGATTGTTTTGGAAAAAAATGCCAACCCGTACTTACATTGCAAAGTCCGAAAAAAATGCCAGTGGTTTTAAAGCTGCTAAAGATCGAGTTACTTTATTGCTGTGCAGCAATGCATCTGGCGATCGAATGTTAAAACCGCTGCTTGTAAATCGATCTTTAAAACCACGTGCATTAAAAGGAAAAGACTTAAATACACTGCCCGTACATTGGATGGCAAACAAGAAGGCCTGGGTAACAACGGCTATTTTCACTGAATGGTTCAATAAATGCTTCGTACCCGAAGTAGAAAATTATATGAAAGAGATGGGTCTCGAATTTAAGATCTTATTAATTCTTGACAATGCACCAGGTCATCCAAACTTAGAACATCCAAATATAAAGGTAGTTTTTTTTTCCCTCCAAACACAACGAGCCTAATTCAACCATTAGATCAGGGAATTATTTCAACATTTAAAAAATATTATGTAAAATTCACTTTCCAATTCATTTTCGATAAACTGGAATCCGATACAATAACAGTTACTGAAGTTTGGAAACAATTTAATATCTTGAACTGTGTAGATCATGTCGCGTTAGCAATTGCCGAGATAAAATCACAAACTTTAAATGCATGTTGGAAAGCTGCTTGGCCTGAATGCGTATCAAAGAGAAATGAATCAAATAGAACAACAATAGTAACATCAGATATTATTTCAATTGCTAAGGAAATAGGTGGGGAAGGTTTTGATGATTTTGGCGAGCATGATATAGAAGAATTGCTTGTGGACGAAGCCCTAAATGATGATGATATTTTGGAAAGTATGGTAGATACTACTAAAGATTTCGAAACAGTAGATAGCGAACTGGAAGATGTTATTCCACTGGACGAAAAATTACTTCGGGAAGGCCTTCAACTTTCCGGTAAATTGGAAATTTTTTTTATTCAAAATGATAATGATGTAGAACGCGCCTTAAAATTCCAACGTGATCTGAAATTTTGTATGTCTGGCTACAGAGAACTCTACAAAGAACTAGTCAAGCCATCACAGCGTTTGATTACTGACTACCTTGTCAAAGAAAAAAAAAATCACTGAAGTTCCTAAAGAAGCATTACCATGTAGATCTGATGACGTAATTTTATCTTCAAGTGATGAAAGTGATCTTGCACCAATCCACAAACGGGTTCGCACATTATCAGACAGCGAATAATGATGAAAACATTCTTAATATGATTTCAAATAAAGTTTTGTTTATGTTTTTTTTTTTACATATTAAGTTTTGTTTTTGTTATTAACACACATATGTGCCATTTATTAAAATATGATGAGAAAAAAATTAAATCTTATTATTTATAAATCTTTTTTTATGCGATTTCTGGTGCATTTTAAAACATTATTTAGGTTTTATGCGATTTTTTTAATAAATGGAACGTATCCATCATTTTACATATAAATGTATGTCTTTTTTTGTGCGATTTTTTTTAATGCGGATTCCCCTGGAACGCATCTACCGCATAAAAAAAGAACCAAGTGTATATATAATGCTATATAATAGGAAAATTGAAAAATATATTCTAATCACAGGATAACAAAACTAAAATCCAAATAAGCAAATTATTACTGAAAAAGCACATTCAGTACTCTTGTCAGAACTAATTTACTTATTTGGATTTGTTACTTTTGATGTAGGTATCTTTAGACATGTTAAATATAATTTTCCAGTGCTAATTTGCTTATTTAGATTTAATCTTGTTGCCCTGTGATTAGAAGATATCATTTTTTCGATTAGCATTATATACAAAAAAAAAAAAGCGAGCCAACAAGGGTTCGAACTTAGAATCTAAATCTGGTCTTTTTTACCTTCTGGTTCAAATCACATTAATAGGTACCCCTCAGCAAGAGCTTTTTTACCTTGTGATATGAAAATATCATGCTCTATTGGTCATAATAATAAAAAATAATATACAAAAAAAAAAAAGCTCCCCGGCGGGGAATCGAACCCCGGTCGCCCGCGTGACAGGCGGGAATACTAACCACTATACTACCGAGGACTGAAAAAATACTGTAACAAACCTATGAGAAACTGTACATTGTGCAAACATTCCTTCTAACAATACTAAGACGAAGCTTGGACATTTATCTAGCATACGATATTTGTGGCTACAAAAGACTGGCGTTTCTACAGACCGTGTGAGACCGACATCTGTGTCGAAGGAAACTTTATCTTCTGATTGCTACCTCTCCTGCGTCTGTAAACTTTCTCAACTCAATGAAATATTAAGAACAACACTGAAGTGTTTGTCATAAATTTGAGTAGTCGTTCTTGGCATCGCACTTTTCAGTTAGTAAAACAACTAGTGCTGTGGCTTACATCCTTTATTAAGTCTCTAGTGTTGTGCCAAATTGTAAATAATAGCATTTTCTTTGTTTAATTTCTCATTAAATTTTGTAACAATTGACTAAGGGTGTCATTAAAATATTATGAATTATCTATTGTTGTGCTAAGTTAGGCATTAGTAGAGAGATATATATATAACATAGAGGAACTAGTTAAGAACTAAATAGTAAATTTATCCCCAACAAAAGGTGAACCAAAGAATAGGTCGCTAATTATCTAATCTTTAGAAGAAAGTCAAGAATTGGGCACGAGGACATTTAGAAAGTTGTAGTAATCTCCCCGATTTTCTTGTGAGGTGGAAGTCCAGGAATTTTGATGAAGTATGCTAATCGGGTGTAAAAAAAAAAAGCCTCTTCCTTTTAAAATAGATCAAATCAGCGCATTTTAAAGGTAACATAACATTTTTTCTTGCACACACACACAGAATTATCTACATAGTTGAATAACGAAGCTCTCCACACAATTAGACTTTATTTCTTCAATTACAAATATGTATTTCGACAATGCCGACATTAAGTTATCAAATGTAGCTAGACTATATTGATGGAAAATGTCAATCACGATATTCTAATAAAATTGGATTTATTGAATAATGTCATCCCTGGACTCTTGGACCAAATTCTGGTCCGTTTTCAAGGTACTAACGTAGCAAGGGCGCCCATTTTCCAAAGATGGAGACATCTGAGGCTCTTCATTGGACACGATAACAACAATATTGAATGATGTGAACTACTATATTTACTTATCTCTCTGGGATAAGTTAAGATGATGAGGTACAGTTTTTATAATATCAAATTCATCACTTATCATGGAAAATTTGATAAATTTTTGGCAACTATCGGCGCGGTGAAGGGATGCTTCTGCGGAGGAGAAATTCAAGACTCGAAACATCTACTTCTGGAATGCCCATTTTTTCGGGATTATAGGGAAAGAAAATTTGGTGGCATCGGACAGCTATATGAATTCGTAGATGAGAAAAGAACATATAAACATTTTAATCAATTTTGTAGATACAGTATATACTGTATATTATGATGCACTAGCGCGCCATCTGTTATCAGATTTCAAAACTATTTTAAAGGCGTAAGATTCTTTTTGATATTATTATCATATAAAATATTATATTAATATCAAAAAGAATCTTACGCCTTTAAAATAGTTTTGAATTTTGATAACAGTATATATATAACTATCTTTTGAACTGGGAAAGAGAGGGAAGGAAATTTTGAAGGAATTGCTTTTGTATGTTTGTCTTCTTTCTCCTTGTATATAGCCAATTTGTTATGATGTTAGAAATGTATTGACGCAAATATCCCTGAGTTTGGGATATCGCTTTATAGGTTGTTAAAAAGTTAAGAGAGATGAGGTACAATTTGGATCATAGATAAGAAATACATGATAACACTCAAATAAGCACAATTTTATTTTCTGAAATCCAGGTTCAAACCCTATAAGCTTGTGTTTTTTTATATATAATTATATTTAATGCTAATAAAAAATTAATATTTTCTAATCACAGGGCAACAAAACCAAAATCAAAATAAGCAAATCAGTATTTAAAAAAATCACATTTAGCACTCTTGTCTGAACTAATTTGCTTATTTGGATTTGTTCCTTTTAGTATAAGGTTTCAGTGTTGTTACCATCTTAAATGTGTTTTTTTTTTCAGTGCTAATTTGCTTATTTGAATATACTCTTTTTGCCCTGTGATAAGAATATATTTTTCGATTATCATTATATAAAAAAGCGAGGCACCTAAGGTTCTAGCCTAGAATCTATATCTGGATTTAGCCTTGTGATATGAAAATATCATTTTTTCTATTGTGGTCATAATTTAAAATTAAATAATAATAATAAAAAAAAAAAGCTCCCCGGCGGGGAATCGAACCCCGGTCGCCCGCGTGACAGGCGGGAATACTAACCACTATACTACCGAGGACTGAAAAATATAATGTAACAAACCTATATTGAAACTATACATTGTACAAACATTCTTTCTAACAATACTAAGACGAAGCTTGGACATTTGTCTAGCATGCGATATTTGTGGCTACAAAAGACTGGTGTTTCTATAAACTGTGAGACCGACAGGCTGTGTCGAGGGAAGCTTTTATCTTTTGATTGCCCCCCCCCCCCCCCCCTGCCGTGTAGACCCTCACAACTCGGGGAAATATTAATAAAAACACTAAAAAAGGTTTATATAAAAGGGTCTACCTGGATCTGTAAAGAAAAAAAAAACAAATTTTTTCTCAAAATATTTCGAGAGATTGCTCCCTCTTTACCAATTTATTTTGCACAGTAAACTTAATTTACAAATTCTGTAGATCACATGAAAACAACTTTGTCATTGGTCAAAAATAAAAGGTATTGTACTTGGATCTGTTAAAGAAAAAAAAAACGTTTTTTTTTTTTAATATTTCGAGAGATTGCTTGCCTTTTATCGATTTATTTCACAATAAATTGAATTAAAATAAATTTAACTTACGTTTTTTTTTTTTGTGGAATAAATTTATAAAGAGAGAGATATCTCTCGAAATATTTTGAGGATTTTTTTCTTTAACAGATCCAGGTACGTCTTTATTTGAATATATTCATTTGAGATCGCCTTTTGACATAAAAAAAAAAAATATTTGTTTGTTTTTTTTACCAAGTTTTATTTCAACTTAGAGCGTTATGTCCCCCTAGCGACACTTGCACTCTAAAGGTAAACAAACATAGAAAGAAAAGAAATATATTTGAAATATATACAAGAATTAGTATGCAAGTTAGTTATGTGAAAAGAGAAAAAATATCAACACAATTGAAATATGTACAAAGGTTGGTATGCAAATTTAGTTAAATGAAATCAAATTGCAAAGTATTGTGTGTATTTTCTCGAGGAAAACACAATTTACAGATTAGAGAAAGTTTTAAGGAATATTTTAGAATGAAAATATACAAGATATTAGAGAATTATTCAATTAAAACTATACTAAACAGAGTTAATATCGAAATAAAAGAGTTCCAAAGAAATTTAGTAGTTTTTTACTAAGTTTTTTGAAAGCTAATTTGATGCTAAGTAACAAATCCAAATAGGCAAATTACAAGAGTTCTGAATGTGCTTGTTGTTACTACTCTTGTTACCCTGTGATTAGACAATTAAAATAATTTTATTGACATCTTGTCAATACATTCAAAGTGCACATTCTGCACTATTTGAAAAAAGATAATATACATTATATACACTATGTACAAAGAATATGGCGCCTCTGCCACCGCTGCAGAGTTTGGTGGAGAATCACCAGTGGGTCTCCAGCGACACCACGTATTTCTCTATCTATGAAGAATACGTAGATCGCGTACTTTGACGCTGAGGAGATGGTAATGGCGTGGTCCTCGAGACCAGCTGGATTAGAAAATACTAATTTTCGGTATTAATGTATAAAGTGTGAGCTAGCTAGGGTTCGAACTTAGAATCCATATTTGGATTTGGTATAACGCGAGGCTAACCAGAAATTGAACCCTTCTCTCGACTATATATTGATTGAGAATTGACATAATTTCGAATTGGTTGAACTATTTACATATATTGAACAAAATATTCAAATATATACATATAAACAAAGAAAATTAACATATTCGTTTCCGACAATAGGAATTTTCAAGCTTCTAATTGTAAAATTTATGTTGAAAGCTTGATTTTCCTTGTTCATAGGATATCGTAATTGAAATAATGATCTATTAATATTAAACTTCCTTTTTTAAAATGCTTAATGACATCAAAATTTAAAAAATTAAGAAAACTGTACAAAGTAAAATTAGAAGAATATAATGTATGGGCCTGTGGCGCAACGGATAACGCGTCTGACTACGGATCAGAAGATTCCAGGTTCGAATCCTGGCAGGCTCGCTTTTTTTTTTATGACGAATATTTTTAAATTATTCATATTTTTCATTAAAAAAAATTGTTGTCATTAAACGATTTAAAAAAAAAAGAAGTTTAATGTTAATAGATGATTATTTTTTATATCAGTCATAATAATAAAAAAAAAAGTATGGGCCTGTGGCGCAACGGATAACGCGTCTGACTACGGATCAGAAGATTCCAGGTTCGAATCCTGGCAGGCTCGCTTTTTTTTTTTTTTTATTATGACCGATATAAAAATAATCATCTATTAACATTAAACTTCCTTTTTTAAATCGCTTAATGACAACAAAATTTTTTTAAATGAAAAAAATATTGGTAAAAAAAAAAAAAAAAGCGAGCCTGCCAGGATTCGAACCTGGAATCTTCTGATCCGTAGTCAGACGCGTTATCCGTTGCGCCACAGGCCCATGAAATTTATTCTTCTAATTTTGCTTTGTACAGTTTTTCTTCATTTTAAAAATATTTATTGTCATTGTTGAAAAAAGTAAGTTTAATATTAATAGATCATTATTTCAATTACGATATGATCAGTCTCCCATGAAGAAGGAAAATCAAGCCTGTAACATGATAATTAGAAGCTTGAAAATTCCTATTGTCGGAAACGAATATGTTAATTTTATTTGTTTATCTGTATACATTTGATATTTTGTTTAATATATGTGTATGTAAATAGTTCAACGAATTCGAAATTAAAAAATAACAGTCAGTGGACGAGTGGTTAAAACTCTCGATTCCCAACAGATATGAACCGGGAACGAATCCCGTATTGTACACTTTTTTTCTGTAAAGAACCTGTTAAAATTTTTTCATTGTAAATAACTTATGCTAGGATGCTCTTTTTAAGCCTAATAAAGTTATTTTGTAACAGGAATTCGAAATTATGTCACTTTTAAAGCAATATATAGTCGTGAGAAGAAATAAAGATGGCACAAGAACCTATAGGACTTGCAACAACTGTCCTGGTGTGGAACTAACACTTACCCACATATTCTCATGTCCAGCAATGGTCGCAGCTTTGCAGAAAGTTGACATGGACCCAGAGCAGCAGCTTTACACACCCAAGATAGTGGACATTGCTGCTGCTGTGATAGAGATGAATGTATACATGGCTCTGAGGCTCTTCATTGGATACGACGACAACAACAGAAGAAATAAAGTTCAGTTTCTCTGGTTAGTCTCGGGTCTTATTGGCTGTTACTTGAAAGAACTCCGGAGATACCTGCTGGAGACAACGGGAGGGTTATCTTGAAGACTTCCTTACAGTGTGAGATAGGTCGGTGCTCGGGACACTAGACGGAGACTTTGGGCGTCTAGGCCAGATAGAGATTGGGCGCTGATCGCGACACCTAAAATATTTATTTTAAATCTTCATCTCATTCACAGTAAACCGTTTTGACTCGAACCTCTACTTTTTTATCTCCATTCAATCATATTAAGGTATCAAGCTTGTAGAGATTGTTGATGGTATCTGCTGGGGATGAGTCAATACAGTCAATAATGTGTTTTGGGGTTTCAAGTTAAGAATTGCACTTGGTACATAGTTGACTCGAACCTGAAAGAGAACAACAGCCCTAGTGAAAAACATCTGTCGGCAAACTGCCAGGCACCGTGAAACTGACGAATTTTTTGGTATTCGTCAAAATAGCCTTCATTCTGGCATTGTTGATAATCTAAATAATATTGAGACGTTACAAAAACAATTTTTAATTGTACATAATTTCCTTTAAAATGTTATTTTAATTTTTCATGTGTTTATTTTCATTTTTATTTTCCATTCATTAAAAGTCAATGATGTACATACTAAATTAGTAAAAACTCAATAAAAACGATATGTAAAAATATACATAAACAAATGGCTTGTAAAAGAAAGCAGCAATAAATGAGTTTAGGCAAAATGTCTATTTCATTAACAAACATTTCACTTTTAAAATAATAAACTTTAAAAATAAAGTTTTACTAAACTAAAATTAGCGTTTTAAAAATAAAAACGTGGCATTTGGCGCAGTCGAGAAGGATACGGAAAAAAAAATGGCGGAAGATCCAAACAACCGGTTGCAAAAATTCAACGGCTCGAAGTCGGCAATTAGGCCTGAGTCATGGATCAAATTATATGATTTTGAAAATAATTCTTTAAAAGAAGATGAAAAAATCAAAAATCTTATGTACTACTTGACAGATTCAGCACTTGAATGGTATGCAGACGAGATTATTTCAAATCCTGCAATAAAAAGATGGGAAGTTGTAAAGGAAAAGTTGATTCAAAGATTTGGTTCATACAACGCAAATCCAATTGTCTCAGCATCACATCGAAGATTAAAACGAGAAGAATCAATAGAAAATTATTTTCAAGATAAAATTCGCCTGTTAAATCAAACCCATCTAACGAAGGAGGAAAAAATTCATTTATTAACAGACGGACTTCCAAATGATTGGAAAGATTTAATTGTGGCTGCACAGCCAACTGACGCCACAAAATGGTTCCATATCGCAGCTTCAATTGAACAAAATAGGGCTTCAATTCAGTTTAAGCCTAAAAACAAAATACATCTCGCGACAAAAAATAATGATAATAGAAAAAATGTTTGCCCATTCTGGTGTCCAATATGTTCGAAAAAGGGAATAAAAATTAAACATTGGGTCACAGATTGTGAGGATTATGATCCTAATTATAAAAAGGATAGGCCTAATCAAAACACTTCAGTGAAACAAGTATGCGGAGCCCCGGAATTGTTGAATGTAAGTACTTTGACAAATACCCCTACACAAGGAGCTTTCAAGCTTATCAACATAAGTGTTGAAGTAAATGGAATTCCTGCGCAAGCATTTGTGGATACTGGAGCAACAGTATCAATAATCAATTGGCGATTGTTCAAGCGAACCCGTCTTCAACTTCAACCAAATTCAGACATTCACATCAGCCAAGCGGATGGTGTTACCAGGACATGTGGAAGCCTTCAGACCAAGGTAAGAATAGATAAACTAATTAAACCTGTAACTCTCCATGTAATGAAGAACTTTAAATATCCACTCTTGATCGGATTAGATGTTGCATCTCTTTTTAATCTTTTAATAGATGTCAGAGACAAAACAATTTACACCAAATTTGATGGATTACAAAATCCAATTCTTGTAAATCATCTAGAAGAGATAAGAGAACATGAATTAAAAGAATTACTTGAACACAATAGGAACGTATTTTCTCAGCATGCTATTGATTTGGGAAAAGTAGCTATACAACATAAGATCATCACGAAAAGTGAACAACCAATTTCTCTTAGACCCTATCGTCGTCCTCTAAAAGAGTATGAAGAGATAGCTGAACAAGTTAAAGAACTTCTCGAACACAAGTTAATAAGAACTTCAGATTCTCCTTGGGCATTTCCTGTTGTTATGGTTCCCAAGAAGGATGGAAATAAAAGGATGTGCATTGATTACAGACGTCTTAATGAGATCACACTGGATAACAGGCAACCCCTACCTCACATACAGGACATGTTTGATCGATTGCATGGATCCAGATTCTTCTCTACCCTTGATGTTGCATGGGGTTATTGGCAGATCGAAATGGACCCGCAATCTATTCAAAAAACTGCATTCGTCACAAACGATGGTCATTATGAGTTTTTAGTGATGCCCTTTGGTTTAAAAAATGCTGCTTCAACGTTTCAAAGGATAATCCAACATATTCTAGGTGAATTATTATGGAAAGGAACTTGCTCTTTCCAAGATGACATATTGGTGTACACGAAAACATGGCAAGAGCACATAGAGCTTCTTAGTAAAGTTTTTGACAAATTAAGACAGTACAACATGAAATTAAAATTGTCGAAATGTATTTTTGGAAGAACTGAAGTAAAATACCTCGGACATATCATCAGTCACAATCAATTAAAACCTGATCCAGGAAAAGTAAAATCTATTCAAGACTTTCCAAGACCTGATACTGTAAAGAAAGTTCGTCAGTTCATGGGATTGGCAAATTATTACAGAAAATTTGTGAAGGACTTTTCTAAAATTTCATTCCCCTTGGTTCGACTCACTCGGAAGAATCAGCCCTTCATCTGGAATGAGGAAGTAGAGGAGTCATTCGCTAAACTTAAAATGGCACTATCTACAAAACCTGTCCTTGCTATTTACAACCCGGACTACCCCTCTAAAGTTTATACAGATGCCTCCAAATATGGAATTGGAGCAATCCTAACACAAATTGGTCCAGACAATGAGGAACATGTAATTGCTTATTACTCCAAAACACTGCAACCACACCAAGAGAATTATTCTGCTTATGAGATGGAATGCCTAGCCGTAATACAAGCAACTGATCACTTTCATGTGTACATAGAAAACCAACCATTTGAAATCATCACTGATCATGCCGCGCTCCAATGGCTTTTCACCATGAAGAAACCGAAACCTAAGTATTTTAGATGGATTCTTAGTTTATCCTCGAAATCATGTAACATCGTTCATCGTTCTGGAAAGCAACAAACTCATGTTGACGCCTTATCAAGACTCCCAGTTGTTAACATTGCAACTCAAGAACTTCAAGAACACCAACAAAATTCAGATTTGAGTTTCTTGAAAAATTCCCACACTCACGACGGTGTGGTTATGATCAAACAAAAAGGAGTTTTTAAAGCAGTTGTCCCAAACTCGCTTACCAAAAAAATATTGGAAGAATATCACGATTCATTGAGTCACCCATCAATAACCAAAACATGCAAACTTATAACTCAATGTTATTGGTGGAAAGGAATAACAACTGATATCAAGAATTATGTTCGATCTTGTAAATCTTGTCAACTAGTGAAGGTCAGACATGAACCAACTTTAGGAGAAATGATCACTCCAACGTCAAATATCCAACCATTACAAATGATCGGTTGTGACACTATTGTACTGGGAACAGCAGCAGCTAACACAAAGCATAAATTCATTCAAGTTTTTGTTGATCACGCAACTCGTTATCTATGGGCATATCCCACAATAACAAACACTGCTCAAGCTGTCACTCAATGTCTTGATAAGATAATCAAATCTGTTAATTCGATCAATACTATCTTAACAGATAATGGCAAAAATTTTATATCAAAAGAGTTCAACAAATTTCTTTCTTTACAAGGAATTAAACACACATATACTTCGCCTTATCATCCTCAGTGCAATGGCATTTGTGAGAAATTAAATGATACGATAATGACAAAACTGAGAATAGCTGTTCTAGAGAAACCTAGATGTAAATGGAGCTCAT
This sequence comes from Cordylochernes scorpioides, assembly GCA_030710605.1. Lineage (NCBI taxonomy): Eukaryota > Metazoa > Arthropoda > Arachnida > Pseudoscorpiones > Chernetidae > Cordylochernes > Cordylochernes scorpioides. Next base: position 52,402,297 of record CP092869.1, on the reverse strand, counting down.
TGTTACCGCAAGTTGTCAAAAATTATAATTCCACACCACATGACGTGACTGGTTTTTCACCGCTTTTCTTAATGTATGGAATCGGTAATGTACCCGAATTTGCCGACCAAACTCCAATTACAATTGAAGAAGCCAGGAAGAAAGCTAGCCTGCGGACAGAACAAAGTAGAAGTAAGTGGAAGATTAAACACGATAGCCATCACCCCAAGTATGTCTTTAAAGAAGGAGACTTAGTCATAAGAAAAATTGCCTTCAACGACCCTCGTCTCATCAAGACATCACCAAAATATGAAGGACCATTTGTCATTCAAAAAAAGATATCTGATGTAACCTACGATATCTCTCTGAAAGACCAAAAGCAAGCAAGACGCGTTCACATATCTCAACTTCGACCATTTATTACCCGAGAATAAATGCTTCAAGAAGGGGAATATGAGACGTTACAAAAACAATTTTTAATTGTACATAATTTCCTTTAAAATGTTATTTTAATTTTTCATGTGTTTATTTTCATTTTTATTTTCCATTCATTAAAAGTCAATGATGTACATACTAAATTAGTAAAAACTCAATAAAAACGATATGTAAAAATATACATAAACAAATGGCTTGTAAAAGAAAGCAGCAATAAATGAGTTTAGGCAAAATGTCTATTTCATTAACAAACATTTCACTTTTAAAATAATAAACTTTAAAAATAAAGTTTTACTAAACTAAAATTAGCGTTTTAAAAATAAAAACGTGGCAATATATACAGAAATATTTATAACCCAGGTTTCTGAAGCACAGAACGCCAAATATAACCGGTATAATTAATATATTTTTTATTTATATAGTAGAACCCCTCTCCATGAGCGAACATTTCAAAGGACAATTTTCATCGCCAAAATTACTTTTTTTTACCTATTAACTGCTCTCCAGTAAGAAGATACATCTCTAAAGAACATTTTGGTTATGAAATTAGGCATTGTCCTTTAGAGAGATATTTTTCTTGTATACAGTAGAACCTTTCTTTAGCGGACACCTCTCCACAAAGGACAGTTTTCATTTGAAAAATTACCATTTTACTATTTAGTTACTCTCCGGTAAGAGGACACCTCTCTCTAAAGAACATTTTGGCTCTGCAATTAGGTGTCCTTTACAGGGAGGTTCTACTGTATATTTAATTCTACAGTGTATCTTTCATTGTATTTAACTACAGCTTGAGAAAGGACAAGACTCTATTAGACTTTCAACGCATTAATGCGAAATAGGCACCGATGTCGACACCTACAATGTGATGGGCCGGATGTAAGATGGGCCACGTCATTTCCCTAGAGGTGAATTGTAACAGTTGCCACAGAGAGGAAGATGATTCAGTTTTTATATATATTTGTGCAAGTATCGTTAATGTGGCGAGTCACGTGATCAGGAAGTAGACGTAAGATAGCAGACGATAAGACAATGTTGATCTGGCACCCCCTCTCTGACACACTCTCGTTGACTTCTAATATAGAACAATGTGGATCTAGAAATTCTGCGAAAATCAATTCCGACTCAATGTGGTCCTGCTGATTTCTCCTAACTGAAAGAGTCAAGTGAAGGACATTCCAAGACCAACATTGCCTTATGACAGGAGTCGGAAGAGTCGAAAATTAAAATTTACAAAATTTCAGTCTTTAAAGAGCCACAAAATGTTTCTTGCCAACAATTTATAGTTCTAGAATAAATAATATTTGCCTATGGAACTATATAAAGAGCCGCAGCTTCACATCCAAAGAGCCGCAGTTTGCCGACCCTATGACGACTGGCAGAACTCTATGCAATTAGGAGGTAGAACAGCGTCCTTGACCGTTAGGCTAACTTTTAACTTCGGAACTTTTAGGGTCAATGGATTCTCGTGAATTTTGCACAATGTCTTTATACTTTTTTTAGAACCATGACCCATTTGATCCAAGACCAACATTGACCTATGATGAAAGGCAGAACTCTATGCAATTAGGAGGTAGAACAGCGTCTTTGACCGTTAGGCTAACTTTTAACTTCGGAACTTTTAGGGTCAATGGATTCTCGTGAATTTTGCACAATGTACTTTATACTTTTTTTAGAACCATGACCCATTTGATCCAAGACCAACATTGACCTATGATGAAAGGCAGAACTCTATGCAATTAGGAGGTAGAACAGCGTCTTTGACCGTTAGGCTAACTTTTAACTTCGGAACTTTTAGGGTCAATGGATTCTCGTGAATTTTACACAATGTACTTTATACTTTTTTAGAACCATGACCCATTTGATCCAAGACCAACATTGACCTATGATGAAAGGTAGAACTCTCTATGCAAATGGAAGATAGAAAAACGTCTTTGACCGTTAGATTTACTTTTAACTTCGGGCGGAACCAAAAATTTTAGGGTCAATAGATTATCGTGAATTTTACACTATGTTCTTTATACTTTTTTTTTATAACCATGAGCCATTTGATTAAATGTGTATAACTAGCCAAATAAACAGGGCCAAGCTCAGATTCTCCTAAAGCTTTGATTATTCCATAAAATTTTATTTTCATATTTTCTAGTCATATATTAATATGAAACATTTTTTCACAGTCATCATATCTACTAATATTTATATTTCCAATTCATTTTGCGCGATATCAGACTGTGTTAAAAATGCTTTCAAAGCAGGGAGAAATTCGCATAATTTTGCTTCATGAGTTCAAACTCGGTTATAGCGCTGCGAAAACAACTCGAAATATCTTTAGCGTGCGGGGCAAGGGTGCCATTTAAGTACGTAAAACGAGCAGGTGGTTCGAAAAATGTCGCAACGGCGATACCAGGCTCGGAGATGTGCCGTGGACGTCCATCGGTGGTTGACGGCGACCATTTAAAGTCAATAATCGAGGCGGACACAAACAACACTACACGAGAAGTAGCTGAAGAGTTCATCGTTGACCACTATATAGTTGTTTGTCATTTGACACAAATAGGAAAGGTGAAAAAGCTTGACAACTGGGTACCATACGATTTTGGAGAAAAAAAATGTTTTGAAGTGTCTTCGGCGTTACTTCTACAAAACAAGAATGAGTCTTTTCTCGACCGTATTGTCACCTACTACGAAAAATGAATTCTCTATGACAACCAGCGACATTCAGCATAATTGATAGACCGTTAGAAGCTCCGAAACATTTCCCAAAGTTGAAATTGAATTAAAAAATTATGGTGACTGGTGGCCTAGAGCATATTTGATTAATCACAGCTTCCTGAATCCTGCTGAAACAATCACAGCGGTGAAGTATTGTCGGAAAGTTGACCAAATGCACCAAAAACTTCGCCTCGTCTGCCCCGGATTGGTCAACAGAGAAGGATCTATCCTTCTCCACGACAACGCCAGACCCCACGTCTCAATGATCATGCGCAAAAGCTGAATGAGATGGGCTATGAAACTCTTGTCACAGGCCATACTCGCCAGACTTCTCATCTACCGACTAACACTTTTTCATGCACCTCATTAAATTATTGGGAGGGAAATGCTTTAGAAATCAAGGCGATGTCAAAACGGCCTCTAATAATTTCATTGCCTCTATAACTCTAGAATTTTATCAAATGAAATAAACCAGATAGTTTCCAGTTGGCACAAGGTTTACTTTTTAATAATCAGAAAACACGAGAAATTTGAAAATCACACAGAATTTTGTAGAATTATTTACTGTCAAGCCTTCCCAAAGGAACCACATACATATTTGCCAAATTGGACGCTTTAAATAGGTTGGATGCTTTGGGAGGTAGGTAAAATAACTTTAAAATGGTAAATACGCAAAGTGAGAATAGTGCTGTAATTTATCGGAGTCATACAATAGAAAACAGGAATCTAAATTAATTTAATAATTATTAAAAAGTCGCTTTAGGAGGTTAATTTCTTTGAAAACTTCTTTTCGAAGAACTGGTCGCTCTCTTTGTCGAATCAGGAGAAGCCGCCTTTGGGATGTTGTTTTTTAAAAAGATACTTGTTATATATACATAGTTTTAATTTAGCGGAGATTTGACTATATTCAATTAGAAGAAAATAATATCTATTTCCCTCTTGAATATCAGAAACTTGACCAGAATTTTCTTTAAGACTTTGCTAAGTAGCCTTTTCCCCAAGTACACCATGGTATAGGCCAGAGGTCGGTAATCTATTGAGTCGGAAGTGTCAAAAATTACACTTTACAAAATTTCAATTTTTTTTTTAAATGCGACAAAATGCTTTTATTTCCAACAATAAATAGTATATTATTACATAAATAAGTATTTACGTATGGAACTCCAGCCGCAGCTTCACATCCAAAAACCGCATGTGGCTCCCTAGCCGCAGTTTGCCGACCCCTGTTATAGGCCATGGTAATCATGGCGGGTAGTTAGCCTTTTACTGTAGGACCACCATATGTCAACACCTATTGAAAAAAAGGTTGATCTTTGAACCTAAAAGTTTCCAGAACCCCTTTCAGTTACTCATACTCACTGATGAAAGAATCGAGGTCAATGAATAATTAAACAAAAGTGTTCTATGCTCTGGATTCCATCCCGGGTCTTAGTGGTCAAAATTCAACGGTGTGTACTATTTATCCTTGACAAGTAGTATAAAAACATATACACTCGTAATAAAGAGTGAGGTCTTCTGGGTTAGAAATAACCAAGGTACTACAAGAATGACTATATTTAGAGTCGAAATATTCCAACAATTTGATTCTTTTTATTCCTTTCCTTTGGGTGTTCGCAGCCTCGCTAAGAGCAGCTTGCTTTATCCATCACCCACATGCAAACCTGCAAGGTGAAGTCATTTTTCCGAGGATGTTTTTCCGACTGATGAACCCCGTTTGGATTCTTAAAAATGCACTCTGAGGATCTGGAGTAGACCAAGACATGCTTGGGACTTCTTAACAATGACATCTAGCTGCATTGACGCCTGAATACTTATTCTTGGATGGTCGCGAATGAAATCCTCTTTCCCTAGCATCTGATTACTGTTGCCGCAAGATTGATGGAGCCTTCATCTAATGAAGTTCGTACTGATATACAAAAAGTCCTTCCTCAAGTCAAACTTTGTATCTCAAAGGAATTCTGTTTCCTCCAGCCACCTGCGCTCACAGCTGGAATCTAGGATTGGACATCTGCCTTCGTCATAATCATCGCGTCCAATTATCCGATGCTGTCGCACTGAAAACTTGCCGCCGTATACTAGTCACCGGACAGGAAATGACGATGGGAATGTTCGTATGAAGCTGTGATCATGTCAGGGATGATCAATCCATCTCACTGTGTCACTTGGACCTCAGCAATGCGTTGTGTCTTCATCGCTACGACGTCGGCATCTTGTCTCTTTATCGTTCTTGTGTCTAACAACATTACACTCATATATATTGTACTAATTCTGGGTCAAAACGCTCAAACCATTTAACGAAATTACTTGGAGGGCTGGTTAAACCGTTTGGTTTTCGACCACTAGGACCCGGGTTCGATTCCCGCATTGGACACTTTTTTCTGTTTAAAAAAAAAAAAAAATCTCCAATGGCCCCCGATTCTTGCAAAAGTCCAACCCCACCAGCGAGTGCAAGTAACCAAACGGGGCTCTGGCACATTTGTAAGTGCAAAGTCGAACTGCTTTTCACATGTGTAGACATGTGGTGCGCTTACAGTAAAAGCAGTCGCTAACTACCCACCATGATTATCATGGCCTGTACCACGTGTAGTAGGGATAAGCAAAAAAAAAAAAAAAAGAAACTTGTAGAATATAGCTCTTAGTTAGAAAAACATTGCACAAAAACAAACAAACAATAAGTATTAACATAATCTGAGATCATGTGATTTAAATGGCTAAACCCCACAGAAAAATCTAATTCTATCTCCATATCGCTATCATTATCAATGTTGGTGTCATCGTACATTTAGTTATTACTATTATTATTTTGGGTTCTGTGTTCTATGCATTTTAATGATATTGAAAGGTAGTGTCGAGGTTGAGTGTTCCGATAGTTGACATAGTCCATCTGTATATTTATCATAACGTTGTTGTTGGATTGGTTATATAGCAAGTGTTCCACATTTCTACACCTAAATACGATTATAAGGAGACAGTAGAAGTAGCACTTTTGATGGAGAAATTGCTATACCGGTCCTCACTGTCCACAGGGTGAAAGAATGCGTAACACGGACCCAGTCTCTAGCCTCTCATTGATCGTTCGTGTGTGATGAAAAGCCACATCCTACATGAGGTGCCTCTGTTTTCTCAAGACACAGCGGACAAAGATTAGGAAGTCGACATATTTATAGTGGGTGAAACAGCAGTACCTGCTTCAGTCCGAAGATAAGTGACATTGAAAGGGCTCAAGAAAGAAAGCTACAGACATGGTTACAGCAACATTAAAGGCTGTAGTTCTGACATTGTGATATCATCCTCTTTAATGGCTCTTTCCCCAGTTACCTTCAGTGACGATGGTTCTTCAAGTCAGGAGCAGCTACAATGGCATTTGTTCCTCAGGTTGAAAGGGGCCATTTTCTTGAGTTATGTCAGATTGCCACAGTAATGTTGTCATATCTTTCCTCTAAAGTCCATCGGGAAACGCTTCCTATCCTTCTCCCAATCAACTTGTTTACATCTATGGAGGCCTTCAGACAACTTAATGTACACAACATCCAAGAATTAGTGTGAAAACTGGAGCAAACAGCACCATGCACATGAATACCACGCAGCTTGACTATTACACATGCAAGGTGGGATTTGAACCCTATTTTATTAAATGCACTTATTCTCGGACTTGTGCAGGAATTCAGGTCAATGAAGCAATCTAATTTTGTTATGGAAGGTTGGTAGAGGAGTGGGACACTCCATATATTTTCGTCATGAGGTTCCTTAAAAGTGTTTTTAATATACACTGCTGTCCACCTACACACAACACACACACACCATAATAAATTTCTGACCCATCGACAAACCCGGATGACAAACTGCAGGTGACTGTATGAGGACCACCTGGCAGGAGAGAAGTCAGTCTTGACCCTGGATGAGGCACTGACTAGCTGACTGCAACGAGACACGCAGGATATGGTATAGGAAGGCGAGAGAGAGAGGAAGTCGAGAAGTTAGTGGTCCAGAAAAGAAAAGGTTTGGCGAGAGCTTTTTTTGGATTGGGGCTTTAAGTGGCCGTGGAACTTTGCCGTTGTGAAAAATTCCAGCAAATGTTTGAAATTTTGCGGAATATTACGTGGAAAACGTGTACAACCTCTACTGGAGCACCACGTTCCAGCTTTCTACAGCGAGGACACGAATAAAGTCTTTGTTCATCATGATGTAGCCACGCTGTCACTGCCGCATACACCGAGTACAGAATCCTTGTCAAATCTTCAGATGCAAGTCCAATGAACTTTTCCGAATTGGCTATTTGAAACAGCGTCTTTTTGAACGAAAGGCTAAAACGCACGCGCCATTGTAGGAGTGGCGGAATGTGACCCCCGACACATAACATAAAAGTGATGAATTCATGCAAAATAAGGTGTCGTACAATAAGCCAAAGCGATAAAGCGCATGTTGAACAAACTCAAGAAGTTGTTGCATATTTTATCGATAGATGGCGATTGAATTTATAAATACAGTTGAACTTGTATGATTCGAAGCCCAAGGGACCAAAAAAATTCGATTTATCCAAAAATTCGAATAAAAAACGTTTTGAATAAAAAGGACCAAGATAAATATTCGAATTAAAGACCAAGTTCTACTGTATTTATATATAGAGAGAGATACAGATCTTAATACTGAGTAGTTGACAGCTTTTGGTTCATAATTTAAAGTAGAGGTTTGTGTTAAAAATTTTAATTATGGATATATTCCTTCTTTGATATAATAAGCACATTTTCACATTAATTTCCATTTGGTAAAGTTAAAAATCAATTATACAAAAATTAAGTCCGACAACAAACTTTATTTTTAGCTTTTCAAAAGACAATTTAATAAGGGTTTGAAGTTCCATTCCTCTAGACGTGTTCGTAGAACTGGCTAATGTTCTAGTATTATTGTAAAGAATGCCTATTTTATTAACAACCATAATGCAGGACATCACATAACTCCAAAATAAGCAAGCTAGTAGATTTTACTATTTTCTAATTATAGGGTCGAATTCCTTCTAGATCTAAGTATGATTTTTCTACAACAAAAAGGGTAAATTAGATATTGGTTTAATTTGAATTCACTTTTAATAGCTTATATTTGAAATTCAATAATCATCTATAAGATGCATCAGCGCGCTATCTGTTATGAAAATTCAAAATTATTATAGACGCGTATGATTCTTTTTAAAAATAAACAATTTCTACTACCCTTACTGCAATGGAAAAATTATTGGGAGGGCCTGGCTCATCTATAAAATAAAGCGCGGCCTTTGAACTTTTCTTATATATATAATATTATATTTCAAAAAAAGTATTTCACATTTTAAATTGAATTATATTTTCTAAAAATACTCTGTAAAGTCGACCGCACCTGATGTCGTATAGCTTTGCACTATATATATAAAAAACATTATTGTTGTTTCCTTTTAAGAAAATCACGGTCTCGGCGAGAGATAAAACATCCTCAGGTGTGTCCTGCAGCGTGTCAACATGAGAAGTCGACACCCGCGACAATTGGAGCGACGCCAGTGACATCCTGCCACCATGTGACAGTGTGTATCCTTGGTCCGTGTTTGCCATGTGCCGCGCCACAATATTTACTTCCAACTTTCAAGGTAGGTTACCTCTCTATTAACATATCTCCCTCCCTTCTATATTTCCTTCTCTTATTTGCTATGTAAATTGCGTTGTTCGCGGTACGAAAGATGAATCAACCATCAATGAATACTTATAAAAGACTTAACGATTACTTCTATTTGATTACAGAGATATACAAGGTTTAAAATGTCTTTATAAAACTATCACAATCCCCTAAAGTACTCTCTAAATAAAGGACTATCTTGATTTTAATATTTCAATGGGTTCATCAGGCTTATATAGATAACAGTGAGCGTGCTTCCTTCCGAAATATTGAATTAGAATTATGCGTGGATCCAAGATACGTCTCCTATATATAAGGAAAAACACAAATTTCTGTTGTTGTTGTCGTGTCCAATAAAGAGCCTCAGATGTATCAATAGATGTCTATCACAATAGTCGCGATATCCTCTATCTTTGGTGTGTAATGCTGTTGTTCTGGGTCCATGTCAATTTTCTGTTGTTGTTGTCGTGTCCAATATTGATCCTCAGATGTCTCCGTACATCTCTATCACAGTAGTCGCAATGTCCTCTATCTTTGGTGTGTAAAGCTGTTGTTCTGGGTCCATGTCAATTTTCTGTTGTTGTTGTCGTGTCCAATATTGATCCTCAGATGTCTCCGTACATCTCTATCACAATAGTCGCGATATCCTCTATCTTTGATGTGCAAAGCTGTTGTTCTGGGTCCATGTCAATTTTCTGTTGTTTTTGTGTCCAATGAATATCCTTAGATGTCTCCATGCATCTCTATCACAGCAGTCGCAATGTTCTCTATCTCGGGTGTGTAAAGCTGCTGTTCTGGATCCATGTCATCTTTCTGTTGTTGTCGTGTCCAATGTAGATCCTCAGATGTCTCCATGCATCTCTATCACAACAGTCACCATGTCCACTATCTTGGGTGTGTAAAGGTGCTGTTCTGTGTTAATGTAAATTTTCTGCAAAGCTGCGGCCATTGCTGGACATGAGAAGATGCGGTTAGGTGTTGAATTAAGCGTTAAACAAATCATTAAAAGATTCTTGGGAATGTTCAAACCCACATTCTTAGTGATGTAATTGTTGACATAGATACAGCGCAGTAATTATTTTATTTTTCGTTCTTTCCCATTAAAGAACAACAGCTGCAGTAGCATTAGAATTATAAAAATACAACCTTTCGCATTGAGTTTCTTTTATTATTAAACTTGGGACTATGGCCACAAACCGGTCAGTTTCCTTTTGTTACATGGTTGCTCATGGGAGGTTTTACGCTACATTATATCTCCCTCCTTGACACCTATAATAAAAGAAACTCAATGCGAAAGGTTGTATTTTTATTTTTATAATTTGTAGCGCATTTTTTTCGTTTACTTCAGCATTAGAATTGAATAGAAACTTGGGACTATGGCTACAAACCGGTCAGTTTCCTCTTGTTACATGGTTGCTCATGGGAGGTTTTACGCTACATTCTCTCTCCCTCCCTGACACCTATATTCTCGATCTAACTATACGTGTAAGTGATAACGATATATATAATCTACCTAATTGTTATAGAAAAACACAAATCGAGGAGAAGAGCATCTAGTTTTGACGTTTAATTTGACGGGAGAGGCGCTTTATGCTTTTATAGATCAATTTCCTCCCGGCAAAACTTCTCCATATATATATGTCATAATATATACTCTTCCAGGAATAATAAAGCAAGCCTACAGTCAACCCAGAGAGAGAGACGGGAGGGTAAGGACCGGTCACTTTAGACATCAGCGACATTCCAAGGGGCTCCTGGTGTCTGTCACCTAACACCTCGGGACTTTTAAGACAGTTGAGGATTGTATGCGACAGGAACGGCCGCCCGGCTGTTGCCGGGCCCGTCTCTCCCCATCTCTCTCTGATTGCCTGGGTTCCTCTACCAACTTGTGGTGTGATTATTTCTCTTTCCCCACCTTATTATTATATTATGCCACATATATATAGAATATCTTCTCTCCAACTTGTGTTTCTTCTTCTAAAAAGAAGAATTATAATATGAAAAAAAATAATACAAATGTGAAATTGTACTGGGATAAGGTGGATAAATTAAGAAAAAGTCATCTCCTTATAGTGCAAGATGAGGAGATGACTTTTTCTTGAATTATAATATGCTTATTTATTATAAATTCGGCTAGACTGCTTTCGAGCATTAATTCTTTCTCCGGCTTCTGGGCGGCCTCAGGAGGCCTGAGTTAACGCCCGAAAGCTCTCCAGCCGATTTTACAATAAAGAAGCATATTACAATTCGCCTTTTGTTTTACCGACACCTATGTTACCCTAGACTCTGTCTTAAGCGGCCACCTCAGTACGAAGCTAAAACACGTGGTCTCTCGGTTATTACCCCCTTCATTAACAAACCTATATATTGAATATCTTCAATGCTGTCTTCAATGCTCTCCTGTCTGGATTGGACTCGAGGTCCTTTTATATGGGGGGGGGGGATCACATGATGACTTCATGAGGATCTCGACCAATCAAATGGCGATATGTCAAAGCAAAATGGCTGGCATGATGTTTGAATGAGTAAGAAATGTTTAAAGTTGTTGTGCACCTATTTGTCAGCAATCGCTCGAATCTATAAAGGATCCAAATGTGTCTCCAGAGGTTATAATGGCGATGAGATTTCTCTATTGCATACTTGCAAGTTTTCGATCAAAAGATTAGCGACGATCTTAAAAACTACCAGATTCTCTGAGATCTAAGTCAGTTTTAGAGGCGTCGCTGGTATTTTGATCGAAATCTGGCCTTATTAAAAATGAATAGACTTATCGTCTTTATAATCTGTGGTGATAGATGCCTGTTGCTATAGGTCTGTACTATATGCCTCAGTGAGTTAATGTTGATCATTTAAACTCTTCGAAGATTATTACGCCATCAAATATCGTCCATGTCTTACCCCGGTCTAATAAATACTACAAGGTTGTCCCAAAAGTTCGTAAACACTTGCAAAAAATTGAAATCCCAATATATATATTATTCGCCGTTATGTATAATGTCTTTGTATTATGTATAAAGTAATTGTATTATTATGTATTCGCCGTAATAATATTTTCACCAAGTAATAAGAAAAACAACGTTTTGAGAAAACATGAACTTTTGGGTCAGCCTTATATTTACCACATTAATATACTTTATTAACACACACACACAAACCCTTTATTAAGACGTTAGTCTTATACAGATTCTCCGTACAAGGTGCAATAACAGGAAAAGAGCAGCCCAGGAAACCAGTAGTTCCGCAACTATATACAAATATTAGTAACTAGACGAATGGCCCGGGCAACGCCCGGGTTTTACCCGAGTGCGAATATATTTTAAAAACGTTGTCTTGGGTGGTCGCTATAGACAGGGTGGTCTGTATAGACAGGTGTATGTATCACACAGCCGATAACAGGGTTGTCTAGAGTGGCCGCTATAGACAGGGTGGTCTGTATAGACAGGTGTATGTATCACACAGCAGATAACAGGGTTGTCTAGAGTGGCCGCTATAGACAGGGTGGTCTGTATAGACAGGTGTATGTATCACACAGCCGATAACAGGGTTGTCTAGAATGGCCGCTATAGACAGGGTGGTCTGTATAGACAGGTGAATGTAACACACTAATGATAACAGGGTTGCCTAAGGTGACCGCTATAGACAGGGTGGTCTGTATAGACAGGTGGATGTATCACACAGCTGATAACAGGGTTGTCTAGAGTGGCCGCTATAGACAGGTGTATGTATCACACAGCTGATAACAGGGTTTTCTAGAATGGCCGCTATATACAGGGTGGTCTGTATAGACAGGTGAATGTAACACACTAATGATAACAGGGTTGCCTAAGGTGACCGCTAAAAGGGCAGGGTGATCTGTATAGACAGGTGGATGTATCACACAGCTGATAACAGGGTTGTCTAGAGTGGCCGCAATAGACAGGTGTATGTATCACACAGCTGATAACAGGGTTTTCTAGAATGGCCGCTCTATACAGGGTGGTCTGTATAGACAGGTGGATGTAACACACTGCTGATTACAGGGTTGCCTAAAGTGTCCGCTATAGACAGGGTGGTCTGTATAGACAGGTGGATGTAACCCACTGCTGATAACAGGGTTGTCTAGAATGGCCGCTATAGACAGGTGTATGTATCACACAGCTGATAACAGGGTTGTCTAGAGGGGGGCAGGGAGGACACGTGTTCGCCGGCGGCAGCCAATGGGCGCGCATTCTATCCGTGAGCTTCAGAATAAGGCAATTATATAAGTAGATAAGGAAAAGTAAGATTTAATATGAAAGGTCGACGCCATCGCCTCAAGTCTTCAATTCCATAAGCGCGGAGCAGAAATAGGGACTAAGTTATTTAGTTCGCCATAAATATAGCATCCAGACACAAAAAGGAGGTTTACTCCAGCACAGATACTTTATTAACAACAAGCCTAATATTATCTCCAATATTATAGAGTGGTAACACATAGTGAACAGACTATGGCTATACTGAACCTAGAGTTCAATACCATTGGAGCTCACTATACTGAGATTTTATTGTAGTTGTATTTAAGACAGAAGAGAACTTTTGAACTACTGGCGTGGTCTTAAATGGAAAATCGACAGTATTAATGAATAAGATGGCAAACTAGGGAATCCTACAAGATTTGACTCAAAGGAAGTGTTCGTAGTTTCCAATAAAGAAGTTCTGAAATATCGACTCCCATTGAAGACCCAGATGCCATATATATAACCAACTCAATACAATAGTAGAGCAGCATCGTGGAGTAAGCTGGATGGGATCATCGCCGATGAGCCCGGCCCTCGCAATATTTTGCATCGCAACAAGAACAGTAAATATTTGTGTTTTTTTTTTTTTAAGTAAAAATTGATTCCAAATATATAATTTCATTTCTTGTATAAGATTGAATGCTTTTTCGACAAATATGTTTCGGACCAAAGCTCCGTATAAAATATGATTATCGTGCAACTGAAAGTTACTGATGGCTTGCACCATCTATCAGAATAAATATAAACTATTCGTTGATTTTTTAATTATTTCATAATTGTCCAAATACCCATTCTTGATTAACCACCTACACGTTTGTTTCGGGCTGTTGGCCCTCGTCATCAGCAACTTTCAGTTGCACGATAAGGAGATGCCTTTTTCTTAATTATTATATAGTTATATATAATTCCACTAGTAAGAATAAATAGGCAACAATTATTCGAAAATTACACCATAAATTCCTCAGCATTCATTAAATTAAAAAGGGGAAATGAATAAAAACTTATATAATAATTTTCCTATCAACCATTATATAGTGTTATTATCAGAAAAGGAATTATATTCACTAGTAAGTATAAATAGTTAAAAATATCAAATGTTACACCATTAAAAAAATTCCCTAGCAGCTATTTTATAATATCTGTATCTGAAGGATCTCTGTCCACGCACACACACACTAATAAATAGTCAAATATATATATAAATTGAAAGTTATATCATAAATTCCTATCAACCGTTATAAAATATTCTTATCGGAAGGAACTATATCCACTGAAAAGTATAAATGGTCAAATTGAAAAATCTAAGGTTAAACCATCAATTCCCTATAAATTATTATCCAATCGAACTAGGATAATTCGAAGCCCAAAGAACCAAAAGAAAATTATATTTATCCTAAAATTCGAATTAAAAACGGAAATTATATTTATAGAGGAAATTCTAGGGTCCAAGATAAATATTCAAATTATAGCCGTTCGTATTATCCAAGTTCTAATGTATATTCTTATCCGATAGAACTCACATTTACCCAATAAATAGAAATTGACAAATAAATGGAAGCCAAGGTTACATCGATGGAGGAAGACTGGTGTCCGTTGATCCAAGTGTAATACACAGGAGCTCTCAGAAAGTGTAAGTCGGTGAGCATAGAAGCTGCTTCCAGGCTAGGACCCCGAGCATCCGAAAATTTTCACCGAGGCCCCAAATAGGAGAGTGGGCTTTTTTTTTTTTCGCGTCCATGCCTAAAACACTTGGTAAGGCATAGTAATGATGGATTCGAGTGTAATTAGAAAGTCATATTTTGCGGTGTTATGGTGCCAGTAAGATTAGCAAACTAAGAGGGCTTGTTGGCCAAGCTAAACCATCGCAGCAGTGATGTCAGAGGAGTCAACCTGTACATGGTGAAGCCTGGCGCGTATAACTAATACCGAGAGGAGTAGTTACTAGGTGGAACAAATGTTTAAAATGTGCTGTTGGTCCATCTAAAGTTTCAGGGGAGTTCCTAGAGCAGGATTTATTGTGTTTTCTTGCTATTTGGGAAAGCTCCAGAACAGCATTTAGTGACTTTCTAAGAGGTTGGCCTGTAGAACTTTGAGGTGTGTAATCATGGTTTCTAATCTTGGCTATTTGTGCTTTAACCAAGGGACATGCGCGGGAGGTGGCTTGATGAATTAGTTCTTCAAATGAGGCCCCTACCTCTTTGGAGCCTTCTTGTCTCTCATGTTCTATTGTACCACATTTGTAGCATATGGGCTTAGCGGTTAGGTAGGTTACGCGAGAAATTTGACCGAACTTGAAATGCTTAGGGTCACAGTCCATCTCGGAATGATTTCGTTTCACTCCTGAAGGCTTGTTACTTGACATCATAACTTCGAAATATAAATGTTTTATTATTTAAAGGTTATATATATCTGAATAAATTAAGCGTAGATAAATAATAAGAATACAGTTAAACCTGTCTATAGCGCCCCCTCTTGGGACTCACCAAAATAGTGTGCTATAGAGAGGAAGTGCTATAGACAGGTCACTTTTAATGTAAAATGTTACATTTTAATGTTTAAAATCGGGCGCTATTAGAGAGTAATGCGCTATTTAGAGAGGGCGCTAAAGACAGGTTTAACTGTATATAGAAATAATTTGTATCTTTTATCATTGGAAAATTAGATGTATATGAGTGAAAATAAAAGCGGCGGGGGACGATCATCATGAATTTCAAGCCTAATGTCATTTAATATGTAATAGCAAATTATTAGAGATTTTTATAAGTGTTTACTAAATTGTTACCTCTTCTCTACCAACAAACCCGATAAATTATTATCTTAACAGACTCTAAATCATCCCTACAGGCAATCGAGAGGGGGGAAATAGAGCTAACCCACCAAATACATGAAATCCTAAGCCGACTTGACACCATTGGCAAAATATGTACCATGCAATGGATACCAGCCCATGTTGGAATAGAGTGCAATGAACTGGCTGATGGCCTAGCGAAGGAAGGATGAAAACAGGCACTGGAAACCAGTTCAATAGCACTAAAAGACGCAAATACAATAGCAAAACTCATTACAAAAGCCAAAATACCTTAGCCCATATGCAACCTCAACATTAATAGAGAATTAACAACAACAATTTCAATAATTAAAACAGGACATTTTAAAGGAAGGAAGATAAACTTAGACATGACTAAATCCTACAGGAACTTAAATGTCTGTCACAACACCCAACTCACTCGGACCATATATACCCGGCCATCTTTGCAGCCCTCTATATGGCAGACATCAATCCAGAAGAGGACATCCATACGAACAAGGCATCTCAGTTGGCCGGTATTGTGATCAGGGTGCACGGACCGATTTGATCTCCTCCATGGGCAAGACACCACCACCACCACTTCTCTCAATAGGATCGTTTCCCGCCACTTTTATTTTCAATCATATACATCTAATTTTCCAATAATAGAAGAAAAAATATTTTTACCTTTTTAGTGCATTTAAATAAAGGCTTTTTAAATGTATTTTTATTTATTTATTATATAGTTAGTTTTTAGTCATGGATTTACAAAACAGAATCAAAAGTTAAAATATATACGAAATTTCACCAAAATATTTAAATATGCATCAATATTAAACACACCCAGTATTATGTTCTACATATAAAACCATTCACACACTATGATATTAGAATATATGTAAAATTAATCCATGTTCCTTAGGTCTTCAAATATCTCTCTAACCACTCGTGTTGTCAGTTAGAGACTTAAGTGGAATGACTGGGGAAGTCCAAGATATTAATAGTGTCAAGCATATTTATTTCTAGGGATATATTTTTTTTCATTGATGCCAGGTTGATATTTATAATTCATAGGAAAGTGGCCGTTTGATTTCATTGTTTTCAGAAAGCTGAGCAGATGACCCACTGTTTGGTCTTCATTCTAGCAGTTGTGATAAATAGATCCTCTTTCAAAATTTTCGGAGTATACTTGTGTGTGGCCATGGCCAGTTAGGATGGTTGTTGAAGTGCAAGAGAGAGATTTAAGAATATAATATAAATAAATGTATAATATTTTGTTTTAACATTGGTTTCATTTTAGGGGGATCGCTTTTTGCATTACATATATATATACACAATAATGATATATATTTTATAATATAAAGAATATTTACATTAGTACTAAACAGAGTGTGATCAAAATATATATTAAAATAAAACACTATTTATTAACTTGATTGTCTTAATTAAGTTTTCATGTATATAAATTTCATATTACCTTTATTGATTAACTTTGAAAAAAATAGTCATAGTCATAGTCATCAATATCATAGTCATCAAACAGTTCAGACGGTTCATCCTGGGAGAGGTTGAATAGATAAGGTTCGTCATCTGCATATTCCTCTTCTTCTTCGTCAATTTGATCTACAGGGAATGGTATCATTTGAGGAGGGATATTTATCGTCTCAGTAGGATTGTCTATCGCCATGATATCATAGTCATAGTCATCAATATCATAGTCATCAAACAGTTCAGACGGTTCATCCTGGGAGAGGTTGAATAGATAAGGTTCGTCATCTGCATATTCCTCTTCTTCTTCGTCAATTTGATCTACAGGGAATGGTATCATTTGAGGAGGGATATTTATCGTCTCAGTAGGATTGTCTATCGCCATGATATCATAGTCATAGTCATCAATATCATAGTCATCAAACAGTTCAGACGGTTCATCCTGGGAGAGGTTGAATAGATAAGGTTCGTCATCTGCATATTCCTCTTCTTCTTCGTCAATTTGATCTACAGGGAATGGTATCATTTGAGGAGGGATATCTACCGTCTCAGTAGGATTGTCTATCGCCATGATATCATAGTCATAGTCATCAATATCATAGTCATCAAACAGTTCAGACGGTTCATCCTGGGAGAGGTTGAATAGATAAGGTTCGTCATCTGCATATTCCTCTTCTTCTTCGTCAATTTGATCTACAGGGAATGGTATCATTTGAGGAGGGATATTTATCGTCTCAGTAGGATTGTCTATCGCCATGATATCATAGTCACAGTCATCAATATCATAGTCATCAAACAGTTCAGACGGTTCATCCTGGGAGAGGTTGAATAGATAAGGTTCGTCATCTGCATATTCCTCTTCTTCTTCGTCAATTTGATCTACAGGGAATGGTATCATTTGAGGAGGGATATCTACCGTCTCAGTAGGATTGTCTATCGCCATGATATCATAGTCATAGTCATCAATATCATAGTCATCAAACAGTTCAGACGGTTCATCCTGGGAGAGGTTGAATAGATAAGGTTCGTCATCTGCATATTCCTCTTCTTCTTCGTCAATTTGATCTACAGGGAATGGTATCATTTGAGGAGGGATATCTACCGTCTCAGTAGGATTGTCTATCGCCATGATATCATAGTCATAGTCATCAATATCATAGTCATCAAACAGTTCAGACGGTTCATCCTGGGAGAGGTTGAATAGATAAGGTTCGTCATCTGCATATTCCTCTTCTTCTTCGTCAATTTGATCTACAGGGAATGGTATCATTTGAGGAGGGATATCTACCGTCTCAGTAGGATTGTCTATCGCCATGATATCATAGTCATAGTCATCAATATCATAGTCATCAAACAGTTCAGACGGTTCATCCTGGGAGAGGTTGAATAGATAAGGTTCGTCATCTGCATATTCCTCTTCTTCTTCGTCAATTTGATCTACAGGGAATGGTATCATTTGAGGAGGGATATTTATCGTCTCAGTAGGATTGTCTATCGCCATGATATCATAGTCCTCAGGACTCCTGACGTTGTAAACAATCTCAGTGAATTCATATCTGCATATTGGACAGATATTTGTCTGTTTGGACCATGTCTTCAGACATTCCAGATGGAAGCGATGTTTTGGACAGTTTCTTGGATAACAGAAGTCTTCTTGGTTTATGGTGTCCAGACATATGGAACAATCTTCAACAATTTCTGACATTTTGGTATTCAATCTGTGAGTCAAATATTTATATTTTGAAATATATTATTTTTATTTTTATTTTTTAACGTGGAAAAACAGAAGACAAAATATAAACGATGTAGTACAATATACTTATTATGTGAATTTAATAATATTCAAATTAATCCTATATAATTATAATCTGTTCTTTATTTTATTTATATAATTTTTATTTCCTTATTTTTTATAGCTATAGTACAAAATAATACTGAAGAATATTTAAAAGTTTTGAACTTTATTAAAATTTAAAAATACCATATAAAGTAGTAAAATCTTTAAATAATTTAAGCTTTTGGAAAGGGAATAAAATAATATGTACGAAACTATTATAAACGCGTGTGATTCTTTTAAAATAAAACAATTTTTACTGCCCAGTAGAAATTGTTTTATTTTTAAGGGCAGTAGAAATTGTTTTATTTTTAAAAGAATCATACGCGTCTATAATAGTTTCGTATTTTGATAATAGATGGCGCGCTAGTGCATCATAAAATAATATATACAAGGTATGTCCCATAAGTTCCCGGACTGGGTCCATAAAAAAAAAAAAATAAATGAAAAATGTAAATGAATTTGACTGTTTAATATAGAAAAAATATCTGGCTACACGGTGGTACCAATATCGAGGCGGTACTTGCGCGCGCGCCAAGGTTATTCTAATTTATTTAAAGGTCACACCTAGCGCTGCGGCGATTTTACGATGGAACAAAAATTGAAGCAGAGGATTTGCATAGAATTTTGTGTGAAACTTCAAATATCAGCAACCGAAACTTTTGAAATGCTTAATAAAGCATTCCCCAATGACGCCCCAAAGAAAACAACTGTTTTTGAATGGCATTCTAGATTTAAAGCTGGCAGAATTCCCATTGAAGACGATCCTCGTCAAGGACGCCCAAAATTTCAAAGGACTGATGAAAATGTGCAAAATATCACCGATTTGATGAAAGAAAATCCTCGAACCACTTTGCTGGAGCTAGAGCAAGACACAGGCATCTCTAAAACAACGATTGGAAGGATCGTAACCGAAGATTTGAAGCTCAAAAAGACTCCTGCAAAATTCATCCCAAGATTCCTCACCAATGAGCAAAAACTGTGTCGGCTTGCAACCTGTGAGGACATGATGGAAATGACAAGAACGGATCCAGGATGGAAAGACAAGATAATCACTGGCGACGAGACATGGGTCTATGGGTATGACCCTGAAACCAAACCTCAATCTGCCGAGTGGAGAGGTTAGGGTGAGCCTAGACCCAAAAAATCCAGAAACAAGGTGTTGCTGGTCGCTTTTTCGGATAACAAGGGCATTGTTCATCACGAGTATCTTCCTGCAGGCCAAACAGTTATTAAGGAAATGTATTTGGGCATTCTTCGCCGTCTAAGGGAAGCGATTCGAAAAAAAAAGGCCAGAAAAATGGACTAATAGTGGCTGGATCCTACACCATGACAATGCTCGCCCTCACACAGCGCACTCGATGACTAGCTTTTTGGCGAAAAACGGGGCACAAATCCTACTTCAACCACCCTATTTCCCAGACATCGCACCAAATGACTTTTTCCTGTTCCCCAAACTTAAAGCAGTTCTAAAAGGAAGATATTTTGACACCAGGGATGACATAATAGAAAAATCGCCGTTAGCATTGAAGAGCGTTCCAAAAGAGGCTTATAAAAACTGTTTCGACAATTGGGAGAAACGATGGCGCTGGTGCGTTGAAGCAAAGGGGGATTACTTTGAAAAGTTTTAATTAAAAAAATTGTAAAAAAATCTTACCTTTTTTTTTATGGACCCAGTCCGGGAACTTATGGGACATACCTTGTATTTACAATTTTAAAATAATAACTTATATAATATGAAAAATTGAAGAAATTTGATATTATTCCATTATCAAACAAGAACAACAGGAGAAGCTCATCCTTGACTGTAAAAAAAAAAAGAAGAAAAGTCAATGCAATAAATGTATATCATTATATTACAATGGAAATATGTGAATAAAGTGTAAATACACCATTTACTCCTGGAAATTTAAATAGTCGGAAAATATCTCAAATTAAAAATCACTTTGACTAAAGATTCTTGAAATAGTTGCAAAAGTATAAACACAATATAATAATTTTGAAAAACCTTCTGTAAGTATCTTAATTATAATTAAGATACTTAAAGAAGGTTTTTTTTTTTTTTGCTTATCCCTAGTACACGTGGTACAGGCCATGATAATCATGGTGGGTAGAAGTAGGCAACTGCTTTCACTATAGGTGCACCACACGTCTGCACATGTGAAAAGCAGTTCGACTCTGTACTTACAAATGTGACAGAGCCCCGTTTGGTTACTCGCACAAAAAAAAAAAAGTGCCCAATGCGGGAAACGAACCCGGGTCGTAGAGGTCGAAACCCAAAGGCTTAGACCATCCTTCCACCGACCCCCTACAAAAGTATAAACACAATATACCAATTTAGATAATGACAAACAGTTTCTTCATTAAAAGTTAAAATGGAAACTTCTTTGTCTGATGATGCGTTAAC
This sequence comes from Cordylochernes scorpioides, assembly GCA_030710605.1. Taxonomy (NCBI): domain Eukaryota; kingdom Metazoa; phylum Arthropoda; class Arachnida; order Pseudoscorpiones; family Chernetidae; genus Cordylochernes; species Cordylochernes scorpioides. The sequence goes on along the minus strand of CP092869.1, from coordinate 52,380,761 downwards.
GCTTGAAAACTTACCATTTTAACTTAATAAAGAAACTTATTATTACAATTATCTTCATTGTTGTGTTTGAAACATTTTTAATTAAAAAGGCATATATTGAATCAAAATATCATTTATTTACTAATATTTCAGTTGGCTGAACGCCAACCTTTTTCAAAGAATCATAACATATTAATGTGTGTCAATAACAAACTCATATTGGTAAAATAAATGATATTTTGATCTAATAATTAATATGTTATAACACCTTGAAAAAGGTTGGCGTTCAGCTAACTGATATATTGGTAAAATAAATTATATTTTGATCCAATATTTGCCTTTTAATTAAAGATTTATTTATGAATTGCTCTATTTTCAAACCTCTTATTTATTTAAATACTGATTTTAAAATTTTGTCATCTGTTTTTTTTATTTTATTTATTGTTACAAGAGCACGAAGTCCAAAGGACTATTGTGCTGTGCTAGTATTATTTATATATATATGATTAATTATTTACACGATGGATTAGTATTGTTTTGTAAATTATTATACAAATAGTTCTAAACTTAACAAAGTTCTCATAAGATAGAGTATATACACAAAGAGAATTTGGTAATGTTTCAAAGTATCTACATACAATTTGATTAGTCAGAGGGCAAGATAAAAGAAGATGCTCTGGTGATTCAACATCTAAGCGGCATTCACATGTTGGATCATTGATAGCATTCAGTTTGAACAGGAAACTTAAGAAGGGTCCTTTGCCAGTTAAGAATAAAGTAGTGAATTTATCAGAAGAAATGAAATTTGGGACAGCAATTGGAAAGAATTTCTTGAACAGTTCATTAGATTGAGAAAGATAAAACTTAAATTTTAGATCCAGATATAGTTTGTTTAATTCTTTTTGAAGGGGTTTTTTGAGTGTTCGATCTGTGAGAGAATTTGTCATATTATACTTTGTTTGTAATAATTCAAGATAATCGGACAGTAAAGGGGTTTTCGCTAGTATATGTGTGATGTAAGAAGATGAAGTCCTATAAGCATGAATGCATCTAATAAGAATTTGATATTGTATAGAATTCAACTTGGATCTTTTTGCTGCAGTGATAAAAGGAAACCAAATATTTGATGCATAGCTTATTGTAGAGCGTATCATAGCTTTATATAGGATCAATCTACGCCGAGTATCAATGCCCCAAGTACGTGCACATAATGAGAATAATATATTCTTGAGTTTCGTAGCTTTCATAATTATATTGTCAACATGTGTTCCAAAATTAATCTTATTCCTTTGTCTATGATTTTTAAAAATAACTCCCAAAATTTTAACAGTTTCTGATGGTTGAATTATTTTTCCATCAAAATTAATGGGTAATTTTTCATAGTTATGTAGATAGAGTATACCTGTTTTGTTTGGACTTAATGAAAGTTTTACCTTTTCACACCATGCTTTGATTTTTACTAAACATTTGGTAATATTATACTGAAGATCATAGATGTTTGAACTCCATGCCACAAATGTCACATCGTCCGCGAAAGCAATTACTCTAGCAAAACTTTCGTTAAAAGATAAGTTGAAATCATTAAGTAATATATTCCAAAGAATAGGAGAAATAATACCACCCTGGGGACATCCCTTATTTATCTTTTTTATACACTTTACATTAGTATATTTAAACTCTACACTCCGGTCTTCAAAGTAAGAATTAATTATTTTTATAAGTAACGCTGGAAAATTTGCCTTGTCCAATTGTTGGAGAATTGCCGGATGCCATGCGTTGTCGAAAGCTCCGCTGATGTCCACTGTTACTATTGCCGTATTTTCTGTTTCTCTTTTCAGAAGACTTAATTTAGTTATTTCTTGTAAAGCAGAGATTGTTGATTTTTCTTGTGTAAATCCATGTTGAGCAGGATGCATAACATTATTACTATTAATATGATTTAAAAGTTCAATATGAATTAGACTTTCAAAAATTTTACCTAAATTAGAAGACAAGCTTATAGGGCGGTAGGCTTTCGGATCTTTATAATTTTCTTTATTAGGTTTTTTTATAATCATTACTGCTGACTTTCTCCAGGCCTCCGGATAATAATTAAGTCCCATACAAGCAATGAACAATTTTGTTAACACAGGAGATATATGATGAACTGCCGTTTTGATCATCTGATTGCTTATATGATCTATTCCTGGAGCCTTGCCATTTTTAAGTTTTTTAATTATTGAACAGATTTGAATATTATCAAAATAAATGATTTTATCATTAGAAAAAGTATAACTCTTGTCTCTGATTAATTTATGATAGTTTGTGTCAGAAGATTGACAGTCATTCGGAAATAGAGAAGATAAAAGATTTTTCATTTCTGATTCGAGCACATCTTGAGATACATCTAGAATTGGTAAATCAAAAGACCTAGGAGAAATTTTTTGTTTAAAAGTTTTGTAAGTATTACCAAAAGGAGATGTATTTTCAACTTCCTCCAGGAATACCCTCCAGCTTACATTTCTTGTTTTTTCAATAATATTCATATACTTATTTCGTATTTCTTTATACATTTTTTCATCAACTAGCTGTCTATTAGACCGTTTACCCCGATAATATAGATTTCGAACATATTTAAAATGATTTTTGAAAAGTTCCAGTTCATCCGTCCACCAATTAAATGGATTATTATTTAAATATTTTGGTTTTAATCGTAGAGATGCATATGCAGCTTCAATTAATATGTCAGTTATGAGAGAAACTACACAGTTTATATCGTTTTTATTTACTATTTTACCTAATTTCATCATTGCCTCATTTATCCTAGACACATTGATTGCCTGCTCATATTTTTGCCAATTGGCTCTTTTTTCTTGAAAATACCATGTAGAATTATTTTCATGTAATAAACTTTCTGTTTCCAGACTAATGTCGAATGAGATTGCGTGATGGTCTGTGATTTGCGAAAGATTTAACGTTTTCCATCCATTAACAAGTACATGAGCATGACTATTAGTAATAGTAAGGTCTATTATACTTAATCCTCGACATGTTTTGTTTCGATTGTTATGTATGAGCATATTGTGAAAATCAATTATAGGTTGAAGTCTTCTACCGTTTTGATTAATAATATTATCAAACCACATCTGACTTCGAGCGTTAAAATCTCCAGCTAAAATCAATGGATTTGTGTTAAATTTTTTAATTAATTTATCAAGGAATTGAACATGACAGGTATCCATTTTATTAGGGTGTATATAAATATTTGAAAGAATAATTTGCCGTTTAGTAGTTTGTACTGATATAGTGGTTGCAAATGAATTTGAAAACTCTTTAATTAATTTACATGATAAGAAAGGGTTTGTAACGATTGTTGCGGTATATATTGGAACTCCCGGTATATTTGCATAATATATTTTTGAACGCATATTAAAGATTACTTCATTATTTATACTATATGGTTCTTGAACTATAATCATATATCATATTTTTCTTTAGAAATAAATTCCCTTATTTCATTATTAACCAAATTGCTTTTCCGCGTGTTTTGTTGTAGAATTTTTAATTTGAACATTGACCAAAAAAAAAAAAAACAAGAATAAGTCTATTCTAATCCAAAGTAACAATATCATGATCTAAATCTGCATAACATGTTCTTTGTATCTCATATTTCATTTGTTGAAGGAACACAGGACATAATTTGTCATTAGAACGATGATTATTGATATTCCTATATGTTCCTCACAGAGGTTTTTACCTATTTAGATGAAATTTTGATCCCAAATGAATATAAGAATGGAAGGAGTCACTTATCATAGTTTTAACCCCGGAATATGCAAATCAAGCCTATAATAAGCAAATATTTATTTTTTGTTCAAAACGTAAATAAAAGGCGCAGCCGTTCCTGTGATGTAATCGGCCGTAGGCATTCCAAGATGTACGCAGCAATAATAAAAATAAGTTTAAATTATGTTTTGAATGCTTCAAGGACCAATCTTTACCTATATCGAAAATTTAAATTACAGTAGAACCTCCATGAGAGGACACTTCGTCTAGAGGACACCTCTCTACAAATGACAGTTTTCATTGTCAAAATTACCATTTTTACTATTTAGCAACTCTTCAGTAAGAAGACACCTCTCCATAAAGGACACTGCAACTAGGTGTCCCTCACAGATAGGTTTTATATCAAATACAATCACACAAAAATGCATATTTACAAAGTGTGTTTAAGTTGTTTATACTTTCATCGCAGTTAGGACAGTGATGGACTTATTTAAAAAAATCGTTTTCTCTAAATATCGATAAAAATAAAATAGATTTTGACCCTTATAAAAATTCTCAATATTGGATCAAACTGGATGATATTTTACAAGAATATATATTTAGGAAGGTGCATCTAACATGGGTACAGCTAATATAGAAACCGAATGTCGGACTGAATTGCACATTTTATTTGCATATAAATAAATACAAGGTGTGTCCAATAAATAATGAGACTGGTTAAAAATAAAGAAAAAAAAGAATGAATAAAAATATTTTTATTAGTATTTTTCAAAATAGTCCTCTCCCGCATCTTTACATAATTTCCATCTCTTCTCCCATGATTTAAAACATTTAGAAAAGGCATCTTTCGGGATGTTCTTCAAGACCATTTTCGAATCCGCTATGATGGACTCTCTAGTGCCAAATCCCCTTCCTTTTAGAGCTATTTTGAGTTTTGGAAAGAGAAAAAAATCATTTGGAGCTAGGCCTGGGGAATAGGGAGGTTGTGTTGAAGTATTTGGATGCCGTGTTTAGCCAAATAAGTCAGTACAGATGTAGCGGCGTGTGGTGGTGCATTATCATGATGGATAATCCAATTTTTGGAACTCCACATTTCACTTCTTTTCAGACGAATTGATTCACGTACACGTCTCATAATGTTTAAATAAGATTCCTTATTGATTGTTTGACCTTTCTATAGATATTCATAATGCACAATTCCCTTTATGTCAAAGAACGTGACCAATAAGACTTTGTTTTTTGACTTGTGCAAAGTCGGGATTTCTTCGTTCTTGATTCATCTTTTCCTTTCCACTCCATGGATTGGCGTTTTGTTTCCGGGTCATATCCGTAAACCCATGTCTCGTCTCCAGTTATTACTTTTTCCTTCCAATTAGGGTTTTATTCCACCATTCCAAGCATTTTTTGGCAACTTCAACGCGATTCTCCTTTGTTGGATTGTGAGCATTTTAGGGACAAATTTTGAAGGTGTCTTCTTTAACTGCAAGTCTTCTTTAATTATCGATCCAACTAATGATTTTGATATCCCTGTTTCTTCCTCAATGTCTCGTAACCCTATTCGTGGATTTTCTTTTATCAAATTGAAATTTGGCTCACCTTTTCAGGGTTCCTGTGCAGAATTGGACGTCCAACACGCTTTTCATCTTTCACCGATTCCATTCCATTTTTAAATCGTGAAAACCATCTAAATGTGGTGGGCTCATTTACATTTTCATTTCCAAATGCCAATTTCAACAAATCTAAAGTTTCTGAAGCCGATTTCCCAATTTTGTAGCAAAATATAATGCAAATTCGTTGTTCGAATTTTCTATCCATTACAAATTAGAAGTTGTTATGCAAGGCGTTCTTTTTACAAGCTTACAATTTATCGACTGCGCGCGCAACCACGTGATGTGATATACCGCAGTGTAGCTGAAGCTTTCTACTTTTTAAAGAGGCTTTAAAAAAATTATCATTTCATTTTTTCTTTGCTTTTGACCGGTCTTATTATTTATTGGACACACCTTGTATATTATCTCTTCTATATATAAAAGTCAATTTCTGTCTGTCTGTCTGTTTCGCGATAAACTCAAAAACTACTGAACCAATTGGCACCAAATTTTGCATGTCGCTTTTTATAAACCTGAGGAAAATTTTCGGCTGCATTTTGATTAGTATTTTTGGCTATTTCTTTTTTTCATTTGAAGAACTTTTTTTTACGCGGACTAATCCGGAATGGAATGAATACCTAAATATGGCCATTTTTTTAAGCATCGGTGGTTCAGTGGTAGGAAGCTCGCCTGCCACGCGGGCGGCCCGGGTTCGATTCCCGGCCGATGCATTTTTTTTTACAATTTTTAAAACTCATTTATCTATATATATAAAATTGAATGTCTGTCTGTCTGTTTGTCTGTACTCTATAGATTCAAAAACCATACATCCAATCGCCGTGAAATTTTGGGATATTATTAGGTATATCACCGGGAAGGTTTTTGAAAAATAATTTCATGAATATCTTGAATATCCTTAGAGTTATTTGCAGATTTGTAGATTTAACTCGCAAGCAGCGCCCCCATTGTGACGATGTTAACAAGTTTTCTTATCACTAAGTTTGTTATCTTAAATATTATTTATCAAAAGGAAGATTATCTCAGGATGACACGGCAATGTGACACGGGAAAAAATGTTCACTAGATAAAACTATGATTTTCTAATGTAGAAAATTAGGAAAGACAAAATTCAGGGTGACACGGCACACAGGGACCGGGAAAAAATGTTCACTTTATCGAGAGATACAAATTTACGAGTTTCTCAAATTGTCAAAATATATCTTTTTTTTTAAATAAGTTTTTAGAGAATTGTTTTAACAAATGTTCGCTAGACAAACCTTTACTCGGGTAAAACCCCGGGCGAAGCCGAGTACGTTTTATAAGTTTATAGAGAATTGTTTTAACAAATGTTCGTTAGACAAACATTCACTCGGGTAAAACCCGGGCGAAGCCGGGCACATCCGCTAGTATTATATATAATATAAATATATATTATTATATCAACTATATTAATTAAATCAAATACCTAAACACTAATATAATACAATTTTTGCCATCACACACACTTTTTTTCCTGTAGTTTATGTGTTACTTCTGTATTGCTATTCTATGGCACTTCTAATATTTATTATTGATATACTTTTAGTATGAAGGAAATTGCACCCAAGGGATTTCTCGGGCAAGCCGGGTCATTCGCCTAGTAAGGCATAAAATGGCATATGCTGTTTATTGGACTGAGCGAGCATTAGAAGTTTCATATTTATATGTGATCAGGAAGCATTTAAAATTTTTAAAGTAATTAGGAAATTTGTCTGTTCCTGGCCATTCTGACAACACCGAATTCAAAAAATTTGTCAACTTGCATTTTCATCAGGTTCAAACAAGTGTACGAAATGTCACATTTCTACGTGCTCTAGAAGTATACTAAAAATCGATCACAAGATTTTTGGACAGACAGACATTGAAGCAAGTTAAATAAAAGCTTTTAAATAGATATCGTAATTTAAACCAACAACCTCATATTGTATATTATATAGCAAGATTTTCATGTTGTATGATAGAAACACATCTATAAATAATTATACGAATGATTGACATGTGTCATAACATCCTCATATTTAATGTACTTTGTACAGACTGATAATAAATAAATAAAATCTGTAATAGATTAAGAGTTGAGCTGAAGCAAGAGATTGAGATAGACGTCCAACGAGGCCTAAAGGGCGTTGCCAGTGTACAATGATCTCTTCCGATCCACGCCCTTGTCGCATCCGCTGAAATCCAATACTTCCTCTCGGCAAAGATATATAAGACCTCCGCACTAGCCGAGAATATAGTCACTTCACCATCAGCGGGAGCCCTCGTCAGATGTGTCCAAGTTCCACCTCATCGACCATGTAGAACAGTAAGAACTCTCCTATCTCCATCTTTCGCTCCGAACTCGACTCCTATCTGTTCACAGAACTTTCCTAGTACAACTGTGTCACTTCGTTTTTTGTGTGGACAGTCCCAAGCTTTCCACTTTGCCTAGACCACGACTTCCTGTACTCTGTGAGAACTGTTAAAGGTCTTCCAAGGTGCAGAGAGGAACTGGAAAACTCTCCACATCCTGACTGTTCCTCTCGGTTAACACACCATAGATTAAGTCGACTGAATTCCTCACCATAGTTTAAGTCGACAAGATTCTACAAGAGTCGACAGGATCTCAAACCATATAGATATAATACAATATAATATAATGCGGCTTATGATTGTAAAACGACATTTGAAATACTATCCCGCATGTGTTTCTTTTCAACGAAAAATAAAAATTTATTTCAAGTAGAAATAAGGATTATTTCTAACCTTTTGGATGAGGTATGAAAGGGTGAATTGTGAAGAGTAATGATAAACGGAAAAATAAAATTCGCGATCGCTTCGGGCCGCGTTCACACTTTCATTTATACAGATGATTCTTTGGCGCAATACCCCTCTCTCTGCTAGTCTTGTTTGTATAAATGGCCAATTATATTGAAGGTTGCAGCATAGATTCCCTTAAAACCATCATATAGCCTTCTTATTGGAAGTAACTCTGTTAACCAGTAGATATAAAGGTAAAATAAATCTATAAAGTTTCACTATAAATTCCCTAGCAACCATTATATTGTCTTCTAATCGGAAGGAACTCTGTTAAACAGTAGGTAAAGTAAAGTTTTCAACTAGCAATAATCGCGCCTCGGAATATATTAATATAATGAATGTATGTGTGTCTGTCTGTCCTTTATGCCTGACCAAACCACTCATTGGAACGCCATTAAACTTTGGGAAGTTATTTAGTATAGTACTGGGAAGGTTTCTAGCAAATAAAATTTTTGAAATAACTTTTCGCCTAAAAATAATCAAGATAAATATTCTAATTTATCTGTTATAATTCAACAATCTGCTCTAAATATTATCATGATGATACGATGATTTCGTAATGTAGAAAATTAGGAAAGACAAAATACAGGATGACACGCCAATTTATTTGAGACAAGAATAATGATACAATTCCAAGGCAAGATACTATTCCTTTAACTTCCAATTACCGAGGGAACCAATTAATATTGATTTTATTCAACTTATCGAGTATTTTTAAAGGGTCCGGGAAAAAATGTTCACTTTATCGAGAGATTCGTTAGACAAACCTTTCCTCGGGTAAAACCCGGGCGAAGCTGGGTACGTCCGCTAGTCTATATATATAAAATTGAATGTCTGTCTGTCTGTCTGTACTCTATAAATTCAAACACCATACATCCAATCGCCGTGAAATTTTGGGATATTATTAAGTATATCCCCGGGAAGGTTTTTGAAAAATGAGTTCATGAATATCTTGAATATTCTTAGAGTTATTTGCAGATTTAACTCGCAAGCAGCGCCCTCATTGTGACGATGGTAACAAGTTTTCTTATCACTAAGTTTGTTATCTTAAATATTATTTATCAAAAGTAAGATTATCTCAGGATGACACGGCAATGTGACACGGGAAAAAATGTTCACTAGATAAAACTATGATTTTCTAATGTAGAAAATTAGGAAAGACAAAATTCAGGATGACACGGCACACAGGGACCGGGAAAATTTTTTCACTTTATCGAGAGATTCAAATTTACGAGTTTCAAATTATCAAAAAAATATATATTTTTTTTTAATAAGTTTTTAGAGAATTGTTTTAACAAATGTTCGCTAGTATATATATATAAAAATGAATGTATATGTGTGTGTGTGTCTGTCCTTTATGCCTGACCAAACCACTCATTGGAACGCCATGAAACTTTGGGAAGTTATTTAGTATAGTTATAAAATAAAAGGATTTAAAAGCGCGAATGTTTCTTTTATACATAAAACGAACTTCTACTGTCCTTACTGCGATGAAAAAAATATATTGAGAGGGCTTGGCTCATCAGTGGTGAACCCTCCCAGCGGTTTCGCCAATTTAATCCACCAGACCGCTTCTCAGAGCTCTAATATTGTATTGGATCATTCTGCTTTTATAGGCTACACTGAAGGATGGAATCTTAGAAATGGTTTTCAAGTAAACTATGGACATAAGCTTATAGGACAGTATAATGATATTCAAATATTTGCTTCGAGCAATGCTCTTCAGCAAACTATAAAGACAAGGCCATTAGGAATAAATTAACACAGAGCAATAACGCGCCATCTATACATATAAAATAAAAGGATTTAAAAGCGCGAATGTTTCTTTTATACATAAAACGAACTTCTACTGTCCATACTGCGATGAAAAAATATATTGGGAGGGCTTGGCTCATCAGTGGTGAACCCTCCCAGCGGTTTCGCCAATTTAATCCACCAGACCGCTTCTCAGAGCTCTAATATTGTATTGGATCATTCTGCTTTTATAGGCTACACTGAAGGATGGAATCTTAGAAATGGTTTTCAAGTAAACTATGGACATAAGCTTATAGGACAGTAGATTGATATTAGAAAACCATTTCTAAGATTCCATCCTTCAGTGTAGCCTATAAAAGCAGAATGATCCAATACAATATTAGAGCTCTGAGAAGCGGTCTGGTGGATTAAATTGGCGAAACCGCTGGGAGGGTTCACCACTGATGAGCCAAGCCCTCCCAATATATTTTTTCATCGCAGTAAGTACAGTAGAAGTTTGTTTTATGTATAAAAGAAACATTCGCGCTTTTAAATCCTTTCATTTTATATGTATAGATGGCGCGTTATTGCTCTGTGTTAATTTAGTATAGTACTGGGAAGGTTTCTGAAAAATAATTTCTTGAATATCCTTAGAGTTATTTGCAGATTTGTAGATTTAACTCGCAAGCAGCGCCACCATTGCGACGATGAAAACAAGTTTTTTATATATAAGTTTTATTATCACTAAGTTTATTATCTTAAAGATTATTTATCAAAAGTAAGATTATCTCAGGATGACACGGCAATTTATTTGAGACAAGAATAATGATACAATTCAAGGTAAATATACTATTCCTTTAACTTCCAATTACCGAGGGAACCAATTAATATTGATTTATTCAACTTATCGAGTATTTTTCAAGGGACCGGGAAAAAATGTTCACTAGATAAAACGATTATTTTGTAATGTAGAAAATTAGGAAAGACAAAATTCAGGATGACACGGCAATTTATTTGAGACAAGAATAATGATACAATTCCAAGGCAAAGATACTATTCCTTTAACTTCCAATTACCGAGGGAACCAATTAATATTGATTTATTCAACTTATCGAGTATTTTTCAAGGGACCGGGAAAAAATGTTCACTAGATAAAACGATGATTTCGTAATGTAGAAAATTAGGAAAGACAAAATTCAGGATAACACGGCACACAGGGACCGGGTAAAATTTTTCACTTTATCGAGAGATTCAAATTTACGAGTTTCAAATTATCAAAATAT
>CP092869.1:52349418-52369473 GCA_030710605.1 Cordylochernes scorpioides | reverse complement strand
ATTGCGACTGCTGTGTTAGAGATGCATGGAGACATCTAAGGATATTCATTGGACACAAAAACAACAGAAAATTGACATGGACCAGAACAACAGCTTTACACACCGAAGATAGAAAACATTGCTGTGATAGAGATGCATGGAGACATCTGAGGCTCTTCATTGGACACAACAACAACAACAGAAAATTAACATGGACCCAGAACAACAGCTTTACACGCCAAAGATAGAGGACATTGCGACTACTGTGATAGAGATGTACGGAGACATATAAGGATCAATATTGAACACGACAACAACAACAGAAAATTGACATGGACCCAGAGCAGCAGCATTACACACCAAAGATAGAGGATATCGCGACTATTGTGATAGAGATGTACGGAGACATCTGAGGATCAATATTGAACACGACAACAACAACAGAAAATTGACATGGACCCAGAGCAGCAGCATTACACACCAAAGATAGAGGATATCGCGACTATTGTGATAGAGATGTACGGAGACATCTGAGGATCAATATTGAACACGACAACAACAACAGAAAATTGACATGGACCCAGAGCAGCAGCATTACACACCAAAGATAGAGGATATCGCGACTATTGTGATAGAGATGTACGGAGACATCTGAGGATCAATATTGAACACGACAACAACAACAGAAAATTGACATGGACCCAGAGCAGCAGCATTACACACCAAAGATAGAGGATATCGCGACTATTGTGATAGAGATCTATTGATACATCTGAGGCTCTTTATTGGACACGACAACAACAACAGAAAATTGTGTTTTTCCTTATATATAGGAGACGTATCTTGGATCCACGCATAATTCTAATTCAATATTTCGGGAAGAAGCACGCTCACTGTTATCTATATAAGCCTGATGAACCCATTGAAATATTATAATCAATTATGTTTTATATGATACTCCTTTATTTAGAGAGTACTTTAAGGATTGTGATAGTTTTATAAAGGCATTTTAATCCTTGTATATCTCTGTAATCAAATGGAAGTAATCGTTAAGTCTTTTATGAGTATTCATTGATGGTTAATTCATCCTTCGTACCGCTAACAACGCAATTTACATAGCAAATAAGAGAAGGAAAATATAGAAGGGAGGGAGATATGTTAATAGAGAGGTAACCTACCTTGAAAGTTGGAAGTAAATATTGTGGCGCGGCACATGGCAAACACGGACCAAGGATACACACTGTCACATGGTGGCAGGATGTCACTGGCGTCGCTCCAATTGTCGCGGTTGTCGACTTCTCATGTTGACACGCTGCAGGACACACCTGAGGATGTTTTATCTCCTCGCCGAGACCGTGATTTTCTTAAAAGGAAACAACAATAATGTTTTTTTATATATATAGTGCAAAGCTATACGACATCAGGTGCGGTCGACTTTACAGAGTATTTTTAGAAAATATAATTCAATTTAAAATGTGAAATACTTTTTTTGAAATATAATATTATATATATAAGGAAAGTTCAAAGGCCGCGCTTTATTTTATAGATGAGCCAAGCCCTCCCAATAAATTTTCCATTGCAGTAAGGGTAGTAGAAATTGTTTATTTTTAAAAAGAATCATACGCGTCTATAATAATTTTGAATTTTCATAACAGATAGCGCGCTAATGCATCTAATAGATGATTATTGAATTTCAAATAGAAGCTATTAAAAGTGAATTCAAATTAAACCAATATCTAATTTCCCTTTTTGTTATAGAAAAATCATAGTTAGATCTATTAGATCTATTCGACCCTATAATTAGAAAATAGTAAAATCTACTAGCTTGCTTATTTTGGAGTTATGTGATGTTCTGCATTATGTTTGTTAATAATCGGCATTCTTGCAATTATACTAGAGCATTAGCCAGTTCTACGAACACGTCTAGAGGAATGGAACTTCAAACCCTTATTAAATTGTCTTTTGAAAAGCTAAAATAAAGTTTGTTGTCAGACTTAATTTTTGTATAATTGATTTTTAACTTTACCAAATGGAAATTAATGTGAAAATGTGCTTATTATATCAAAGAAGGAATATATCCATAATTAAAATTTTTAACACAAACCTCTACTTTAAATTATGAACCAAAAGCTGTCAACTACTCAGTATTAAGATCTCTATCTCTCTCTATATAAATACAGTAGATCTTGGATAATTCGAAAATTTATCTTGGTCCCTTTTATTCAAAACGTTTTTTATTCGAATTTTTGGATAAATCGAATTTTTTGGTCCCTTGGGCTTTGAATCATCCAAGTTCGGCTGTATTTATAAATTCAATCGCCATCTATCGATAAAATATGCAACAATTTCTTGAGTTTTTTCAACATGCGCTCTATCGCTTTGGCTTATTGTACGACACCGTCTTTAGCATGAATTCATCACTTTTATGTTATGTGTCGGGGGTCACATTCCGCCACTCCTACCATGGCGCGTGCGTTTTAGCCTTTCGTTCAAAAAGACGCTGCTTCAAATAGCCAATTCGGAAAAGTCCATCGGACTTGCATCTGAAGACTTGACAAGGATTCTGTACTCGCTGTATGCGGCAGTGACAGCGTGGCTGCATCATGATGAACAAAGACTTTATTCGTGTCCTCGCTGTAGAAAGCTGGAAGGTGGTGCTCCAGTAGAGGTTGTACACGATCTCCACATAATATTCCGCAAAATTTCAAACATTTGCTGGAACTTTTCACAACGGCAAAGTTCCACGGCCACTTAAAGCCCCAATCCAAAAAAGCTCTCGCCAAACCATTTCTTTTCTGGACCACAAACTTCTCGACTTCCTCTCTCTCTCGCCTTCCTATACCATATCCTGCGTGTCTCGTTGCAGTCAGCTAGTCAGTGCCTCATCCAGGGTCAAGACTGACATCTCTCCTGCCAGGTGGTCCTCATACAGTCACCTGCAGTTTGTCATCCGGGTTTGTCGATGGGTCAGAAATTTATTATGGTGTGTGTGTAGGATCATTAATCACCACATGTGTGTGTGTTGTGTGTATGTGGACAGCAGTGTATATTAAAAACACTTTTAAGGAACCTCATGACGAAAATATATGGAGTGTCCCACTCCTCTACCAACCTTCCATAACAAAATTAGATTGCTTCATTGGCCTGAATTCCTGCACAAGTCCGAGAATAAGTGCATTTAATAAAATAGGGTTCAAATCCCACCTTGCATGTGTAATAGTCAAGCTGCGTGGTATTCATGTGCATGGTGCTGTTTGCTCCAGCTTTCACACTAATTCTTGGATGTTGTGTACATTAAGTTGTCTGAAGGCATCCATAAATGTAAACAAGTTGATTGGGAGAAGGATAGGAAGCGTTTCCCGATGGACCTTAGAGGAAAGATATGGCAACATTACTGTGGCAATCTGACATAGCTTAAGAAAATGACCCCTTTTATCCTGAGGAACAAATGCCATGACTTGAAGAACCATCGCCACTGAAGGTAACTGGGGAAAGAGCCATTAAAGAGGATGATATCACAATGTCAGTACTACAGCCTTTAATGTTGCTGTAACCATGTCTGTAGCTTTCTTTCTTGAGCCCTTTCAATGTCACTTATCTTCGGACTGAAGCAGGTACTGCTGTTTCACCCACTATAAATATGTCGACTTCCCAATCTTTGTCCGCTGTGTCTTGAGAAAACAGAGGCACCTCATGTAGGATGTGACTCTTCATCACACACAAACGATCAATGAGAGGCTAGAGACTGGGTCCGTGTTACGCATTCTTTCACCCTGTGGACATTGAGGACCGGTATAGGAATTTCTCCATCAAAAGTGCTACTTCTACTGTCTCCTTATAATCGTATTTAGGTGTAGAAATGTGGAACACTTGCTATATAACCAATGCAACAACAACGTTATGATAAATATGCAGATGGACTATGACAACTATCGGAACACTCAACCTCGACACTACCTTTCAATATCATCAAAATGCATAGAACACAGAACCCAAAATAATAATAGTAATAACTAAATGTACGATGACACCAACATTGATATATTGATAGCGATATGGAGATAGAATTAGATTTTTCTGTGGGGTTTAGCCATTTAAATCGCATGATCTCAGACTATGTTAATACTTATTGTTTGTTTGTTTTTGTGCAATGTTTTTCTAACTAAGAGCTATATTCTGCAAGTAATTTCGTTAAATGGTTTGAGCGTTTTGACCCAGAACTAGTACAATATATATGAGTGTAATGTTGTTAGACACAAGAACGATAAAGAGACAAGATGCCGACGTCGTAGCGATGAAGACACAAAGCAATGCTGAGGTCCAAGTGACACAGTGAGATGGATTGATCATCCCGGACATGATCACAGCTTCATACGAACATTCCCATCGTCATTTCCTGTCCGGTGACTAGTATACGGCGGCAAGTTTTCAGTGCGACAGAATCGGGACGCGATGATTATGACGAGGGCAGATGTCCAATTCTAGATTCCAGCTGTGGACGCAGGTGGCTGGATGAAACATAATTCCTTTGAGATACAAAGTTTGACTTGAGGAAGGACTTTTTATATATCAGTACGAACTTCATTAGATGAAGGTTCCATCAATCTTGCGGCAACAGCAATCAGATGCTAGGGAAAGAGGATTTCATTCGCGACCATCCAAGAATAAGTATTCAGGCGTCAATGCAGCTAGATGTCGTTGTTAAGAGAAGTCCCAAGCATGTCTTGGTCTACTCCAGATCCTCAGAGTGCATTTTTAAGAATCCAAACGGGGTTCATCAGGCGGAAAAACATCCTCGGAAGAATGACTTCACCTTGCAGGTTTGCATGTGGGTGATGGGTGAAGCAAGCTTCTCTTAGCGAGGCTGCGAACACCTAAAGGAAAGGAATAAAAAGAATCGAATTGTTTGAATATTTCGACTCTAAATATAGTCATTCTTGTAGTACCTTGGTTATTTCTAACACAGAAGACCTCACTCTTTATTACGAGTGTATCGAGATATATATACTACTTGTCAAGGAGGAATAGTACACACCGTTGAATTTTGACCACTACGACCCGGGATGGAATCCAGAGCATAGAACACTTTTGTTTAATTATTCATTGACCTCGATTCTTTCATAAGTGAGTATGAGTAACTGAAAGGTATTCTGGAAACTTTTAGGTTCAAAGATCGACCTTTTGTTCAATAGGTGTTGGTGGTCCTACAGTAAAAGGCTAACTACCCGCCATGATTACCATGGCCTATAACAGGGGTCGGCAAACTGCGGCTCGCGAGCCACATGCGGCTTTTTGGATGTGAAGCTGCGGCTGGTGTTCCATACGTAAATACTTATTTATGTAATAATATACTATTTATTGTTGGAAATAAAAACATTTTGTCGCATTTTAAAAGAATTGAAATTTTGTAAAGTGTAATTTTTGACACTTCCGACTCAATAGATTACCGACCTCTGGCCTATTCCATGGTGTACTTGGGGAAAAGGCTACTTAGCAAAGTCTTAAAGAAAATTCTGGTCAAGTTTCTGATATTCAAGAGGGAAATAGATATTCTTTTTTCTAACTGAATATAGTCAAATCTCCGCTAAATTAAAACTATGTATATATAACAAGTATCTTTTTAAAAAACAACATCCCAAAGGCGGCTTCTCCTGATTCGACAAAGAGAGCGACCAGTTCTTCGATCATAAAAAGAAATTTTCAAAGAAATTGACCTCCTAAAGCGACTTTTTAATGATTATTAAATTAATTTAGATTCCTGTTTTCTATTGTATGACTCCGATAAATTGCATCACTGTTCTCACTTTGCGTACTTACCATTTTAAAGTTATTTTACCTACCTCCCAAAGCATCCAACTTATCTAAAACGTCCAATTTGGCAAATATGTATGTGGTTCCTTTGGGAAGGCTTGACAGTAAATAATTCTACAAAATTCTGTGTGATTTTCAAATTTCTCGTGTTTTCTGATTATTGAAAAGTAAACCTTGCCAACTGTGTGTGGAAACTATCTGGTTTATTTAATTTGATAAAATTCTGGAGTTCTAAAGGCAATGGAATTCTTAAAGGCCCTTTTGACATCGCCTTGATTTCTAAAGCATTTCCCTCCCAAGAATTTAATGAGGTGCATGAAAAAGTGTTAGTCGGGAGATGAGAAGTCTGGTGAGTATGGCCTGTGACAAGAGTTTCATAGCCCATCTCATTCAGCTTTTGCGCATGATCATTGAGACGTGGGGTCTGGCGTTGTCGTGGAGAAGGATAGGTCCTTCTCTGTTGACCAATCCGGGGCAGACGAGGCGAAGTTTTTGGTGCATTTGGTCAACTTTCCGACAATATTTCACCGCTGTGATTGTTTCAGCAGGATTCAGGAAGCTGTGATTAATCAAATCTACTCTAGGCCACCAGTCACCATATTTTTTTAATTCAATTTGAGCTTTGGGAAATGTTTCGGAGCTGCTAACGGTCTAACAATTGCGCTGAATGTCGCTGGTTGTCATAGAGGATTCATTTTTCGTCGCAGGTGACAATACAGTCGATAAAAGACTCATTCTTGTTTTGTAGAAGTAACGCCGAAGACACTTCAAAACATTTTTTTTTTCTCCAAAATCGTATGGTACCCAGTTGTCAAGCTTCTTCACCTTTCCTATTGTGTCAAATGGCAAACAACTATATAGTGGTCAACGATGAACTCTTCAGCTACTTCTCGTGTAGTGTTGTTTGTGTCCGCCTCGATTATTGACTTTAAATGATCGTCGTCAACCACCGATGGACATCCACGGCACATCTCCAAGCCTGGTATCGCCGTTGCGACATTTTTCGAACCACCTGCGCGTATTACGTACTTAAATGGCACCCTTGCCCCACACGCTGAAGATATTTCGAATTGTTTTCGCAGCGCTACAACCGAGTTTGAACTCATGAAGCAAAATTATGCGAATTTCTCCCTGCCTTGAAAGCATTTTTAACACAGTCTGATATCGCGCAAAATGAATTAAAAATATAAATATCAGAAGATATGATGACAGAGGAAAAATGTTTCATATTAATATATGACTATAAAATATGAAAATAAAATTTTATGGAATAATCAAAGCTTTAGGAGAATCTGAGCTTGGCCCTGTTTATCTGGCTAGTTATACACATTTATTCAAATGGGTCATGGTTATAATAAAAAAAGTCTAAATAACATAGTGTAAAATTCACGAGAATCCATTGACCCTGAAAGTTCCGAAGTTAAAAGTTAGCCTAACGGTCAAGGACGCTGTTCTACCTCCTAATTGCATAGAGTTCTGCCAGTCGTCATAGGGTCGGCAAACTGCGGCTCTTTGGATGTGAAGCTGCGGCTCTTTATATAGTTCCATACGCAAATATTATTTATTCTAGAACTATAAATTGTGTTGTCAAGAAACATTTGTGGCTCTTTAAAAACTTTGAAATTTTGTAAATTTTAATTTTCGACTCTTCCGACTCAAATGTTTGCCGACGCCTGTCATAGGGCAATGTTGGTCTTGGAATGTCCTTCACTTGACTCTTTCAGTCAGGAGAAAGTAGCAGGACCACATTGAGTCGGAATTGATTTTCGCAGAATTTCTAGATCCACATTGTTCTATATTAGAAGTCAACGAGAGTGTGTCAGAGAGGGGGGTGCCAGATCAACATTGTCTTATCGTCTGCTATCTTACGTCTACTTCCTGATCACGTGACTCGCCACATTGACGATACTTGCACAAATATATATATAAAAACTGAATCATCTTCCTCTCTGTGGCAACTGTTACAATTCACCTCTAGGGAAATGACGTGGCCCATCTTACATCCGGCCCATCACATTGTAGGTGTCGACATCGGTGCCTATTTCGCATTAATGCGTTGAAAGTCTAATAGAGTCTTGTCCTTTCTCAGGCTGTAGTTGAATACAATGAAAGATACACTGGAGAATTAAATATACAGTAGAACCTCCCTGTAAAGGGACACCTAATCGCAGAGCCAAAATATCCTTTAGAGAGAGGTGTCCTCTTACCGGAGAGTTACTAAATAGTAAAATGGTAATTTTTCAAATGAAAACTGTCCTTTGTGGAGAGGTGTCCGCTAAAGAAAGGTTCTACTGTATACAAGAAAAATATCTCTCTAAAGGACAATGCCTCATTTCAGAACCAAAATGTTCTTTAGAGATGTATCTTCTTACTGGAGAGCAGTTAATAGGTTAAAAAAAAGTAATTTTGGCGATGAAAATTGTCTTTTGAAATGTTCGCTCATGGAGAGGGGTTCTACTATATAAATAAAAATATATTTATTATACCGGTTATATTTGGCGTTCTGTGCTTCAGAAACCTGGGTTATAAATATTTCTGTATATATTATTTAGATTATCAACAATGCCAGATTGAAGGCTATTTTGACGAATACGAAAAAAATCGTCAGTTTCACGGTGCCTGGCAGTTTGCCGACAGATGTTTTCCACTAGGGCTGTTGTTCTCTTTCAGGGTCGAGTCAACTATGTACCAAGTGCAATTCTTAACTTGAAACCCCAAAACACATTATTGACTGTATTGACTCATCCCCAGCAGATACCATCAACAAGCTCTACAAGCTTGATACCTTAATATGATTGAATGGAGATAAATAAAGTAGAGGTTCTAGTCAAAGTGTGAATGTGAGATGAAGATTTAAAATAAATATTTTAGGTGTCGCGATCAGCGCCCAATCTCTATCTGGCCTAGACGCCCAAAGTCTCCGTCTAGTGTCCCGAGCACCGACCTATCTCACACTGTAAGGAAGTCTTCAAGATAACCCTCCCGTTGTCTCCAGCAGGTATCTCCGGTGTTCTTTCAAGTAACAGCCAATAAGACCCGAGACTAACCAGAGAAACTGAACTTTTTTTCTTCTGTTGTTGTTGTCGTATCCAATGAAGAGCCTCAGGTGTATCCATGCATCTCTATCACAGCAGCAGCAATGTCCACTATCTTGGGTGTGTAAAGCTGCTGCTCTGGGTCCATGTCAATTTTCTGCAAAGCTGCGACCATTGCTGGACATGAGAATATGTGGGTAAGTGTTAGTTCCACACCAGGACAGTTGTTGCAAGTCCTATAGGTTATTGTGCCATCTTTATTTCTTCTCACGACTATATATTGCTTTAAAATTGACATAATTTCGAATTCCTGTTACAAAATAACTTTATTAGGCTTAAAAAGAGCACCCTAGCATAAGTTATTTACAATGAAAAAAATTTTAACAGGTTCTTTACAGAAAAAAAGTGTACAATACGGGATTCGTTCCCGGTTCATAGCTGTTGGGAATCAAGAGTTTTAACCACTCGTCCACTGACGGTTATTTTTTAATTTCGAATTCGTTGAACTATTTACATACACATATATTAAACAAAATATCAAATGTATACAGATAAACAAATAAAATTAACATATTCGTTTCCGACAATAGGAATTTTCAAGCTTCTAATTATCATGTTACAGGCTTGATTTTCCTTCTTCATGGGAGACTGATCATATCGTAATTGAAATAATGATCTATTAATATTAAACTTACTTTTTTTCAACAATGTCAATAAAGATTTTCAAAATGAAGAAAAACTGTACAAAGTAAAATTAGAAGAATAAATTTCATGGGCCTGTGGCGCAACGGATAACGCGTCTGACTACGGATCAGAAGATTCCAGGTTCGAATCCTGGCAGGCTCGCTTTTTTTTTTTTTTTTTTTTGACCAATATTTTTTTCATTTTAAAAAATTTTGTTGTCATTAAGCGATTTAAAAAAAGGAAGTTTAAATGTTAATAGATGATTATTTTTATATCGGTCATAATGACTACGGATCAGAAGATTCCAGGTTCGAATCCTGGCAGGCTCGCTTTTTTTTTTATGACCAATATTTTTTAATTATATATATTTTCACATTTTAAAAATTTTGTTGTCATTAAGCGATTAAAAAAATGAAGTTTAATGTTAATATATGATTATTTTTATATCGGTCATAATAATAATAATAAAAAAAAAAAGCGAGCCTGCCAGGATTCGAACCTGGAATCTTCTGATCCGTAGTCAGACGCGTTATCCGTTGCGCCACAGGCCCATACATTATATTCTTCCAATTTTACTTTGTACAGTTTTCTTAATTTTTTAAATTTTGTTGTCATTAAGCGATTTAAAAAAGGAAGTTTAATATTAATAGATCATTATTTCATTTACGAACAAATAACAAAGAACATAAATTTTACAATTTGAAGCTTGAAAATTCCTATTGTCGGAAACGAATATGTTAATTTTTTTTTTTTTTTTTATCTGTATATATTTGATATTTTGTTCAATCTATGTAAATAGTTCAACCAATTCGAAATTATGTCAATTCTCAATCAATATATACTCTAGAGAAGAATTAAAGTTCAATTTCTGGTTAGCCTCGCGTAATACCAAATCTAAATATGGATTCTAAGTTCAAATTCTAGCTAGCTCCCACTTTTTACTTAATGCTAACCGAAAATTAATATCTTCTAATCCAGTTGGTCTCTCAAGGACCACGCCATCACTTCAGCGGCGAAGTACGCGATCTACGTATTCTTTGTAGATAGAGAAATACGTGGTGTCGCTGGAGACCCGCTGGTGATTCTCCACCAAACTCTGCAGCGGTGGCAGAGGCGCCATATTCTTTGTACATAGTGTATATAATGTTTATTATCTTTTTTCAAATAGTGCAGACTGTGCACTTTGAATGTATTAACAAGATGTCAATAAAATTATTTTAATTGTCTAATCACAGGGTAACAAGAGTAGCAAAAACAAGTACTTTCAGAACTCTTGTAATTTGCCTATTTGGATTTGTTACTTAGCATCAAATTAGCTTTCAAAAAACTTGGTAAAAAACTACTAAATTCCTTTGGAACTCTTTTATTTCGAAATTAACTCTGTTTAGCATAGTTTTAATTGAATAATATTTTAATATCTTGTATATTTTCATTCTAAAATATTCCTTAAAACTTTCTCTAATCTGTAAATTGTTTTCCTTGAATACACACAATACTTTACAATTTGATTTCATTTAACTAAATTTGCATACCAACCCTTAGTACATATTTCAATTGTGTTGATATTTTTTCTCTTTTCACATAACTTGCATACTAATTCTTGTATATATTTCAAATATATTTCTTTTCTTTCTATGTTTGTTTACCTTTAGAGTGCAAGTGTCCCTAGGGGGACATAACGCTCTAAGTTGAAATAAAACTTGGTAAAAAAAAAAACAAATAAAAAATGTTTTTTAAGTCAAAAGGCGATCTCAATTGAATTATATTTAAATAAAGACATACCTGGATCTGTTAAAGAAAAAATTGCTCAAAATATTTCGAGAGATATCTCTCTCTTTATAAATTTATTCCACAAAAAAAACATAAATTTATTTTAATTCAATTATTTGTGAAGTAAATCGATATAAGGCAAGCAATCTCTCGAAATATTTTTTAAAAACGTTTTTTTTTCTTTAACAGATCCAAGTACAATACCTTTTATTTTTGACCAATGACAAAATTGTTTTCATGTGATCTACAGAATTTGTAAATCAAGTTTACTGTGCAATAAATTGGTAAAGAGGGAGCAATCTCTCGAAATATTTTGAGAAAAAATTTGTTTTTTTTCTTTACAGATCCAGGTAGACCCTTTTATATAAACCTTTTTTAGTGTTTTTATTAATATTTCCCCGAGTTGTGAGGGTCTACACGGCAGGGGGGGGGGGGGGGGGGGGGCAATCAAAAGACAAAAGTTTCCCTCGACACAGCCTGTCGGTCTCACAGTTTATAGAAACACCAGTCTTTTGTAGCCACAAATATCGTATGCTAGACAAATGTCCAAGCTTCGTCTTAGTATTGTTAGAAGGAATGTTTGCACAATGTATAGTTTCAACATAGGTTTGTTACATTATTATTTCAGTCCTCGGTAGTATAGTGGTTAGTATTCCCGCCTGTCACGCGGGCGACCGGGGTTCGATTCCCCGCCGGGGAGCTTTTTTTTATTATTATTTAATTTTAATTATGACCACAATAGAAAACATGATATTTTCATATCACAAGGCTAAATCCAAATATGGATTCTAGGCTAGAACCCTAGGTGCCTCGCTTTTTTTATATAATGATAAACGAAAAATATATTCTTATCACAGGGCAAAAAGAGTATATTCAAATAAGCGAATCAGCACTGAAAAAGCACATTTAAAATGGTAACAACGCTGTTACCTTATACTAAAAGAAACAAATCCAAATAAGCAAAATAGTTCAGACAAGAGTGCTAAATGTGATTTTTTTTAAATGCTGATTTGCTTATTTTGATTTTGTTACCCTGTGATTAGAAAATATTAATTTTCTATATATTAGCATTAAATATAATTATATATAAAAAAACACAAGCTTATAGGGTTTGAACCTGGATTTCAGAAAATAAATTTGTGCTTATTTGAGTGTTATCATGTATTTCTTATCTATGATCCAACTTGTACCTTATCTCTCTTAACTTTATTAACATCCTATGACGCGATATCCTAAACTCGGGGATATTTGCGTCAATACATTTCTAACATCATATCAAATTGGCTATATACAAGGAGAAAAATGACAAACATACAAAAGCAATTCCCTCAAAATTTCCTTCCCTCTCTTTCCCAGTTCAAAAGATAGTTGTATATATATCTACAAAATTGATTAAATTTTTTATATGTTCTTTTCTAATCTACGGATTCATATAGCTGTCCGATGCCACCAAATTTTCTTTCCCTATAATCCCGAAAAATTGGGCATTCCAGAAGTAGATGTTTCGAGTCTTGAATTTCTCCTCCGCAGAAGCATCCCTTCACCGCGCCGATAGTTGCCAAAATTTTTATCAAATTTTCCATGATAAATGATGAATTGGATATTATAAAAATTGTACCTCATCATCTTAAATTATCTCAGAGGGAGAAGTAAATATAGTAGTTCACATCATTCAATGTTGTTGTTATCGTGTCCAATTAAGAGCCTCAGATGTCTCCATATTTGGAAAATGGGCGCCCTTGCTACGTTAGTACCTTGGAAAGGACCAGAATTTGGTCCAGGAGTCCAGAGATGACATTATTCAATAAATCCAATTTTATTAGAATATCGCGATTGACATATTCCATCAATATAGTCTAGCTGCATTTGATAACTTAATGTCGGCATTGTCGAAATACATATTTGTAATTGAAGAAATGAAGTCTAATTGTGTGGAGAGCTTCGTTATTCAACTATGCAGATAATTCTGTGCAAGAAATTTTATTATGTTACCTTTAAAATGCGCTGATTTGATCTATTTTAAAAGGAAGAGGCTTTTTTTTTACACCCGATTAGCATACTTCATCAAAATTCCTGGACTTCCACCCCACAAGAAAATCGGGGAGATTACTCCAACTTTCTAAATGTCCTCGTGCCCAATTCTTGACTTTCTTCTATAGATTAGATAATTAGCGACCTATTCTTTGGTTCACCTTTTGTTGGGGATAAATTTACTATTTAGTTCTTAACTAGTTCCTCTATGGACTTATCTCTGTCTAGTAATGCCTAACTTAGCACAACAATAGATAATTCATAATATTTTAATGACACCCTTTGTCAATTGCTACAAAAATTAATGAGAAATTAAACAAAGAAAATGCTATTATTTACATTTTGGCACAACACTAGAGACTTAATAGAGGATGTAAGCCACAGCACTAGTTGTTTTACTAACTGAAAAGTGCGATGCCAAGAACGACTACTCAAATTTATGACAAACACTTCAGTGTTGTTCTTAATATTTCATTGAGTTGAGAAAGTTTACAGACGCAGGAGAGGTAGCAATCAGAAGATAAAGTTTCCTTCGACACAGATGTCGGTCTCACACGGTCTGTAGAAACGCCAGTCTTTTGTAGCCACAAATATCGTATGCTAGATAAATGTCCAAGCTTCGTCTTAGTATTGTTAGAAGGAATGTTTGCACAATGTACAGTTTCAACATAGGTTTGTTACAGTATTTTTTCAGTCCTCGGTAGTATAGTGGTTAGTATTCCCGCCTGTCACGCGGGCGACCGGGGTTCGATTCCCCGCCGGGGAGCTTTTTTTTTTTTGTATATTATTTTTTAATATTATGACCAATAGAGCATGATATTTTCATATCACAAGGTAAAAAAAGCTCTTGCTGAGCGGTACCTATTAATGTGATTTGAACCAGAAGGTAAAAAAAAAAAGACCAGATTTAGATTCTAAGTTCGAACCCTTGTTGACTCGCTTTTTTTTTTTTGTATATAATGCTAATCGAAAAAAATATATCTTCTAATCACGGGGCAACAAGAGTAAATCCAAATAAGCAAATTAGCACTGGAATATTATATTTACCATGTCTAAAGATACCTACATCAAAAGTAACAAATCCAAATAAGCAAATTAGTTCTGACAATAGTACTGAATGTGCTTTTTCAGTAATAATTTGCTTATTTGGATTTTAGTTTTGTTATCCTGTGATTAGAATATATTTTTCAATTTTCCTATTATATAGCATTATAAAAATAAAGAAGGCATTTCCTGACCACGAGCACATGTGCTTTTTAGATGGCAGAGCGCCATCTAGTGGAGCAAGAATAAACTAAACGTTTATTTAGCTTGCTCCGTTATATTTGGCCAACCCAATTTCTTGATAAATCAAGAAAAGCCATCTACGAACGCGTTTCGCGCTGTTGGCGCTCGTCAGCGTGGAGTAGGCTGTAACCACTGCGACCAAAAATATTTTTTGGTCCCAATGGCTTCTTGAGAAATCAAGAAATAAGTATTTAAGGCCAAATTTGCGTAGAGACGCTCAACACATGAGAAAACAATAGAAAAAAATAAAATATAAGTGGGTCAGGTGTTGATATTAAAAATAAAGAAGGCATCTCCGACCACGAGCACATGTGCTTTTTAGATGGCAGAGCGCCATCTAGTGGATATTTTTAATATCAACACCTGACCCACTTATATTTTATTTTTTTCTATTGTTTTCTCATATAGCATTATATATATTTAAAAAAAAAAAACACGAGCCTAGGGTTCGAACCTGGATTCTAGAAAATAAAAATGTGCTAATTTGGATATGTTGCTTTGTAGTTTTTAGCTATACTTTAAAATGTGCCTCATCATCTTAACATATCCCAGAGGGAGAAGTAAATATAGTAGTTCACATCATTCAATGTTGTTGTTATCGTGTCCAATTAAGAGCCTCAGATGACTCCATCTTTGGAAAATGGGCGCCCTTGCTACGTTAGTACCTTGGAAAAACGGATCAGAATTTGGTCCAAGAGTCCAGGGATGACATTATTCAATAAATCCAAATTTATTAGAATATCGTTATTGACATTTTCCATCAATATAGTCTAGCTACATTTGATAACTTAATGTCGGCATTGTCGAAATACATATTTGTAATTGAAGAAATAAAGTCTAATTGTGTGGAGAGCTTCGTTATTCAACTATGCAGATAATTCTGTGTGTGCAAGAAAAATTTTATGTTACCTTTAAAATGCGCTGATTTGATCTATTTTGAAAGGAAGAGGCTTTTTTTTTTTTACACCCGATTTGCATACTTCACCAAAATTCCTGGACTTCCACCCCACAAGAAAATCGGGGAGATTACTCCAACTTTCTAAATGTCCTCGTGCCCAATTCTTGACTTTCTTCTATAGATTAGATAATTAGCGACCTATTCTTTGGTTCACCTTTTGTTGGGGATAAATTTACTATTTAGTTCTTAACTAGTTCCTCTATGGACTTATCTCTGTCTAGTAATGCCTAACTTAGCACAACAATAGATAATTCAAATATTTTAATGACACCCTTAGTCAATTGTTACAAAAATTAATGAGAAATTAAACAAATAAAATGCTATTATTTACATTTTGGCACAACACCTGAGACTTAATGCTGGATGTAAGCCACAGCACTAGTTGTTTTAATAACTGAAAAGTGCGATGCCAAGAACGACTACTCGAATTTATGACAAACACTTCTGTGTTGTTCTTAATATTTCATTGAGTTGAGAAAGTTTACAGACGCAGGAGAGGTAGCAATCAGAAGATAAAGCTTCCTTCGACACAGCTGTCGGTCTCACACGGTCTGTAGAAACGCCAGTCTTTTGTAGCCACAGATATTGTATGCTAGAGCAATGTCCAAGCTTCGTACTAATGTTATTTTGAGAAGGAATGTTTACACACTCTATAGTTTCATCAAAGGTTTGTTACAACTTTATATCAGTCCTCGGTAGTATAGTGGTTAGTATTCCCGCCTGTCACGCGGGCGACCGGGGTTCGATTCCCCGCCGGGGAGCTTTTTTTTTTTCATATTATTTTTTATTATTATGACCAATAGACAGCATGATATTTTCATATCACAAGGTAAAAAAGACCAGATTTAGATTCTAGGTTCGAACCCTTGTTGGCTCGCTTTTTTTTTTTTTGTATATAATGCTAATCGAAAAAATAATATCTTCTAATCACAGTGCAACAAGAGTAAATCCAAATAAGCAAATTAGCACTGAAAAATTATATTTAACATGTCTAAAGATACCTACATCAAAAGTAACAAATTCAAATAAGCAAATTAGTTCTGACAAGAGTACTGAATGTGCTTTTTCGGTAATAATTTGCTTATTTGGATTTTAGTTTTGTTATCCTGTGATTAGAATATATTTTTCAATTTTCCTATTATATAGCATTATATATATTTAAAAAAACACGAGCCTAGGGTTCGAACCTGGATTCTAGAAAATAAAAATGTGCTAATTGGATATGTTGCTTTGTAGTTTTTAGCTATAATTTAAATTGTGCCTCATCATCTTAACATATTCCAGAGAGAGATGAAAATATAGTAGTTCACATCATTCAATGTTGTTTATCGTGTCCAATGAAGAGCCTTAGATGTCTGCTTCATTGGAAAAAGGCGCCGTTGCGACGTTAGTCACCTTGGAAACGAACCAGAAAGAGGCCAAATATTCCAAAGGTCCAAGGAGGACATCATTCAATAAATCCAATATGGTCAAAATATGACGATTAACATGTTCCACCAATATAGTCAGGCTACATATGGATATTGAATGTCGGCATCCTGGAAACTGTCGAGATACATATTTGTAAGTGAAGAAATAAGACCTATTGAAAGCCTCACGAACTTGAAATATACCAATAAATCTATGTGTAAGAAAGTTTTTATCTTACCTTTAAAAAATGCGTTAATTGGATCCATTTTAAAAGGAAGAATTTTTTCCCCCACCCGATTAGAGCATTCTTCAGTAAAATTACTGGACTTCCACCCCACAACAAAACTTCCTAAAAGTCCTCGTGCACATTTTTTCCACATTTCTTTTAAAGATTAGATAACACTGGTCAACAACATTTTTGCCCAAGAGAACCTGATGGTGTTTCTAGTGTAACTTTTCAATGTGAAATCAAAAATCTAATCAGAAAATTTCCATCACATATGGTTTTTGCGTGACAGCCTTTTTTTGGTATTGGGATAAATGCAACAAAAAATATTACGTAAACATTTTTGCATAAACCTTATTACATTACACTGGTTTATAAAAAAATATTTTTCTTTGTCCCAAAATAAACAGCATCTTATCTAAATTTAACTCTTTGTGCCGATTCCAAATATACCATTAGTTTTTTCTATAACGCAAGGTTTTTTGAGATACACTTACTTGAAATTTGGAAATGTTTTCAATATATTGGCCTATATGAACGAAATATATTTATTTTATTGAAAAGTAGTGACAGTGGATTTTCTTCTATACTTTGCTTGCGGTACATCCTTCTTGACTGTCCAGCAGTAGTCAGCAAGCATACCGGGACTCCATTTACCTTGGTACCGCTTCTCCATGCTTGATATATCTTGATGAAACCTCTCACCATGCTCATCGCTAACTGCACCAAGATTGTCTGGAAAGAAATCCAGATGTAAATGCAGGAAATGGATCTTGAGAGACATGTTACATCCCAGTGCCTTGTAGGAAAGCAACAGATCATTAACTATGTCTCGGTAATTTTCAACCTTGACACTTCCTAAGAAGTTCTTGCAAACGTTTCTAAATTCCATGCTGCTGCTTCAACTTCATTCAAACTATTTTGAAAATTTCCATCCTGCAGCAATTCTCGAATCTGAGGTCCAACGAAAATGTCTTCTTTAATTTTCGCATCACTTATGCTAGAACATTTTTGTTTTAGGTAGGCAAATCCACTGGCATTTCGATCCATTGCCTTGACAAAGTTCTTCATTAATCCCAGTTTAATATGTAATGATGGTAAGTAAATATTTTCTGAATCGATCAGGGGAGGATTTACAATATTTTTATGTCCTGGAGTAAAGATTTCACGGTTTGGCCAGCTTTTTTTAATGTAATGCCTTTCCCCATCTCTGCTATCCCACTCACACAGAAAACAACAAAATTTTGTATATCCAAGCTGTAATCCACGCAATAGAGCAACGACTTTCAAATCGCTGCATATTTTACAACCATATCTTTCATATTCTATCTTTTTCGAAAGCAGTTTCATGATTTCGTAAGTCTCTTTCATGTTAGATACATATGCTAATGGGAACTTATTTCCGTTGTGAAGGAGAACAGCTTTCAAACTAATTTTTGAAGAATCAACGAATAAACGCCACTCTTCTGTATCATGGTCATGACCAAGCGCTTCATTTAGACTAACAACATCATTGCAATATACTAAAACATTCTCTTATGAAAAGAAGTCTTGAAATTCATCTTGACGCTTGGGGGGTCGGTGGAAGGCTGGTTAAACCGTTTGGTTTACGACCACTACGACCCGGGTTCGATCCCCGCATTGGACACTTTTTTTCTGTTTAAAGAAAAAAAAATGCTCCAATGGCCCCCCCGATTCTTGCAAAAGTCCAACCCCACCAGCGAGTGCAAGTAACCAAACGGGGCTCTGGCACATTTGTAAGTGCAAAGTCGAACTGCTTTCACATGTGTAGACATGTGGTGCGCTTACAGTAAAAAAGCAGTCGCTAACTACCCACCATGATTATCATGGCCTGTACCACGTGTACTAGAGATAAGCAAAAAAAAAAAAAATCTTGACGCTTGCGAAAAAAGCATACTTTTGTGCCTTTATGCAGCAGATTCCAGCCTTTTAACCTAGAGCCTAAAAGTTCACTCTGTTTTTTTGTATACATCTAAATCACGTATGAGGTCGTTCAAATCGCCTTGGGTTAACAAATGAGGTTCAGATGAAGCACCTGCTTCAAAATTTGTGTCATCCGACTGTTGCTCTCGTCTATCTGAATCATCGTCACTAAATATTACATTTTCAGGGGGCTGTGGCACAGGTAAAAATATAACTATGAGGAACCGGTCTCATAGCAGAAGGCAAATCTGGATATTCAACTGTATGTCTTGATTTGAATGTAATACCTGTAGTCTTTGTCAAGCAAAAATAACAGTCTGAAGAATGGTCTTTAGGTTCCCTCCATATCATTGGAACCGCAAAAGGCATATGACGTTCACCTTTAATCCACCCTGTAAGACGTCGAGCACAAATTTCACAACAATGAAGAGGAGCCCAAGTCTTATCTTGGTCACCGACTTTACAGCCAAATTAAAGTTGATAGCACTTTTTGATGAGCGGTGTAAAGTTTCGCCTTTGAACTTTGAAAGTTAATTCCCCACAAATGTAACAGAAAATTACAGGAATATTAATGCAACACCTCGGCATATTGACACAGTCTAGTGTACACGATTCATAAAAGCAAATCGATAGAGAAGAATAAACTGATCACTTCAAATTTACCTGTCACTTCTGATGCAAATCTATTAAACAAATCGTTAGGTTCAATTTAAATACAGTAAACTCTCCTATAACGCGATTAGTGTGTTCCGTGTTGTATGAATTCGCGTTGTACGAAATAAAACTTGTATAACGTGAATGTTGTTAGGGTAAATTTTTAGTGACAAATATCATGTAAAAATGTATTGTATAAAATGATGTATATAGGAAAAATAATTATATACTAAAACAAAACTAAATGTTATATTTTTTTATATGCA
>CP092869.1:52325065-52349318 GCA_030710605.1 Cordylochernes scorpioides | reverse complement strand
GTCCTCTATCTCGGGTGTGTAAAGCTGCTGTTCTGGGTCCATGTCAACTTTTTGTTGTTGTTGTTGTCGTGTCCAATGAAGCGCCTCAGATGTCGCGGTAAGGACAGTAGAAGTTTGTTTTATGTATAAAAGAAACATTCGCGCTTTTAAATATTTTTATTTTATGTGCATATATCTATCACAGCAGTCGCAATGTCCTCTATCTCGGGTGTGTAAAGCTGCTGTTCTGGATCCATGTCAACTTTCTGTTGTTGTCGTGTCCAATGTAGATCTTCAGATGTCTCCATGCATATCTATCACAACAGTCGCCATGTCCACTATCTTGGGTGTGTAAAGCTGCTGTGCTGTGTTATTGTCAATTTCTGCAAAGCTGCGGCCATTGCTGGACATGAGAAGATGTGGTTAGGTGTTGAATTAAGCGTTAAACAAAGCATTAAAAGATTCTTTTAAATGTTCAAACCCACATTCTTAGTGATGTAATTGTTGACATAGATACAGCGCGTTAATTGTTTTATTTTTCGTTCTTTCCCATTAAAGAACAACAGCTCCAGTAGCATTAGAATTAAATAGAAACTTGGGACTATAGCCACAAACCGGTCAGTTTCCTCTTGTTACATGGTTACTCATGGGAGGTTTTACGCTACATTCTCTCTCCTTCCCTGACACCTATATTCTCGATCTAACTATACGTGTAAGTGCGTATTGAACTAAAACTAATTAAGATAACGATAATCTACCTATTTGCTATAGAAAAACACAATTCGAGGAGAAGAGCATCTAGTTTTGACGTTTAATTTGACGGGAGAGGCGCTTTATGCTTTTATAGATCAATTTCCTCCCGGCAAAACTTCCATATATATATGTCATAATATATACTCTTCCAGGAATAATAAAGCAAGCCTACAGTCAACCCAGAGAGAGACGGGAGGGTAAGGACCGGTCACTTTAGACATCAGCGACATTCCAAGGGGCTCCTGGGGTCCGTCACTTAACACCTCGGGACTTTTAAGACAGTTGAGGATTGTATGCGACAGAAACGGCCGCCCGGCTGTTGCCGGGCCTGTCTCTCCCCATCTCTCTCTGGTTGCCTGGGTTCCTCAACCAACTTATGGTGTGATTATTTCTCTTTCCCCACCTTATTATTATATTATGCCACATATATATATGATATCTTCTCTCCAACTTGTGTTTCTTCTTCTAAAAAGAAGAATTATAAAATTTAAAAAAATAGTACAAATGTGAAATTGTACTGGAATAAGGTGGACAAATTAAGAAAAAGTCATCTCCTTATAGTGCAAGATGAGGAGATGACTTTTTCTTGAATTATAATATGTTTATTTATTATAAATTCGGCTAGACTGCTTTCGAGCATTAATTCTTTCTCCGGCTTCTGGGCGGCCTCAGGAGGCCTGAGTTAACGCCCGAAAGCTCTCCAGCCGATTTTACAATAAAGAAGCATATTACAATTCGCCTTTTGTTTTACCGACACCTATGTAACCTAGACTCTGTCTTAAGCGGCCACCTCAGTACGAAGCTAAAACACGTGGTCTCTCGGTTATTACCCCCTTCATTAACAAACCTATATATTGAATATCTTCAATGCTGTCTTCAATGCTCTCCTGTCTGGATTGGACTCGAGGTCCTTTTATATGGGGGGGGGGGGGGGGGGGATCACCTGATGACTTCATGAGGATCTCGACCAATCAAATGGCGATATGTCAAAGCAAAATGGCTGGCATGATGTTTGAATGAGTAAGAAATGCTTAAAGTTGTTGTGCACCTATTTTTCAGCAATCGCTCGAATCTATACGGGATCCAAATGTGTCTCCAGAGGTTATAATGGCGTTGAGATTTCTCTATTGCATACTTGCAAGTTTTCGATCAAAAGATTAGCGACGATCTTAAAAACTACCAGATTCTCTGAGATCTAAGTCAGTTTTAGAGGCGGTCGCTGGTATTTTGATCGAAATCTGGCCTTATTAACAATGAATAAACTTATCGTCTTTATAATCTGTGGTGATAGATGCCTGTTGCTATAGGTCTGTACTATATGCCTCAGTGAGTTAATGTTGATCATTTAAACTCTTCGATCATTATTACGCCATCAAATATCGTCCATGTCTCACCCCGGTCTAATAAATACTACAATGTGTTGTCACAAAAGTTCGTAAACACTTGCAAAAAATTGAAATCCCAATATTATTCGCCGTTATGTATAATGTCTTTGTATTATGTATAAAGTAATTGTATTATTATGTATTCGCCGTAATAATATTATTCGCCAAGTAATAAGTAAAACAACGTTTTGAGAAAACATGAACTTTTGGGACAACCTTATATTTACCACATTAATATACTTTATTAACAACAAGCCTAATATTATCTCCAATATTATAGAGTGGTAACACATAGTGAAAAGACTATGGCTATACTGAACCGAGAGTTCAATACCATTGGAGCTCACTATACTGAGATTTTATTGTAGTTGTATTTAAGACAGAAGAGAACTTTTGAACTACTGGCGTGGTCTTAAATGGAAAATCGACAGTATTAATGAATTAGATGGCAAACTAGGGAATCCTACAAGATTTGACTCAAAGGAAGTGTTCGTAGTTTCCAATAAAGAAGTTCTGAAATATCGTCTCCCATTGAAGACCCAGATGCCATATAACCAACTTAATACAATAGTAGAGCAGCATCGTGGAGTAAGCTGGATGGGATCATCGCCGATGAGCCAGGCCCTCGCAATATTTTGCATCGCAACAAGAACAGTAAAAAATTGTGTTTTTTTTAAAAGTAAAAATTGATTCCAAATATATAGTTTCATTTCTTGTATAAGATTGAGTGCATTTACGACAAATATGTTTCGGTTCAAAGCTCCATATAAAATATGATTATCGTGCAACTGAAAGTTACTGATGGCTTGCACCATCTATCAGAATAAATATAAACTATTCGTTGATTTTTTAATTATTTCATAATTGTCCAAATACCCATTCTTGATTAACCACATACACGTTTGTTTCGGGCTGTTGGCCCTCGTCATCAGCAACTTTCAGTTGCACGATAAGGAGATGCCTTTTTCTTAATTATTATATAGTTATATATGTATTCGAAAGAGCCCGTTCCACTAGTAAGAATAAATGGGCAACAATTATTCGAAAATTACACCATAAATTCCTCAGCATCCATTAAATTAAAAAGGGGAAATAAATAAAAACGTATATAATAATTTTCCTATCAACCATTATATAGTGTTATTATCAGAAAAGGAATTATATTCACTAGTAAGTATAAATAGTTAAAAATATCAAATGTTACACCATTAAAAAAATTCCCTAGCAGCTATTTTATAATATCTGTATCTGAAGGATCTCTGTCCACGCACACACACACTAATAAATAGGCAAATATATATATAAATTGAAAGTTATATCATAAATTCCTATCAACCGTTATAAAATATTCTTATCGGAAGGAACTATATCCACTGAAAAGTATAAATGGTCAAATTGAAAAATCTAAGGTTAAACCATCAATTCCCTATAAATTATTATCCAGTCGAACTAGGATAATTCGAAGCCCAAAGAACCAAAAGAAAATTATATTTATCCTAAAATTCGAATTAAAAACGGAAATTATATTTATAGAGGAAATTCTAGGGTCTAAGATAAGATAAATATTCAAATTATAGCCGTTCGTATTATCCAAGTTCTAATGTATAATCTTATCCGATAGAACTCACATTTACCCAATAAATAGAAATTGACAAATAAATGGAAGCCAAGGTTACATCGATGGAGGAAGACTGGTGTCCGTTGATCCAAGTGTAATACACAGGAGCTCTCAGAAAGTGTAAGTCGGTGAGCATAGAAGCTGCTTCCAGGCTAGGACCCCGAGCATCCGAAAATTTTCACCGAGGCCCCAAATAGGAGAGTGGGCTTTTTTTTTTTCGCGTCCATGCCTAAAACACTTGGTAAGGCATAGTAATGATGGATTCGAGTGTAATTAGAAAGTCATATTTTGCGGTGTCATGGTGCCAGTAAGATGAGCAAACTAAGAGGGCTTGTTGGCCAAGCTAAACCATCGCAGCAGTGATGTCAGAGGAGTCAACCTGTACATGGTGAAGGCTGGCGCGTATAATTAATACCGAGAGGACGTAGTTACCAGGTGGAACAAATGTTTAAAATGTGCTGTTGGTCCATCTAAAGTTTCAGGGGAGTTCCTAGAGCAGGATTTATTGTGTTTTTCTTGCTATTTGGGAAAGCTCCAGAACAGCATTTAGTGACTTTCTAAGAGGTTGGCCTGTAGAACTTTGAGGTGTGTAATCATGGTTTCTAATCTTGGCTATTTGTGCTTTAACCAAGGGACATGCGCGGGAGGTGGCTTGATGAATTAGTTCTTCAAATGAGGCCCCTACCTCTTTGGAGCCTTCTTGTCTCTCATGTTCTATTGTACCACATTTGTAGCATATGGGCTTAGCGGTTAGGTAGGTTACGCGAGAAATTTGACCGAACTTGAAATGCTTAGGGTCACAGTCCATCTCGGAATGATTTCGTTTCACTCCTGAAGGCTTGTTACTTGACATCATAACTTCGAAATATAAATGTTTTATTATTTAAAGGTTATATATATCTGAATAAATTAAGCGTAGATAAATAATAAGAATACAGTTAAACCTGTCTATAGCGCCCCCTCTTGGGACTCACCAAAATAGTGTGCTATAGAGAGGAAGTGCTATAGACAGGTCACTTTTAATGTAAAATGTTACATTTTAATGTTTAAAATCGGGCGCTATTAGAGAGGAATGCGCTATTTAGAGAGGGCGCTAAAGACAGGTTTAACTGTATATAGAAATAATTTGTATCTTTTATCATTGGAAAATTAGATGTATATGAGTGAAAATAAAAGCGGCGGGGGACGATCATCATGAATTTCAAGCCTAATGTCATTTAATATGTAATAGCAAATTATTAGAGATTTTTATAAGTGTTTACTAAATTGTTACCTCTTCTCTACCAACAAACCCAATAAATTATTATCTTAACAGACTCTAAATCATCCCTACAGGCAATCGAGAGGGGGGAAATAGAGCTAACCCACCAAATACATGAAATCCTAAGCCGACTTGACACCATTGGCAAAATATGTACCATGCAATGGATACCAGCCCATGTTGGAATAGAGTGCAATGAACTGGCTGATGGCCTAGCGAAGGAAGGATGAAAACAGGCACTGGAAACCAGTTCAATAGCACTAAAAGACGCAAATACAATAGCAAAACTCATTACAAAAGCCAAAATACCTTAGCCCATATGCAACCTCAACATTAATAGAGAATTAACAACAACAATTTCAATAATTAAAACAGGACATTTTAAAGGAAGGAAGATAAACTTAGACATGACTAAATCCTACAGGAACTTAAATGTCTGTCACAACACCCAACTCACTCGGACCATATATACCCGGCCATCCTTGCAGCCCTCTATATGGCAGAAATCAATCCAGAAGAGGACATCCATACTAACAAGGCATCTCAGTTGGCCGGTATTGTGATCAGGGTGCACGGACCGATTTGATCTCCTCCATGGGCAAGACACCACCACCACCTCTTCTCTCAATAGGATCGTTTCCCGCCACTTTTATTTTCAATCATATACATCTAATTTTCCAATAATAGAAGAAAAAATATTTTTACCTTTTTAGTGCATTTAAATAAAGGCTTTTTAATGTATTTTTATTTATTAATTATATAGTTAGTTTTTAGTCATGGATTTACAAAACAGAATCAAAAGTTAAAATATATACGAAATTTCACCAAAATATTTAAATATGCATCAATATTAAACACACCCAGTATTATGTTCTACATATAAAACCATTCACACACTATGATATTAGAATATATGTAAAATTAATCCATGTTCCTTAGGTCTTCAAATATCTCTCTAACCACTCGTGTTGTCAGTTAGAGACTTAAGTGGAATGACTGGGGAAGTCCAAGATATTAATAGTGTCAAGCATATTTATTTCTAGGGATATTTTTTTTTCATTGATGCCAGGTTGATATTTATAATTCATAGGAAAGTGGCCGTTTGATTTCATTGTTTTCAGAAAGCTGAGCAGATGACCCACTGTTTGGTCTTCATTCTAGCAGTTGTGATAAATCGATCCTCTTTCAAAATTTTCGGAGTATACTTGTGTGTGGCCATGGCCAGTTAGGATGGTTGTTGAAGTGCAAGAGAGAGATTTAAGAATATAATATAAATAAATGTATAATATTTTGTTTTAACATTGGTTTCATTTTAGGGGGATCGCTTTTTGCATTACATATATATATACACAATAATGATATATATTTTATAATATAAAGAATATTTACATTAGTACTAAACAGAGTGTGATCAAAATATATATTAAAATAAAACACTATTTATTAACTTGATTGTCTTAATTAAGTTTTCATGTATATAAATTTCATATTACCTTTATTGATTAACTTTGAAAAAAATAGTCATAGTCATAGTCATCAATATCATAGTCATCAAACAGTTCAGACGGTTCATCCTGGGAGAGGTTGAATAGATAAGGTTCGTCATCTGCATATTCCTCTTCTTCTTCGTCAATTTGATCTACAGGGAATGGTATCATTTGTGGAGGGATATCTACCGTCTCAGTAGGATTGTCTATCGCCATGATATCATAGTCATAGTCATCAATATCATAGTCATCAAACAGTTCAGACGGTTCATCCTGGGAGAGGTTGAATAGATAAGGTTCGTCATCTGCATATTCCTCTTCTTCTTCGTCAATTTGATCTACAGGGAATGGTATCATTTGTGGAGGGATATCTACCGTCTCAGTAGGATTGTCTATCGCCATGATATCATAGTCATAGTCATCAATATCATAGTCATCAAACAGTTCAGACGGTTCATCCTGGGAGAGGTTGAATAGATAAGGTTCGTCATCTGCATATTCCTCTTCTTCTTCGTCAATTTGATCTACAGGGAATGGTATCATTTGTGGAGGGATATCTACCGTCTCAGTAGGATTGTCTATCGCCATGATATCATAGTCATAGTCATCAATATCATAGTCATCAAACAGTTCAGACGGTTCATCCTGGGAGAGGTTGAATAGATAAGGTTCGTCATCTGCATATTCCTCTTCTTCTTCGTCAATTTGATCTACAGGGAATGGTATCATTTGTGGAGGGATATCTACCGTCTCAGTAGGATTGTCTATCGCCATGATATCATAGTCATAGTCATCAATATCATAGTCATCAAACAGTTCAGACGGTTCATCCTGGGAGAGGTTGAATAGATAAGGTTCGTCATCTGCATATTCCTCTTCTTCTTCGTCAATTTGATCTACAAGGAATGGTATCATTTGAGGAGGGATATCTACCGTCTCAGTAGGATTGTCTATCGCCATGATATCATAGTCATAGTCATCAATATCATAGTCATCAAACAGTTCAGACGGTTCATCCTGGGAGAGGTTGAATAGATAAGGTTCGTCATCTGCATATTCCTCTTCTTCTTCGTCAATTTGATCTACAGGGAATGGTATCATTTGTGGAGGGATATCTACCGTCTCAGTAGGATTGTCTATCGCCATGATATCATAGTCCTCAGAACTCCTGACGTTGTAAACAATCTCAGTGAATTCATATCTGCATATTGGACAGATATTTGTCTGTTTGGACCATGTCTTCAGACATTCCAGATGGAAGCGATGTTTTGGACAGTTTCTTGGATAACAGAAGTCTTCTTGGTTTATGGTGTCCAGACATATGGAACAATCTTCAACAATTTCTGACATTTTGGTATTCAATCTGTGAGTCAAATATTTATATTTTGAAATATATTATTTTAATTTTTATTTTTTAAAACGTGGAAAAACAGAAGACAAAATATAAACGATGTAGTACAATATACTTATTATGTGAATTTAATAATATTCAAATTAATCCTATATAATTATAATCTGTTCTTTATTTTATTTATATAATTTTTATTTCCTAATTTTTTTTTTATAGCTATAGTACAAAATAATACTGAAGAATATTTAAAAGTTTTGAACTTTATTAAAATTTAAAAATACCATATAAAGTAGTAAAATCTTTAAATAATTTTAGCTTTTGGAATAGGGAATAAAATAATATGTACGAAACTATTATAAACGCGTGTGATTCTTTTAAAATAAAACAATTTTTACTGCCCAGTAGAAATTGTTTTATTTTTAAGGGCAGTAGAAATTGTTTTATTTTTAAAAGAATCATACGCGTCTATAATAGTTTCGTATTTTGATAATAGATGGCGCGCTAGTGCATCATAAAATAATATATACAAGGTATGTCCCATTTGTTCCCGGAAAATGTAAGGAACAATTAAAGATGCAGCCTATTGTAATCAAATCAACGATCGGCCCAGCTGGCGAAAAGGTCAGTATAATCGACACCAACATACTTTTGAAAATTCTTGAAAGATGTGGCATCGAGTACAAAGTAGAAGAAACTCCTTCAACAAAGAAACGAACTCGCGAATCCCCCTCAGTTTCAACACCACGTAGCCATAAGACACCGAGAATGGAAGTTGTCTCACAGCATAATGAAAACGATGCCTCCATGAACGAGGTAACTGAAGTCCCTCAAGAAACGTCCGCAGCTACCCCTTCTCAGGTTAACGAAGAAAACATTGATGAAGATGGTCCTTGGACAAAAGTCACACATGCAAAAAAGCCAAGAATACCACCTGTAATAGCAGAAAATGTAACAGACTGGAAGTTGCTCTGCCAAGAGCTGAAAGACCTGTGCACAGATAAATTCCAATGCACGATCTCAGGAAATAAGCACATTATCAAGGCCAAAAATATTTCAGACTTCAAAAAAATCAGGGAATATGTTCAAAAAAATAATGGCGGCTACTCTTATAGACTCCAAGAAGAAAAACCGCTCAAAGTAGTATTAAAGGGCGTGACAACAGCCTACAAGACTGAAGATATAGCAATAGAACTTGCAACAGTGGGCTTTACTGAGACCTCTGTGAAGAGACTTCATAGACAATCAACTAAAAGGCCAATGAATTTAGTACTGGTAGAATTACCGAAAAATGAACAAAACAAGAAAATTTACGGAATAACTGAACTTCTCTATCAGAAAATTGCAGTAGAATCTTTCAGAACAACAAACCGTGTGACTCAATGCTTCAACTGCCAGGGTTTCGGGCACGGTCAACTTAACTGCTTCCTGAAACCAAAATGCGTCAAGTGTGCCGAGGAGCACCATTCGAAGGACTGCCCAAGAAAGTCAAGACAACTTCCCCCAAAGTGTGCAAACTGCGAGGAAGCGCACACAGCCAATTACCGCGGATGCCCTAAGTTTCCAAGAGTACATCAGCAACAGCCAAGATACCCTGGTCAGTACAAACCTAACAACCCACTTCCGATTTCAAAAAGATCTGAAACACTGCCGAAAATTGTAGAACAACAAAACCAAAGCAATGCTGAGGTTGTGACAAGAAAAACTTCTCGTTCTGAAACTAAGGACCTGTGTGAAAAATTGATGCAAGTAATCAAAACATACCTACAATGAATTGCAAATTACCTTTTAAAATTATTGCTTGGAATTGTAACGGAATCAGACCAAAGAAAGAAGAATTATTGCACTTTTTAGAAGATAACTCAATTGACATTGCTCTGCTCAGTGAAACTCACCTTAAACCCTCAATTGATCTAAAGTTCAGGAACTATCAAACCATTAGAACTGATCGAATTACAGGAAAGGGTGGGGGAACAGCCATCATTATAAAATCCTTTTTTAAATATAAAAATATGCTGATTCATACTTTAAACTTGGAAAATACTTCAATTTTGATAAAACCAGATGGAAAAACCCTCTTGCAAATCACAGCAATTTATAAGAAGCCTGATGCACCATTATTGGAAGAAGATTTGAACCAACTGATAAAACACAACCACTCAATAATCGTTGCAGGAGACTGGAACTCCAAACACCCTCTTTGGGGATCAAGGACTTCAAATAACAGTGGAATCGTGCTGCACAATTTCTCTGAAAGAGAAAGCCTCGACATTGTCGCACCTTCGTCACCCACGCATTACAGTCCACTCGGCAATCCCGATGTCCTAGACTTCGCTGTACTTAAAAACATTCCCTGGACCCCAAAGGCCAGAACCACCGACGATTTATCATCTGACCATCTCCCTGTAATCTTTGAATTGAATTGCCCAAAGGATGAATTCACAACCCAGCTCAGCCGAGTAACTAATTGGGTTCATTTTCAACAAGATCTAATCTCCACCACGCCCCCTAGACTCCCCTTGAAAACTGAAGTAGACATTGATTCAGCAGTTGGAATTTTAAACGAAAAAATTAATAATAGCTACTCGAAAAACGCCATAGTTTCATCTTCCAAATTAATAA
This sequence comes from Cordylochernes scorpioides, assembly GCA_030710605.1. NCBI lineage: Eukaryota > Metazoa > Arthropoda > Arachnida > Pseudoscorpiones > Chernetidae > Cordylochernes > Cordylochernes scorpioides. The sequence goes on along the minus strand of CP092869.1, from coordinate 52,338,865 downwards.
AGAACCCAAAAACCAAAGCCTTAATAAGGGAGAAAAATAAAGCTAGGAAAAGATGGCAATCAACCTGGGATCCAGCTCATAGAGCTACTTACCTCAATCTTCAAGGAAAGGTAAATCAAGCCCTTGAAGCAGAGAAATCTGAAAATTGGAATAGTTTTTTAAGCAAACTTGAATCGAGCCCAACAGACTTCTGGAAAAAAACAAAACCCATTAGGAAAAAAACTGACAAAATCACTAGTTTAAACGCAAATGGAAAAACCTTGCTGACCGACAAAGAAATTGGAAATGATCTTTCAGAGCATTTTTCCAAACACTTTTCCAAGGCGGAGGATGAGGTTCCGTCGTACCTAACAGATAACACTTGCTATCATCCCCAAGAGAATATACTATCAATGACAACGCCAAATGAAGTCAAGGAAGTGATTAAAAACCTAGGTAATCACAAAGCTCCAGGCCACGACAATATTACGCCGCAAATGACTAAAAACCTCCCCATCAAATGGATAGTTTTCCTCGCTGGGATCTTCAATGCTGCATTACACCTGTGCTACTTCCCGAAGACATGGAAACATGCCATTATCATAACCATTCCAAAAAAATCACCTGTCAAATCCCCTGAAGATCTCAGACCAATCAGCCTTCTCTCTACCATCGGTAAGGTATACGAGAGAATCGTTCTTCGCAGATTGCAGTCATACATGGATTCTATTAACTTTATCATTCCTCCACAATTTGGATTCAGAAAAGGACACTCCACAACCCACCAGCTAATCACAGTAATAGACTACATCCAAATAAGAAAGTCCCACAAGGAGGCAGTAGGTGCTGTTTTTCTAGACCTTACCAAAGCCTTTGATAGAGTATGGCATGATGGCTTGATAGCAAAAATAACAAAAAATCAATTTCCAAGGGATTTTATCAAATTCTTGAAAAACTATCTCCAGGACAGAACCTTTTCAATTAAGCAAGGGAATTATATAACCACGGCAAAACCAACCCAGATTGGAGTCCCTCAAGGCTCTATCCTTGGACCCTACCTATTCAACATTTACATCAACGATTTCCCTCCACATCCAAAATGTCAAATAAAACTTTTCGCAGATGACGCAGCAATTTTATCAAACTCCAAATCAATAGGAATTATAACTACACAACTTCAAAATTACATAAACAGTATAACCAAATGGTGCAATGATTGGAAATTAGACATCAACCCAAAAAAGTCTCAGGCAATAATTTTTCCTCCATTAGACAATAAAAAATTCAAGCCACAATCCATCCTGAAGGTAAACCAGAGCCCTATTAACTGGACTGACAGCGTTAAATATCTTGGAGTTACCTTAGACTCCAAGTTGAAATTCAACATGCATGTCAAAAATATCATAAAGAAAGCAAAAATCGCCAAAATAATATTATCAAGCCTGTTCAACTATAGTAGCAAATTGACTACAAAACAAAAGTTTACTCTATACAGAAGTTGTATCCTCCCGATAGTAACATACGCACTCCCAGTTTGGTGCAAATATATTACAGCCACAGACAAAAATAGGATAAACGCATTCATGAGAATCTGCCTTCGGACAAGTATAGGAGCTCCATTCAACCTATCAAACAAGATACTGAAGGAGGACTTGAACCAACCCGATCTAGAAGATATGTACCAAACTTCCGTTAAGAAATTATACCTTCAAATGCAAAACTCAAATAATCCAACCATTCAAGATATTCTACAAAATAAAGGAGATATCAATCCCCGATTCCGACGACCCGGCCCTGACACTTAGTCAAGAGCTCATCGCCCAACAGCTGCCCTCCTGCAAGGCCTAGGGGGACCACTTCTACTCCACCAACTCGCCATGTGTAAATAGCCAGGACAAGGTGACTCGCGAGCTGTGCTCGAATGTAACACCTGTAAATTGAGACGAAATAAATAAAAAAAAAGTTCCCGGACTGGGTCCATAAAAAAAATAAATAAATGAAAAATGTAAATGAATTTGACTGTTTAATATAGAAAAAATATCTGGCTACACGGTGGTACCAATATCGAGGCGGTACTTACGCGCGCGCCAAGGTTATTCTAATTTATTTAAAGGTCACACCTAGCGCTGCGGCGATTTTACGATGGAACAAAAATTGAAGCAGAGGATTTGCATAGAATTTTGTGTGAAACTTCAAATATCAGCAACCGAAACTTTTGAAATGCTTAATAAAGCATTCCCCAATGACGCCCCAAAGAGAACAACTGTTTTTGAATGGCATTCTAGATTTAAAGCTGCAGAATTCCCATTGAAGACGATCCTCGTCAAGGACGCCCAAAATTTCAAAGGACTGATGAAAATGTGCAAAATATCACCGATTTGATAAAAGAAAATCCTCGAACCACTTTGCTGGAGCTAGAGCAAGACACAGGCATCTCTAAAACAACGATTGGAAGGATCGTAACCGAAGATTTGAAGCTCAAAAAGACTCCTGCAAAATTCATCCCAAGATTCCCCACCAATGAGCAAAAACTGTGTCGGCTTGCAACCTGTGAGGACATGATGGAAATGACAAGAACGGATCCAGAATGGAAAGACAAGATAATCACAGGCGACGAGACATGGGTCTATGGCTATGACCCTGAAACCAAACCTCAATCTGCCGAGTGGAGAGGTTAGGGTGAGCCTAGACCCAAAAAATCCAGAAACAAGGTGTTGCTGGTCGCTTTTTCGGATAACAAGGGCATTGTTCATCACGAGTATCTTCTGCAGGCCAAACAGTTATTAAGTAAATGTATTTGGGCATTCTTCGCCGTCTAAGGGAAGCGATTCGAAAAAAAAAGGCCAGAAAAATGGACTAATGGTGGCTGGATCCTACACCATGACAATGCTCGCCCTCACACAGCGCACTTGATGACTAGCTTTTTGGCGAAAAACGAGACACAAATCCTACTTCAACCACCCTATTTCCCAAACATCGCACTAAATGACTTTTTCCTGTTCCCCAAACTTAAAGCAGTTCTAAAAGGAAGACATTTTGACACCAGGGATGACATAAAAGAAAAATCGCCGATAGCATTGAAGAGCATTCCAAAAGAGGCTTATAAAAACTGTTTCGACAATTGGGAGAAACGATGGCGCTGGTGCGTTGAAGCAAGGGGGGATTACTTTGAAAAGTTTTAATAAAAAAAAATTTAAAAAATCTTTCCTTTTTTTTTTATGGACCCAGTCCGGGAACTTATGGGACATACCTTGTATTTACAATTTTAAAATAATTAAGTATAAACACAATATACCAATTTAGATAATGATAAACAGTTTCTTCATTAAAAGTTAAAATGGAAACTTCTTTGTCTGATGATGCGTTAACGCTTGAAAACTAACCATTTTAACTTAATAAATATTTTTTTTTACAATTATCTTCATTGTTGTGTTTGAAACATTTTTTATTTTTAATTAAAAAAGCATAAATTGAATCAAAATATCACTTATTTTACTAATATTTCAGTTGGCTGAACGCCAACCTTTTTCAAAGAATTATAACATATTAATGTGTGTCAATAACAAACTCATATTGGTAAAATGAATGATATTTTGATCTAATAATTAATATGTTATAACACCTTGAAAAAGGTTGGCGTTCAGCTAACTGAAATATTGGTAAAATTAATTATATTTTGATCCAATATTTGCCTTTGAATTAAAGATTTATTTATGAATTGCTCTATTTTCAAACCTCTTATTTATTTAAATACTGATTTTAAAATTTTGTCATCTGTTCCTCACAGAGGTTTTTACCTATTTAGATGAAATTTTGACCCCAAATGAATATAAGAATGGAAGGAGACACTTATCATAGTTTTAACCCCGGAATATGCAAATCAATCCTATAATAAGCAAATATTTATTTTTTGTTTGAAACGTAAATAAAAGGCGTAGCCGTTTCTGTGATGTAATCGGCCGTAGGCATTCCAAGATGTACGCAGCAATAATAAAAATAAGTTTAAATTATATTTTGAATGCTTCAAGGACCAATCTTTACCTATATCGAAAATTTAAATTACAGTAGAACCTCCATGAGAGGACACCTCTCTACAAATGACAGTTTTCATTGTAAAAATTACCATTTTTACTATTTAGCAACTCTTCAGTGAGAAGACACCTCTCCATAAAGGACACTTTTGCTCTGCAACTAGGTGTCCCTCTCAGAGAGGTTTTATATCAAATACAATCACACAAAAATGCATATTTACAAAGTGTGTTTAAGTTGTTTATACTTTCATCGCAGTTAGGACAGTGATGGACTTATTAAAAAATATATCGTTCTCTCTAAATATCGATAAAAATAAAATAGATTTTGACCCTTATAAAAATTCACAATATTGGATCAAACTGGATGATATTTTACAAGAATATATATTTAGGAAGGTGCATCTAACATGGATACAGCTAATATAGAAACCGAATGTCGGACTGAATTGCACATTTTTTTTTTTTTTTGCATATAAATAAATACAAGGTGTGTCCAATAAATAATGAGACTGGTCAAAAATAAAGAAAAAATAGAATGGATAAAAATATTTTTATTAGTATTTTTCAAAATAGTCCCCTCCCGCATCTTTGCATAATTTCCATCTCTTCTCCCATGATTTAAAACATTTAGAAAAGGCATCTTTCGGGATGTTCTTCAAGACCATTTTCGAATCCGCTATGATGGACTCTCTAGTGTCAAATCCCCTTCCTTTTAGAGCCATTTTGAGTTTTGGAAAGCGAAAAAATCATTTGGAGCTAGGTCTGGGGAATAGGGAAGTTGTTTAAGTATTTGGATGCCGTGTTTAGCCAAATAAGTCAGTACAGATGTAGCGGTCTGTGGTGGTGCATTATCATGATGGATAATCTAATTTTTGGAACTCCACATTTCACTTCTTTTCAGACGAATTGATTCACGTAAACGTCTCATAATGTTTAAATAAGACTCTTTATTGATTGTTTGACCTTCCTCTAGATATTCATAATGCACAATTCCCTTTATGTCGAATAACGAGACCAATAAGACTTTGTTTTTTGACTTGCAAAGTCGGGATTTCTTCGTTCTTGGTTCATCTTTTCCTTTCCACTCCATGGATTGGCGTTTTGTTTCCGGGCCATACCCGTAAACCCATGTCTCGGCTCCAGTTATTACTTTTTCCTTCCAATTAGGGTTTTCTTCCACCATTTCAAGCATTTTTGGCAACTTCAACGCGATTCTCCTTTTGTTGGATTGTGAGCATTTTAGGGACAAATTTTGAAGGTGTCTTCTTTAACTGCAAGTCTTCTTTAATTATCGATCCAACTAATGATTTTGATATCTCTGTTTCTTCCTCAATGTCTCGTAACCCTATTCGTGGATTTTCCTTTATCGAATTTGAAATTTGGCTCACCTTTTCAGGGTTCCTGTGCAGAATTGGACGTCCAACACGCTTCTCATCTTTCACCGATTCCATTCCATTTTTAAATCGTGAAAACCATCTAAATGTGGTGGGCTTATTTACATTTTCATTTCAAAATGCCAATTTCAACAAATCTAAAGTTTCTGAAGCCGATTTCCCAATTTTGTAGCAAAATGTAATGCAAATTCGTTGTTCGAATTTTCTATCCATTACAAATTAGAAGTTGTTATGCAAAGCGTTCTTTTTACAAGCTAACAATTTATCGACTGCGCGCGCAACCACGTGATGTGATATACCGCAGTGTAGCTGAAACTTTCTATTTTTTAAAGAGACTTTAAAAAAAATTATCATTTCATTTTTTCTTTGCTTTTGACCGGTCTCATTATTTATTGGGCACACCTTGTATATTATAAGGCATAAAATGGCATATGCTGTTTATTGAACTGAGCGAGAATTAGAAGTTTCATATTTATATGTGATCTAGAAGCATTTAAAATTTTTAAAGTAATTAGGAAATTTGCCTGTTCCTGGCCATTCTGACAACACCGAATTCTAAAAATTTGTCAACTTGCATTTTCATCAGGTTCAAACAAGTGTACGAAATGTCACATTTCTACGTGCTCTAGAAGTATACTAAAAATCGATCACAAAATTTTTGGACAGACAGACATTGAAGCAAGTTAAATAAAAGCTTTTAAGCTCGACTCCTATCTGTTCACGGAACTTTCCTAGTACAACTGTGTCACTTCGTTTTTTCTATGGACAGTCCCAAGCTTTCCACTTTGCCTCGAACACGACTTCCTGTACTCTGTGAGAACTGTTAAAGGTTTCCAAGTTGCAGAGAGGTACTGGAAAACTCTCCACATCCTGACTGTTCCTCTCGGTTAACACACCATAGATTAAGTCGACTGGATACCTCACCATAGTTTAAGTCGACAAGATTCTACAAGAGTCGACAGGATCTCAAACCATATAGATATAATACAATAAAATTCACTGGTGTCCAAAAAATAAGAAACTTAACCAATATTAAAATTTCTCAAAAGCTAATTTATTAACAAATATAAAATTTAGTATACAAATAATTTAAACTATGGAGAATTTGACTAGCTATATGAAAAAAAATATATTTGAAATTATGAAATATGCAAATTATTACCAACATACCCAAAGCTAAGGTTCCAGATCTTAAAGAAATAAGATATAAATAGGGAGTATGATCACCTCTAACAGCTATCAAGGTCTCACAGCGAGCCCTCATACTGTTTACCAGGCTTTGGAGGAGGTCCAGGGGTAATAAACCCCACTCCTCCAATAGAGCAGTTCTTAGCTCAATGAGGGTTCTGGGAGAGGGGTGACGAGCTCCATTACGCCTCCCTAGAGCATCCCACACATGCTCTATTGGATTCAGGTCCGGAGATCTGGCTGGCCAATCCATCCTTTGAATATTCTCACTCTGGAGATATTCATTGACTAGCCTAGCCCTATGCGGACGAGCATTATCGTCCATAAAAATTAAATTGTGACCAATTTGATCTCTATACGGTCTTAGATAGGGCTCAAGGATCTCATCCCTGTACCCTTGGGCAGTTAAAGTGCCCCCAGAAAAAATGTGGAGGGGTGTGAGTCTGCTAGAACTGATGCCAGCCCAGACTAAGAGACTGCCCCCTCTAAAACTTCCTATTTCCCTGATGTTACTCGGATGATAGCGGGTTCCAGGCTCCCTCCAGATGAAAACTCGTCGAGAATCTGTGTTTAAACTAAATCTTGACTCGTCACTGAAGAGAACATTGGCCCACTGATCATGAGTCCAGGCGTGATGTTCCAAGCACCAATTCAAGCGGGCTCTCCTGTGAGCAGAGGTTAAAGGGATACAGACCATTGGTCGTCTTGCATAAAGAGCACCTTCGTGAAGCCTTCGGTAAACAGTTTGTCTTGAAATTCTCGTTCCAGTAGCACTTGAGAGTTCATTAGAGAGTTGAATAGCTGTCATCTCCTATGGCGCTTGGCAGTTACGACCAGATAACGGTCTTTAGAGGTAGCTGTTTTTCTTTTTCTACCAGAACCTTCTTTTCTTTTGATGGTTCCTGTCTTAATGAACTGTTTCCATATTTTGCTGACCACAGATTTTTTCACATTTAGCCATTTTGCTACTTCAACTTGTGATTGCCCTGCCTCCATTCTTCCAACAGCTCTCCATTTCAAATCATCTGCAAATTTTTTTCGTAAACTCATAATTAACTAAGGATTAAATAAAATTATAATTGGACAATTCTTAGATGGGGTAAACGACACGCCAAATAGCACACTTATAAAGACAAGCAAATATTTGCATATTTTCAATTTCACCGAATCGAATGGTTGCGATAAATAAATTCTACGACTTAAAATACCTAATTAAATTAATTTTTAGCTTTTAGCGTTTATTATAAAACATATCATTAAAAAACAAAAGTTTCTTATTTTTTGGACACCAGTGTATAATGCGGCTTATGATTGTAAAACGATATTTGAAATACTATCCCGCATGTGTTTCTTTTCAACGAAAAATCACAATTTTTTTCAAGTAGAAATAAGGATTATTTCTAACCTTTTGGATGAGGTATGAAAGGGTGAATTGTGAAGAGTAATGATAAACGGAAAAATAAAATTCGCGATCGCTTCGGGCCGCGTTCACACTTTCATTTATACAGATGATTCTTTGGCGCAATACCCTCTCTCTGCTAGTCTTGTTTGTATAAATGGTCAATTATATCGAAGGTTGCACCTTCTTATCGGAAGTAACTTTGTTAACCAGTAGGTATAAATGTCAAATATATCTAAAGTTTCACTATAAATTCCCTAGCAACCATTATATAGCCTTCTTATCGGAAGAAACTCTGTTGCCTAGTAGGTATAAATGTCAAAATATCTAAAGTTTCACTATAAATTCCCTAGCAACCATTATATAGCCTTCTTATCGGAAGTAACTTTTTTAACCAGTAGGTATAAAGGTCAAATAAATCTAAAGTTTCACTATAAATTCCCTAGCAACCATTATATAGCCTTCTTATCGGAAGTAACTTTTTTAATCAGTAGATATAAAGGTCAAATAAATCTAAAGTTTCACTATAAATTCCCTAGCAACCATTATATAGCCTTCTTATCGGAAGTAACTTTTTTAACCAGTAGGTATAAAGGTCAAATAAATCTAATGTTTCACTATAAATTCCCTAGCAACCATTATATAGCCTTCTTATCGGAAGTAACTTTGTTAACCAGTACGTATAAATGTCAAATAAATCTGAAGTTTTTCACTATAAATTCCCTAGCAACCATTATATAGCCTTCTAATCGGAAGGAACTCTGTTGATAGTAGGTATAATCTATATATATATATATATATAAATGAATGTATGTGTGTGTGTGTGTGACAATTGACAATTAAAAAATATTTATTGTCATCTTAGACAATATTACATCAATCAATCAAAGAGAGAGCGAAAGAGAAGAAAAAGAAAAAAATTACAAAAGGAATGAATGAAAGATTTACATAAATATTACACATATTTTACTAGGGGGATGAAGATAGGAAACCTCGACGCTGGAGGGTCCTGGACCAGGCGATGAGCGGGTCCTCCACCGCTTCTCCGAGCCCAACCTGGACAAAGTAACGATAAATTCGCAACTTTGCCGACGTTAGGATGGAAAGGGCGTCGTCCTCAAGGCCGGACCCGCCGAAGATCCAAGCCTGCAGGTCAGGGGGCCGCCCTATGATGTTGAAGGTCTCTCTGATGAGAGGCCTGATGGAGCGGCAGCACCAGTAACGGTGGCCGAGGGAGCGGTCGATGGACCCGCAGGCAGGACAGGAGGGGCCGACCGAGGCAGGATGGGCCGGATGGGGCAGGGCGTGGAGGGCCAACTTGAGGGCCGCGTCAGCCTCGTGGTCCGAGTGGGCGCAGCGCCGCAGCGAGGCCCAGTCGATCCTGGATGGTGGTGGACCGATGGTGGGCGACCATCTCGAGGTAAACCTTGAGATGGGCGTGGCGGCGAGGCGCGGGCGATCCAGGGCCCATCGGGCCGAGCGGGTCGTGAGGCCGTTGAGGAACGGCGTAGCCGTCCCTCGCAGCACCACGGCCGCAGCTAAAGAGCTAGATGAGGGTGCAGACTCCGCCCCGAAGCCCACGGCGTTCTCGGAGGTCAGCCTCCGACAGAAGGCGCCCAGGGCCGCGGCGTCAGCCAGGGCCGAGCGCGTAGGTCGGGCGGTGAGGTGGCCCTCCGCGAGAAGGTCCCGGACTCGGGCTCCGCGCCAGCGGGCAGGGGCCAGGAGGTCGGGAGGGCGAAGGAACCGGCAGCCACCGATGATTGGGATGTCCAGCAGCAGGGATGCGGGGACCGCCTGGTGATTGAGGCTCAGGATCTTGGAGGCCTCCTCCCACAGCTTCAGCAACCGGAGACGGCGGGGCTGGAGACGCGTGCCGTCTGGTGGAGGGCGGATCCAGGCCTCGCTGCCGCTGGCGACCAGCCAGTCGAAGCCGTTCCTGCCTCCGCGGAGCGCGACCTGCACACCCTTGAGGCAGGCGAGCTGGAGTTGGGTTGCCAGGTCGAGGAGGCCGAGGCCTCCGATGGCTACGGGCCTAGCCATGACGGCGGCGGGAAGCCACGCCGTGTGCTCGGGCCCCCAGACGAACCTCGCTAGTCTGGCCTGCAGCTTGGCGATGGTCGGGGGTGATGGCAGGTACCCGTGCAGGTGATGCTGGATGGTGGAGCCCACCAGCGAGTTCGCCGCTCTAGCTCGTCCGACGAGGGATAGGCCGCGGGTGAAGGGCGTCCATCTGCGGCAGGCGGACTCCAGGAGGGCGAGAAGATGCTGCTCCTGATGGGCTACGGAGCTTCTGGGGGCGATGTCGAGCCTGAGGACCCTGATGGAGGTGGTTGACCAGGAGGCGCCGAGAGGGGAGTCGCCGCGGTTGCGCCAGGCTCCGCACCAAAGGCCCGCGCTCTTCCCGAGGTTGACGGCGATACCGGAGGCCCGCTTGAAGTCTTCGAGGACGGTCGCCACCCGCTCGAATTCTTCGTCGCGATGGAAAAGGAGGACGATGTCGTCGGCGTAGGCGATGACGTTGCCCACGCCGAGGGTCAACTCCAGGCGACGAAGCAGCGGCCCCGTAGCTGTCTTAGGCCGTTGAGGAGGGGGAAGGCGGTGGTGTGAAAGCCTCCATCCCGGATCGTTGCGTCCGCCCCGGCGTACAAGATGTTAATCCAGCCCATGAAGGCCGGCGGGAGGTGGAGGGACGTCATCAGGGACTCCAGGAAGCCGCGGTCCAGGGAATCGAAGGCGGACTCCAAGTCGACGCCCATGACGGCCAGCGGCGAGCCCATGGCGGTTGCCTCCTCAACAGCATCCGTCACCTTGGCGATGTTCCAGGACGGGGGACCTCCCGGGGACGGCGTAAGTCTGGCATTCCGGCACAAGGGTCCGCAGGTGGGGCTTGAGGCGCCGGTGAAGGATGGCGGCCAGGACCCTGTAGTCGGCCGAGGGCAGCGCGACGGGCCTGTAGCCGTCAAGGCCGCGACCTCCGCGGGCCTTGGGCACGAGGCAGATGGAGCTGCGCCGCGTCGACAGAGGTAGGGCACCGCGGAGCCGTGAAGCCGCGAACACCCGGGCCAGAGCTTCCGCGAAGAAGTCCTCGTTGAAGGCGACGAGGAGTTCGCACGGCAAGCCGTCCCAGCCGGGGCCTTTCCGCGAGGGAGGTGCTCGATGGCGTTGGCGATCTCGCTGGGGCTGATGTCCGGCCGGTGGAGCGGGTCCTCCTCACTCAGCTCGCAGGTGGTGGTGGGCGCGCTGCTGGCGATGAAGGCAGCTCCCGCAGCTGGATCGGTGGTGGGACGGGCGAAGCGGAGCCGGAAGGTCGCGAACGCCCTCCGCCGAAGCTCGGGGCCCTCGATGACGTTATCATCGTCGTCCCTGATGACGCTGACCGGGCGTCGGAGGCGGATGGCGCGTGCCAGTTCCGGCAGCGATGGGTAGTCGGCCCTGATGGAGGAGGCCTCGAGCTGCGCCGCGATGTAACGTCTCGCCCTGTAGACTTAGCTGTCGCTGGCAGCGTGGCGTGGGTCGTGCAGGGATCTGGCCTCCGCCAGCAGCCCCGCCTTGATGGAGGTCCACCTATCCCAGAAGGTCCCGTCGTCGTCATCGTGCGCTGCGTCTTCCTCCAACTCCCGGATGTAGCCAGCCAGATGTTCGAGAGCAAGGCCCGAGCGGAGCATCGCGGCCAAGCGAGGCTGGGTGGGGGAGGAGACGGCGGTGGTGGGCGGGCCCACCTGGAGCAGCACGAGGCGGTGGTCCGAGAGGTGGTAGTGGCTGGTCGCGTAGATGGACGCGCGATCCAGAACTCCAGCAGGGACGAGGATCCGGTCCAGGCGGTTCGATTCGACTTGGTCGCCGTGCATGGCGACTCTGGTGGGCAGGTGGGCGGCGTCGAACTGGGTGGCCACGTCGACCAGCGCGGCCAGGTCCAGAAGAGCGGCGAGGGCATCCGATGATGATGATGACGAGGGGCCCCGATCCCTGATGTTAAAATCGCCGATGATCCAGCAGGCTCCCTCCTCCTCCTGTGCCGCTGTCGCCGCGAGGAGCTCCAGTTTCCGGTTTCTCTCCCGGGGTTCATGCGCCAGATGAACGGCGATGGCCGTCATCTCCTCGCCGCGGACATCTATGGTTGCCAAGGCGATGTGGCCCGGCCACAGGATGCGTTGATGTAGCACGGCTACGCCTGGTCCGAAGACGCAGGCGAGTCCGGATCCCGAGATGGCTACGGGATGGGCCAACACAACAGCACTGTAGCCGAGGCAGAGGTCTTGGCCGCTGCCCAGATGAAATGCGTTTGTCTCCTGGACAAACGCGATGTCCACGTGATGTTGCCTGAGGAGATGACAAAGGGCAAGGCTCCTCCTCCGAGTGGCGAGCCCTCGCGCGTTGATGGTGGCGACGCGGTAACTCATTGGGACGGTCCTTCACGCAGCACCTTCCTGGTCTTTTGGAGGGTCTTGCGGATTGTGGAGTTGGAGTCTGGGCACAAGGGCTTGATGGTATCGTGCAGCTTGTTGAGGGCTTTGACCTGTGCCGGGGTCAGCGTGGACGCTCGCCTCTTCATGGTGGTCTCTGAGGTGAGAAGCTTCTGAACCTCCTCGCGGTTTAGGTCGGGCAACTTATCCCAGTCGATGGAGATGTTAGGGGACTTCTTGAGGTGCTCCAGCAGCTGTTCGAGTGCGGCCTTTCCCCGGGCAGGCGTGGATGGAGGTGAGGTCAACCCCTCCACCGACATCTCGTGGTCGAGCGGAGAGATGCGAGGCTCGGGGGGCCGCGGGGCAGCCGGGGAAGCAGGGTGGGCAGCAGGGGCGGGGGTGGGTGACATCCATCTGTTCGGCAGGCTGGTGTGCCGAGGGGATCGCCTGAACCTCGGTTGAAGTCTTCGCCGGTTGGACAGGGGACGCCGGTGTTGCGGCGCCGGTGCCGGCTTCCTTGGCTGCTGAGGAGGAGGAGGAGGGGGGAGGCCTTGCGTCGGTGGGAGACGCTGCTTGCCTGGGGTTGCCGTTCCCTTGCCTGGCGAGCGCTGGGCAGTTTGCTCTGCGGTGGCCCTGCTTGCCGCACTTGGAGCACTTTATTCCAAAGGAGAGGAAGGCTGACAGGATGTCTCCTTTGGACCTGATGGTCAGTCGGGGTGGGCAGCGTCTCCAGCCTCACGCCCTCGTGGAGCAGGATGAACGCCTCCCGGCGGCCGTCGTTGAAGGTGTATTCCCCCATCTTGATCATGATGGGGGCGATGGAGGTCACGGTGCCGAAGGTGCGCAGGGCCTCCACGATGGTGCTGTCCCTCGACGAATCCGGGCAGATTAGCGATGATGATGCGCTCTGCCCTTTTTCGGAAGGGGAACACCTTCAGGTGGGTGCCCTCGATGTCCAGGCCCACCTCCACCAGACGGCTCGCAAGGTCCTTGCTCGCGAGGCCCACGACATAGTGGCCGTTCATCCTGTTGAACTGGCTTATTTTCCCTGGCCCTCCGACCAGGTTGCCCATTGCCTGGAGGTAGTAGTAGTAGTCCGGGATGTCAGGGCACAGCTCCACGAAGATGTAGTTCTCGTGGTTGGTAGAGGCCTGCCTCGTCTTGGCGTCGGCGATGTTGGCGCGCGTCGCCTTGATTTCCTGGGGCGGCATTGACCTCGGCCCTGTTGGCCGCTTCAGCTGCTGGGAGTTGGGCTTCTCAGCAGGCCTGCTTGGCTGCTTAGCGGCCGTGGTCAGGTGACAGTGAGACACGGCGCCTTTTCTTGCTCTTCACGACTGTGTAGCCCGCGTTGGCGTCCACCTCCGCCATCTCGCTGTCGGCCCAGTTGAGCGAGGCCGGGCTAGCTG
>CP092869.1:52267030-52324965 GCA_030710605.1 Cordylochernes scorpioides | reverse complement strand
TGCTTGGACTCTTCATCGTTGGGAGAGCTTCTTCGATGGAACATAATTGTTCATTTTCACTTACTATGTTATTTTTATTTTTTCTCTTTATCAAAGTACCAAGCCGGTACTGTAACTTAGAAGTATATATTTTTCTCTCTCCTGCCATTAACTTGTGGGGTCAATAAAATGTTTTCAATCTCTATCTGCCACTGTTGGAGCTAGGCCTCTGTTGCGAGACTGTACTTCTTAGTTTTCAGCTGAGCCCAGTCACGTGAGGAGGCTACGTCCCGGTGTTCTTTTTTCAATTTCAACTTCAAAAAATAGAAAAAAAAAACACTTTATTGGTTACCTTATAAATAGGAGTATCATTTCCTTATAAATAGATCCACTCTTGGAAAAACAAAAATGTGTGAAATCTTGGAAAATAAAAATAATAACTTTTTTATCTCCAGAAAAGAGATTCGGCCCTGAGAAGCAGAGCCAGGTATGATATAGACTTCTGTGGTCCTTGGTTACCTCCTCCAGCCAAGGGAATGATGCATTCTCCATGCACCGAACGGCCATATGGTATGGATCCTCGCACCCGCCTTAATGGTCTCGTTCAATGGGGTCCACCAGTCACCCACAACGTCTTCGAGAATTTCTTATCCAAGTTGCCGTCCTCTCGTCTGGACTTGGTTAAACCCATCCTACGCTCCAATAGGACTCCCCCCCCCCCCCCTTTGGCCCTCATACCCTCAGTACCTAGTACTCCCTTAATTTGCCGACGAATCAGGGAGCTCTGAGGTTGACACGGGGAACCGCTCGGAGGCGAGGGGGGGGGGGGGAGAGTTATCTCCTTCAATATCATAATTATCATTATTGTGTATTTATTATCTTTATATAGATAAATGGCCCAGATTCGCTCGGATTTTCCCGAGTGGTTGTTTGATTATTCAGAGAGAGCGGGGATTCGTTCCACATTAATCAACTAATATTAAACCAACAACCTTATCTATATATATAAAATTGAATGTCTGTGTGTGTGTTTCTGTGTGTCTGTGTGTCCTCTATGGATTCAAAAACCATACATCCAATTGCCGTGAAATTTTGGGATATTATTAGGCGTATCCCCGGAAAGGTTTACGAAAAATAATTTCTTGAATATCTTGAATATCCTTAGAGATATTTGCAGATTTGTAGCTTTAACTCGCAAGCAGCGCCATCTTGCAACGGAGATCTTCCCCTCCCCCCCCCCCCCCCCCCCTCCTCCTCCGTCCGGCCGCTGGCCAGTTGGTTGGACAGTCCAAGTTCCCGCCGACCAATCAGAGGGATCAAGAGGTCCTGGCGCGCGGGGGGCGGGTGACCTCCGGGAACTACGTCCATCTTCCATAAACGACCATGATTTTATTCAACTTATCGAGTATTTTTCAAGGGACCGGGAAAATATGTTCACTAGATAAAACGATGATTTTGTAATGTATAAAATTATGAAAGACAAAATTCAGGATGACACAGCACACAGGGACCGGGAAAAAAATGTTCACTTTATCGAGAGATTCAAATTTACGAGTTTCATATTATCAAAATATATCTTTCTTTTTTATAATTTTATAGAGAATTGTTTTAACAAATGTTCGTTAGACAAACCTTTACTCGGGTAAAACCTCGGGCGAAGCCGGGTACGTCCGCTAATATTGTATAATACTTATAACAAGATTTTCATTTTGTATAATAGAAACACACCTGTAAATGATTATACGCATGATTGATATGTGTCATTACATCATCATATGTAATGAACTTTGTACAAACTGAGGATAAATAAATAAAACTCTGTAATAGATTAAGAGTCGAGGGCGGCGCCAGTGTACAATTTCGCTTCCGATCCACGCTCTTGTTGCATCCGCTGAAATTCAATACTTCCTCTCTCGGCAAAGATATATGAGACCTCTGCCCTTGCCGAAAATATAGTCACTTCACCATCAGCGGGAGCCCTCGTCGGTTGTACCCCAGGTCCACATCATCGACCATGTAGAACAGTAAGAACTCTTCTATCTCCATCTTGCTCCTAGCTCAACTCTATCTGTTCACGGAACTTTCCTACTACAATTGTGTCTTCGTTTTTTTGTGTGGACATTCCCAAGCATTCCACTCTGCCTCGACCACGACTGCCTGTACTCTGTGAGAACTGTTAAAGGTTTCCAAGGTGCAGAGAGGTACTGGAAAACTCTCCACGCCCTGACTGTCCCTCTCGGTTACTACAGGTTTGCCCCTCTCGGTTACCACACCACAGCGAGAGACCCTCGGTCACCACATATATTTATAGGAGCGATGGTATAAACAAATTTATAGTTTATATTACGTAGAAGTTCAATTATATTCGAAATAAATATTATCATATATATTGAATAAAAAAACGAGCCTGTGTGTGTGCCAGGATTCGAACCTGTAATCTTCTGATCTGTAGTCAGACGCGTTATCCGTTGCGCCACAGGCCTCTCGGTTACTACAGGTTTGCCCCTCTCGGTTACCACACCACAGCGAGAGACCCTCGGTCACCACATATATTTATAGCAGCGATGGTATAAACAAATTGATAGTTTATATTACGTAGAAGTTCAATTATAATCGAAATAAATATTATCATATATATTGAATAAAAAACGAGCCTGCGCGCCAGGATTCGAACCTGGAATCTTCTGATCCGTAGTCAGACGCGTTATCCGTTGCGCCACAGGCCCACACACCAAGTTTCCATGTAAATCTTATATGAAAATTCGAAACTATTATGGACGCGTGTGATTCTTTTAAAAATAAAACAATCTCTATTGTCCTTACTGCAATGGAAAAATTATTGGGAGGGCATGGCCTATCAGTGGTGAACCCTCCCAGCGTTTTCGCCAGTTTAATCTACTTTATATTAGCAAATAATATAAATTCCGAATGGTAATATAATTCAAATTAAAATAAAACTTAAATATATATATACTTCTATTAAAAATAAAGAAGGTATATCCTTACCAAAAGCACATGTGCTTCCCTAGATGACAGAGCGCCATCTTAGTGGAACAGAAATCAACTATTCATTGATTTAGCCTGTTCCCTGATATTTGGCCAACCCATTTTCTTGATAGATCAAGAAAAGCCATCCACAACGCGTTTCGCGCTGTTAGCGTTCGTCACCCTGGAGCAGGCTGTACCACTGAGACCGAAAATATGTTTGGTCCCAGAGGCTTCTTGAAAAACCAAGAAATGGGTATTAAAGGCCTAATTTGCGTAACTACGCTTAACACATGAAAAAATAAAAATATCAGGTGTTGATATTTAAAGAAGGCATATCCTGACCAGAAGCACAAGCAAAGTTGAAAGCTTGCTTTATTATGAAGTCATTAAAGTTTTCTATATTGAGGTTCTTTCTAATAATACTTCTCCTGACAAACCATGGGGCTCCTATTATTTTATTTATTGTCTGGTTTACGAAACTTTCAAATTTTTTCAACGTGGTTTTGTTTGCGGAGTTATAAAGACTAGGTGGCCGTAGGTTAGAATTGGTCTTATAATAGACATGTATATGGTGCGTTTGCAGTGTAGGGATAATTTGCTTTTGTTTCCCAATAGTAGAGCTAGTCTGTGTAGGGCTGCGAGATTTATTCAGTTCTGGACGTGTTTTTGGAAGGTCAGATGTTGATTGAGGATGACGCCCAGGTAGCGGACGCTGTCCTTCCATTTTATGGGTTCATCAGAGAAGCCTAGACCTTCTAAGGGCTGTTTTATTTTTAGTCTTTTGTCTGAGAAGAGGACGGCTCCTGTTTTTTGTGGGTTCAATTCGACCCGCCAAATGTTAACGAACACCAGCGCTTCTTGAAGTTTGAGGTATATGGTGTTGAAGTCGTAGGCTGAAACTAGAGTTGCAGAGTCGTCTGCGTATAGATGCTGCGACATTCTTACTGGGCAAGGGTAGTCCATCTATGAAGATGTTAAAGTAGGTGGGGCCGATGACTGACTCTGCTCGAATTTTCCTTGGGGTCGACAGAACGGCTTTAACTTTAACTCTAAGTTTCTATCGCAAAGATAGCTTCTTGTTATTTGGATGATGTCTCCAGGTAGGTACCTTTTTAGACATTTTGTTTAAAAGGGCCTCGCACCAAACATAATCGAATGGCTTGGAGATGTCAAAGAAGATGCCTTCTGTTAATTGTTTTGATTCCGTGGCCTTTATTATCTTCTACGTGACCACCACAAGTTGATGAAGGGTTGAATGTTTTGTTGGAACCCGAATTGTTTGGGCTTTAAGGGATTTTCTTTGCTTAGTGCTTTTTTTATTCTTCTGAGAATGATTCTCTCAAATAGTTTGGAGGTGACAAGTAGCAGAGATATGGGTCGGAAACTTGCTGGGTCAAACTTTGATTCTCCTTGTTTCAGTATGGGGCATATAATCGAGGTTTTCCGATTGTTTGGGAAGTGTGCGAGCTTCAGTGAGGCATTAAAGGTGCTGATTAGTGATTCGAGAATATGGTTGGGCAGTAATTTTAGGGCTTCATTCGTAATTCCGTCGATGCCTGGGGCTTTTTTCTTAGGGAAGGTGTCTATTATTGCCTTGATTTCTCCAATGTTAGTGGGTACCAGACCTGTTTCGTTGTTAGTTTGGAGGTGTGTGGTAACTCTTTTGTTCAGAGATCTGTTCGGTTTTGAGAAAGAGGTAGGAGGATTTAGGCTGAACTTCTTTTCGTAACTTTCTGCAAGTGATTCATCTGCCTCCTCTGCTGTTAGTGTCAGATTGTTATTAGTTTTGACGATTGTTTCTTCTTTCTTTGGGGCTGTGAGGCGTCTTATAGCCTTCCATACTGTCTGATCAGACACGTCCAGGTTTTCTATGTAGATGACCCAGCTGGTTTTGTCGTGTTCCCTGGTTATTTTTTGTGATTCTCTTTGTGCGGTGAGGTATGCTTTTTTGTCGTTGAGGTCACAAGTCTCTTTCATTTTTTCCCTTGGTCTGTTGGTTTTACGTAATTTTTCTTTGATGTGGGCTGGATACTTCTCTCGAGGTCTTGTTTTTTATATTTTGTGGATTTTGAAGGATTTGTTCCTCGATAGAGGCTATGGCCTCGTTTATTTCTTGCGGCGTTTCTGCAGTGTGTGCTGGCGGTTGGGCATTTTCCATTTGGTATTTAAAGAGGGCCCAGTCGATGATTTTGATTGTTGTGTCGGAGCGGGTGATATTATAGTCTTGAAAATGAGGAGAACTGGAAGGTGATCAGACCTCATTTCGTGGAGGATCTTTGAGTGAACGGTCTGACTCAAGTTTTTGTGGATTGCGATGTCCAAGATGTCGGGCGGCGAGTCATGTGTGGGTTCATCTGGGTAGCTTAAATACAGGTTGAGGCCTCCGATGACCTTTTGTAGGAACTTACCATTTGGGTTAGTGGAGAATGAACCCCAGGTGGGATTCTTACAGTTGATGTCCCCGGCTAGGATTGATTGTTGGAGTGTTCGTTTCGAATATGTTGTAGATGTCCTTTGGGTCAAGGGGCGTGTTTGGTGGCTTGTAGCAGGAGTATATGTTCATTTTTGTATTTGATGGTTATTCCTGTGGTTTCCATATTTATGAAAATGCACTGTATTGGAGCATAATAATATTTCTTATGGATGAAAACTGCTGTGCCTCCACCCTGTCCAGACAGTCTGTCATTCCGAACAGTGTTGTAGTTGGGGATGTCATCCTGTGACAGGGTTTGAGCCAGGATTCGGATATAAGAGCTATATCTATGTCATAGTCGCTCAGTAATTCCGTGAATTGTTGCCTTTTGTTCCGAAGACTGCATGCGTTCCAATGAACGATTCGGAGTTTGTTCCTGTTGTCTTTTGTGTTTATTGACAACCAATGGTGGCGAGGATGTTCGTCACTATGGTGGCCATGATCTTAGGATCGCTGAGAGCCTTTTTGATAGCACTCTCGATGGGGCTTGGGTTTGAGGTTTTCAGAGGAACACTTTTAACTTGGTTCGCGCAGGTGTTTCCCTTATTTTCTGTGGTTTGTGGCTATTTTGAATTAATGGGTACCTTGGATGGTTCTTTCTGTGCGTTAGAGCGGGGGTTATTCTAACTGGGGATATCTTTATTGATTTTTTTTTGTAAAGTGGGTAGCCACGCCAGTTTTCTGTGTGCTGACCCTGACAGTTTGCGCATTTCGGTGGAGTATTTTTTTGTTTAGTGCATTCGGAGGTGAAATGGCTTTCTCCGCACTTGACACATTTGGGGGTTTCTCTGCATTGAAACTTTGAATTTCCAAAGTTTTGACATCTGTGACTTTAGCCTGGACCTTTGGGGGCCCCGTAGGCTTCGACTCGGCAGATGTTCGTTATGTTGTATATTTCTTTGTTCTTGGGCGTTTTGGAAAGAGTAACCTGGATGAGTGGGAGCTCTTCCTTTGTTCCCGCCTTGCGTAGTCTGACAATATATTTTAGTCATATAGAATCCTCTATTTCCTAAGTCCTCTTGGATTTCGGGAATCGTGATGCAGCAGTCAAGGTCCCTGACTACAACTGTGAGGTTTTTTATTCATCTAGGATTTTGTAGTGGAAGGTATAGTGTCGTTCTTCCAACCACCTTATTGCTGTGCAATACTCCGTCACAGAATGAGTTTGGACGTCTATGTAGCGCCCAGCTGTGGAGAATTCTGTTTTTTTTTTTTTTTTCTGTGTGCAGTTAATGAATCCTTCTCTTAGTCCTGACCATTCAGTTACCCCACTAATTTTGATTTGCCGTATTCTTATCTTTGGGTTAGGGTTGTTAGGTCCATCATCTGTTTTTTTTTTTTTTTTTTCATGTGTTCGTTGATAAGTTTGATTTTTTCGGATTCTGTTCGGGGTTTGGGTTCTTGTTTGATGTGACTTCGATTTCCATTTTGATGTTTTCTTCTGCTTGTGGTTTTTCTGGCTGTTTCTTTTCTAATGTTGGTTTAGAGTTTGTGAGAACTTGTATTTCGAGTTTGGGGTTCCAGATTTTATTTTGCGCAGCGTTTGATTCTTTTTTGGCTTCTGGTGATTTTATTCTCGGGCGCTTCAGAGGAGTTTTGGTTGTATTTTCCATGAAGTCTGAACGAATTTCTCGTAGAAATCAATGAAATTTATGAGCTCAGCAAGATATTTTCGACAGAGCTATAGAAATTTTTCAGTGATTGGGAATCCTCCTCATTCTTTAATTTAGGGCATTCTGGCAATTTCCAAATAGAATATTTTCGTGTACCTACCAGGTATTCGGGGTTAGTGAAGTAGGTGTTTCTGATGCAAATGGGGTTTCTTCTATGATTACTAGGTTTCTTTAATTCTTCTTATTACCTTGCGAATTTCTTTATTAGGGTTTTCTTCGTGTGATCTTCAATTATTCTAGTTCCTAAAGGATGCGTAGTCTCTCTATTCTTTTATTTAAAATGATGGTTAGGGACTTGATGGAATTAGACACTATAATTTAAAATATCCAAATATCAGACTATGCATATTTTGGATAAGAAAATATGATGATTATATGTATTGCTGAATTATCACAGGGTATATCTAATAATAATACTAGAATATCAGCCTGCTCTACAAGCAGAGGTCTAGAACGACAGTCAATGCTATACCTTTTTAAATTATGACTTAATAAACCAGAAAAAGCAAGCACAGTAGAACCTCCCTTTAGCGGACACCTCTCTACAAAGGACATTTTCCATTTTTGCAAAATTACAATTTTTATTATTTAACAACTCTCCGATAAGAGGACACCTCTCTACAAAGGACAGTTTCCATGTTTGCAAAATTACCATTTTTACTATTCAGCATCTCTCCGATAATAGGACACCTATCTCTAAAGGACACTTTGGCTCTGCAATTAGGTGTCCTTTACAGGGAGGTTCTACTGTATGTGAAAGATTAGGGTTTATTTTTATAATTTACCGAATGTAATTTAATGAGAAAAATGATTAGCATGGTATAGTATTAAACATAATTCTTCAATCTAATCTCCCAATATATATAATGATATATAAATATAATTCTAATATACTTTTATTCTTATTTAACATATATTTAAATATATATGAGAATATCAGAATTTTTACAACTTCTTACCCGCCATAACATTATTTATTTATTAAAATTTGCCCTATTTTAAAATAATAGAACCATGACCCCTTTGATTAAAATAAGTATAACTAACCGAATGAAAAGGGCAATACCCAGGTTTTAACTAAATTATTTTTTTTTTAGTATAAATATATAAAATAAAATGCTGTTTTAAATTAAGTAATATTCGTTACAATCTATATATATATATAAAAAATGGCATATCCTGACCAGGAGCACATGGGCTTTACAGAAGGCAGAGCGCCATCTGGTGGAACAGAAATCAACTAAACATTGATTTAGCCTGTTCCCTGATATTTGGCCAACCCAATTTCTTGATAAATCAAGAAAAGCCATCCACGAACGCGTTTCGCGCTTTTTGGCGCTCGTCGGCGTGGAGTAGGCTGAACCATTGCGACCAAAAAAGAATTTTTGATCCCAATGGCTTCCTGAAAAACCAAGAAATGGGTATTTAAGGCCAAACTTGCGTAAATACGCTTAGCACATTAAAAAACGAAATAAAAAAATAAAAGATAAAAAGATCAGGTGTTGAAATCAATATAAAAAATGGCATATCCTGACCAGGAGCACATGTGCTTTACAGAAGGCAGAGCGCCATCTGGTGGAACAGAAATCAACTAAACATTGATTTAGCCTGTTCCCTGATATTTGGCCAACCCAATTTCTTGATAAATCAAGAAAAGCCATCCACGAACGCGTTTCGCGCTTTTTGGCGCTAGTCAGCGTGGAGTAGGCTGAACCATTGCGACCAAAAAAGAATTTTTGATCCCAATGGCTTCCTGAAAAACCAAGAAATGGGTATTTAAGGCCAAACTTGCGTAAATACGCTTAGCACATTAAAAAACGAAATAAAAAAATAAAAGATAAAAAGATCAGGTGTTGAAATCAATATAAAAAATGGCATATCCTGACCAGGAGCACATGTGCTTTACAGAAGGCAGAGCGCCATCTGGTGGAACAGAAATCAACTAAACATTGATTTAGCCTGTTCCCTGATATTTGGCCAACCCAATTTCTTGATAAATCAAAAAAAGCCATCCACGAACGCGTTTCGCGCTTTTTGGCGCTCGTCAGCGTGGAGTAGGCTGAACCATTGCGACCAAAAAAGAATTTTTGATCCCAATGGCTTCCTGAAAAACCAAGAAATGGGTATTTAAGGCCAAACTTGCGTAAATACGCTTAGCACATTAAAAAACGAAATAAAAAAATAAAAGATAAAAAGATCAGGTGTTGAAATCAATATAAAAAATGGCATATCCTGACCAGGAGCACATGTGCTTTACAGAAGGCAGAGCGCCATCTGGTGGAACAGAAATCAACTAAACGTTGATTTAGCCTGTTCCCTGATATTTGGCCAACCCAATTTCTTGATAAATCAAGAAAAGCCATCCACGAACGCGTTTCGCGCTTTTTGGCGCTCGTCAGCGTGGAGTAGGCTGAACCATTGCGACCAAAAAATAATTTTTGATCCCAATGGCTTCCTGAAAAACCAAGAAATGGGTATTTAAGGCCAAACTTGCGTAAATACGCTTAGCACATTAAAAAACGAAATAAAAAATAAAAGATAAAAAGATCAGGTGTTGAAATCAATATAAAAAATGGCATATCCTGACCAGGAGCACATGTGCTTTACAGAATGCAGAGCGCCATCTGGTGGAACAGAAATCAACTAAACATTGATTTAGCCTGTTCCCTGATATTTGGCCAACCCAATTTCTTGATAAATCAAGAAAAGCCATCCACGAACGCGTTTCGCGCTTTTTGGCGTTCGTCAGCGTGGAGTAGGCTGAACCATTGCGACCAAAAAAGAATTTTTGATCCCAATGGCTTCCTGAAAAACCAAGAAATGGGTATTTAAGGCCAAACTTGCGTAAATACGCTTAGCACATTAAAAAACGAAATAAAAAAATAAAAGATAAAAAGATCAGGTGTTGAAATCAATATAAAAAATGGCATATCCTGACCAGGAGCACATGTGCTTTACAGAAGGCAGAGCGCCATCTGGTGGAACAGAAATCAACTAAACATTGATTTAGCCTGTTCCCTGATATTTGGCCAACCCAATTTCTTGATAAATCAAGAAAATCCATCCACGAACGCGTTTCGCGCTTTTTGGCGCTCGTCAGCGTGGAGTAGGCTGAACCATTGCGACCAAAAAATAATTTTTGATCCCATTGGCTTCCTGAAAAACCAAGAAATGGGTATTTAAGGCCAAACTTGCGTAAATAGGCTTAGCACATTAAAAAACGAAATAAAAAAATAAAAGATAAAAAGATCAGGTGTTGAAATCAATATAAAAAATGGCATATCCTGACCAGGAGCACATGTGCTTTACAGAAGGCAGAGCGCCATCTGGTGGAACAGAAATCAACTAAACATTGATTTAGCCTGTTCCCTGATATTTGGCCAACCCAATTTCTTGATAAATCAAGAAAAGCCATCCACGAACGCGTTTCGCGCTTTTTGGCGCTCGTCAGCGTGGAGTAGGCTGAACCATTGCGACCAAAAAATAATTTTTGATCCCAATGGCTTCCTGAAAAACCAAGAAATGGGTATTTAAGGCCAAACTTGCGTAAATACGCTTAGCACATTAAAAAACGAAATAAAAAAATAAAAGATAAAAAGATCAGGTGTTGAAATCAATATAAAAAATGGCATATCCTGACCAGGAGCACATGTACTTTACAGAAGGCAGAGCGCCATCTGGTGGAACAGAAATCAACTAAACATTGATTTAGCCTGTTCCCTGATATTTGGCCAACCCAATTTCTTGATAAATCAAGAAAAGCCATCTACGAACGCGTTTCGCGCTTTTTGGCGCTCGTCAGCGTGGAGTAGGCTGAACCATTGCGACCAAAAAAGAATTTATATATATATATATATATATATATATATATATAAATGAATGTCTGTGTGTTCTCTATAGATTCAATAACCATACATCCAATCGCCGTGAAATTTTGGGATATTATTAGGTATATCCCCGGAAAGGTTTTCGAAAAATAATTTCTTGAATATCCTTAGAGTTATTTGCAGATTTGTAGCTTTAACTCGCAAGCAGCGCCACCTTGCGACGGAGATAGGCTTAGGTCTGCCTCACCCCCTGTCGAGAAAATGTAATCGTCCGGCCTACGGCCGGATGGACAGTCCAAGTACCCACCGACCAATCAGAGGGGTCAAGATGTCCTGGCGCGCGAGGGCAGAGTTGGTGACACAGCTGTGCCAAGTAGACAAGAAAAAAAAGGCTCGGCGGGAACTTCGTCCATCTTCCATAAACGACCATGATTTTATTCAACTTATCGAGTATTTTTCAAGGGACCGGGAAAAAATGTTCACTAGATAAAACGATGATTTTGTCATGTAGAAAATTAGGAAAGCCAAAATTCAGAATGACACGGCACACAGGGACCGGGAAAAAATGATCACTTTATCGAGAGATTCAAATATACGAGTTTCAAATTATCAAAATATATCTATTATTTTTTTAATAAGTTTATAGAGAATTGTTTTAACAAATGTTCGTTAGACAAACCTTTACTCGGGTAAAACCCGGGCAAAGCCGGGTACATCCGCTAGTATATTATATTTATATCCTGCGTTTATCCCGTGTTCTCAAATGCTTGTCCAACAAATGATTCTCTAACAAATATAATATTTATTATGAATAAGTGTTGTCACGATATTTGTTTATAGAAAATGTAAATCAAATGTCTCAATTAGTAAATATGAAAAAAATAATAGAAAAAAAAATTGAAATAAGTGGGTCAGGTGTTGATATTAAAAATAAAGAAAGCATATCCTGACCAGGAGCACATGTGCTTTTTAGATAGCAGAGCGCCATCTAGTGGAACAGAAATTAAATAAATATCAGGGAACAGGTTAAATCAACGTTTAGTTAATTTCTATTCCACTAGATGACGCTCTGCCATCTAAAAAGCACATGTACTAATGGTCAGGATATGCCTTCTTTGTTTTTAATATCAACACCTGACCTTTTTATTTTTTCTATTATTTTTTTTTTCACATAAGGAAATATGATTTAATACTTTCGAAGACAACAATATTTGCAATCTTGGAACCCTTGATCATCCACCATACTCACCAGACCTCTCACCTACCGATTACCACTTTTTCACGCACCTCACCAACTTCCTGGGAGGGAAATGCTTTAGAAATCAAGGCGATGTCAAAACGGCCTTTAATGATTTCATTGCCTCTAGAACTCCAGAATTTTATCAAAATTGAATAAACCAGCTAGCATCCCATTGGCAAGGATGTATGATTTCCAATGGTTTTTTATTTTTTGATTACAGTAGAACCTCCCTTTAGCGGACACCCAGCTCGGGGACACCTCTCCACAAAGGACATTTTTAATTTGAAAAATTACCATTTTTACTATTTAGCAACTCTCCAGTAAAAGGACGCCTCTTCCTAAAGGACACTTTGGCTCTTCAATTAGGTGTCTTTTATAGGGAGATTGTACTATAATAAAGTCTTATTTTCAAGCGAGTTTTTTAATTTTAAAGTTACAGCCACAAAAGAAGCGATTATTTTCACAATCACCTAGTAAATTAGCTTTGATCCAGGTCAAAAAATTATACATCTTTGTAATAAAAAATGCACCATTGCAAAAAATGATCCAATAAAAATACAATTTAAAAATAATTACATTTTAATCCTGGATGTAAATAGAATATAATATGGTAAAGATTATATGACAAAATACTTATATTGAAAAATAGCGAATGTACCCGGATTCGCCCGGTTTTTAACCGAGTGAAAGTTTGCCTAACGAACATTTGTTAAAACGATTCTAGCAAACATCCGATCCCTACTGATCTATACTTGTCAAGATCAGTGATTTACCCGTTCACACGTTGCTGTGTTTAAACAAAAAGGCAGCTTTGATACCTAAAACATAATTTATGAATGATCAAATGTATACAATACATCAGAATGAAATTTAACAATAAAACTATCCCTACATACGAGTTTGTATTTGAATATAACATACTAGCGAACGTACCCGGCTTCGCCCGGCTTTTACCCAAGTGAAAGTTTGCCAAACGAACATTTGTTAAAATAATATTTTGGCGGGAAACATCAACTTCCGACTGAAACTATTCTAGCTAAGATAAATAATTTTTGTTACCCTTCTCCGCCAAAACCTCTATTAAACATAGGGAATTTTGCAAGTAGGTACCTGAATAAACCATTGGAACTGTTGCAGGTGTAGGTACCTGAATAAACCATTGGAACTGTTGCATGTGTAGGTACCTGAATAAACCATTGGAACTGTTTCAGGTGTAGGTACCTGAATAAACCATTGGAACTGCTGCATGTGTAGGTACCTGAATAAACCATTGGAACTGTTTCAGGTGTAGGTACCTGAATAAACCATTGGAGCTGTTGCATGTGTAGGTACCTAAATAAACCATTGGAACTGTTTCAGGTGTAGGTACCTGAATAAACCATTGGAGCTGTTGCAGGTGTAGGTACCTGAATAAACCATTGGAACTGTTGCAGGTGTAGGTACCTGAATAAACCATTGGAGCTGTTGCAGGTGTAGGTACCTGAATAAACCATTGGAACTGTTGCAGGTGTAGGTACCTTAATAAACCATTGGAACTGTTTCAGGTGTAGGTACCTGAATAAACCATTGGAGCTGTTGCAGGTGTAGGTACCTGAATAAACCATTGGAACTGTTGCAGGTGTAGGTACCTGAATAAATAGATTGAGATTGTCACATTGAAAATTAGGAAATACAAACTTCAGGAAGACACGGCAATTTATTCAAGGCAACAACAAATTAAAATATATTATTTATTTGGTTAACCCATACTCCTGGGGCGTAATTAAAATGTATAAAATAAAGTCGTTCGGTCTCGATTTTTACATACGTATCGACAATGTATTGCTGGAACAATGTTCGACATTTCAAAATGTGATTGTCTCTGTTGGCACGACTCATCAACCGATATGAATAGAAATCCATTGCACTGATTTTTTTTATCGATCTCGGCACCTATTTTTGGATCTCTCGTCTTAATATTGAAGAGAGCGCCAGTGTGGATATTTCCATTTGTTCGTAAAGGATTGACGACCTAAACCAACTTTTGAATGGCTATGACCTATGGTTATCGTCTGATTTCTACTAATTCAAAAATGAATAGAGGTTCGTATCAAGCAAATTCAAAGGGAAAACAGGAAACTTTTATCAAGTTGGTATGCTTACAGGACGAAACTATGCAAAAGCTTCTATATAAGTTTTTTAATTTTTAGTATCGCATTTATATTTATTCGAATTTTATATTTAAACGATACACATGATTTCTTTTGATTTTTATATATCGTATATATCGTCTTGCACAATTATTTAAACTTTTTTAAATAAAGTAGAATACTTAAAATGAAATATGTTTCTTATACAATCTAAAATTAGAAAATAAACTTTTAAATCCGTAACCTCAAGGAGATAGCCATTATAAAGCACTAATATTTGAATTAGTTTTACTTAATATATTAGCCCTGAAAGACCCAAAGTCATCAGGCGTGGAGCAGACTTCCTGCCTAAGCCTATCTCCGTCGCAATGGTGGCGCTGCTTGCGAGTTAAATCTACAAATCTGCAAATAACTCTAAGGATATTCAAGATATTCAAGAAATTATTTTTCAGAAACCTTCCCAGTACTATACTAAATAACTTCCCAAAGTTTCATGGCGTTCCAATGAGTGGTTTGGTCAGACATAAAGGACAGACACACACACACATACATTCATTTTTATATATATAGATGTACAAAACATAGATATACATAGTTGATGGTGAATAAACATGCTTCTTCACTTGTTATATTAAACAATATTGCAAACGAATTTCAAATGAACAATTTATTTATTTATTTATGCTTATGAGGTGATACAGCAGCGTATTTAAAATTAGAGAGGAGACAAAATGAATTAAATCTAGAAAAAAGAAGTAAAGACATATCGGTCATTAAAGTCTGAGAGGCAAGGCCTTCAGCCAGTTCAGGGCTTCCGGGGTGACAGAATGGATGGAGTAATTATTAAATATCACCATGAAATATAAATGATATTTGATGATTGAACTTTATCTTAGTAGTGCTAGAACCCCAACTCTGAATTTCACTTTTAAAAATTCAAAAATCTTCTCGAGGATATACCTAATAATATCCCAAATTTTCATGGTGATTGGATGTATGGTTTTTGAATCTATCGAGTACAGACAGACACACATTAATTTTTACATATAGATTCAGTTTTATGGCGTAAAATAAAAAGGAAATATTATGGTAAAATAGAGCTCTGTCATATATATATTGAGAATAAGTAAAATATTTTTGTGTAATTATTAATCTGATTTGTTTAATTTCTGTGCGTTATGTCAAGTGGGTTTTAAAATATGAAAGATTCCATGTTTACACATATATACACTCATGAACAAAACTTCAAGAAGTTGTATCTTTTAGCGTGTATATCGGGATTCAGACAATAACTCTGAAATATATTATAGTGACCTTTATTGAAGACACACGAGATAACCAAGTGTATATACACTGATGGACAAAACTTCAGGAAGTTGTACCATTTATCATGTATATTAAGATTCATACAATAACTCTGAAATATATAACATTGATCTTTATTGAATACACACGAGATAACCAAGTGTATATCCACTCATGAACAAAAATAAAGGAAGTTTTACCTGAGATAACCAAGTGTATTCACACTTATGGACAAAACTTAAGGAAGTTGTACCTTTTAGCATGTATATTGGGATTCAGACAATAACTCTGAAAGATATTACAGTGACCTTTATTGAAGACACCCGAGCTAATCAAGTGTATATACACTCATGGACAAAACTTAAGGAAGTTTTACCATTTAGCATGTATATCGGATTTCAGACAATAACTCTGAAAGATATTACAGATACCTTTATTGAAGACACACGAGATAACCAAGTGTATATACACTCATGGACAAAACTTAAGAAAGTTGTACCTTTTAAGTATGTATATTGGGACAATAACTCTGAAAGATATTACAGTGACCTTTATTAAAGACAGACGAGATAACCAAGTGTATATACACTCATGGACAAAACTTCAAGAAGTTGTACCTTTTATCATGTTATATGGATTCAGACAATAACTCTGAAAGATATTACAGTGACCTTTATTGAAGACACACGAGATAACCAAGTGTATATACACTGATGGACAAAACTTAAGGAAATTTTACCATTTAACATGTATATCTGGATTCAGACAATAACTCTGAAAGATATTACAGTGACCTTTATTGAAGACACACGAGATAACCAAGTGTATATACACTAATGGACAAATCTTAAAGAAGTTGTCCCTTTAAAATATATATAGGGATTCAGACAATAATTCTGAAATATATTACAGTGGCCTTTATTGAAGATACACGAGATAACAAAGTGTGAACAAAATTGCCTCTGTCGTTTTTAAAAAACAGATGACCGGCAACATCAAAGACTTTCCACTTCCTTACGTTTTGTTCATGAATGTACTTTATCACTTGACTAAAGGATTTACTATAGCTTTAGATCTCTGTTCAGTAAAGTCTATATATATAATATTAACCTTTTATTTTCTCTTTATCCATAAACACATTTTTTACGCTACTTTTTGGATTATTTGAAGTTACTTTAAGTCATAAATAGAAAAATGGCAAAAATCATTTTCTCTTTAAAAGGTTTCCACTATTGTACTCTAAATAAAGCTTTATTCATTTATAAAAGCAACATGCATGTCTGTTGGTGATTACACTCACGGACAAAACTTTAAGAAATGGAAAGTCTTTGATATCGCCGGTTGTCTTTTTTTTTTTTTTTTTAACCTAAGCAATTTTATTCACACTTGGTTATCCCGTGTGCCTTCAATAAAGGTCACTTTAAAAACTTTCAGAGTTATGGTTTGAATCCCCTTATATAGGCTTAAAGGTACAAATTCCTCAAATTTTGTCAATGTATATCTTTGCTTCAATTAAGAGTTAACACACAATTGAATCTAAAAAGACAAAGATCGCCTCTCCAGTCAAAATAGATGTCAAAGCTAGACGCCATCTATTGACCGTCGCCGCAAACTAGCGGCCTCGGGTCGGTGACAGAGCCACAACACCAGCTTTGGTAAACGATTTTGACGGGAGAGGCGGCGACCGTCAATAGATGGCTTCTAGCTTTGAAGTCTATGTTGACGGGAGAGGCGGCGACCGTTAATAGATGGCTTCTAGCTTTGAAGTCTATGTTGACGGGAGAGGCGGCGACCGTTAATAGATGGCTTCTAGCTTTGAAGTCTATGTTGACGGGAGAGGCGGCGACAGTCAATAGATGGCTTCTAGCTTTGACGTCTATGTTGACCGGAGAGGCGGCGACCGTCAATAGATGGCTTCTAGCTTTGAAGTCTATGTTGACGGGAGAGGCGGCGACTGTCAATAGATGGCTTCTAGCTTTGAAGTCTATGTTGACGGGAGAGGCGGCGACCGTCAATAGATGGCTTCTAGCTTTGAAGTCTATGTTGACGGGAGAGGCGGCGAGCGTCAATAGATGGCTTCTAGCTTTGACGTCTATGTTGACGGGAGAGGCGTGACCGTCAATAGATGGCTTCTAGCTTTGAAGTCTATGTTGACGGGAGAGGCGGCGACCGTCAATAGATGGCTTCTAGCTTCGAAGTCTATGTTGACGGGAGAGGTGGCGACCGTCAATAGATGGCTTCTAGCTTTGAAGTCTATGTTGACGGGAGAGGCGGCGACCGTCAATAGATGGCTTCTAGCTTTGACGTCTATGTTGACGGGAGAGGCGGCGACCGTCAATAGATGGCTTCTAGCTTTGAAGTCTATGTTGACGGGAGAGGCGGCGACCGTCAATAGATGGCTTCTAGCTTTGACGTCTATGTTGACGGGAGAGGCGGCGACCGTCAATAGATGGCTTCTAGCTTTGACGTCTATGTTGACGGGAGAGGCGGCGACCGTCAATAGATGGCTTCTAGCTTTGACGTCTATGTTGACGGGAGAAGTGACCTTTGTATTTCAGATCATTATCCTCCCGGAAATTTTTCGATCTACACAATTGAATATTTAAAAAAATAATTGTTTAGGACTTCAAATAAAGGACAAACGAAAAATATCAAGTTTCTAGTTTAAACACTTTGGGAATTTTAAGCAAAAACAATTAGATCTAAACAACTGATATAGATGTTTAAATATCACCATATATCTATATTTTATCTTTTTTAAACAAATTTTCATAAATTTCACATACAGTTAAACTTGTCTATAGCGTCCCCTCTTGGGACTCACCAAAATAGGGTGCTATAGAGAGGGGGTGCTATAGACAGGTCATTTTTTATGTAAATCGCATCGTACTTAATTCGTATTTGAAATCGGGCGCTAGAGAGAGGAAGGCGCTATTTAGAGGGGGCGCTCGTATACAGGTTTAACTTTATATTGTTTTTGAAAAAGGCTCTGAGATCCAGCACATCAAATAATTATATAATGTAACCAGGATTTCTGGAACGTAAAATAAAGCCGCCAAAGAAGTCTTTTTTTGTTATTTTAAAATGACCCAATAAAAAAAATTCAAAAATCATTTGTCATTACGAAGGAGCAAGTTAAGAAAAAATGAATTGATAAAACGTATAAAACGCATTTAAATGACTTGAATAAAAATTAGAATGTAGGATGCGCAGATCATCTATTGAGAGAAGATAAAAACACTAATGTCTAACATTATACACATTTTTAACATTAATTTACATTAGTTAAACTATTGTGGCAGGAAACATTATAGTCTAACACACACATTCTTTATTTCTTAAATTTATTAGAGTGAAACTTTAATAAAACTTTGAACTGGCTGTCGTTTTAGACTCATTCTTTGAACTTCATTTAGTATAAATAATAATAATAGATATAGATGATAGTTCTAATTATTTGATAAATGACATACACTCATGGACAAAACTTAAAGAATTTTCATATTTTGATGTCGCCAGTTGTCTATTCTTTTTTTTTTTAAGAAGACAGAGGTAATTTTGTTCACACTTGGTTATTATAGGTGTCTTCAATAAAGGTGACTGTTATATCTTTCAGAGTTATTGTCTGAATCCCGATATACATGCTAAATGGTACAACTTCTTTAAGTTTTGTCCATGAGTGTATATACACTTGGTTATCTCGTGTGTCTTCAATTAAGGGGACTGTAATATCTTTCAGAGTTATTGTCTGAATCCCGATATACATGCTAAATGGTACAACTTCCTTAAGTTTTGTCCATGAGTGTATATACACTTGGTTATCTCGTGTGTTTTCAATAAAGGTCACTATAATATCTTTCAGAGTTATTGTCCCGATATACATGCTGAAAGGTTCTTTAAGTTTTGTCTCTGTGTGTAGATGATATTTTAAACAATTAAATAACCATTCTGGACAAACACAAGACAGAATGACAGACGTAGGTCTCTTATATTATGGTACAGTAGAACATACTCCATGAGAGAACACTCGCGCTAGAGGATACCTCTCTACAAAGGACAGTTTTTATTTTCAAAATGATTATTTTTACTATTTAATATTTTAATTTTAAAAAATGCACCAATGGCCCCACCAATCCAACCCCACCAGCGAGTGCAAGTAACTAAACAGTGCTCTGTCACATTTGTAAGTGCAAAGTCGAACTGCTTTTCACATGTGTAGACATGTGGAGCATTTACAGTAAAAACAGTCGCCTACTTCTACCCACCATGATTATCATTACCTATAACACGTGTACTAAAGATAAGCGAAAAAAAAATATTTAGCAACTCTCCGGTAAGAAGACACCTCTCCCTAAAGGACACTTTGGCTCTGCAATTAGGTGTACTTTACAGGGAGTTAGTTCTACTGTATTAGAATAATAATTACTTTTAATCTCTCGCCCTCAGTAATTCTATTATAATGATATAGGTACACTAAGCTATTATCCTCAGACTTTCTCAGCACTGGAATATGCTAATTATTTTCGATAGCGCAGGCTAATTTGGACATTCCAAAGTCGAAAATATGGCAGTGAATCATTCCATATCTAACTCTATGACTGGAGAATATGGAAAGGTCAGTTATTGTGAAATCGTGTAGTTTATAAACAATCATAGATAACCAAGGCTCCTAGAGCCTATTCATATGGATTGAGATTTTAACCACTTTTATTATAGCGTCCATATAATATTATATAGGGTTATTTATATACACAACGATATATATGGATAAATAAATATAAAAATGTAAAATTGATAAATATACATAAATGAAATATAAACAAGGACCTCATTGGTAGCGCCCACCGCAGGAAAGACTCCGCCACCGATGGACTGCAAGAGTTCTTTCCCACAGAGTGGGCAGGTCGATAAGATGGCTGGCATTACCCAATTCAAGACCAAGATGGTACTTGTAGATGGTAGCCTTCGTCACACTTTTCAACTTCATTGCCTCGGGATGGAGGCCGACACCGAAGAGCCAGGCCTGCAGATACAGGGGTACTTCGCAGGAGGCGAACACCTTCCGGAGCAGGGGTCGCACGGCTCGGCATCTCCAATATCTGTGGGTCAGTGTATCCATAGATCGCCAACTATTATAGAAATTATTGGTATACATACAGTATACATAGGATTACACGGACTAAATCCATAGAGAATTAGTAGAGACTGCAAAATGAGAAATCTCGTAACTTGTTTGATATAGACGCATGTTAATAACTTCTATGGCACCAATTTGGGGAAGACAGAGGCCTGCACAATCCAAATTCTTCCAATGAAACATTGAACACATGAAACAAGAAAGTGTTGAATCTAGAAAATTTTCTAATATTTAAAGATGGATAGCCTAAAAGAATAGCTATAATTTTACCATATATATACCCACAAGTCCTGCTTCTTACAAATATTTTTTCAATCAATCTACAATAATGCAAAGGTATATCAGTCAGAAAGATATATAGAAACTGGGTTTGTCATTGATGAGTCAAACTCCCCCAATATTTTCAACAAGTTTTAAATAATACAGGTTCATCTTCCTGACTTATAACTTAATAACTTCAACAGGCAACCCAGGGTTAAGTATCTTTAGCTATTTTTCTAACTTTCGGGCTAACAAGCCCTTCAACAATATAACTACAACTTCCAGCTAACTATATACGCTGTGTATAACATGAAGATAGAGCTAAAGAGACAAGGCTCGCCTCTCCCGTCAAAATAGACGTCAAAACCAGACGCCATATATGGCGGGCCATTAGCCCGAAACCATGGTCTCTAGGTAGACGCTTTTCAGTTTGCCAAAGCTGGTGTTGTGACTTTGTCACCGACCCGAGGCCGCTAGTTTGCGGCGACGGTCAATAGATGGCGTCTGGTTTTGACGTCTATTTTGACGGGAGAGGCGACCCTTGTCTCTTTAGATCAATATTCTCCCGACAAATATTTCCATCTATGAAGATAGAGGTTGTCTGGCCGGAGATTTCAGAGTTTTAGAATTAAAGATACTTCGGCCAGTAAATCTTTTTATCATCTCGACGTTTCGATAAAAAATCTTTTGTCCTCGTCAAAAACTATTTTTGTCGAAACGTCGAAATAATAAAAAGATTTACTGGCCGAAGTATCTTTAATTCTAAAACTCTATATATAGTTAGTGAATAGTTAGCTGGAAGTCATACTTCTAATTCTTCTGTTGAAGGCCATGTTGACCTCTCTATCTCTCTCTGAGCTGCGAGGATGCACGGGCGCGCGCTCCTGCCCCAAACTTTGCTGGCAAGGAATTTTAACCGCCTCCGAAGAGAAGAATAATATTAGAATTTTTTATGGGGAATTCCCTACCCCTCGACTCTACAATGGCCTTGGCTGTAAGCTAATTGCCATTTGGACCTGCTGATGTTATCAGCGCCCCTCAGGCCACTGCGGCATTTGTTGGGGAAACAGAGCAACCTGGGCCTGGAACAGGCAAACCTTCTACCAACTGGGCCGAGCTTGTCGACCAGGAAAAACAACTCCCATTGGAGGAATACATCACCGGCTGAAAAGACCTTTTTTTTCTGCATTACACTATATATAATTTTATATGAACATTAAAGTATGTTTAACCGTCTCTCTCTCTCTCTCTCTTTGAAAGCTAGAGAAATAAAAAGAGTTGAAGAAATCTATCCCTGGGTTGCTTAGTGATTTTATTAAGTTATAAAGAGTAGATGGGGAAATATGAGAATGACCTTTGTCAATTCAGATATTTAAAAATAACTTTATATTCTGACTCTTTGTCATATTTCCATAATAACATTTGTACACATTTTTAAATCTTGTTCCAAAATCACTTTATTAGGTACCGCTCAAAAAGAGCAACCTATTTTTTATGATAATTGCAACAATGAATAATATGTGAAGGTTAATCACATATTAAACAAAATGTTAACGCGGGATCCCGGTTCATGGTTGTTGGGAATCGAGGGTATTACCTACTCGTCCACTGACTTTTATTATATTTTGAAATGATTTTCGATTAGTCTATAAGTTTTTATAAAGAAGGACGTGCCTGGATCTTAAAGATAAAAAAACACATTTTTTTCTCAAAATATTTCGTGAGATTGCTTCCTCTTTATCAATTTATTGCAGAGTAAACTTAATTTACATATTCTTGTAAAATCTTGTAGTTTAGTCTATAGTTTGCTTAATTTTACAATGATATAAATTAGATCATAAAAAGGCATATATTGGATTGAATAAAAGATTCATTTGCCAATATTTCGGTTGGCTCTGAACGCCAAATCTTTATTACCTTAATACAAAAAT
This sequence comes from Cordylochernes scorpioides, assembly GCA_030710605.1. Classification (NCBI taxonomy): domain Eukaryota; kingdom Metazoa; phylum Arthropoda; class Arachnida; order Pseudoscorpiones; family Chernetidae; genus Cordylochernes; species Cordylochernes scorpioides. The sequence continues at coordinate 52,302,022 of CP092869.1, read as the reverse complement.
GTAATGCCTCGATAAAGGTTGGCGTTCAGCCAACCGAAATATTGGCAAATATATTTTTTATTCAATCCAATATATACCTTTTTATTATCTAATGATTTGAGTATGAATTACTCTATTTTCAGAATGATATAAATGTATGAAAAATCGAAACCATTATACACACGTATAATTTTTTTACAAATTAAACAATTTCTACTGCCCTTACTGCAATGGAAAAATTAATGGGAGGACCTGGCTCATCAGTAGTGAACCCTCCCAGCGGTTTCGCCAGTTTAATCTACCATACCGCTGTTATATTGAATTTTTCGATCTTCCTTTTATAGTGATACTGATGCTAGACTCTTGGAATGGGTATTTTAGGTGAACTATGGACATAAGCTTTGAGAAAAAGTATTTATTTTGAGCAACTATAGAATGTTTGCGCAATTTATCTTCTACATATATATAAATTTAAATGTTTTTGAAGGGATGCTTTGATCTAATGGTTGTCACTTACTTGTAGTACAAGTACCTGTATTTGGTGGCAAATATAGAACGTTGATATTTTCAAACTCCAGTCCTATGTGAATTGATACATATTGTCCAAATATAAAACAAATTTTCCAGTTTGAGCCTTCATTTTATCAATAATTCAAGTCATCCAAACTTTCATATATTTGAAAAATACTTGAATAAAAACTTTATCACATACATACTCATGGACAAAACTTAAGGAAGTTGTACCTTTTAGCATGTATATTGGGATTAAGACAATAACTCTGACAGTTATTTGATCCACAGTAACCTTTATGGAAGACACATGAGATTAAAAAAAAAAGTGCGAACAAAATTGCCTCTTTCTCCTCCGGCGACATCAAAGACACTCTATTTCCTTTTGTTTTGTCCATGAGTGTACTTTATAACACCGAGAATTTTATAATAGATGATAAAGAGTAATGGTTATTTTTCTTTCAGAAGATTGAAAGAAACAAACAAATGAAGGATCATTTTTTCTTTCTGTCTTGTTGGACCCTGTTCGATGAAGCAGGCCATCTTCAGCAGAAATCCTTCAGTAAAAGATGCATAGCTCAGTTTTTCCTTCCATTCTTAAATTTTTATTGAACCGCCTTCTCCAGTTATAATCCCAAATTTAATGTCGTTTGTTAAACTTTACATAAAAAGCATTGAACGTTTTGATATAAATTTTGTCAGAATTTATCAATATAATGTGCTATTGGAAGCATTTTTTATATATATCACATATCGTTAAATATATTAACCATTTCATTTTCAGATTATTTTTTTCCTTACTTAATTATATATATTTTTTTTTATTCATCGATCAGGTACTTATTCCAAGTACGCTGTGATAATCATAGTGTGTAGTTGGCGACTAATTTTCCTGTAAGTGCACCAAATATCTACACATATAGAGAGCTGTTCGACTTTTGTACATACAAGTTTTCCAAAGCTACGTTTGGTCATTTACACAAACTGGTGTGATTGAACTTTTGAAAGAATCAGGGGCCATAGAAGCTTTTTTTTTTTTCAGAAAAAAAAGTGCCTAATGCGAGCTTCGATCCCGTATCATTGCTGTCGAAAAGCGACCGTTTATTCAATCATTTAGTTCTTCTTGGTTTACATTTTGAGAAAATTTGAGTTTTAACAACTTTTAATTTTTTGGCACTTGTTCAAGCGATAATTTCAAATGTGAAGACATTTTTAAACCATTCCTTTTTTTTTCTTCTCTATATTAAAAAAATAGAAACCTCTTTTTTAAATTTGAAATTTAATAAATTTATATACACTCATGGACAAAAAAGCAAGTTGTACTTTTTAGCATGTATATCGGGATTCAGACAATAACTCTGAAAGATATTCAATACCCAGTGACCTTTATTGAAGACATGCGAGATAACCAAGTGTGAACAAAATTGTGTCTGTCTCCTTAAAAAAAGAAATAGACGACCGACGACATTAAAATATGAAACTTCCTTAAGTTTTGTCCATGAGTGTAAATTATTTAAAAAATTAATTCTAAAGTGTATAAGTTATTGAATTATAAAACTATTTAAGAGGCGTAATATTCTTTTTAAAATAAAACAATTTCTACTGTCCTTACTGCGATGGAAAAATTAAAGGGAGGGCCATTTTTCCATCGCAGTAAGGACAGTAGAAATTGTTTTATTTTAAAAAGAATATTACGCCTCTTAAATAGTTTTATAATTTGATAACAGATGGCGCTCTAGTACATTGTATAAGTTATTATTTTTCAAGAAACGATGAGAGAATAAAGCAAAATATGTTTTAAAAGGGCAAAGTGGGTCTATTTCCTTGTTCAAAAAGACTTGTCCTCATTGTCAAGAAGAGGAGCATGTCTTATACAACTCGCCAGTATTCCAACTACGGAGATTCTAGACGGCTACACTTCTTGGACTGTCCTCTTTCTAAAGCACTGCTCTGTTCAATCTACCAAGATACAAACCGGCCTGGAGACACATGTTCACCAAGGCAGACTTCTGAACCACAGCCCGGGGAGTTGGAGATCTATGGATACACTCTAGAAGCCCGGGTTACCTAGTTGTTATTACTACTTTTTCAAAACTATCTCGCTAATTACATTGTTTAATATTCCACAATAACTTTTTTCGGTTAATATGAAGCAGTCTGAAGATTAAAATGGTGTAACCGCTGGTAGGGTTCACCACTGATGAACTATATCCTCCCTCTTTCAATTTGTATCCGCTCCAGGAACCTGGGTTATAAATCCCAGTTATTATTTTAATAAAATATTTTTACCGGAATTTTTCAATATTCTTTTTTTAATAGTCTCTCTCTCTCTCTGTGTATTTAACCTTATATAATCTTATATGGACGTTATAATAAATCAGTTTCAATCTCAATCTCTCTCTCTCTCTGTATTTAACCTTATATAATCTTATATGGACGTTATACTAAATCAGTTTCAATCTCAATCTCTCTCTCTCTCTGTATTTAACCTTATATAATCTTATATGGACGTTATAATAAATCAGTTTCAATCTCAATCTCTCTCTCTCTCTCTGTATTTAACCTTATATAATCTTATATGGACGTTATAATAAATCAGTTTCAATCTCAATCTCTCTCTCTCTCTGTATTTAACCTTATATAATCTTATATGGACGTTATAATAAATCAGTTTCAATCTCAATCTCTCTCTCTCTGTATTTAACCTTATATAATCTTATATGGACGTTATAATAAATCAGTTTCAATCTCAATCTCTCTCTCTCTGTATTTAACCTTATATAATCTTATATGGACGTTATAATAAATCAGTTTCAATCTCAATCTCTCTCTCTCTCTGTATTTAACCTTATATAATCTTATATGGACGTTATAATAAATCAGTTTCAATCTCAATCTCTCTCTCTCTCTGTATTTAACCTTATATAATCTTATATGGACGTTATAATAAATCAGTTTCAATCTCAATCTCTCTCTCTCTCTGTATTTAACCTTATATAATCTTATATGGACGTTATAATAAATCAGTTTCAATCTCAATCTCTCTCTCTTTCTGTATTTAACCTTATATAATCTTATATGGACGTTATAATAAATCAGTTTCAATCTCAATCTCTCTCTCTCTCTGTTTTTAACCTTATATAATCTTATATGGACGTTATAATAAATCAGTTTCAATCTCAATCTCTCTCTCTCTCTGTATTTAACCTTATATAATCTTATATGGACGTTATAATAAATCAGTTTCAATCTCAATCTCTCTCTCTTTCTGTATTTAACCTTATATAATCTTATATGGACGTTATAATAAATCAGTTTCAATCTCAATCTCTCTCTCTCTCTGTTTTTAACCTTATATAATCTTATATGGACGTTATAATAAATCAGTTTCAATCTCAATCTCTCTCTCTCTCTGTATTTAACCTTATATAATCTTAAATGGACGTTATAATAAATCAGTTTCAATCTCAATCTCTCTCTCTCTGTATTTAACCTTATATAATCTTAAATGGACGTTATAATAAATCAGTTTCAATCTCAATCTCTCTCTCTCTCTGAGTTTCTGAGCCTTGAGATGAGGGGAGAACGTGACTTACTGTCTGGAGGAGAACTCTCCGTCGTTGGGGGAATCTCCTCGACTGTACATAACTGTATATATTTTACTCTTTTACTTTATCCCTCTTTTATTTTATCCCTCTTTTATAATTATTATATACTACTACCATTGACTGGGGTATGAGGTCAATAAAATATTTTTAAATCTCAAATCTCTCTCTTTAGAGACCAAAATAAACGATTTTAGTGGTCGCTGGTCGTTCATGGGAGTCTCCTTATTGTAGGTTTACAATAGAAATTTTGTTTTACAAGAGTGGTCGCTCGTGGAAGACTTTACTGTGTTATCAAGGTGTGAATGTCGGGCTTACAGGGGTATAAGTTGTTATAAGAGAGAGATGTCAGAAAAAAACTTATCACCTGATATTTCAACTTTGATAGTAAAACAAGAAATTGAATTATTGAACTCACACACACACACACACACAAAGCCTTTATTAAGACATTAGTCTTATACAGATTCTCCGTACAAGGTGCAATAACAGGAAAAGAGCAGCCCAGGAAACCAGTAGTTCCGCAACTATATACAATTATTAGTAATAAGGAAAAGTAAGATTTAATATGAAAGGTCGACGCCATCGCCTCAAGTCTTCAATTCCATAAGCGCGGAGCAGAAATAGGGACTAAGTTATTTATTTCGACATAAATATAGCATCCAGACACAAAAAGGAGGTTTACAAATTATTGAACTCAAGCAATGAACTTTTTACCAAATGAAATCAATTTTTACCTAATAAAAAGGAACTTATTCCCTGATATATCCATTTTGAAACAAGAGATTATTTTATTAATCTACTGTATTGTATCAAAATTAAAATTTGAAACATAACGAACCACACATTTTTATACTTTTTAATTTATTGTGAGTGCATAAAATTGTAGAGTTATGGAGTTATTGGAAGCCATCTTGACATTTTACAGTATTCCTCGTGCAGAACGAGGTAGAGATATTTCAAAACGTGGAGGTCAAGATGTTTGATGGTGGGTGTCATGGCCTATCCCAAGTAGATTTTGTCACCTTGTCATTGATCGTTTGATCTTCTGGTGCAATTTTGACTGAAATAAATTTTATAAAAAGGCATCTCATGATCGTGCATCTAACGCTCTTTCTGTGCAACATGCAACAGTTTTTCGATCAAGAAATGAAAACATAAAACACTATGAAGACAATTGATGCTGAGGTAATATTTGGACGACATCCTTCTTTTATGAAATAAAAAGCACAAAAGTGAAATTGTACCAGGATCAGGTGGATAAATTAGGAAAAAGGCTTCTCCTGATCGTGCCACCAACGCTCTTTCTGTGCAACATGCAACAGTTTTTCGACCAAGAAATGAAAACAGTAAACACTATGAAGACAATTGATGGTGAAGTAATGCTTGAACAACGATATTCTTCTTTTATGAAAAATTAGTAGAAAAGTGAAAATTTACCAGGATCGGGTGGATAAATTAAGAAAAATACTTCACCTGATCCTGCAACAAACGCTCTTTCTATGCAACATGCCACAGCTGCTCGACCAAGAGTTGGCAACAGTAAACACTATGAAAACAATTGATGCTGAAGTAATTCTTGTACGACATGCTTCTTTTATGAAAAAATACAAAAGTGAAATTGTACTAGGATCGGGTGAATACATTTAAAAAAAAAGGCATCTCTTGATTGTGCAACTAAATGGCTTGCACCATCTATCGGAATAAATATCAACTAATTGTTGTTTTTTTTTTATTATTCCATCTTTTTTCAATTTGACCTTAATCACAAAATATATATAAAATTGTATAGATATAAGCAGCTATATCTCAAAATAAAGTATTGTTCAAAACTGTCAATATATGCAAAGCATAGTTACAACAAGTTTTTTTTTAAAGGTTATCGATTACAGGGAGAGGTATCTTATGAATGGTTTTGAGTCCACAGGCATCTATTTAATGTATTGAATAGATTTATATAAAAAAGAGCGTACCTGGATCTGTAAAAGAAAAAAATTCAATAAATTGATAAAGAGAGAGTAATCCCTTGAAATAATTTGAGGAATTTTTTTTTTTCTTCCAAAAATTACTTTATTGGGTATCTCTCAAAAAGAAAAACCTAGTTTATGTTATTTATAATGAAAAATATGGACAGACTCTTCACAAAAAAAAAGTACAATACGGGGATTCTATCCTGGTTCATGGCTGTAGGAAATAGAGGGTTTATACAGCGCGCGCGGCCACTGTGACTATATATAGTTTTTCTTTCATAGATCCAGGTACGCTCTTTTTAAGGATAAATATTATGGATGTTTCCCAATAAAGATTTATTTTAACAAGAAACAAAGTGAAGAAAACCAAAGCCAAGGCAACTCTTATAGCAATTGAGAACAAATATAGAAAAATGGAAAAACCGAAAGAAAAAAACATGTAACTAGAAATATATAAACGAGGACAACACTCTGGGAGGAAGGAACACACCGAATTCAAGACCTCGCACAAGGCTCTAACCTTGTAAATATGTAAATACACTGTAAATGTGAACATCCAGTACATATTATTCATTGTAAATATCAGAATCTAGGTTGTTATTTTTGACGAGTACCTAATAAAGTTATTTTAGCACTGGAACTGAAGATTTATTTTATCTTATCTCAGATATCTGAGAGAGAATCCTTTAATGTCTGATCCTATTGTGTTTTAAATATTTTATATAGTTTTAGGTGAATCAGTTCCAAGACTCTTCAATCAGACTTCTCCAAAAGATCTATCAATAGCCTTATATATGTTTTCTTGTTCCAGTTGATACATGCCTTGATGATTTTCCTCGGGGAAATAATATGGTGATTTTCCTTTGTCTCAACATGCCATTGACCTGGTTCATATGCCTTTAGAAGTCGTTTTTCAACTTCAAGAGCAAGTGAGGGCTCACTCCATATTGGAATAAAGTTGTAGACATCTGCTTGGCCCCTTTTGTCTTAGCAGTTCTTGGGCTTTGTCCACCCTCCACCGAGTATAGGCGCCGAGCACTGATTTTCCTTCCTGTGCGATGGAACCCTATAGTATGGCCACACCTCTCTAAATAATTGAAGGGATAACTTATTAGAGATAATAAAATACACTTATTGATAAAACTTAAGGAAGTTGTACTTTTTAGCATGTATATATATATATATATATATCAAGATTCAGATATAATAACTCTGAAAGATATTTGATACACAGTGACCTTTATTGAAGATAGGCGAGGTAACCAAGTGTGAACAAAATTGCCTCTGTCTCCTTCAAAAAGACAGTAATCCGGCGACATCAAAGACTTGCCACTTCTTTAAGTTTTGTCCAATAGTGTATATGTTACAATTTATCATCTTTGTCCTATGTATCACCTAATCTCTGTAAAACATTCCATCTGAACCACTCTTCCTTTTGTAAATAATTATCAAATGTGTCTCCCTACTTCATAAATAATCCTCTTTCCATACCTCCGCGCGCGTGATAAACTCTAAATAATATAATCTTCAATATCTGTAACAAAGGAAAGAACAAAAATTCCTATTATAAAATACTGCTCCCTGACAGGCATGAAAAGTAAATCAAGTCAATGACCTGGATGAAAAAATAATTAGAAAACAATTTTAAATCTTTCTTCCTCATCCAAAGATCGTGTCAGCAATTTTACTATGACGTATCACCATCTGATTGGTCGAAATCTGCATGAAGTCATCATGTGATCTCTCCCCCGCTATAAAAGGGTCTCGAGTCCAGTTCAGAGACAGGAGAGCATTGAGGACAGCGTTAAAGACAGCACTGAGCATAGCATTCAGAGAATAACCAGCCGGACCTACAGTCCAGTCCCGATTTCACGCCGGTGAGTCTTCCATTTTCAGGAATTTTCGCCAACTTTCTGTCAATCTTTAAACTCAGTCATGGTCTAATATAAAGCCAACTTTCATAATTGTTTGGCGTTCTCACGCCATTCCTGCCCAAATACCAGTTTCGTGGGTTTTTTTTAGGATGCCCAAAGACCAGCTTTTTTGGTCGTTGAGGTACAGCTTGCACCACGCTGATGAGAGTATACAGCCCGAAACGCATACGTGGTTAGCTTTTCTTGATTAATCAAGAATGGGTATTTGGTCAATTCTGGAATAATTAAAAATCAACTATTATCTGATATTTATTCCGATAGCAACATTTAGTTTCACGATCAGGCGATGTAATTTTTCTTAATTTCATCTTCTTGTTTGGGAGATTCCCGTTTCCGACATCCATCGTGTCTTCTTTAACAAAGCAGAAGCCGCTTGGCCATCGACAGAAAAACCTGGTGGTAGATAGGCCGTCTAGTTGGGAGGAACATATTTCTCCCTTTTTAGTAAACTTTCGAGATTATATTTATTATTGTATGTGTTTTTAAAAACATATTTATATTCGTGTACGATATATTGATTTCATATATTTTTCTGTCATTTTTAATATTACATTAATATTGCTTAAGGATATTATTTGCATAATTCAAAATATGCAAATTCGTTTTTTTTTTTTTAACGATTTCTTCTGAACGAATTATTTTTCATAATCTTCGACATAAATCCCCTCATAGACTTTTGAGAAGTTCCATATAAGGATTATTAAGAATCAATTTATCGGATAGTTTATTAAGTGTTAGAAATATATACTCGTAAGTAACCTGGGTTCCTGATGCGTATCTATAGATCGCCCTCTACCTGGGCTCTATTGCGGTTTAAGAGTCTATTTTGGCAGCCTTAGTAAACAAGTTCACCAAGTATTACAAGCTGGTTTGTTTCTTAGTATATTCAACAGGGCAGAATGAGGACAGTTCAAGGAGTGTAATTGCTGTAGTTGGATGGAATGCTGGACAGTTGTAGAGCCACATGCTTCACGGTTTGCTCTTCCTCTTAACAATGTGGATAGATTGAATCAGGAACTTGTTTAATTCTGGCCATGTCGGCTTGAACATATCCATGTCTTGATAATAGGGTTGTGGTTGATGTTCCTAGTTGTATTTTCTAAGGATCTTTTTAAGATGGCCTGGAAAGGGTGAGATTTTTCTCAGGTGTCGGGTTGATTGGTTAGTGGTAAATATATGGGTCCATAGTTGATGGACAAATTGTTTGCTACGTTTTATCGTCAGCTTCTTTGAGAGCTCTGTAAAATATGGAGGAATGTTAGATTTGGAGGTCATTTTGGCAGCCTGGTCCAAACGTTCATTTTTCCTTCAATTCCTTTGTAGCCTGGTACCCAGCAGAATAGGTGTTTTATTCGTTGAAAGGTCATTTATGATTCGGGCTATGAGTTGAGAACGTGGGACGTCTGGGTTGCATATGGCTGCCAGTGCTGCCTTGTAGTCGGAAGCTATGTATAGTTCTGCGAGATTCTCGCACGCTTCCATTCCATGGAGGATCCATGACTACATGTTCAGCCTGGAAAGACGTGCATTCTGGATGAAGTTTGACCAGATTGGAGGAGTATGGGGTGCTGGTAGGATTTCAAGACGCCTTTTTCAGACTGTGATCCATCTGTAAAAATTATCGTTGCATGGTCTGATAGGTTCAAACTGTAGTTTAGTATTCTTCAGTAGGGAGGGTATGGTACCGATAATGGTCTAGGTTTTATTTCATTTTTTTCATCTTTTAGAATTCTCTTTGGTATTTGAGGTGGGCTAGTATTGCTGCCAAACAGGTTTCTCTTCTGAATATCAGCTTCGCGAAAAAATAGTAGAGGCTTCTAAGTAGGTGGATGATATTCGTATCAGAAGCTCGCTTTCTCCATATGTTCGCTACGTACAGGGAGCATGGCTGGTAAAGTCACGGTGTAAAGGTTTCTTTTTGCCCAGACGAGAAACTCAAGCCAATTATTTTATATAGCTCGTCAATCTGGGCATAATTCAGCGGCATCTTTTGATAATGTTGTTCAGGTGGGTTACAAATTTCTTGTTCGACCAATTGTAATGCCTAGTATTTTTATGGTTTTGCTGAAAATGATTGGCTGTTCTTTTATTTTTTTCCTGGGTCGTTCCTTTTAATTTGTTTCTCCGGTAGAACTGGTAGGCTTGTACCTTCTTGGGATTAAAACTTAGCCCGTGAGTAGATGCATAGTCCGCAAAACCTGTCAGAAAGGCGTTTATTCGGCGAATGAGTGGGCGAGCTCGGGTGTGGGTCAAATGGGTGAAGTCGTTTTCAAAGCTTGCAATTTTGCTTTTTATTGGTCTAGGAATTGGAAAACGGCTGCTGTTACAAAGTTGAAGCAAAATGGGCTGAGTGCCGCCCTTTGTACAATTCCGAGGACAGATGCACCTATGGCAATTGCGTTCCATGCTATAAATATTATCTTCTCCTGTCTGTCGTGAAGCTTTGTACTATATTGTACTATAGTAAGAGATCCTCAGGGCATTGAAGGCTTTTCAGGTGTTGGATATTGTACTTCTTTGTATGTTGTCAAAGGTATGGTTGAGGCCTAAGATAATCTTAGTGTTTTCCTCCAATGTGACAGACCAGTTTCTATGGATCTGTTAATGGCTTCTCGAGCTTTCTCGGTTGATCTGCCTGGTATGAGGCCAAATTGGTCTGCAGAGAACTACTAATCAGCCAGCCATTAGAGACCGGCTAGGATATAGCTGTCAAATACCTTTGATATAGTGCTGAGTAGAGTGATAGGGCGAAATCTGCCCAGTGGATTTTCTGATAATCGGTTTGGTTTTGGAATAAAGAATGAGGCGACCGCATTTCCAAGATTTGGGAATTTGTTCGGAGACATATAGTGAAAAAAAAACCCCTGAAGGGAGTGAAGAGCTAAACCCTGATGAAGGAAGCATAGTGGCCCAATCACATCTGGTCCTGGTGCTTTCCGGCGGCCTCATTTTCTGATCTTCCTGTATACTCATTGGAGGTGAAGTGCGGTTCATTGTGATTTTTGGATTTCTTAAACCTTTCTCTGCGATTGCTTTTTTGTTGTGAGTACAGAGGTATTTGAGCACTGCTTTGTATGTTTCTTTTGGGATGAAGGGCCAACCATTCCTGTGCTTTAGCAGCGGCGGGTCTCTTGGAATTCTGCGCCCCTTTGCGATGTATCTGTGGATAGCGCTCCAGGCGGCTGTTGAGACTTCTGCGCAGACGTTCAAATAGGATGTGTGTTTAGCGCGTCTTGTTTCCCATTTGAGATAATTATGGAAGGCGCGGTAGAAGCCTCTGAAAAATTCTCTAATATGCATAAAAGTATCCTGAGCATATTTTCGTAGGGGGGTTACTGTGTCGGGAAGTCTTTATAGTTCAGGCGTCCACTAGGGTTTGTATAGCCGCTGGACCCTTGGAGGGTTGTGGTTCAAAGGGTCACCCCTTCGATATCTTCTGGCGTGGATGCTGTATTAATTTTTTCAGTTGTTTCGTGTAGCGATGCTTCCAGGAAAGCTGAAAGTATTTCTTTAACACAAAGCAATAACGCGCCATCTATACATATAAAGGATTTAAAAGCACGAATGTTTCTTTTATACATAACTAGACAAATGGCCCGGGCAACGCCCGGGTTTTACCCGAGTGCGAATATATTTTAAAAACGTTGTCAGGGTGGTCGCTATAGACAGGGTGGTCTGTATAGACAGGTGTATGTATCACACAGCTGATAACAGGGTTGTCTAGAGTGGCCGCTATAGACAGGGTGGTCTGTATAGACAGGTGTATGTATCACACTGCTGATAACAGGGTTGCCTAAGGTGACCGCTATAGACAGGGTGGTCTGTATAGACAGGTGAATGTAACACACTGATGATAACAGGGTTGCCTAAATTGACCGCTATAGACAGGGTGAACTGTATAGACAGGTGGATGTATCACACAGCTGATAACAGGGTTGTCTAGAGTGGCCGCTATAGACAGGTGTATGTATCACACAGCTGATAACAGGGTTATCTAGAATGGCCGCTATATACAGGGTGGTCTGTAAAGACAGGTGGATGTATCACACAGCTGATAACAGGGTTGTCTAGAGTGGTCGCTATAGGCAGGGTGGTCAGTGGTCGCTATAGACAGGGTGGTCTGTATAGACAGGTGGATGTAACACACTGCTGATAACAGGGTTGTCTAGAATGGCCGCTATAGACAGGTGTATGTATCACACAGCTGATAACAGGGTTGTCTAGAGGGGGGCAGGGAGGACACGTGTTCGCCGGCAGCCAATGGGCGCGCATTCTATCCGTGAGCTTCAGACAGAATAAGGCAATTATATATATATAGATACAAACTTCTACTGCCCTTACTGCGATGAAAAAAATATATTGGGAGGGCTTGGCTCATCAGTGGAAAAAACCCTTCCAGCGGTTTCGCCAATTTAATCCACCAGACCGCTTCTCAGAGCTCTAATACTGTATTGGACGATTCTGCTTATATACGCAGCACTGAAGGATGGAATCTCAGAAATGGTTTTCAAGAAAATATGGACATCTTATAGGACAGTAGAATTACATTCAAATATTTGCATCGAGCAATGCTCTTCCGCAAACAATAAAGACAAGGACAGTTAGGCATAAATTAACACAAAGCAATAACGCGCCATCTATACATATAAAATGAAAGGATTTAAAAGCACGAATGTGTCTTTTATACATAATACAAAATTATACTGCCCTTACTGCGATGAAAAAATATATTGGGAGGGCTTGGCTCATCAGTGGTGAACCCTCCCAGCGGTTTCGCCAATTTAATCCACCATGAAAACCATTTCTGAGATTCCATCCTTCAGTGCTGCGTATATAAGCAGAATCGTCCAATACAGTATTAGAGCTCTTAGAAGCGGTCTGGTGGATTAAATTGGCGAAACCGCTGGGAGGGTTCACCACTGATGAGCCAAGCTCTCCCAATATATTTTTTCATCGCAGTAAGGGCAGTAGAAGTTTGTATTATGTATAAAAGAAACATTCGTGCTTTTAAATCCTTTCATTTTATAAGTATTTCTTTGTTGCAAGTGGATTCCACCCACGAGAATGGAATATCGTTGTGGCAAAGTATTAGATGGTGGTGAGCATCGGTCGGTGGTCTGTGAATGTCATTTCGCCTTTAACGGTTCTAGATACGTGAATCACTACTAGTCATTGTTACAGCTATCGATGGCGCATGATTTCAATTAGTCCAAATGTAAGGAATGAGGGGTCCAATGAATTATAGTTTCATAGAAGGTGCTTTTTTCAGACTGGTGCCACGGGGATTACGTTTTGCATTTGAAGCCCCACAATAGTGAATGCGATCCATTCCCTAGAATGCAGAGGTAGTTGGAGCTAGAGATTGTGGCTTCTGAGGATGATAGGAATTCATTGTTAATACTTGCGTTTGGAGGAGCCAATATGCAGATAAAACTAAAATGGCTTGATTTCCGAGCCATATTAGTGCTGCAGTGATGCTCAAGTGTTAAATTGACATTTTAATGGAAGAACGGTTGAACTACCTTATCAGAATTCCTGTGGGTTTGAGGTTCCTTGAGTAAGAAAGTGGTAAAATTTGGTGATGGCCATGAGAAGTGTCTTGGAAGTTCTTGTAATAAAATGATATCTCGTAGTTTGTTGTCGGTGCTATTTGGGATAGTTCATTTATCGCGTCATTGGACTTGCGAACGTTGGCTTGCAAAATCCTTATTGGTTTATATATTGTTCAGAAGGCGGGTGATGTGGGCTTTGACTAGTAGACATTCACGGGAAGTTTCGCAGTGGCTGAGTTTTTCAAAGGATGCGCTAGCTTTTTTACTGCTATTGCGATTTCACCGCCACTCTGTGTTGTGACGACGATCTAAATTCTATAGAGGTAGTCACTCACCTCTATTCTTGGTCGGCGGGGTTGAAGGTTCAAAGTTAAGGCGTCGTTGTTTATAACACTTTTAAAATATACGACGAAAACAGGAGGGAAAATTATATTTATTACAATTTAAGCAAATAAGTAAAGTATTATTTAAATATTTACACTAAAAGATATTTATAAAAAGAGAATCGTAGATCAGGGCAAATTCTAGTGTTCGAAAAAGTTGTTTACAAGTTCTACAGTTATTGTTTCCTCATTTTACCGCTGCATCCCCGTGGCCGCTTCCGCCGGCTTCCCATTGGCTGCTTCGGACGTCTTCTTTTCCAACATTTCTCCCACCTTTGAGTTGGCGTCTCGACGACTCAAACATGGAAAGGAAAAGTTCAGTAGATCCAATCGGTTGGGTCTCTTGATGGGCCGTCCGTAACTTGACACAACATTCGGGGTATCAATGTGATGTTGCTCTTGTTGTAAAGTCAAAGGGTCCTCTTCAGTTGTCAATCGAACTTCTTGTGTGGGAGATCGCTCCGTTAGAGGGTCTCGACATCTTATCTCGGGCGTTATCTCTAAATTGTAGAGTTTTTGAATAGGTCGTATTTTATCACCTGATGAAGTTTTCACTTTCGCAACCCTCACAAGTCCGTCTTTTCCTGGATAGAGTTGGATTATTCTGGCTAACGGCCAGTGTAGTCTCTTTAAACTCTCTTGTCCAATGAGTACCATGTCTCCCACCTTGAATGGTATGGTAGTCTTCAGGCGTCTCGTTTCTTGTCTCAGGAATCCAAAATATTCGATACGAAATCGTTCTCTAAGATCTTCTCGTACACGTTTGATATATTGATATTTGCGGGAGAGGGTCTGGTTATCAATCAAGTCCAGGTCTGGAACGCCAACCTCTCTGACCTCATGTAAGAACAACGAAGGTGTCAATGGAGCGAGATCCTCACTTTCTTCAGTTAGGTAGGTCAGTGGGCGTGTGTTCATCAAGCTTTCGACGTCACACATCACCGTGGAAAGTTCTTCATAGCCCAAGGAGGTTTGACCGAGAATCCTAAAGAGCAATTGTTTCATCATTCCAATCAAACGCTCCCACCATCCACCCCACCAAGGAGCACCAGGCGGTATGAATTTCCAGGTGATGTTTTTCAATGTGGGATCACATTTTAATCTCGAAAAATCAATCTTCTTTAAAGCATTAGCCATACCTTTGAAATTAGTCCCATTATCCGAATACACAATCAATGGTCGGCCTCTTCGAGCAATAAATCGGCGGAAAGCTTGGAGGAAGGCTTCCATAGACAAAGATGTCACAAGTTCCAGATGAACTCCTCTATACACTGCACATGTGAAGATGACAATCCATGCTTTCTTCTTATTCTTTAAGATAAGATGTCCAGTTAGATCAACTCCTACTATTTCGAAAACTGCAGCATCTCGTACTCTGTCTTCTGGTAATGATGTTGACTCGACGGTAGCTGGTGTCGCGGTGAATCGTTTACAGCGAATGCATTGATTGATGATCTTCTTGACGGTTTTCCTGGATCTTAGTATCCAATAGTTTTCTCTCAGAATACCGAGGAGAGTTTGTAGACCGGCGTGCCCGTGGGTTTCATGGTTCCACCTGATGAGCAAAGAAACCAAAAAGTGATCTGAGGGCAATAAAATGGGCATTCTAAAATTAGCAAAATCTTCTCTTCTGCAAATTTTAGTTTTTATTCTCAAAATCCCTGAAGAGTCTACTAGCAACTTAAAGCCTTGTAGTTTCTTATCTTCATGCCCTGAAAACGATTCTCTCTGGATAAGTCTTATCAGTATTATTTCTGACTTAGTGATTTCCTCTGTACTGAGATCTTCTGAAATTATCTTTCTTCTATCAATCTTGGCGTTGTTGAAGAATCTGTATATCCAGGCGGTGATTCGTACTATTCTCAAAAAATGGGAATAACGTCCAAATAAATTTTCATTTTCTCTTGTCGTACACAAGGTGTTCAGGATGGTCTTGCGCCTTTCAGAATAAACAATCTCCAAATCAGGGATAATGGTTGATTTGGGCCACTCTTCTTGGGATACCTTTAACCATGCAGGTCCCTCCCACCATCTTGTCTCCTTAAGTGATTCTGCTGAACATCCCCGAGATGGGAGGTCTGCCGGGTTTAATCGGCCTGGTATGTGGCGCCAAGATTCGGGGGAGCTAAGATTATGAATTTCCTTAACACGGTTCATCACAAAGGCTGCCCAGTTGTCTTCCCTTTGGATCCAACAGAGAGCATTGGTCGAATCGGTCCAATAAAATCTTGGAATTTCCTCAAATTCCAGATCTTGTATGACGTTAGCTGCCAAACGAGCTCCAATCAGACAAGCCAAAAGCTCCAATCTTGGGATGGTGAGTTTCTTCAGTGGAGCTACTCGTGTTCGAGCCTGTATCAATTGGATGTCCACTCTATCTTCCTTTTCAATGCGGAGGAAAATACAGGTTGCATAGGCAAACTGACTGGCGTCGCAAAAGATGTGGAGAGTGGTTTTCTCTACATAGGAGTCCTTAAAACAAAGCCATCTAGGAATTTCTATGTTAGGCAAGTGTTTCAGTTTGCTGAACCACTTCCAAAATCTTTGTACTAAACATCCAGGTAGGACTTCGTCCCATGTCAACTTCTGTATCCAAGTTTCCTGTAATATCAGCTTGGGAATTAAAGTCACAGGACAAGCAACTCCTAATGGATCAAATATCTTGCTCGCTATTGAAAGTACTTTTCTCTTGGTGGTTGGTCCAATTAATTCAAAATCTTCCAAACCAATTGTCAGTGTGTCTCTATCAGTATTCCATGTTATTCCTAAAATGTTCACTTCCTTATTCAGTTGGTTCATAAGAGAAAAGTCTGTAACGTTACTCACCCAATCTCGGAGATTGAAACAAGCTGTAGAGAGCAGTTCAGTAGATTCTTTCACGAATTTCTCCGTTTCTTCAACATTCTGAAAACTGGATAAACAATTGTCAACATAAAAGGATGATTTCAACTGTTCAGCTGTAATTTTTAAATGTTCAGGAGCCTTATCTAAGTGGAGAGATAAGGTAGCCTTTAAAAGATACGGACTAGTGGTAATTCCAAAAACAACCCTTTTATGTCGATACGTGATCAATCTTCCGTCTTCTGTGTGCCACAGGAATCGTAAATAATCTCGGTCTTCTTCTTTTATTCCAATTTGTAAAAATGCTTTCTCAATATCGGAAGAGACACCAACTTCATATTTCCGGAATTTATTTAAAAGTCTTGGTATAATTTCTATCAAATTGGGTCCCTTATCCAGACAGTCATTCAGGGAAAGTTTACCTCTCTTCCGGGCCGACGCATTGAATACTGGCCGTATTCTAGAAGTTTGACTGTTCCTTTTATACACTGGTCGATGTGGCAGGTAGTGTACACCATCTAGTTTATCCTCTCTGGCATACTCGATTATCCCCTGTTTCATCCATTCTTCAAAGATTTGTCCATACTCTTTCATGTCTCCAACTTCTTCAAGTTTTCTTCTTACAGACCTTAGTTGGTTTTCGGCTAGATCTTTATTCGAAGGAATCCTTTCCTTGTCTTGCACCCAGGGTAGAGCTACCTCATAGCGCCCCTCGATATCTCGCGTCGTGGTGTGGGTGAAATGTTCCTCCATTTCAGCTTGTAATGACTGAGTCTTCTTCTCAACCTCCGCGTCAGAGACTCCAATTGCATCTAATTTCCACAAGTTTTCTAGATCCAAAGATAGAAGTGTGGTCACGCAAAGGGAGCTGGTGTCATCTCTCACCTCCGTTGGAGGAATCTTTCCCATCACAGTCCATCCTAGTTTGGTACGGATTGCCACCAGTCCAGATGAGATTCTTCTCTGAGCATCGGTTAGTAATCTCCCGGCGATGTCCGCCCCTATAAGGACTTCTATACGGTCTCTCATCAAATCAGACACGTCGAGTTCTTCACTCCCTTCTAAAAATGATCTTGGACACACCGGAGGTATGCTTCCACAGATAAGGGGTTGACCTAGTGCTTCAAACTCACAGCGATAGGAATTATTGATGTCAGATAAATGAATGGTATAGACCTCATGTTCAACTACGTCGGTACTCGATCCTCCAAACAAGGAATGCCGGAAGAACTCTCTCCTTGATTGTTCGTATTCCATTTCCATTGCTGTGCTATGTAAAATATACGATCTTTGGGATCCGGTGTCTATTATAGCCCGTGCCGTCTTCTCCGTTCTGTTCCCTTTGAGGGTCACTCTCAAAGTAGGTAACAAGACGTCTGGGGAGGTTGATAAGTTGGCGAGAGTTTCATCTTGCACCGTTGGAGACTTGGAAGATCCTCCTCTATCTAAAATCAGTTTTGTGCACATGACATCCAGGTGGGAAGACATGTTGCAGATCGAACAACGGACTACATTTCTGCAAAATTTACTTAAATGAGAAGGCCGAAGACATTTATAACAAACGCCTTTTTTCTTCATGAGTGATCTCTTTTCGTTTAAACTAATATTAGCTGCAAAGTCACACTTAGGGCTTCCATGGTTGTCTTTACCACAAAATACACATTCATTCGATTTGTGAACTGAATTCAAAAGTTCTGAAGCTGTCGCAATTGGTTTTTCATTGTAGAATCTTGTCTTTGGATGTTTGTTTACCAAATTAGGTTTAGAAGTTGATTCATTCCCGGTACCGATTTCGTTTCTAAAACTCTTCTCCCGTGCAGTTAATTGTCTTTCCAGAAAGGTAATCAAGTCATTAATTACATAACCTGTCGGGAGTTCTTTGTTCAATTCCAAATTAAGGTCTGCAGGTAGAAGCTTTATTATTATCGGGCACAACAGTTGTCCGTAAACATCAATGGACACGTTTAGTGACTCGAGACTTCTTATATGAACAGAAAGGTTGTCAAAAAGTTCGCGGAAGGTTCTTACATCGCTTGATGTTTTGAGTGGTCTCATTGACAACAAATTGTTCATATGTCGGCTAATCAAAATGTCTTCTCGCCCAAATCTGTCTTTAAGCAATTTTATAGCTTTCTCATAATTGTCCGCAGATAAAGCGAAACCTTCGACTGTGTTTAGTGCAGTTCCGCCGAGATGTGACTTCAGATAGTTAAATTTATCGATCGGGTTCAGTGAGTTGTTCTGGTGTATAGCTGCATCAAAAGAATTCCAGAACGTCAGCCATTCACTAAAGTTTCCATAAAATTTCGATATCATCAATTTCGGAAGTTTCACAGTCGTGCAGGAAGGTACATAATGTCTCATTTCGTTTTCGTCTATTCGTGAGTTCGAATTCGGTATATTTTCGCCCTGAAAATCTGATTGGCGAATCTTTTTATTTGCCCTAAATCTCCAAGTAATATATTTCTCTCGATATTCCTCTACGCCCTGTAATTCCCTCTCTAAATCGTCAGTTTCAAGAAGCGTTTCTATTTCGTGATCCACTAATTTAAGTTCGTTAAATGATTCATTCAATTGTTCTAATAATTCTTCAAGTTCAATTCTCATTAGCGTGTCAAGTCCACTTTCAATCTTATTGCATGTTTTCGTTAAATATGATCTGTTAACAGCACGCTTCTTTTTTAAACGTAGAATTATTTCTTCCGCCATCTTGTAAACAAAGCGGCAAGTAGGGTTAGCAAGCGAGTTCCAAAATGGTCAGCTTAAAATGATTCTTTTTTCAGGAATTTACCTTCAACAGTCCCGGCTGGGATGCCAAAAATATTGCGATTTCACCGCCACTCTGTGTTGTGACGACGATCTAAATTCTATAGAGGTAGTCACTCACCTCTATTCTTGGTCGGCGGGGTTGAAGGTTCAAAGTTAAGGCGTCGTTGTTTATAACACTTTTAAAATATACGACGAAAACAGGAGGGAAAATTATATTTATTACAATTTAAGCAAATAAGTAAAGTATTATTTAAATATTTACACTAAAAGATATTTATAAAAAGAGAATCGTAGATCAGGGCAAATTCTAGTGTTCGAAAAAGTTGTTTACAAGTTCTACAGTTATTGTTTCCTCATTTTACCGCTGCATCCCCGTGGCCGCTTCCGCCGGCTTCCCATTGGCTGCTTCGGACGTCTTCTTTTCCAACAACTGCAATTATGGCATTTTGTTGTCGCTGTCGGGCAGGAGATTCCTTGATTACCTGCTGTTCCGCATTTTTAGCAAATGTAGGTTGTTTGGCGGTGCACAATGTAGGTTGTTTGTCGGTGCACAATGTAGTGTGATGTCCAAAAAAGCAGCATTTGAAGCATTACTAAAGTTGGTGACTTTTCTCATATCTGTGGATGATGCCTGTAATTGCCACTTTTCAACATTGTCCAAACACCTTGGTTGATTCTTCATCTACGGAAATAAAGGCTGTCGTAATTACTCTGGGATTTTAAAAATCTGTTAGCCATGTTATCTCACGTTTCCCAAGAAGGTTTTGGATGCCTAGATTTGATTTTATGCTGTCGATAATGTCCTCGTTAGTGGTGTTGGTTTTAACTAAAAATATACACTATATGGGGGAAATGGTTAGCTGTTATTTAAAGGAATGGTTGGCTGGGACTTTTTTATTTTAGTTTGTATCCCAAAGTTGTATAGCTTCTTCCGCTGTTTCAGTGTGAATAAATAACTTTCCTTTTCCTTTTTCAAAGCTATCGTGTCGCCTGTAAGGAGTGATAGTTCTGCTTTCTGAAGATCTCTCTTAGAATTTCTCTTGGGTCTTCAGTCTGATCAACTGCATGAAATTCGAACTGTGGAGTCAG
Organism: Cordylochernes scorpioides; assembly: GCA_030710605.1. NCBI lineage: Eukaryota > Metazoa > Arthropoda > Arachnida > Pseudoscorpiones > Chernetidae > Cordylochernes > Cordylochernes scorpioides. The sequence goes on along the minus strand of CP092869.1, from coordinate 52,281,390 downwards.
TTTGTTGGGAGCTTATTTCGGTGATTTGATTGGGTTTGGGGCAGATGGTCTTGAGGCGACCTTGTCATAGGATGTAGCTTTTTTTTATGCTGTTTTACTTTGGCATAGGTAATTTCTGTATAGACAATCCGAGAAGGATATCTTCTGCACCTTCAACACATTTCCCAGTGTAAGAGAATGAAAAAGGTTGAAGCTATTGAAGTTTCAGCATGTGTCTGTTGGATCTTCTTCACACCTTGGGCGTTTCAAGCTTGCCCCATTTCTTATTTTGACTTTACTTTGCGAGTAATCCATTTTTTTCATTTCCAAAATGAGAAGGCTTCTAAAAGTCTGTGTGTGGATTATTATTATACACATAAAAAATGTAAGCTAAATTTTGAAACAGTGTACTAACTGAAAAATATTATAAGTAAAATTTAAATAATTATTTGATATAATTATAAAAATAAAATTTTATATTTATTTATTTATTGAAATATATTAATATATAGAAATTGTATAACACAGATTCGAAAAAAAAATATGATATGCATTTAAATCAACCTATGTAAATACACAAAACTGTCAAAACTTTATATTCAACTTAAACATTTTAAAAATGATCATTTCACTTGATATTATTGGATTATAAATAATATCTCAATTGAGATTGAATTAATTTGTATTCCAGTAATTTATTTTGAAGAAATAAACCCACCGATTAGGTAGGTAAATTATTATGTCAATCATAATTATTTGAACGCTTTAGAAGTAAACAGACTGAATATCTGGTACCGCTTCCGCACGTGCTCTTCCCGGCAGTCTTTGCGTTTATTCTTTTATAATGGGGATTTAAAGGTTAGTGTTTACTTATGGCGGTGGCATTTAAGGTAGAAGAAAATGTAAGTTCCTTTTATAGCCTAAGGTGGTTTTTTTTTCAAAGCCAAATTCTTGAATAAAGCAAAATAATATGCTCTTGAATACATCGTCAATTGGGCAGACGATAAATATAACCTTCAACAATATATATAACATATTATGCGTTAAAATGTCTTTTAAATAAATTTACCATGTTTTATGCATATTTTAATTAACGTTATTTAGAACCCAAACAACTTTGTAAACGTAAATCATTTTAGTGTTAGCTACAAAAACAGGAATTCAGAAAATGATTGACAGCAGACAGGTTTCAAAAGGCGGTAAATTTCATATTTCGTTTTTTTTTTTTTTTGACAGGTCTTGAGATTATTAATATATTTATTAAAATTATAATTTTTATAAAAATATATATTCTCTTATTATACAATTAACGAATTTATTCAATTTAAAAATCATTACAATTATACATTAATTTAATTTAATGGAGTTTTTTTTTTATAGAATGTGCGATTTCAAAACTTAATTTTAATATTTGAATATCTGTCAAGAGTGACAGCATATTTTATATATATATTATTTTAAAAAATATATAATTTTTTTTAAAAATATAATATGAACTATACATTTAAAGATTTGGAAGTTTTAAAATTAATTTTTAGGTAGTTTATTATTCTGTTTAGTGACACTTTTATGACAATATTTAATTGTTTAAAAAAATCATATATATATTTTTTTTTTAACTATACATATTTTAGAATTTGTCTGAGAGCCTATCTCTATATATATATACACCTGAAACCTATATATTTTACCAATTTTTCAAATTCTCTGTTGCATAAGGTAATAAGACCAAACCCAAATTATTAAAGTGGTCTTGTTATCTTATGCTTCTAATCTATAATCCAAATTATACACTTTTATCATTGATTCTATATAGATAGGATTTTCTCAATTATTATTTTTTTAATGAAGTTTTTTTCCATACAGATTCTTGTTTAAGAATGTTACTCTTAAAGTTGATTAAAAAGTTAGAAAGAAGTTTGTATATAACATTTGAATAAGAACAACATTGTATCACTATCCACATAATGGCAACATTGCTGTTCCTAAATTGTTACAATTTGACCGGGTTGATATTCTGTGAATAAAACATAAGATTCTTCAACATATTTAAGATTTCAGAATATTAATTAGAATATTTTTTATTCTATATTTATTTTAAAATTCTATTTGATAATTTTTTTTTTAAAGTTATATTCTCTAACTTGAAGATAGTTTGCTTAGCCGGCATTCATAGTTCTTAAAATTAAGAGACATTTCAGCCAGAAAAGATTTTTTTAATTCTCTCAATGTTTTGACAAAATAATTTTGTCCTTGTCAGGAAAAAAATATTTTTATTGAATTGTTGAGAGAACATAAAAAAAAACCTTTTCTGGCCGAAGTGTCTCTTAATTTTAAGAAATTATTTTCTCTCATATATTTAGTTTCTATTTTTCCATTTTTGCTGTTCTCAAGCCAATGATGGTAACAATGCTGTTACCAAAATGTCACATACTATTAATTTATTTGGATTTGGTATTATTACCTTATAGTTCCAATCTATAATCCAAATTGTACCTTATAAACTCAAGTTTTTCAATACTCAAAAACTTGCCAATTTTGCCAAACTTGCCAATAAATTAGAAAAGAAACTTTTTGCAAAGTAGTTGATTGAGTATTTAAAATATTTTTTGTAATTTATATTTATTTATTTTTTACAGAAAGATAGTTGAGTTTCAATAATTATGTGTATTCAAAGATTAAAAAAAAAAACTATTACACATATAACCTTGTTGACATTTTGGAAAGCTTTTAAAACTTCAGTAAAACCTGAGTTATCAATCTCCACCCATATGACCAGAGTTAAAACATGTCTTCCCTGTGCTGAAGTTCCAAGCTCCTAGACCTTTGTGAGGGTTTCACTACAACCAGGATTTAGTAGAGAATAGGAGCTACAATAATATTTCTCTGATCTTATTGAAATGCTATAGAATAATCACTTATTTGCATTCTGGACCTTTTGTTCTATAAATATTATTTGCACATTCTCTTGTTCTCTGCTGTGTTTTTCTCTTCCAGACTACTTAAGTAACAAGGCCAAACCCAAATAAATGAATTATACCTGGTGTTTTTGGTAACAGTGTGGGTTATAATATTGAGGTGAAAGTACTGTTTTTCACAGAATTCTGTACTTTTTCTGAAGATGGTTAACAAGTACAGAATTCTGTGAAAAAAGTACTTTCACCTCAATATTATAGCCCACACTGTTACCAAAAACACCAGGTATAATTCATTTATTTGGGTTTGGCCTTGTTACTTTAGTAGTCTGGAAGAGAAAAACACAGCAGAGAACAAGAGAATGTGCAAATAATATTTATAGAACAAAAGGTCCAGAATGCAAATAAGTGATTATTCTATAGCATTTCAATAAGATCAGAGAAATATTATTGTAGCTCCTATTCTCTACTAAATCCTGGTTGTAGTGAAACCCTCACAAAGGTCTAGGAGCTTGGAACTTCAGCACAGGGAAGACATGTTTTAACTCTGGTCATATGGGTGGAGATTGATAACCCAGGTTTTACTGAAGTTTTAAAAGCTTTCCAAAATGGCAACAAGGTTATATGTGTAATATATATATATTTTTTTTATCTTTGAATACGCATCACATAAAATGTATTTGGTCTTGTAATTCTTATCTATAAATCCAAATTGTACCTCCTAATATTGTTCTAGGATGTTTATGTTATTTAGAGTAATGAACTTTTTCTGTTCTTTGTCATCCCTTCATATTAAATGGGATTGAATTATATGTGTAATAGCAGAATTTGAATCATAAAAAAAAAAAAATCAGATTACATATTATTATTTCTAGTACTTGTGGTATAGGCCATGATAATCATGGTGGATAGAAAGAAGTTGGCGACTGCTTTTACTGTAAGTGCACCACATGTCTACACATGTGAAAAATAGGTGCACTTTTTCACTTATAAGTGTGCCAGATCTTCTGTTTGGTTACTTGCACTCACTGGTGGGGTTGGACTTGCAAAAATTGAGGGCCATTGGAGCATTTTTTTTTTTTCATTATTAAAAAAAAGTGCCCAATGCAGGATTTGATCCTGGGTCATAGTTGTCGTAAACCAACAGTTTAGACCACTCATCCACAGACTTCCCAATCAGTGTAAATGATTGAGGTTGATGGTAAAAGATACACTTTGGAAAAAGAATCACAAGGTGAGAAGATTAAATAAAGATTTTTTTTCACTCTGTGGAACACATGGCTAAACCCAAGATCTCCTGTAGATGGGTCTCTCATCAAAGAGTGTTTTATTTTAAAGATTCCTCATTACTCTCTCTCTCTCTCTAGACCTGACATGACAGTCTCTGATGAGAGGCCACCTCCAGGAGAGACCAAGAATATCTTAGTCTTTCATGGGAGACTACTAATGTTAAATTAATTATTTCATTCACAGAGTATAAAATCATCATACTTTTAACTGTGGTATACTACTTTATGGCATAATAAGATATTTTTGTCTAATGATGGGAATATAACGCTGTTACAGAATGTCACACACTATTTATTTATATGGAGATTTGGTCTTATTACCTTGTAAACATGAAATCTTGGTCGTAAGTGATGTTGTTATAGGGAGGTTCAACCATAAGCAGACTATGTTTGGGTAAAACATTGGTTTTACCATATTACAGTCATCCTCTTTGTGTCTGAAGTCAGTTACTCTAGGTATCTCTGGGCTTGTTACCATGTGTGAGGATTGGGGTATAGCTCATGTTTTCTTATAAAACTACACTGCTATAACTATTGTATTAAATATTTTGCTTATATAGCAAAAACACAGTGCAGATAATGCCACGTTTAAATCCATTCAATGATGAAAAAGGTACAATTTGGATTATAGATTAGAAACAAAAGGTAACAAGGCCAAATTCAAACTATTGAAATGTTTGTTCATAGTAATTCAAAAGAGGAAAAGTATTTAGTATTTTCAACTAAAATGTTTCAAATAAATAAAATAAATTTTTCCTTCAGCCATTGCAAATGTAAAGGAAATTGAAAGAGCTCATCCAGTTTATCACCATTCAAACTTCATTATCTTATTTGCACATCCACTTGATACCAACATTAATCTCAACCGTCCAAAACTTTCATTTTGTTCCTATCTTTTATCTTTCTCTCCTGATCTTTAGTCATCCATGCCATTACACAATTATTGTGTATCCCCCCCTCCCAGGTATTTGGCAATGAACTTGAGATTGAAGAGGTATTCTTTAATTGGACTTCACCACAATCTTGACAGGCAGTCAGCCTCTCTTGTTTGCTACAACTTTAATGTCATTGATCCCACTATAGGTCTTGTTTCCTCTGTCCTGGAGAATTGGATTTTCCAGCCCATGGTCTCTTTTAGTGATGTGTCCATAGGATTTAAGACCTCTTGTTTTAATTAAAGCTGATAAGCTTCATGGTTCTGGCCAATTTATATATGATGCCCTCATTGGTCCTCTTGGTAGTGGTTGAAAGATGTTATAAATTTGGTAAAACTTCTATCTTGTGTGGGTCTAAGTGACCCCCTAGACAATAGATGGCTCTGGATTCTTTTGATTCCCCATTAAGTTTCTAGCCCTGTTTGTTTTTCAAATTAAAGAACAAATAGATCTTTTTAAACCTTTTTTTGGCCCGCCCCATCATACTTCTTCTTCTTCTTCTTCTTTCTTATCTTCACTTAATCATATCAAGGTATCAAGCTTGTAAAGCATGACAACCATCATGATTGGGTGAAGTAGAATGCGTCTGCCTTTGTCATCAAGACTGGGAGCACTACTCAGTGGCAGGCCGACTTAGCTCCAAAAGAAATGGCCGCCTCTGACATGAGGAACAGACGCCATGTGCAGCTGCTCCTAACATGGAGTACAAACGCTGCTTATCCTGTATCCCTGGATTAGGAGCCCTTACAGGGTAGTATCAGCCGGGCCAGCTGAGCCCAGGTTTTTTAGCGAGCTTGTTACTGCTCCCCCTCCTCCTTTTTCATCCGGGCTTGGGACCGGCAAAGGCGGATACATACTTCTTGATTGTATTGAATGAAAATATACAGTAGAACTCACTCTAATTCAACTCTCTTGACTATAATTCAACCATTTCAAATCCCCACCAAAGTACCTATTTTTGGTGTTTGGAATTAAAGAGATAGGTTTATACAAATGTTTAAAAATATATATACAGTAAAAAACCTCCCTGTAAAGAATAACACCAAGCTGCAAAGCCAAAGTGTTCTTTAAGGAGAGGTATCCTCCTACTGTAGAAGTATCCTTGCAGTAGGGCCTACAGAAGGATTCAGAAAATATTGTGATGAAGAAAGAAAATGAGCTGCCATAATGTGTATCAGTGGCTCTGATCCAAGGATTCTTCCTCCACTTACATAACTTTGACATCTCAATTGTTTTTGCCAAAAAATATATTTGGGAAACTTCTCCCTCAGAGTTTTGCTGGCCTCCTGCCAAATGTCACCTGTGTCAACTCCTTTGTCACATCACTGGATTGTGCTGGGGAGGACAATGAAGCTATCCTATGACAATTCTAGAAAGCCATCCCATTTCTTCTTATTGTGGTGGTGTAGGTTTGGATAGATGTTCCGGGAGATGGGTGAAGTAAGGTTTCCTTCTCTCTCTTCTATAATATTTTGGCTTTAGAATCTTTTATAAGACATTTAAACTATTTATTGCTTATCATAAAACAGCTCAAGGAGCATGAACTCATGGAATTTGTGTAATCTTTAAACAAGGGGATAAGAAACAACAACAACAAAATATATTTTTTAATTAAAACAATTTTCTACTGCCCTTACACTGCAATGATATATTAGGGTTCCTGGTTCATCAGTGGTGAACCCTCCCAGTGGTTTTGCCAGTTTAATCTACCATACTTCTGTAATATTGCATTTGGGCTGTTTTGCTTTTATACCGATACTGATGCTGACCTCTTGGAAAAGAAATCTTTGGAATCTTTTTCTTTAAGTAAGATCTCAGAGTAGATGTTGATAACCTATTATAGGATATATCACCATCTATCGGTCAGAATTGATACTAATTTGTAAGACTTCTTTATACACAGTATTTAATTCAACCTCTTTTTTTTCAAAACCTAATGAGGCTATTTTCTTACATTTAACCAATTATAATTCAACACCTAGGCTTTCACTTTGGTGATGATTTAAAGGAGTTATATAGTTATAATATTTTCATTATGATAAAAGCACAATTTCGATTATAGATTAGAAACAAAAGTTAAATAGACTTAAATCAAAATAAATAAATAGTGTGTGACGTTTCGGTAACAGCGTTGTTACTATCTTCAGACAAAAGTACCGAATGAAGATAACAACGCTGTTACCGTAACATTACACACTATTTATTTATTTATTTTGATTTGGTCTTATTACCTTGTATCTATTATCCAAAGTGTGCCTTATTATACTGTATATACAGTAGATCCTACTTGTAAAGGACGGCTAGTTGCAGAGCCAAAGTGTCCTTTAGGGAGAGGTATCCTCTTACTGGAGAGTTGCTAAATATTAAACATGGTAATTTTGGCAATGAAAAGTGTCCTTTGTAGAGAGGTGTCCTCTCATAGAGGTTCTACTGCATATATGATAAAAATATTTTATTTGTGAATTAAAAAAAAAAAAATTATTCAGCTCACTGTTTAAGAATTTACCGACACAAAAGGTGGAGTCAACCTCCACAGTGTTCTAATGGTTTTTGGGATAGTATTTGGAGCAGACAAAGTGTGTCAGATAAAAACTTCCCTCCAAGAACTTACTAAATTGGCCTTCTCTTATCTTTTTTTTTTTTACTTCATTTTTTTTTTCAAAAAAACTTACTATCCTTTACTGGTTCAAGTTCTCAGAAACTAACGATTTAGACCAAATTTTCAGGGTTTTTTTTTTGGAGGATGTGATAAATTTAGATAGGGATTATCTCTCTCTGATTGGTCTTCTATATGTTCTAACATAAAACATTCCCCCTCCTCCCATCTATTTATACCTGATTTTATGTAAAACAGAACAATGTTAATAAACACAATTTGGATTATAGATTATAAATACAAGGTAATAAGATCAACACACACTGTTCTGTTTTAAACACAAGGTAATAAGACCACTTCTAAATAAATATATACAGTAGAACCTAATTGCAGAGCCAAAGTGTCCTTAAAGGAGAGGTGTCCTCTTACCGGAGAGTTGCTAAATTGTAAAAATGATAATTTTGCATATGGTATATACGTATTATGGTAAAAATGAAAACTGTCCTTTGTGGAGAGGTGTCCGCTAAAGGGAGGTTCTACTGTATATATTTATTTAGATTTGGTCTTATTACCATGTGTTTAAAACAGAACAATGTTTATATGGCACTACTCTATTAGGTGGAAGCTTGAATCACACCAGGGATGAAGATTGGTTTAGTTATATGATAAGATACAATTTGGATTATAGATTACAAGCATAAAGTCTCTTCTTATTCTTCTTTCTTATCTACAAACATAAAGTAATATAACCAAATAAATAAATAGTGTGTGGCATTTCGTTTGCTACAGAAACATCACACACTATTTATTTGGTCTTATTACCTTGTGTTTGAATTAGTTGTTATTGTAAAGGTAGCAACACCAAACTACATTGAAATTATGACGGCTTTCATTATAACAGATTATAACATCATACTTTTAAAATCCCAAGTTTTAAGTTCCAGTTGTTTTTAACTGTGGTATACTACTTTATGGCATAATAAGGTATTTTTGTCTGATGATGGGAATAACGCTGTTACAGAATATGTCACACACTATTTATTTATTTGGTCTTATTACCTTTGTAAATAGACAAAAGAATTGCTATAAAGTATGAAATAAAAATAAACGATAGCAATACGTTTCTTTATACGTGAAATTTTATGCAAGCTTTCGGATCTTATCGATCCTTCCACAGGCCTTGTAAACCTTGTTTACCTTGTAAACATGAAATCTTGGTCGTAAGTGATGTTGTTATAGGGAGGTTCAACCATAAGCAGACTATGTTTGGGTGAAACTAGGTCTTTGCTACAAACCTCCATATTTCTATAGCATTGAACAAGCCCCATTTCTTAAATAGGAAATTGAGCTGGTGTCAATTTTTGCTACACTTCTCCCTTCTCTATTAAGGTCTCTGAGGTGGCAGAGGCGCCATATTCATTGTACATAGTATCATGCATATATATATATATATATATCTTTTTTAAATAGTGCAGACTGTGCACTTTTGTATGTATTGACAAGATGTCAACAAAATTATTTTAATTGTCTATTAAGGTCTTTGGCACTGGACCACATGGTTTAAGACCTTGATAGCAAGTTAACCCTAATACATTTTGACAATTGTACATGCGAAGACTAATCAGCCAAAAATGTCGTATCATTATGCCACAATAATGTATTGCATAAGATAGTCCAATGGTAATTAAAAAAAAAAAAAAACTGCTAGGATTTGAACCCGGAATCTTCTGATTAGTAATCAGGTTTTGTCAACTGTTGCAGCACAACAGCTATGTTCTAAATTCCATATACCATAGAGCCTCTTCTTAAAAGATAACACCTAGTTACAGAGTCAAAGTGTCCTTTTATCTGAGAGTTGCAGATTAGTAAAAAAAGTAATTTTGGTGATGAAAACTGTCCTTTATATAGAGAGGTGTCCTCTCATGGAGATTTTATACTCTGTGAATGAAATAATTAATTTAACATTAGTAGTCTCCCATGAAAGACCTCAGTCTAAGATATTCTTGGTCTCTCCTGGAGGTGGTCTCTCATCAGAGACTGTCATGTCAGGTCTAGAGAGAGAGTAATGAGGAATCTTTAAAATAAAACACTCTTTGATGAGGTCTTCAGGAGATCCTGGGTTTAGCCTCTCATAGGAGACTGCTGTATTCACATGTATCAAATTGAAATATATATTCAAAGGAAAAACAGGGTAACGTGGTAAGATATGGCCTACCAAAAACCCATAAGCCCAGTGTCCCCCTTAGACCCATAGTTGCTTACCATCTGTCACCCGCCTTACCACTAGCCAAATACCTTTCTAGCCTTCTAAAACCCCTGGTCAAAACTCATAATCTTTACTCGGTACAAGATCCATCTGAATTTTTTACAAGATTAAAGAATGTCCCCCAACCTCGTGGTCTCACAATGTCGACTTTTGACGTGACATCACTCTTTTTGTGCCTCCCGCATTCTCTGATCATAGATGGCCTAGAGCAACTTCTTTCTTCTTCCACCCTTCCTAGTAATGATCAAAAAACCATCTTGGATCTATTCACCATCTGCCTTGACATGAATGCTTTAGAATTCAATGGCTGTTTCTTTGTACAGATGAGAGGCTCCCCTATGGGCAGCCCTCTTTCCACAATAGCAGCTGAGATTGTTATGTCTAATCTGGACCGGTGGTTAGTTTCCCATAATCATTTGGGGATCGAGATGTGGTCGAGGTACGTTGACGACATTTTTTGCCTCCATCGTGATACCGACCATCTCCCCATACTCACGGTTTTAAACTCATACCATCATGATCTCCGTTTTACTCACAACCCATCCTGTTTTAATTGCATCCCGTTTTTAGACGTTTTAGTCATCAACACTAATGGCACTTTTCAGACCACCGTATTTCGCAAGCCTAACTTCACTCCCTCCTATTTACACTTTTTATCACATGCCCCGGTTTCTCACAAAATCACCACGGTAAAAACTCTCTCCAAACGGGTATATACTCATTGTTCCCTTGCCTTATTTAGAACGATCGAGAAGCGTACCGTTTACACCCATCTTTTATCCGCCGGTTACCCTCATAATTTTATTGACCGCCATTTTTACGTTCCGAACCACAAAAAAGTTACACCTCCGCTGTATAAAAACGTCTGTGTCCTTCCTTTTTCGACCACGAACTCTGATATTGCGTTATTTTTACGAAAATTCGGTATTCGCACGTTTTTCAAAAATTCGCCTTCCCTAGAAGCATCCTTACGGCACCCCATAACAAAAAGCTCCATCAAACTTAACCCTCTATCCCTCAATAACGGCATCTATAAAATATCATGCAACGATTGTGAGCAATGCTACATTGGTGAAACTGGTCGAACCATTGCCACTAGAATCCGCGAACACAACCGTAATATACGTTCCAAAGATCGAAAATCTCTCATCTTTCAACACATGGCAGATTTCGACCATTCCTTTAATTTAGACGATACGATTTCTGTATACAGGGATATTGGAAACAAGTACCAACGCTTGGTTCTGGAAGCACTGGTGTCCAACTGTACTCCCAGTTTTAACCGGAAGATTGATCTCCCACCGCAATATACAATATTTTACGGCCTCACTCGCTGATATGTTTCTGGGTTTTATTGTTATTTACGGTTCAATTTTTATCTCCGTGTTTTGCCTTCAGATTTAATTTTTATCTCCGTTTTTGCCTCTATTTCTCACACAGAGTTTGTTTTATTTTTATTTGTAAATATGCAAATTTCCCTTTCCAATCTCCAGTATGTAAAATTCCTTATTCCTTGCGCGTATATATGTAAATATTTTCGCTTATAAATATGGCACTTCTTTGTCTACAAAAAAAAATAAAAAAATTAAAGAATCTTAAAGAATCTTACCACGTTACCCTGTTTTTCCTTTGAATATTACAGCGTGGCGATATGATGTCTGAAATATATATGTTATAGACAAGAAGTAGATTCAGGTCATGCACCATGTTTTAAACTTTCAAATGTAGTATGTAAATAGAAGCAATCGAGGGGAATCTCCTCTCACGAGGCACCTCACAATTCCAGCAACAAGTCAGCCTAGAAATCCTGACCTTGGTTAGTAAGAGGAAATCTCACTTGTCTCACAAGATAAGATGAAGAGGGATTTTCCTGTGTCTGGTTTTTGGTGGTGTTACCATATTTTGAATTTTCATTCTGCATCATCCTTTTTTTTATAATTCTTTAAATTTTCTCTTGGACATATGGTACAGGCACTGGTTATCATTGTGGGCAGCTAGCGACTGCAAGTGTACCACATGTCTACACAGGTAGAAAGCTGTTTGACTTTTGCATTTACAAATGTTCCAGAACCCCCAATTTGGTTACTGTACTCACTGGAACTTTTGCAAGAATCAGTGGACATTGAAACAATTTTTTTTTTTCAGTAAAAAAATTGCCCAATACAGGATTTGATTCCAGGTTGTACTTGTCAAAATTAATGGTTTATAACACCTCCACAAAACCTAATCTTTATTATTATTTAAGGGGGGTCGGTGGAAGGCTGGTTAAACCGTTTGGTTTACGACCACTACGACCCGGGTTCGATCCCCGCATTGGACACTTTTTTCTGTTTAAAAAAAAAATGCTCCAATGGCCCCCCGATTCTTGCAAAAGTCCAACCCCACCAGCGAGTGCAAGTAACCAAACGGGGCTCTGGCACATTTGTAAGTGCAAAGTCGAACTGCTTTCACATGTGTAGACATGTGGTGCGCTTACAGTAAAAAGCAGTCGCTAACTACCCACCATGATTATCATGGCCTGTACCACGTGTACTAGGGATAAGCAAAAAAAAAATTATTATTTAAAATCTTGTGCAATCTACTGTTCTGTAATAAAAAAAAAAAAAAAAATAGAAGCTCTTTGTACTTATTCTCCTCATATCACGTTGTCATCTTGGAGATTATTCAAAAGTGACAATCCTCATTGTAACTTCTCGGTTTTTTTATTATTATTCCATCTCTCTATCTCTCTCTAAGTGTAAAAAACACACACACAAGCTTATCAAGTGATTGTGATAAGAAGAAGAAGAAAAAAAAAATTGCCAAGTTTTATCTTATCACTCTGCTGACAGGCAGGTGTGGTAACTTCCGTAGAAGAAGAGTCACCATGTTAGAAATAAACACATACGTCAGTCTTATCAATCTCCAGAGAGCCCTTATCTCTCAGAGTAGTGCACATGAGAAGAGCTGCCTTGACATTTATCCCCTGGTGGTGCAGATTGGACCAACCTCTACTACTCTAACATCACCATACCTTACCCTTAGGTAAGTGCTACTTATATATATAGTATACTAGATAGAACATACTCCTACTCTCTATAAAGGATAGTTTTTATTGATAAAATGACAATTTTTGTTATTTAGAAACTCTCCTGTAAGAGCACACCTCTCTATAAAGCACAATTTCTTTTGTCAAAATTACCATTTTTTTACTATTCAGCAACTCTCCTGTAAGAGTACACCTCTCTATAAAGGATAATTTTTATTATCAAAATTCCCTCTTTTTTTTTTTTACTAATTAGCAACTTTCCTGTAAGAGGACACCTCTCCTTAAAGGACATTTGGGCTCTGCAAATAGGTATTGTCCTTTACAGAGAGGTTTTCCCTGTATATCAAGGAGTATTGTGTCCATGTATAGGTTTTAACAAAGAACTCAAAATTTAAATCAGTAGGGCCTTTTTAAAGAGGACACCTCTCTGCAAAAGACAGTTTCCATCCCCAAAATTCCCAACTCTCTCTCTCTGGTAATAGGACACAAGAACAGTTTGACACACTCAACTAGGTGTTGTCAGAGAGGTTATACTTTATAAGGAAATAGCAGGCTATCTGTATTTGAAAGTTGAAGCTATTCATCAGTTTTTTTTTTTTTTTAATTTCTGAATGGGTTCTTTTCTCTATCCATAAAGAAACAATATACAAATTTATTTTAATACCCATTTAGCTATTTTCAAACCAGGAATCTCTACAAACAGCTATTTTTAGTATCATGTTCATTGTTTTTCAATTTTCGTTCACATCTCCATATGTAACCATTTTTACTTTGAATACTTGATAATTTCATCAGCTTGTTACATTTTGGACAACGCATTTCTCTTTGAATAATTCCTTCTTTTTGACACCACTCTATAACTTCCAAGTTGTCCCATGTTTGCATCGTTTTAAAGCTTTTTACTTTTAATTAATAATCTTCTACTCTCCTTACTGCAATGGGAAAATACTGGAAGAAGGCTTGGTTCATCATTGTTGAACTCTTACAGCAATTTTGCCTATCTACCATACTATTGTATTGGGCTGTTCAAATGTGGCTTGGATCATACTGTAGCAAATACAGTAGAACCTTCCTGTAAAGGACAGCTAGTTGCAGAGTCAAAGTGTCCTTTAATAAGAGGTGTCCTCTTATCGGAGAGTTACTAAATAGTAAACATGGTAATTTTGGTGATAAAAAGTGTCCTTTGTAGAGAGGTGTCCTCTCTTGGAAGTTCTATTGTATTTATATACTTCATCTGTGTGTGTTAAGGAACTTTTAGGTAAATATATTTTTAGTGATGATGTGGCTAATGGCATATCATTATAACGATAATTAAAATTATTATTGAGGTAAAAAACTTGAATAAGGTTTAG
>CP092869.1:52198956-52266930 GCA_030710605.1 Cordylochernes scorpioides | reverse complement strand
ATAGATCGCCCACTACCTGGGCTCTATTGCGGTTTAAGAGTCTATTTTGGCAGCCTTAGTAAACAAGTTCACCAAGTATTACAAGCTGTTTTGTTTCTTAGTATATTCAACAGGGCAGTTCTGTTGAATGAGGACAGTTCAAGGAGTGTAATTGCTGTAATTGGATGGAATGTTGGACAGTTGTAGAGCCACATGCTTCACGGTTTGCTCTTCCTCTTAACAATGTGGACAGATTGAATCAGGGACTTGTTTAATTCTGGCCATGTCGGCTTGAATATATCCATGTCTTGATAATAGGGTTGTGGTTGATGTTCCTAGTTGTATTTTCTAAGGATATTTTTAAGATGGCCTGGAAAGGGTGAGATTTTTCTCAGGTGTCGAGTTGATTGGTTAGTAGTAAATATATGGGTCCATAGTTGATGGACAAATTGTTTGCTACGTTTTATCGTCAGCTTCTTTGAGAGCTCTGTAAAATATGGAGGAATGTTAGATTTGGCGGTCATTTTGGCAGCCTGGTCCAAACGTTCATTTTTCCTTCAATTCCTTTGTATAGTATATAGTAATCGAATAATTGCGCTGTGTGTGTGTGTGTGCAAATATTAAAAATAAAGATACACACACAACCTTTCGCAATGAGTTTCTTTTATTACAATAAACGCGAGCTTTCGGGCTGGAGCCGCCCTTCTACAGGCAAAAATGAACTATTGATTTTTGAGAGACAGTTATATACATTTAATTTGTTACAAGTTTTACATATATAAATCAGGAAGAAAAGTATTGAATCTACATATATTATTACTATGTTTAACAATTGGAATGGAAATTAACCTAAATTACAATATTTTAAAAAGTTAAGTTTAAGATTTAGATAAACGAGAGATATGATTTTTGTGGTATGGAATATGGCTAAATTGTTCAGAGATTTCTATTCTGCGATTAATGCTATTATGTTGTTTGGAGATCAGAGATTCGAGGATTAATCTTTCGGATTTGGTGGTTATATTACTGTAGTGGCAAGTTGGACTATCTAAGTTAAATTTGTGGCCGGTATTAATGGTATGCTGAAAAATGAGGGACCTAGAATCTTTGGTTTTCATATTGTACCTATGCTCTTTCAATCTTGTTATAATTTTTCTGCCTGTTTCTCCGACGTATATGGATGGACAATCAATGCATGGAACGGAATAAATGGCGTTTTTCCTCTGTAGGGGGTTCTGATCTGTGGACGTTTTTGGGATGGGATTTCTGAGGATATTGCCGATGGGTCTTGGGGTCCGGAAAAAGAATGAATTAGTTGGTGAATAATCAATATAACATAATCAATATAAAATAGTTTCCACACCACCGTTTATTACAAGAACAGTTTCGACCCATCATACCTCCCGTTTAATTCTTATGGCCCCATTTCTCACAAAATAACAGTAGTAAAAACCCTAACCAAACGTTTATTCACCCATTGCTCCCTCCCCAAATTTAAAGAAATAGAAAGAAATAATATTTATAGAAATCTTAGAAAATTTGGCTATTTCCCACCGTTCATAGATCATCACTGTTATAATCCATCCCATCATAGAACCCAGCGGACCTTCAAAACAACCTGTTATATTGATTATTCACAAACTAATTCAATAATAGCCCAAGAAATACAGAAATACGGCATCAAGTTCTTTTTCCGGACCCCAAGACCCATCGGCAATATCCTCAGAAATCCCATCACAAAAACGTCCACAGATCAGAACCCCCTACAGAGGAAAAACGCCATTTATTCTGTTTCATGCATTGATTTTCCATCCATATACGTCGGAGAAACAGGCAGAAAAATTATAACAAGATTGAAAGAGCATACGTACAATATGAAAACCAAAGATCCTAGGTCCCTCATTTTTCAGCATACCATTAATACCGGTCACAAATTTAATTTAGATAATCCAACTTGCCACTACATTAATATAACCACCAAATTCGAAATATTAATCCTCGAATCTCTGATCTCCAAACAACATAATAGCATTAATCGCAGAATAGAAATCCATGAACAATTTAGCCATATTCCATACTACAAAAATCATATCTCTCGTTTATCTAAATCTTAAACTTAACTTTTTAAAATATTGTAATTTAGGTTAATTTCCATTCCAATTGTTAAACATAGTAATAATATATGTAGATTCAATACTTTTCTTCCTGATTTATATATGTAAAACTTGTAACAAATTAAATGTATATAACTGTCTCTCAAAAATCAATAGTTCATTTTTGCCTGTAGAAGGGCGGCTCCAGCCCGAAAGCTCGCGTTTATTGTAATAAAAGAAACTCATTGCGAAAGGTTGTATCTTTATTTTAATTCCTTTGTAGCCTGGTACCCAGCATAATAGGTGTTTTATTCGTTGAAAGGCCATTTATGATTCGGGCTATGAGTTGAGAACGTGGGACGTCTGGGTTGCATATGACTGCCAGTGCTGCCTGGTAGTCGAAAGCTATGTATAGTTCTGCGAGATTCTCGCACGCTTCCATTCCATGGAGGATCCATGGCTACATGTTCAGCCTGGAAAGACGTGCATTCTGGATGAAGTTTGACCAGATTGGAGGAGTATGGGGTGCTGGTAGGATTTCACGACGCCTTTTTCAGACTGTAATCCATCTGTAAAAATGATCGTTGCATGGTCTGATAGGTTCAAACTGTAGTTTAGTATTCTTCAGTAGGGAGGGTATGGTACCGATAATGGTCTAGGTTTTATTTCATATTTTTTCATCTTTTAGAATTCTCTTTGGTATTTAAGGTGGGCTAGTATTGCTGCCAAACAGGTTTCTCTTCTGAATATTAGCTTCGCGAAAAAATAGTAGAGGCTTCTAAGAAGGTGGATGACATTCGTATCAGAAGCTTGCTTTCTCCATATGTTCGCTACGCACAGGGAGCATTGCTGGTAAAGTCACGGTGTAAAGTTTTTTTTTGCCCAGACGAGAAACTCAAGCCAATTATTTTATCAATTTTATATAGCTCGTCAATCTGGGCATAATTCAGCGGCATCTTTTGATAATGTTGTTCAGGTGGGTTACAAATTTCTTGTTCGACCAATTGTAATGCCTAGTATTTTTATGGTTTTGCTGAAAAGGATTGGCTGTTCTTTTATTTTTATTCCTGGGTCGTTCCTTTTAATTTGTTTCTCCGGTAGAACTGGTAGGCTTGTACCTTCTTGGGATTAAAACTTAGCCCGTGAGTAGATGCATAGTCCGCAAAACCTGTCAGAAAGGCGTTTATTCGGCGAATGAGTGGGCGAGCTCGGGTGTGGGTCAAATGGGTGAAGTCGAAGCTTGCAATTTTGCTTTTTATTGGTCTAGGAATTGGAAAACGGCTGCTGTTACAAAGTTGAAGCAAAATGGGCTGAGTGCCGCCCTTTGTACAATTCCGAGGACAGATGCACCTATGGCAATTGCGTTCCATGCTATAAATATTATCTTCTCCTGTCTGTCGTGAAGCTTTGTACTATATTGTACTATAGTAAGAGATCCTCAGGGCATTGAAGGCTTTTCAGGTGTTGGATATTGTACTTCTTTGTATGTTGTCAAAGGTATGGTTGAGGCCTAAGATAATCTTAGTGTTTTCCTCCAATGTGACAGACCAGTTTCTATGGATCTGTTAATGGCTTCTCGAGCTTTCTCGGTTGATCTGCCTGGTATGAGGCCAAATTGGTCTGCAGAGAACTACTAATCAGCCAGCCATTGGAGACCGGCTAGGATATAGCTGTCAAATACCTTTGATATAGTGCTGATTAGAGTGATAGGGCGAATCTGCCCAGTGGATTTTCTGATAATCGGTTTGGTTTTGGAATAAAGAATGAGGCGACCGCATTTCCAAGATTTGGGAAGTTAATTTGTTCGGAGACATATAGTGAAAAAAATTCCTGAAGGGAGTGAAGAGCTGAACCCTGATGAAGGAGGCATAGTGGCCTAATCACATCTGGTCCTGGTGCTTTCCGGCGGCCTCATTTTCTGATCTTCCTGTATACTCATTGGAGGTGAAGTGCGGTTCATTGTGATTTTTGGATTTCTTAAACCTTTCTCTGCGATTGCTTTTTTGTTGTGAGTACAGAGGTATTTGAGCACTGCTTTGTATGTTTCTTTTGGGATGAAGGGCCAACCATTCCTGTGCTTTAGCAGCGGCGGGTCTCTTGGAATTCTGCGCCCCTTTGCGATGTATCTGTGGATAGCGCTCCAGGCGGCTGTTGAGACTTCTGCGCAGACGTTCAAATAGGATGTGTGTTTAGCGCGTCTTGTTTCCCATTTGAGATAATTATGGAAGGCGCGGTAGAAGCCTCTGAAAAATTCTCTAATATGCATAAAGGTATCCTGAGCATATTTTCGTAGGGAGGTTACTGTGTCGGGAAGTCTTTATAGTTCAGGCGTCCACTAGGGTTTGAATAGCCGCTGGATCCTTGGAGGGTTGTGGTTCAAAGGGTCACCCCTTCGATATCTTCTGGCGTGGATGGTGTGTTAATCTTTTCAGTTGTTTCGTGTAGGGATGCTTCCAGGAAAGCTGTAAGTATCTCTTTAACACAAAGCAATAACGCGCCATCTATACATATAAAATGAAAGGATTTAAAAGCACGAATGTTTCTTTTATACATAATACAAACTTCTACTGCCCTTACTGCGATGAAAAAATATATTGGGAGGGCTTGGCTCATCAGTGGTGAACCCTCCCAGCGGTTTCGCCAATTTAATCCACCAGACCGCTTCTCAGAGCTCTAATACTGAATTGGACGATTCTGCTTATATACGCAGCACTGAAGGATGGAATCTCAGAAATGGTTTTCAAGAAATCTATGGACATCTTATAGGACATTAGAATTACATTCAAATATTTGCATCGAGCAATGCTCTTCCGCAAACAATAAAGACAAGGCCAGTTAGGCATAAATTAACACAAAGCAATAACGCGCCATCTATACATATAAAATCAAAGGATTTAAAAGCACGAATGTTTCTTTTATACATAATACAAACTTCTACCGCCCTTACTGCGATGAAAAAATATATTGGGAGGGCTTGGCTCATCAGTGGTGAACCCTCCCAGCGGTTTCGCCAATTTAATCCACCATGAAAACCATTTCTGAGATTCCATCCTTCAGTGCTGCGTATATAAGCAGAATCGTCCAATACAGTATTAGAGCTCTGAGAAGCGGTCTGGTGGATTAAATTGGCGAAACCGCTGGGAGGGTTCACCACTGATGAGCCAAGCCCTCCCAATATTTTTTTTCATCGCAGTAAGGGCAGTAGAAGTTTGTATTATGTATAAAAGAAACATTCGTGCTTTTAAATCCTTTCATTTTATAAGTATTTCTTTGTTGCAAGTGGATTCCACCCACGAGAATGGAATATCGTTGTGGCAAAGTATTAGATGGTGGTGAGCATCGGTCGGTGGTCTGTGAATGTCATTTCGCCTTTAACGGTTCTAGATACGTGAATCACTACTAGTAATTGTTACAGCTATCGATGGCGCATGATTTCCATTAGTCCAAATGTAAGGAATGAGGGGTCCAATGAATTATAGGTTCATAGAAGGTGCTTTTTTCAGACTGGTGCCACGGGGATTACGTTTTGCGTTGAAGCCCCACAATAGTGAATGCAATCCATTCCCTAGAATGCAGAGGTAGTTGGAGCTAGAGATTGTGGCTTCTAAGGATGATAGGAATTCATTGTTAATACTTGCGTTTGGAGGATCCAATATGCAGATAAAACTAAAATGGCTTGATATCCGAGCCATATTAGTGCCGCAGTGATGCTCAAGTGTTAAATTGACATTTTAATGGAAGAACGGTTGAACTACCTTATCAGAATTCCAGTGGGTTTGAGGTTCCTTGAGTAGGAAAGTGGTAAAATTTGGTGATGGCCATGAGAAGTGTCTTGGAAGTTCTTGTAATAAAATGATATCTCGGAGTTTGTTGTCGATGCTATTTGGGATAGTTCATTTATCGCGTCATTGGACTTGCGAACGTTGGCTTGCAAAATCCTTATTGGTTTATATATTGTTCAGAAGGCGGGTGATGTGGGCTTGGCTAGTAGACATTCATGGAAAGTTTCGCAGTGGCTGAGTTTTTCAAAGGATGCGCTAGCTTTTTTACTGCAATTATGGCATATGACGGGGCATATGACGGGGAAGAAGTTTTTCCCGTCCTCTACAATCACTCTAGAGGAGTGAGTGGAGAGGCGTCTCTGCGTGTTGTCCTCCGTAGGGGTGCCACTGACTGATGTCCAGTGAAGCTGTAAGCTGGCCGTCTTTCCTTGGTTGTCTGAGGCGAGGCACACGTGTCTTGAAACTCTTGGGTCTTCGCTCTGTGTGTGCGTCATTGGGAGCGCCCTTGCCGTGCGCGAAAATTGCACCAGGGCTAGGCCTGGTGTTGAAAAACCAAGGGGTGCACACAGCAGTAACACCCCCCCGCGTTCGCGGCGTTCCCCGTGTAAACCTCAGAACCTCAGAGGTCCTTGATTCGACGGCAGATTCAGGGAGTACTGGGAACTAAGGGTTCGAGGGCTAAAGGGGGGGGAGTCCTATTGGAGCGTAGGACGGGTTCTTCTAAGTCCGACGAGAGGGCTCGGTCAGCAACCTTGCCAGTGACTCTCGATGACGCCTGTGGGTGAGTGGTCAACCCCAGAGAGCCAGACCATAATGGCGGGCGCGAGGGGCCTACCAATGGCCGCTCGGTGCATGGAGAATGCATCATTCCTTCTGGCTGTGCGTGGATCTAGATTTCAGCGAACTACAGGGACGCAAGGGCCACTTTGAGCCTATATCGTCCCTGGCTTTGCCGAATTTCCTATCTGCAATTATGGCATTTTGTTGTCGCTGTCGGGCAGGAGATTCCTTGATTACCTGCTGTTCCGAATTTTTAGCAAATGTAGGTTGTTTGTCGGTGCAGAATGTAGTGTGATGTCCAAAAAAGCAGCATTTGAAGCATTACTAAAGTTGGTGACTTTTCTCATATCTGTGGATGATGCCTGTAATTGCCACTTTTCAACATTGTCCAAACACCTTGGTTGATTCTTCATCTACGGAAATAAAGGCTGTCGTAATTACTCTGGGATTTTAAAAATCTGTTAGCCATGTTATCTCCCGTTTCCCAAGAAGGTTTTGGATGCCTAGATTTGATTTTATGCTGTCGATAATGTCCTCGTTGGTGGTGTTGGTTTTAACTAAAAAATATACACTATATGGGGAGAATGGTTAGCTGTTATTTAAAGGAAAGGTTGGCTGGGACTTCTTTATTTTAGTTTGTATCCCAAAGTTGTATAGCTTCTTCCGCTGTTTCAGTGTGAATAAATAACTTTCCTTTTCCTTTTTTAAAGCTATCGTGTCGCCTGTAAGGAGTGATAGTTCTGCTTTCTGAAGATCTCTCTTAGAATTTCTCTTGGGTCTTCAGTCTGATCAACTACATGAAACTCAAACTGTGGAGTCAGTTTGTTGGGAGCTTATTTCGGTGAAAGTTGCTTCGATTGAGTTTGGGGCAGATGGTCTTGAGGCGACCTTGTCATAGGATGTAGCTTTTTTTATGCTGTTTTACTTTGGCATAGGTAATTTCTGTATAGACAATCGAGAAGGATATCTTCTGACCCTTCAACACATTGCCCAGTGTAAGAGAATGAAAAAGGTTGAAGCTATTTTCCTGTAACTTTTTTACCTGCTGTATTCCTGTTTTTGTTGGGGTAAGGTTAGTATATATTCTCAGTGAATTGACGTTTCAGCATGTGTCGGTTGGATCTTCTTCACACCTTGGGCGTTTCAAGCTTGCCCCATTTCTTATTTTTGACTTTACTTTGCGAGTAATCCATTTTTTTTCATTTCCAATATGAGAAGCCTTCTAAAAGTCTGTGTGTGGATTATTATTATACACATCAAAAATGTAAGATAAAATTTGAAACAGTGTACTAACTGAAAAATATTATAAGTAAAATTTAAATAATTATTTGATATAATATATTTATAAAAATAAAATTTTATATTTATTTATTTATTAAAATATATTGATAGATAGAAATTGTATAACACAGATTTGATAAAAAAAAAATATGACATGCATTTAAATCAACCTATGTAAATACACAAAACTGTCAAAACTTTATTCAACTTAACATTTTAAAACTGATCATTTCACATGATATTATTGGATTATAAATAATATCTCAATTGAGATTAAATTAATTTGTATTCCAGTAATTTATTTTGAAGAAATAAACCCACCGATTAGGTAGGTAAATTATTATGTCAATCATAATTATTTGAACGCTTTAGAAGTAAACAGACTGAATATCTGGTACCGCTTCCGCACGTGCTCTTCCCGGCAGTCTTTGCGTTTATTCTTTTATAATGGGGATTTAAAGGTTAGTGTTTACTTATGGCGGTGGCATTTAAGGTAGAAGAAAATGTAAGTTCCTTTTATAGCCTAAGGTGTTTTTTTTTTAAGCCAAATTCTTAAATAAAGCAAAATAATATGCTCTTGAATACATCGTCAATTGGGCAGACGATAAATATAACCTTCAACAATGTATATAACATATTATGCGTTAAAATGTCTTTTAAATAAATTTACAATGTTTTATGCATATTTTAATTAACGTTATTTAGAACCCAAACAACTTTGTAAACGTAAATCATTTTAGTGTTAGTTACAAAAACAGGAATTCAGAAAATGATTGACAGCAGACAGGTTTCAAAAGGCGGTAAATTTCATATATCGTTTTTTTTTTCTGACAGGTCTTGAGATTATTAATATATTTATTAAAATTATAATTTTTATAAAAATATATTAACGAATCTTAACGAATTTATTCAATTTAAAATCATTTCAATTATACATTAATTTAGTTTAATGAAGTTTTTTTTTATAGAATGTGCGATTTCAAAACTTAATTTTAATATTTGAATATCTGTCAAGAGTGACAGCATATTTTATATATATTATTTTAAAATATATATAATTTTTTTAAAAAATAATATGAACTATACATTTAAAGATTTGGAAGTTTTAAAATTCAATTTTAGGTAGTTTATTACTCTGTTTATTGACACTTATGACAATATTTTATGGTTTAAAAAAATCATATTTCTTTTTTTTTTTTTTACTATACATATTTTATAATTTGTCTGAGAGCCTCTCTCTATATATACACCTGAAACCTATATTTTTTACCAAATTTTCAAATTCTCTGTTGCATAAGGTAATAAGACCAAACCCAAATTATTAAAGTGGTCTTGTTATCTTATGCTTTTAATCTATAATCCAAATTGTACACTTTTATCATTGATTCTATATAGATAGGATTTTCTCAATTATTTTTTTTAAAATGAAGTTTTTCCATACAGATTCTTGTTTAAGAATGTTACTCTCAAAGTTGATTAAAAAGTTAGAAAGAAGTTTGTATATAACATTTGAATAAGAACAACATTGTATCACTATCCACATAATGGCAACATTGCTGTTCCTAAATTGTTACAATTTGACCGGGTTGATATTCTGTGAATAAAACATAAGATTATTCAACATATTTAAGATTTCAGAATATTAATTAGAATATTTTTATAAAGCTATTTATTCTAAAATTCTATTTGATAATTTTTTTTTTTTTAAATTTATATTCTCTAACTTGAAGATAGTTTATCTAGCCGGCATTCATAGTTCTTAAAATTAAGAGACATTTCAGCCAGAAAAGATTTTTTTATTCTCTCAATGTTTTGACAAAATTATTTTGTCTTTGTCAGGAAAAAATATTTTTATTGAATTGAGAGAACATAAAAAAAAAACCTTTTCAGGATGAAGTGTCTCTTAATTTTAAGAAATAATTTTCTCTCATATATTTAGTTTCTATTTTGCTGTTCTCAAGCCAATGATGGTAACAATGCTGTTACCAAAATGTCACATACTATTAATTTATTTGGATTTGGTGTTATTACCTTATAGTTCCAATCTATAATCCAAATTGTACCTTATAAACTCAAGTTTTTCAATACTCAAATACTTGCCAAATTAGAAAATTAGAATTAAATTAGAAAAGTAACTTTTTGCAAAGTAGTTGATTGAGTATTTAAAATATTTTTTGTAATATATATTTATTTTTTTTACAGAAAGATAGTTGAGTTTCAATAATTATGTGTATTCAAAGATTTAAAAAAAAAAACTATTACACATATAACCTTGTTGACATTTTGGAAAGCTTTTAAAACTTCAGTAAAACCTGGGTTATCAATCTCCACCCATATGACCAGAGTTAAAACATGTCTTCCCTGTGCTGAAGTTCCAAGCTCCTAGACCTTTGTGAGGGTTTCACTACAACCAGGATTTAGTAGAGAATAGGGGCTACAATAATATTTCTCTGATCTTATTGAAATGCTATAGAATAATCACTTATTTGCCTTCTGGACCTTTTGTTCTATAAATATTATTTGCACATATTCTCTTGTTCTCTGCTGTGTTTTTCTCTTCCAGACTACTAAAGTAACATGGCCAAACCCAAATAAATGAATTATACCTGGTGTTTTTGGTAACAGTGTGGGTTATAATATTGAGGTGAAAGTACTGTTTTACTTTTTTTCACAGAATTCTGTACTTGTTAACCATCTTCAGAAAAAGTACAGAATTCTGTGAAAAAAAGTAAAACAGTACTTTCACCTCAATATTATAACCCACACTGTTACCAAAAACACCAGGTATAATTAATTTATTTGGGTATGGCCTTGTTACTTTAGTAGTCTGGAAGAGAAAAACACAGCAGAGAACAAGAGAATGTGCAAATAATATTTATAGAACAAAAGGTCCAGAATGCAAATAAGTGATTATTCTATAGCATTTCAATAAGATCAGAGAAATATTATTGTAGCCCCTATTCTCTACTAAATCCTGGTTGTAGTGAAACCCTCACAAAGGTCTAGGAGCTTGGAACTTCAGCACAGGGAAGACATGTTTTAACTCTGGTCATATGGGTGGAGATTGATAACCCAGGTTTTACTGAAGTTTTAAAAGCTTTCCAAAATGGCAACAAGGTTATATGTGTAATATATATATATTTTTTTTATCTTTGAATACACATCACATATAATGTATTTGGTCTTGTAATTCTTATCTATAAATCCAAATTGTACCTCCTCATATTGTTCTAGGATGTTTATGTTGTTTAGAATAATGAACTTTTTCTGTTCTTTGTCATCCCTTCATATTAAATGGGATTGAATTATATGTGTAATAGCAGAATTTGAATCATAAAAAAAAAAATCAGATTACACATTATTATTTCTAGTACTTGTGGTATAGGCCATGATAATCATGGTTGATAGAAGTTGGTGACTGCTTTTACTGTAAGTGCACCACATGTCTACACATGTGAAAAATAGGTGCACTTTTTCACTTATAAGTGTGCCAGATCTTCTGTTTGGTTACTTGCACTCACTGGTGGGGTTGGACTTGCAAAAATTGAGGGCCATTGGAGCATTTTTTTTTTTCATTATTAAAAAAAAAAGTGCCCAATGCGGGATTTGATCCTGGGTCATAGTTGTCGTAAACCAACAGTTTAGACCATTCATCCACAGACTTCCCAATCAGTGTAAATGATTGAGGTTGATGGTAAAAGATACACTTTCGAAAAGAATCACAAGGTGAGAAGATTAAATAAAGATTTTTTTTTCACTCTGTGGAACACATGGCTAAACCCAGGATCTCCTGAAGATGGGTCTCTCATCAAAGAGTGTTTTATTTTAAAGATTCCTCATTACTCTCTCTCTAGACCTGACATGACAGTCTCTGATGAGAGACCACCTCCAGGAGAGACCAAGAATATCTTAGTCTTTCATGGGAGACTACTAATGTTAAATTAATTATTTCATTCACAGAGTATAAAATCATCATACTTTTAACTGTGGTGTACTACTTTATGGCATAATAAGATATTGTTGTCTGATGATGGGAATAACGCTGTTACAGAATATGTCTCACACTATTTATTTATTTCCAGATTTGGTCTTATTACCTTGTAAACATGAAATCTTGGTCGTAAGTGATGTTGTTATAGGGAGGTTCAACCATAAGCAGACTATGTTTGGGTGAAACATTGGTGTTACCATATTACAGTCATCCTCTTTGTGTCTGAAGTTGGTTACTCTAGGTATCTTATCTCTGGGCTTGTTACCATGTGTGAGGATTGGGGTATAGCTTATGTTTTCTTATAAAACTATACTGCTATAACTATTGTTTTAAATATTTTGCTTATATAGCAAAAACATAGTGCAGATAATGCCATGTTTAAATCCATTCAATATTGAAAAGGTACAATTTGGATTATAGATTAGAAACAAAAGGTAACAAGGCCAAATTCAAACTATTGAAATGTTTGTTCATAGTAATTCAAAAGAGGAAAACTATTTAGTATTTTCAACTAAAATGTTTCAAATAAATAAAATAAATTTTTCCTTCAGCCATTGCAAATGTAAATGAAATTGAAAGAGCTCATCCAGTTTATCACCATTCAAACTTCATTATCTTATTTGCACATCCACTTGATACCAACATTAATCTCAACCGTCCAAAACTTTCATTTTGTTCCTATCTCTTATCTTTCTCTCCTGATCTTAGTCATCCATGCCTTTACACAATTCTTGTGTATCCCCCCCTCCCAGGTATTTGGCAATGAACTTGAGATTGAAGAGGTATTCTTTAATTGGACTTCACCACAATCTTGACAGGCAGTCAGCCTCTCTTGTTTGCTACAACTTTAATGTCATTGATCCCACTAGGTCTTGTTTCCTCTGTCCTGGAGAATTGGATTTTCAAGCCCATGGTTTCTTTTAGTGATGTGTCTATAGGATTTAAGACCTCTTGTTTTAATTAAAGCTGATAAGCTTCATGGTTCTGGCCAATTTATATATGATGCCCTCATTGGTCCTCTTGGTAGTGATTGAAAGATGTTATAAATTTGGTAAAACTTCTATCTTGTGTGGGTTTAAGTGACCCCCTAGACAATAGATGGCTCTGGATTCTTTTGATTCCTCATTAAGTTTCTAGCCCTGTTTGTTTTTCAAATTAAAGAACAAATAGATCTTTTAAAACCTTTTTTTGGCCCCCCCCCCATCATACTTGATTGTATTGAATGAGAATATACAGTAGAACTCACTCTAATTCAACTCTCTTGACTATAATTTAACCATTTCAAATCCCCACCAAAGTACCTATTTTTGGTGTGTGGAATTAAAGAGATAGGTTTATACAAATGTTTAAAAATATATATACAGTAAAAAACCTCCCTGTAAAGAATAACACCAAGCTGCAAAGCCAAAGTGTTCTTTAAGGAGAGGTAGCCTCCTACTGTAGAAGTACCCTTGCAGTAGGACCTACAGAAGGATGCAGAAAAAATTGTGATGGAGAAAGAAAATGAGCTGCCATAATGTGTATCAGTGGCTCTGATCCAAGGATTCTTCCTCCACTTACATAACTTTGACATCTCAATTGTTTTTGCCAAAAAATATATTTGGGAAACTTCTCCCTCAGAGTTTTGCTGGCCTCCTGCCAAATGTCACCTGTGTCAACTCCTTTGTCACATCACTGGATTGTGCTGGGGAGGACAATGAAGCTATCCTATGACAATTCTAGAAAGCCATCCCTTCTTATTGTGGTGGTGTGATAGATGTGGTTGTTCCGGGAGATGGGTGAAGTAAGGTTCTCTCTTCTATAATATTTTGGCTTTAGAATCTTTTAGAAGACATTTTAACTATTTTCTGCTTATCATAAAACAGCTCGAGGAGCATGAACTCATGGAATTCGGGTATTCTTTAAACAAGGGGATAGGAAACAACAATACCAAAATATTTTTTTATGCATTTTTTAATTAAAACAATTTTCTACTGCCCTTACACTGCAATGATATATTAGGGCTCCTGGTTCATCAGTGGTGAACCCTCCCAGTGGTTTTGCCATTTTAATCTACCATACTTTTTTTTTTTGCTTATCCCTAGTACATGTGGTACAGGCCATGATAATCATGGTGGGTAGAAGTAGGCGACTGCTTTTACTGTAAGTGCACCGCATGTCTACACATGTGAAAAGCAGTTCGACTTTGCACTTACAAATGTGCCAGAGCCCCGTTTGGTTACTTGCACTCGCTGATGGGGTTGGACTTTTGAAAGATTCGGGGACCATTGGAGCATATATTTTTTTTAAACATAAAAAAGTGCCCAATGCGAGAATCAAACCCGGTCGTAGTGGTCGAAAACCAACGGTTTAGACCATCCTTCCACCGACCCCCTCTATACTTCTGTAATATTGCATTTGGGCTGTTTTGCTTTTATCCCGATACTGATGCTGACCTCTTGAAAAAGAAATCTTTGGAATCTTTTTCTTTAAGTAAGATCTCAGAGTAGATGTTGATAACCTATTATAGGATATGTCTTGAGTATGGTATCCTAGCACCATCTAACGGTCAGAATTGATACAAATTTGTAAGACTTCTTTATACACAGTATTTAATTCAACCGCTTTTTTTCAAAACCTAATGATGCTATTTTCTTACATTTAACCGATTATAATTCAACACCTAGGCTTTCACTTTGGTGATGATTTAAAGGAGTTATATAGTTATAATATTTTCATTATGATAAAAGCACAATTTTGATTATAGATATTAGAAACAAAAGTTAAATAGACTTAAATCAAAATAAATAAATAGTTTGTGACGTTTCGGTAACAGCGTTGTTACTATCTTCAGACAAAAGTACCGAATGAAGATAACAACGCTGTTACCGTAACATCACACACTATTTATTTATTTTGATTTGGTCTTATTACCTTGTATCTATAATCCAAAGTGTGCCTTATTATACTGTATATACAGTAGATCCTCCCTGTAAAGTACGGCTAGTTGCAGAGCCAAAGTGTCCTTTAGGGAGAGGTATCCTCTTACTGGAGAGTTGCTAAATATTATACATGGTAATTTGTAGAGAGGTGTCCTCTCATAGAGGTTCTACTACATATATGAGAAAAATATTCTATTTGTGAATTAAAAAAAAAAAAAAGAAGAAAATTATTCAGCTCACTGTTTAATAATTTACCGACACAAAAGGTGGAGTCAACCTCCACAGTGTTCTAATGGTTTTTGGGATAGTATTTGGAGCAGACAAAGTGTGTCAGATAAAAACTTCCCTCCAAGAACTTACTAAATTGGCCTTCTCTTATCTTTTTTTTTTTACTTCATTTTTTTTTCAAAAAAACTTACTATCCTTTACTGATTCAGGTTCTCAGAAACTAACGATTTAGACCAAATTTTCAGTTTTTTTAATTTTTGAGGATGTGATAAATTTAGATAGGGATTATCTCTCTCTCTGATTGGTCTTCTATATGTTCTAACATAAAACATTCCCCCTCCTCCCATCTATTTATACCTGATTTTATGTAAAACAGAACAATGTTAATAAGACATAATTTGGATTATAGATTATAAATACAAGGTAATAAGATCAACACACACTGTTCTGTTTTAAACACAAGGTAATAAGACCACATCTAAATAAATATATACAGTAGAACCTAATTGCAGAGCCAAAGTGTCCTTAAAGGAGAGGTGTCCTCTTACCGGAGAGTTGCTAAATTGTAAAAATGATAATTTTGCATATGGTATATACGTATTATGGTAAAAATGAAAACTGTCCTTTGTGGAGAGGTGTCCGCTAAAGGGAGGTCCTACTGTATATATTTATTTATATTTGGTCTTATTACCTTGTGTTTAAAACAGAGCAGTTTATATATGGCACTACTCTATTAGGTTGAAGCTTGGATCACACCGGGGATGAAGATTGGTTTAGTTATATGATAAGATACAATTTGGGGATTATAGATTACAAACATAAAGTCTCTTCTTCTTCTTTCTTATCTACAAACATAAAGTAATATTAAGGAGAAAATAACAAAGCCTCCGAGGTTGTGTTTCTTTTTGTATATAACGTTTAATAATGCTCTATCTTTCGGGTATGGTGGCCCTTCTACATGAGCATTCGTGTCGCTCCTGTAGAAGGGCCACCATACCCGAAAGATAGAGCAATATTAAACGTTATATACAAAAAGAAACACAACCTCGGAGGCTTTATTATTTTCTCCTTAAGATATCGCAGAGGTTATAATATTGGGATAAAGTAATATAACCAAATAAATAAATAGTGTGTGGCATTTCGGTAAAGTTGTTTGCTACAGAAACATCACACACTATTTATTTGGTTTTATTACCTTGTGTTTGAATTAGTTGTAGTTTTTATTGTAAAGGTAGCAACACCAAACTACATTGAAATTATGACAGCTTTCATTATAACAGATTATAACATCATACTTTTAAAATCCCAAGTTTTATGTTCCAGTTGTTTTTAACTGTGGTATACTACTTTATGGCATAATCAGGTATTTTTGTCTGATGATGGGAATAACGCTGTTACAGAATGTCACACACTATTTATTTATTTGGAGATTTGGTCTTATTACCTTGTAAACATGAAATCTTGGTCGTAAGTGATGTTGTTATAGGGAGGTTCAACCATAATGTTTGGGTGAAACTAGGTCTTTGCTACAAACCTCCATATTTCTATAGCATTGAACAAGCCCCATTTCTTAAATAGGAAATTGAGCTGGTGTCAATTTTTACTACACTTCTCCCTTCTCTATTAAGGTCTCTGAGGTGGCAGAGGCGCCATATTCATTATACATAGTATCATGCATATATATATATCTTTTTTAAATAGTGCAGACTGTGCACTTTTATATGTATTGACAAGATGTCAACAAAATTATTTTAATTGTCTATTAAGGTCTTTGGCATTGGACCACATGGTTTAAGACCTTGATAGCAAGTTAACCCTAATACATTTTGGCAATTGTACATGCAATGACTAATCAGCCAAAAATGTCGTATCATTATGGCACAATAATGTATTGCATAAGATAGTCCAATGGTAATTAAAAAAAAAAACCTGCTAGGATTTGAACCCGGAATCTTCTGATTAGTAATGAGGTTTTGTCAACTGTTGCAGCACAACAGCTATGTTCTAAATTTCATATACCATAGAGCCTCTTCTTAAAAGATAACACCTAGAGTCAAAGTGTCCTTTTTATCTGAGAGCTGCAGATTAGTAAAAAAAGTAATTTTGGTGATGAAAACTGCCCTTTATTTAGAGAGGTGTCCTCTCATGGAGATTTTATACTGAATGAAATAATTAAATAATTAAAATCCTGACTCCAACTAACCCGGTTGATAGACCTCAGCAAGGGTCCCACTCCAGGGATACGGAGGAGCTGCGTCTGTACTCATGTTAGAGTCGGCAGCAAAGGCGTCTGCTTCCATGTTAGGAACGGCCTTAAACTACAGGCAAAGTCAGACTTTCACCAAAGTGTGCCTGGATCATGGTGCCATGATCAACAAAAGCTGCACCCCTACACCCCATTCCATGAGATTGAACTCATGGAATTCGTGTAATCTTTACACAAGGGGATAAGAAACAACAACACATTAGTAGTCTCCCGTGAAAGACTAAGATATTCTTGGTCTCTCCTGGAGGTGGTCTCTCATCAGAGACTGTCATGTCAGGTCTAGAGAGAGAGTAATGAGGAATCTTTAAAATAAAACACTCTTTGATGAGAGACCCATCTTCAGGAGATCCTGAGTTTAGCCATGTGGTCTCTCATAGGAGACTGCTGTATTCACATGTATCAAATTGAAATATATATGCTAAGTTATAGACAAGAAGTAGATTCACAGGTCATGCACCATGTTTTAAACTTTCAAATGTAGTATGTAAATAGAAGCAATCGAGGGGAATCTCCTCTCACGAGGCACCTCACAATTCCAGCAACAAGTCAGCCTAGAAATCCTGACCTTGGTTAGTAAGAGGAAATATCACTTGTCTCACAAGATAAGATGAAGAGGGATTTTCCTGTGTCTGGTTTTTGGTGGTGTTACCATATTTTGAATTTTCATTCTGCATCATCCTTTTTTTTTATAATTCTTTAAATTTTCTCTTGTACATATGGTACAGGTACTGGTTATCATTGTGGGCAGCTAGTGACTGCAAGTGTACCACATGTCTACACAGGTAGAAAGCTGTTTGACTTTTGCATTTACAAATGTGCCAGAACTCCCAATTTGGTTACTGTACTCACTAGTGGGGTTGAACTTTTCCAAGAATCAGTGGACATTGAAACAATTTTTTTTTTTCAGTAAAAAAATTGCCCAATACAGGATTCGATTCCATGTTGTAGCTGTCAAAATTAATGGTTTATAACACACCTCCACAAAACCTAATCTTTATTATTATTTAAAATCTTGTGCTATCTACTCTTCTGTAATAAAAAATAAAAAAATAGAAGCTCTTTGTACTTATTCTCCTCATATCACGTTGTCATCTTGGAGATTATTCAAAAGTGACAATATTCATTGTAACTTCTCGGGTTTTTTTTATTATTATTCCATCTCTCTATCTCTCTCTAAGTGTAAAAAACACACACACAAGCTTATCAAGTGATTGTGATAAGAAGAAGAAGAAAAAAAAAATTGCCAAGTTTTATCTTATCACTCTGCTGACAGGCAGGTGTGGTAACTTCCGTAGAAGAAGAGTCACCATGTTAGAAATAAACACATACGTCAGTCTTATCAATCTCCAGAGAGCCCTTATCTCTCAGAGTAGTGCACATGAGAAGAGCTGCCTTGACATTTATCCCCTGGTGGTGCAGATTGGACCAACCTCTACTACTCTAACATCACCATACCTTACCCTTAGGTAAGTGCTACTCATCTACTTATACATATAGTATACTATAGTATAGTATAGTATATATAGTATAGTATACTCTTACTCTCTATAAAGGATAGTTTTTATTGATAAAATGACAAAATTAAAATGACAATTGTTATTTAGCAACTCTCCTGTAAGAGCACACCTCTACAAAGCACAATTTTTATTGTCAAAATTACCATTTTTTTACTATTCAGCAACTCTCCTGTAAGAGTACACCTCTCTATAAAGCACAATTTTTATTGTCAAAATTACCTTTTTTTTACTATTCAGCAACTCTCCTGTAAGAGTACACCTCTCTACAAAGCACAATTTTTATTGTCAAAATTACCATGTTTTTACTATTTAGCAACTCTCCTGTAAGAGCACACCTCTCTACAAAGCACAATTTTTATTGTCAAAATTACCATTTTTTTTTACTATTCAGCAACTCTCCTGTAAAAGCACACCTCTCTACAAAGCACAATTTTTATTGTCAAAATTACCATTTTTTTACTATTCAGCAACTCTCCTGTAAAAGCACACCTTTCTACAAAGCACAATTTCTATTGTCAAAATTACCATTTTTTTTACTATTCAGCAACTCTCCTGTAAGAGGACACCTCTCCTTAAAGGATACTTGGGCTCTGCAAATAGGTATTGTCCTTTACAGAGAGGTTTTTTCACTGTATATCAAGGAGTATTGTGTCCATGCATAGGTTTTAACAAAGAACTCAAAATTTAAATACAGTAGGGCCTTTTTAAAGAGGATACCTCTCTGCAAAAGACAGTTTCCATCCCCAAAATTCCCATTTTTACTAATTACCAACTCTCTCTCTCTGGTAATAGGACACAAGAACAGTTTGAAACACTCAACTAGGTGTTGTCAGAGAGGTTATACTCTATAAGGAAATAGTAGGCTATCTGTATTTGAAAATTGAAGCTATTCATCAGTTTTTTTACTTTTAATTTTTTTTTTTTTTTCAATTTCTGAATGGGTTCTTTTCTCTATCCATAAAGAAACAATATACAAATTTATTTTAATACCCATTTTGCTATTTTCAAACCAGGAATCTCTACAAACAGCAGCTATTTTAGTATCATGTTCATTGTTTTTCAATTTTCGTTCACATCTCCATATGTAACCATTTTTACTTTGAATACTTGATAATTTCATCAGCTTGTTACATTTTGGACAACGCATTTCTCTTTGAATAATTCCTTCTTTTTGACACCACTCTATAACTTCCAAGTTGTCCCATGTTTGCATCGTTTTAAAGCTTTTTACTTTTAATTAATAATCTTCTAATCTCCTTACTGCAATGGAAAAATACTGGAAGAAGGCTTGGTTCATCATTGTTGAACTCTCACAGCAGTTTTGCCTATTTAGTCTACCATACTATTGTATTGGGCTGTTCAAATGTGGCTTGGATCATACTGTAGCAAATACAGTAGAACCTTCCTGTAAAGGACAGCTAGTTTCAGATTCAAAGTGTCCTTTAATGAGAGGTGTCTTCTTATCGGAGAGTTGCTAAATAGTAAACATGGTAATTTTGGCGATAAAAAGTGTCCTTTGTAGAGAGGTGTCCTCTCTTGGAAGTTCTACTGTATTTATATACTTCATCTGTGTGTGTTAAGGAACTTTTAGGTAAATATAGTTTTTAGTGATGATGTGGCTAATGGCATATCATTATAACGATAATTAAAATTATTATTGAGGTAAAACTTGAATAAGGTTTAGGATTGGCAGTCATTCTAGATTTGTTTGTAGAATAGACTTTTATCTAGTTGTAGTTTAAAGTGGAAATGTTTACTTTTATGTCAATTTATTGTTGACTTTCTATCTGATCACTTGAAGTGATAGAGAATTAGGATTATAAATAGAAAGCAAAGGTATACAGAAAAATTGAAATGTCATTATAATTTATACAACTTTGGAATATGTCTGGATAGACTGGCTTAGTTCTTGCATGCCTCAATATATTTTGAATGGATTTTGTGGTAGTATTTTACATACATGTTTCGGTTACAGATCATTGTTACTGTGACATAAGTACTGGAAATGTAGGGAAACATTCCTCTAATCTAACATCTTGTTGAACCTCCAGTCCTTAGTACTATAGGTACTTAGTAGCAACAAGGAGATAGAGAATTTATATTTTAAAACGGGTCTTAAATAGGGAACTACACTAGTGGAAATAGAGGGTTCCACCTCATAAAGAGCAGTTGGAATAGCATGAAACTTTGTATGGAATGTACAGGGGCTATTACATACACCAAATGATTAAAAACTGAAAATAAATGTATTTTTTAAATGTTTTGCATCCACACAAAATTAATCAATAAACCAAGAAGTTATTTACAGGCAAATTCTCTGTTTTATTTCTCAAACTCCTTTTGGATGTAACACTTTCAATTTCCACTAGTGGATATATACAATTCTAAAATCTCTGTAGACCTGGTTTCTCTGTCCAATCCTGTAGACTGTGATGGGAGATCTACATGATGTATTGGACTGTATTCCTCTTGCCCTGTTCTTTAGGATAATAAAGAAGGATAATTTGTTTTTCTAAGATGACATGTTATTGTTGTTTCAGGAGGAGCAATGATAGAGTACTTATGGATCGTTATTCTTGGGTTCATTGTGGCCTTCTTCCTGGCCTTTGGAGTGGGAGCCAATGATGTTGCCAATTCCTTTGGAACCTCCGTGGGTTCCAAGGTCCTCTCACTCAGGAGTGCCTGTATCCTGGCTTCCATCTTTGAACTTCTAGGAGCCATCTTGTTAGGTAAGTTGGTTGCTCTAGACTTCTTTTTTGGTGCTCTTTTTACAGGAAAATGTGGGGCACACAATTTAAATTTTTCATAGAATTTTTTTAAAATAAGAAGAAATGAGTCTTTTATTAGGATATCTCCTATATATACTCATCCCATAGTCCTAAGAGAAAAAAAAAAGCAATAGTAAAAGTATCAATAAATAAATTGTTAGTCTTGGTGGAGAGACATAACAACCACTGAATGTCTTCTAATCATCTTGTTTCTCATTTTTAATAATATTCTCTACTTTTCTGCAAAACTGGTAGTCCAAGTGTACACATTGGCCAATTGTTAATGTTGATATGAAACTGCTAATTCCCCTGTAGTTGAGGGCAATACACACAGCACTAGTGTTGCCACAACCAGCTACAGTACAACCTCACTTAGAAATGTCCTTCCAAAGAGCTCCTTTCCTTCTGTTTTCTTAACCCCACTCTTCTTGTCAAAGAATCTCACTTTTTTCCAAACCACCAGTAAATCCTTATTTCATCTCCTTTACTAAAACTACTCTCTAACACCTACTCACATATTCTCATGCCCAGCAATGGCTGCAGCCTTGCAGAAAATTGACTTAGACCCAGAGCAGCAGCTTTACACACCCAAGATAGTGGATATTGCTGCTGCTGTGATGGAGATGCATGGAGACATCTGAGGCTCTTCTTTGGACACGACAACAACAACTAAAACTACTTGGGGACAGAGTTGTACTACAGTATAGTCTTCCACGAGAGACCACAGCCTGAAAACATGGCTAAAACCATTCTCTCCTGGAGATGGTCTCTCACCAAGAACTTCATCATTTCAAGCCAAGCCACGAGAAGTCTTTCAACTGATACAGTCTCTGATAAGAGCCCACCTCATGGACTGTGGTGAATAGACATGGGAGACTACTGTATTTTGCTTAATTTATTAGTGGCTCTCTTGGGCATATCATCATGTCATGCCATCTCTGATATGAAAGCCAATGCCATTCCACTCTTTTTAAGGAAAACTCACATTTAAATATATAAAGATGGGCTATTTTTAATCCAGAGGTTGCAAGACCAAATCCATCAATGTTGCTATATCCCACTTCACTCATGCTGCCTCATAAAATTTTCTCATTGAGCCATTAGCTTCCAATTTAGGGCAAAAAATTTCCAGAAGTGTTGCATCATAGCTGCTGGAATATGGAAGGGAGTCAAGGAAACCAGATCCTTATCAAAGTCATAAATATGTCTACGGCCAATTTACAGATAGCCTTGAACATGGCCGATAATCATTTCTTCCTCTTTTTTTTTTTCTCTCTCTTCAGGTCATTTTCTGCTCCACTTTTTTTTTTGTTTAAAATTTTAGCTTTGTTATTGAAATAGGAATATTATGTCATTCTGTGTTTGTTATCATGTTTTTTTACTGAACACCTAACTGTCCCGAATAAATTGGTGGGTTACAATCTCTCTCATCACTGAGTGATGCTGCTAATAATTGTGAAGTGTCTCACCTTTACACTCCAACTTCTTTAATTCTTTTTTCCATATTCCACCTTTTCCCTTTCCATCTTTGGTTCAACTGACTCTAACACTTTTAGACTTTTTTTCACAACAAAATGTCTTCTAGCATTGAATATTGTGAGGAATTTATAATCATGTGGTGCACTTGAAGAAAACTATCCCCCATAATTATCATGGCCATATGTACACACACACACACACTAGGGATATGTACAACCAAAAATTCTGGTGTTGAATTAAAGAAGTTTATTGTGTTGGCCTAGATATGGCCTTGACCTAGAATCCAATATTTTTGTGCCTTTTGAACTTGAATAATTGATTATACATTAAGAAAGTGTGGAATCTTTTTTAAGTTGCCATTTCAAATCTTTTAAAAATTCAACGACCTATAAAGTAAAAATCTTCCTTAACTGACTGACCATCTCTGTGAAATCAAAACTGATCTATTCTAATCCAACCTCCAATGAGAGACTACCTCTAGGAGAAACCAGAGGTATCTATTGGAAAGACTATCATGGGAGTTTCAACTGTATCAATATTTACCACAAACAAACAGATGTCACTAGGTCAAAAGGACCAAATAAGGAAATTATAGGGGACATTTCAGCAACAGTGTTTTTACCATTCTCTAGAAAAGAGTACTGAATCTCTAATCTGAAGAGATGTTAACAACCTTCTTCCTGAATGTTAATTTACTTCTTTGTGAATTGTGTGGGGGTCTTGTTGTGATCTCTAATATAAATGCTGTGTGGTTGTATAGGTGCCCAAGTTTCAGATACAATAAGAAGAGGTATATTTGACAATCAGCTGTTTGCGGAAACTCCCCATGTCCTCATGATGGGGCACCTGGTCGGCCTTCTCTGTAAGTACATTGTTGCCCTTCCATTTTGTCTAAGTGCAATTGAACTCATGGAATTTGCGTAATCTTTACACAAGGGGATAAGAAACAAGAACAACACAATGAAAAAAAATTTAAATGAGAGAGAGAGCATGGCTGGTTTCCCCATTTTACTCTCCAAACTGCCCTATACTATTGTATTAGACTGAATTTCTTATATACATTTGTTATAGATATGGATGTTTAATCTATGAACATATACACAAAGTAATAAGACCAAATAAATAAATAGTGTGTTCTACACATGTAAACACTATTTATTTATTTGGATTTGGTCTTATTACCTTGTGTATATAATCCAAATTGTGCCTTATCTATGAACATATACACAAGGTAATAAGACCAAATCCAAATAAATAGTGTGTTCTACACATGTAAACACTATTTATTTATTTGGATTTGGTCTTATTACCTTGTGTTTATAATCTATAATCCAAATTGTGCCTTATCTATGAACATATACACAAGGTAATAAGACCAATTAAATAAATAGTGTGTTCTACCCATGTAAACACTATTTATTTATTTGGATTTGGTCTTATTACCTTGTGTTTATAATCTATAATCCAAATTGTGCCTTATCTATGAACATATACTAGAAATGTATATCTAAATTAAGGATTCAAGCAATGCTCTTCCCCAAAACCAAAAATAAACCTGTTTGGCAACATTTTAAAATATTTTTATTTATTTCAGTATAAGGTCTGTAGAGATAGCTTTTACTTGATAGGTACCTATAGAAAAATAGTATTTTAAAAAGATTATTAAAATTTTTTAAATGATCGACAATGTTATTTATATACAATGGGGGAATCTACCTTCTCGTTAGACAGTTCTTTCTTCCCAGAGTTCAGAATAGTTATTTACATATCAGCCCTGAGATATAGATGGGTAGCCAGGTGGTTTCATTTCATGGATTACTCACTGGGGCTATTGTGATGGCAAGTGGACTTTCTGTATTTCTCACATTGTGTTGAAACACTTCTATGGACTATTCTGGCTTTACACAAGGGGATAAGAAACAACAACAACAACATTTGTACCTGTTATATTCCTCTTTATTTTTTATTAAATATAAATATTCAAAAGATAAATTAACTTTAATATTCAAAGAACAAAAGGTAACAACAACTCGTTCGATGGGCGCACCTCCCTTTCCATGCGCACGCATCTCGTAAAGTCACTTAAGCGCGACGGGCAAACAATTTATCACTTTCTCTCCTTTCTTCTTTTATATTACAAGGTATATTACAGTACCAATATGTTATTCTATGATAAAAAGAACAAAGGAAGTAAACTCTCTCTGCCCTTATTTAGATTTTGATCTGTTTGCCTTCTGGATTGTGGCGTGTATTATTGTGTTAGAAACACAAGGTAACAAGACCAAATAAATAGTGTGTGTTGTTTTGGTAACAACATCGTCACTGAAATGTCACACATTATTTATTTGGATTTGGTTTTGTTTCTAATCTATAATCCAGATAGTACCTAATCATTGTATACCAGTTTATTAATTTAGTATTTTAAAAATAAATAAATACAAAAATCCACTCTGGGTTTATATAAAGTGCAACCTCAGTACAACAGCAGCTTGATTATAATATTTTAATTATAAAGTCCCAATTGTTTGTGTCAACTGAAGTTCTAACATGGTGTTTAACAACATAAGATCTTGTTGTTATAACAAGGTTCAACATGGCTTTACAGAGCTAACTAGCATAATGTGTACACCCTCCTCAAAGAGGGGGAAGTTCACAGAGTCAGACACAACAGACAAGGTTGCTAAATCTATTTTGGTGTACGGCGGTCGCCAGTGTTATCACTCCCCAGGATGAATGGCTCCAGGCCATCCTTGACTGGGAGATAAGACGATGGAGTAATATCATCTGTCTGTTTCCTACTGGGGTTTACCACATATATACAGTAAAAACATCCATGAGAGGACACCTCTCTGCAAAGGACAGTTTTCATATGCAAAATGACCATTTTTACTATTTAGAAACTCTCCAGTAAGAGGACACCTCTCTCTAAAGGACACTTTGGCTCTGCAATTAAGTGTCCCTTACAGGGAGGTTCCACTGTATATATAAAAATAAAAATGGCATATCCTGACCCCTCACATGAGCATCTTAGATGACAGAGAGCCCCATCTAGTAGAATAAAAATCAACTAAACGTTGATTTAATTTTTTTAAACTTCAAACGTTGATTCACCGTTTAGTTGATTTTTGTTCCACTAGATGGTGCTCTGCCATCTAAAATGTTCGTGTGAGTGGTCAGGATATGCTTTTTTATTTTTAATATACATATTTATATAGAAAAAAATAAGTGGGTCAGGTGTTGATATTAAAATAAAGGAAGCATATCCTGACCACGAGCACATGTGCTTTTTAGATGGCAGAGTGCCATCTAGTGGAACAAAAATAAATTAAATGTTTATTTAACTTTCTCCGTGATATTTGGCCAACCCAATTTCTTGATAAATCAAGAAAAGTGTAAAGCAATAAACGCGTTCGTGGATGGCTTTTCTTGACATATCAAGATATTGGGTTGGCCAAATATCACGGAGCAAGTTAAATAAACGTTTAATTTATTTTTGCTCCACTAGATGGTGTTCTGCTATCTAAAAAGCACATGTGCTTGTGGTCAGGATATGCTTCCTTTATTTTAATATTTAAATTTTTTATATATTATAAATGGCATCTCTCCTAATTGTTTTAACCATGGTTATAACAATTAAAAAATAATAATTATGGTCTCAGGTGATGTTGTTATAGAGAGATTTGATTTCATTAGAATAAAAACTAACCGGTGCTATCCACCCATTTGGCTTCAATCTGAGCAGTCCACAAGTGCATTCACTCAGGTTCCAGTAAAAGATGTTTGATCAATCTATACACTGCTGCTTTTTGATCTATAAAAATGAAAGTCATCTCTCCCATCAAAAACTATGCACCATTTATTGCAAACTAGTGGTCTCTGGTCAGTGATGGTGTGAGTTAACCTTCCATTTTATAAATCAGTATCCCCAGGCAATGTATTAAACTAACTCTGTGGTGGTGCAGCGAGTGCCATCTGGCTCGGTATCGCCACCTGGGCGACCCTGCCCATCTCCGGTACCCACAGTATTGTAGGCTCCATGCTTGGTGTGGCCCTGGTCACCAAGGGATGGAACAGCATCCACTGGTTCAACATCCTTAAGATCTGTAAGTAACTCCTCTAACCTTATCAGATATCTCTCCTTTTAATGGGACTATATTCTCTAATGCAAAGTAGATTATTGAATTCAATACCACATTTGAAATATCTAAACCCCAGAAAATGTTGCATGTACCTAGTCAAAACTCTATTTGTCCTCCAAGCTGGTGTTCAATGCTGTCCACTTGTTGGATTTCTATAACAATCACCAAGAGATTTATAGCAGTCTCCAGAATATACTCCAAAACCCCTGGTTCACCACGGGTGATCCCAATATTTCCACATTGACTAGTTTTTTTTTTGCTTATCTCTAGTACACGTGGTACAGGCCATGATAATCATGGTGGGTAGTTAGCGACTGCTTTTACTGTAAGTGCACCACATGTCTACACATGTGAAAAGCAGTTCGACTTTGCACTTGCAAATATGCCAGAGCCCCTTTTGGTTACTTGCACTCGCTGGTGGGGTTGGACTTTTGCAAGAATCGGGGGTCATTGGAGCATTTTTTTTTTAATCAGAAAAAAGTGTCCAATGCGGGAATCGAACCCGGGTCGTAGCGGTCGAAAACCAACGGTTTAACCAGCCTTCCACCAACTCCCCACATTGACTAGTGACCAAGCTAGCAAAACTTTGGTTCAACATTGATGAGCCAGGCCCTCCCAACTTTTCTAACACAGTAAGAACAGTGTTTATTTTATTTGTGAAAAAAAAGTCCTAAAATTTATTCACATTTCTTACATCAACTAATGATTATAGAAATTTTTTAGTTTTCCAAATATAGATATCTCATCACTATGAAAATCACTTTAGCCATACAGATGTTTGCCTTGTACAGTAGACCTACCTCTCTTCAAAGTCAATACCTAGTTAGAGAGCAATACTGTCTTTTTTTTTGTATACAAGTGTGCTCTCATGAAGGTTCTACTGGATGTTATTTTCTGTAGGATTCTCGTGTGTAAAGTTCTCACCACTGTTGTGCCCTAGGTTCCTCATGGGTGGTCAGCCCCATTTTCTCCGGCTTTGTATCCATCTTGATCTATTGGCTTATGCAAATATTTATCCTGAAGAAGGTAAGTTACTCTCCCTCTCTTCTTCTGTTTCCCAGATTTTTGACCCGCTTCACTGCGCAGGAAAAAATGGTTGAGCCAGGTCTCAGGAGTTTGCCATTTTTCTTTGGCATGACCCTCTCAGTCTACCTCATCTTTGTCCTCCACGGTGGGCCAGAATGTAAGTAGAGCCTCCGCCACACTGCTGTTACGGCATTCCTAACCCTACTGGCTGTGTGTCAGGGATGCATCTGAATGATATCCCCCTCTGGGCCACGGTGACCGGTTCCATTGTCTTCTCCACCATCATCTCGGTGCTCATCTGGGTTTTCTGGGTCCCCCGTATCAGAAACAGCCTCCTGGGTACTACCTCAGGTGGGGAAAGTAGGTAGTTTTAGTATTGCCCTGCTGCTGTGGTTGGCAATGTGGGTTTAATCACAGTAACTCCCAATACTTCATTACACACACACTTGGCAAGCTTTCAGCAAAAGTCCCTTTCTTCAGGCCAAAAGTGTTGTCCTTAAAATGAAAGAAGGGTTTTCCTTGACAAGTGTAATAATGTATTGGGAGATAGTGTTTAAATAACTGTGATTAATATCACCTACCAACTCAGTGTCAATGTCTGTTTACTTCATACACCTATATTTGCATATCCTCACCATCGTGTTTTTGTCACAGCTTCTCCAGATCATACCATCGTAGTCATGACCAACTTGAAAGATACAAGTAAGTTCTTTACTTTAAAATGTTTCTTTTTCACCCATTATATTTGTAAACAGATTTTCTCTCATACTCTAATTTATCCTATAATATAGTAGCGTTTCAGCACCCTTCTGTCAAATCATGATGTTTCTACTATAAGTTACAACTCCCAATTAAGGCTTAGGGCTAGCTGTCATTTCAGATTCATTGTTTGAAAAAGTTGGCCTATTTTGGTATCAAGCGACCTTATTAGAGAGCTTTTAAAAAGTAAATATGCTAAAACGTCCCATTTTAATTTATGTTTCATTGAGATTTTATTTAAATTTGTGTTTTATTGAGATTTTATTTAAATTTATACAATTGTCATTTTTTATACATCAAGGGTTAAAAGAATCTTTTTCCAGATTAATGATGAACGGTCTTTGAATTGTAGATAGATATTTTACACCCTATTGCATATTCTTCTATCTAAGCCAGCGTTCCTGCCCCCCAATGTAGTGGTGTTTGTCACAGATGGGGTTGCTAAAGAAGAGTGTAAGATATCCATTAAGAAGGAAGGTGAGTGTTTGTTGCGCTGCCCTTGTTGCACGCACTAACTGCCTGCTTGTGTTGGTATTAGCTGACCCCATTAAAGATGAAGAGGCTCAGCGGTTGATGTTGGAACAAAGTAGGATGTGGCTCCTTTTGTTAGACATTTGTAAACCTATAAGCTTATCCTTCACAATCGCATGCTTGTGATGGGTAGGTTTATAACAAGGTCTACCCTGCTATAAAAATACAAGTTGAGAACTAACAAGACTGCAGCAAACAATGTCTAACATTTGATAGCAGCATTTCTGCTCTACTTAGACCATCTGATTGATCACTATTAGTTTTATTGTCATTTATAAGCTATGATTTCATTAATGGGGGGTGTGAATACCTCTCAGCACAGATAATGATGATAAATGAATTTTATAA
Organism: Cordylochernes scorpioides; assembly: GCA_030710605.1. NCBI lineage: Eukaryota > Metazoa > Arthropoda > Arachnida > Pseudoscorpiones > Chernetidae > Cordylochernes > Cordylochernes scorpioides. The sequence goes on along the minus strand of CP092869.1, from coordinate 52,237,042 downwards.
CTTGAATATTTTCCTCTTAAAATGTCATTTATAAATTATAGGTATGGTAGAACCTCCCTGTAAAGGACAACACTAGTTTCAAAGCCAAAGTGTCCTTTAAGAAGAGGTGTCCTCTTACTGGAGAGTATCAATAGTTAAAATGGTACTGATAAGGCACAATTAGGAATATAGATCATAAATCCAAGGTAATAAGACCAAATCTATATAAATAAATAGTGTGACTGTTTCAGTAACAACGTTGTTACCAAAACGTCACACTATTTATTTGGATTTGGTCTTATTACCTTACCATTCAGCACTTTTGTCTGAAGATGGTAACAACGCTGTTACCGAAACATCACACTATTTATTTATTTGAATTTGGTCTTATTACTTTACCATTCAGCACTTTTGTCTGAAGATGGTAACAACGCTGTTACCGAAACATCACACACTATTTAATTATTTGGATTTGGTCTTATTACCTTATGTTTAAAAATGGTATTTTTAGCAAACAAAACAGTTCTTTGTAGAGAGGTGTCCTTTAGCGAGAGTGATCTCTCATTGAGGTTCTACTACATTTGTAATTTTTTTTTTTATCTATGAAAGTTCTGAACAAAAGAATTATAACTGAACCATGCGTATATACCTTTTTATAAACCTGAGTAAGTAACGTTTGTGTCTAGATGGTAACCAGGAGAACATCAAAGAAGCCAATTCCAATAATGTAAGTATCTATTATTCCGATATATTGTTGAACTTACGTTCTGGAGGGTCGGCCGCCAGTAAATATGGACAACAAAGGTTGTCCACACAAGGTAATAAAACCAAATCCAAACAAATAAACAGTGTGTGACGTTTCGGTAACAACTCTGTTACCGAAACGTCACACACTGTTTATTTGTTTGGATTTGGTCTTATTACCTTGTGTTTATAATCTATAATCCAAATTGTGCCTTATCAAAGGTTGTCCACTGTTGTGGCAAAACTACCAGGATTATGGTATTTATAATGACAAAAATAAGATGGCATCTATGTAAATAAAGGTTACTAGAGTCATCAAAATTTTAGCTTGCATTAGATGTACTAAACAGGACCTTTTAGAGAGGCTGCTGCTTATCATCAAATAGCTCGATGGACTCATGGAATTTGTGTAATCTTTGCACAAGGGGATAAGAAACAACAACAAAGAATTGATTTGGCGCAATTTGTATTATAGAGACACAAGGTAAGACCAAATCCAAATAAATAAATAGTGTTTTAATATATATATGGATATATATAAATTTGGATTTGACCTTATTACCTTATGTTTAACAACAAAGGCATAAATGCAAATTTAAAAATAAAAAAACATACAAAATGTAGTAAATAGAATAGTGCTTTCTCTGCTTGACAATATTTACAGTACAGCCAGCCATTTTGAATCAGCCTATTTGTTTTAACTCAACACTGACTTTGATTCAGCTGATAGCTCTTTAGGGATAATTGATAAACCTATCATACACCCATAGTTGGTGAATTGTATACAAACATTTGTGAGGCACATTTCCTGAGAGCTTAGAATTAAATGTTTTGAGTTAAATTATCACAAAGATAATATATCTCAACTAATTTTTCTATCTGAGATCATTTCTATGTTTACAAACCTTATCAACCAAAAAACATAAACACACATGCAAGATAATCTCATGTGATGATATAAGTGTTTATTATTTTGGTTGATTAAAGGAGTTTGTTGCTCAAAAACTTCTAAACTTATAGAAATGATTTTTCTAATAAATTAACATCAATATATTATTTTTGTGATAACTAAATGACTCTTAAATGTTTAGCAAAGTAATTGAATAATTAGCATATAAAGAATTATTTTATAATTTAGTGTTTCCCAATCAATAAGTGTCAGTTGTATATTTTTGTAGGAATTTATTTAAAATTATAAATTGATAAGAGGCACAGATAAATATCTTCTTCTTATCTGTTATCTTGTTTACACACTTGATAACAGGAACTATTTAAAAACATGCCGTGGTAAAATTTCTCATTCAGTACTTTTGTCTGAAGATGGTAACAACGCTGAAACGTCACACACTATTTATTTATTTGGATTTGGTCTTATTACCTTGTGTTTAAAATGATAAACTATTTGTGTGAATGTATCTATCTATCTATAAACAATTCCCAACTGACCTTACTGTACTGGTAAACAATTGGAAGGGCCTGGCTCATCAGTGGTGAACCCTCTCACTGGTTTCCCCAGTTTAATCTACAAGGTTGTCCCAAAAGTTCGTAAACACTTGCAAAAAAAAAAAAAATTTGAAATACCAATATTATTTGCTGTTATGTATAATGTCTTTGTATTATGTGTAAAGTAATTGTATTATTATGCATTGGCCCTAATAATATTATTCGCCAAGTAATAAGACTAACTTTTGGGAAAACTATATACAATACTGCTCTAATAATGAATTTGACTGTCTTGCCTATATAGCTGGTGGCACTAAAGGGGGCAATTCTTGGTGAAGGTATTTTCAAGTAAACAATGGTAGTTTATCTCTTGTTCAATACTTGTCCCTTCTTCTCTCTTTATAATGTTTCAATCAATCTCTCAGAAACACAGATCTTAGTTCAATCAACCTTTATTAAGACCTTTAGTCTTAAATACTGATTCTCCTTAGAGATACAGCAAAGGATTGGCGAAAGAAATTAGACTTCACAAAGTTATATAGGAACTATATGTAGCTATAGGTTCATCCATTGATGAACTCTACTCATCCCCAGCAGACACCACTTGATACCCTAATATGATTGGGTGGAGATAGGAAGGAGAAGCTAATAGGTATTCTCTGTACTCTCCCAATTGTATCTACAGATTCCTGGAAATTATGGGAGAAGTAAATCCAAAAGACAAAAAACCTCTCGCAATCAGTATCTTTTATTTTTTTTTATTTCGTTTTATAAAATTCAGTATATTCAAGGTTTTTCGGGTTCATTCTAAGATCAAAGAACTTGCGCATAAAATTAAATCCAAAAGACAAAAAACCTCTCGCAATCAGTATCTTTTATATATATAATAAAAGATACTGATTGCGAGAGGTTTTTTGTCTTTTGGATTTAATTTTATGCGCAAGTTCTTTGATCTTAGTATGGGAGAAGTAAGATCATTTGATGGAGGAAACATCAAAGAGGAATTGATAAGGCACAATTTGGATTATAGATTATAAACACAAGGTAATAAGACCAAATCTAAATAAATAGTGTGTGATGTTTCGGTAACAGCGTTGTTACCATCTTCAGACAAAAGTACTGAATGTGGTAACAACGCTGTTACCGAAATGTCACACACTATTTATTTATTTGGATTTGGTCTTATTACCTTGTATCATTCAGTACTTTTGTCTGAAGATGGTAACAACGCTTTACCGAAACGTCACACACTATTTATTTATTTGGATTGGGTCTTATTACCTTGTGTTTATCAAAGAGGAATAACTATAGAGCCTACATACATTATAAGGAAACTATTTTAGACATAGATGATTCTTTTTAAATTTAAACAATTTTCTACTGCCTCTCCCTACTGCAATTAAAAAGTAATGCTCAATTAAATGATCATGGCAGTAGAAAATTGTATAATTTTAAAAAGTATGCATCTAAAATGGTTTCCATTTCTTATAACAAATGGCACATCATATCCTATATGTCTTAAACACAAGGTAATAAGACCAAATAAATAAATAGTGTGTGAAGTTTCGGTAACAGCGTTGTTACCATCTTCATGGTAAGAACGGTAACAACGAACGGTGTGAAGATGGCAACAACGCTGTTACCGAAACGTCACACATTATTTATTTATTTGGATTTGGTCTTATTACCTTGTGTTTATTATCTATAATCCAAATTGTGCCTTATCAAACCTCTATGTCTTGTTTACACACTTTGTATTACAAAGATCCTTATTAAAGATAGCTGTTGTTTTGCAGGTTGACAAGTCTGAAGACCGTGTTCATGTTGTAACTATTCCTGAAGGTAAGTTTGTAGTTGTTAGTGGGTTGGTTTTCTTACATCCATATAGTATATCTGTGAACAACTATCTCACTGCTGATTACAGTGGACATGTTTGTTGTTGTTTCTTTTCCCCTTGTGTAAAGATTACACGAATTCCATGAGTTCATGCTCCTCGAGCTGTTTTATGATGAGCAGTGGCCTCTCCCAAAGGTCGTGTTTAGTACATCTAATACAAGCCAAAATGTGTTCTGGAGATGCAGGTGCCAAGCTACATTTTGGGCAAGTGGGGTAGATTTTGTTATTATTTTCTATCTTCAATGGCTTTAGATGGCCTGTTCTAAATCTTGTTCATTCTTGGACATCTTGGACATTCATTATAACAGCCTCATGGGTATAAATCCCAATTGTTTTAACAACAATTTAGAGATAACACCATAAAATGTTCATCTCAAATGATGTTGTTTTACCAAGTTTCAACTATTTCATTTTTGTAAATAAAGGTTGTCCTCTCTACCATCACTTCAAATGGAATAGGTAATTTTAAGGAAAAAATTGACTCCTTCAAGTTATTATGATAGCATGGGGGTGGATCGATGGACGAGTGGTCTAAGCCATTGGTTTTTGTCCACTATGACCTGGGATTGATTGCTGCATTGGACACTTTTTTTTCTAACTAAATAAATGTTCCAATGGCTCTCAATTCTTGCAAAAGTCCAACCTCACTAACGAGTGCAAATAACCAAGTGGGCTTCTGACACATTTGTAAATGCAAAAGTCAAACTGTGCTTTTCACCTGTGTAGATAAGTGGTGCATTTACAGTAAAAGCAGTTGCCAACTTCTACCATCCATGATTATCATGGCCTGTACCACGTGTACTAGGATAATTTTTTTTTTTTGAGAGCACTATTGCTTTTAGAAATTCACAGCTTACTCAACAACTTAAATGATATGTTTATAAAAAAAGGCATCTCCTTATCGTGCAACTGAAAGTTGCTGATGGCTTGCGCCATCTATTGGAATAAATATCAACTATTCTCGTTGATTTTTATTTATTCCAGAATTGGCCAAATACCCATTCTTGATTAATCAAGAAAAGCTAACCACAGACGCGTTTCGGGCTGTTGGCCCTCATCAGCGTGGTGCAAGCTGTACCTCAACGACCAAAAAACTGGTCATTCAAGGCATCCTGAAAAATCATAAAACGGGTAGTTAAGGCCAGAATTGCATGAGACCGCGACACAATGTGAAAAAATAGTACAAATTTTTGTATTTGTATATACAAACATTTGTACTATTTTTTCACATTAAATGATATGGCCTACAAATTGAATTTTTGCTACCAATTCCAAGGTAGCTTGGGACTCAATGATGCTTTGGTAACAATGCTCTTTACTGAGATTCCACATTATTTGGGATTGTAGCTTTTATTTTATCTTGTTTCTCACCACTCACATTTTTTAAAATAATAAAATCCTTTAAGGAATTCCAGAAAAAGGACTCCTGTAAAGGATATCTAAAACTGGATGTTACTGCAGAAAACAATATCAACTATTATTGAAATGTCCTTACCTTTTTCTTCTCCAAAATATGATTTCTAACTTGTGTTTCTGTGATGTTTCCAGAGCCCGTAAATGAATATCAGAAGGTGAGTGTGAGAAATGCTTTCACATTCTTTATTTGCACTAAAAAAAAAAGTGTTTTTCTCCCTTCAAATCTTTTCATTCCATATATATAATACATAGAGTTGCTAGGTTGAATTCAAACTAAGGGAAGACGTGTAAAAGATACAAGAAAGGTTATACTTTACCCTTAAATATTTAGACCTTATTTCTCTTACCCTTAAATATTTAGACCTTATTTCTTACCCTTCAATATATAGACCTTATTTCTTACCCCCAAATATTTAGACCTTATTTCCACGACACGAGAAGAAGTTAAAACAGAAACCTGTTTGATTAAACACAATGTTCCAATCTTCCCATTGGAAAATTGAATCCCTTAGGATCCATAATTAGGTCTATAGTTTGTGTTCCTGCCTCTGTGGATAATTGAATCAATGAGGTGGTATAGTGCCGTCACTAAACCCAAGATCTCAATTGATGGCTGTTGTCCAGGAACCCGATGATCCCCCAGAAGTTGTCCCAGTCTTCTCCCCACTTCAGAAGATGACAGCAGTCTGCGGCAGTTTTGCCCATGGTGCCAATGATGTGAGGTAAGTCAACTTTTTATTGGACATTCATTCTGTTGTCATTCCATTGGTCAAGGTGTCGTCCATCATTCAACACTTTGTTGTCATTTATTTTCTATACCCCACTTTATTGCATCAATCTAGGAATTTTAACTTTTTTTGCACCGAGGATTTTACTCACAATCCTATCCCTATATATATACAGTCCACAACTTCTCTCTTTTTAATTCAACATCCCAAGGGGATCAACATGATTTCCATTTGAAATTTTAATTTTTTGAGTCTTTTTTTTTTTTCTTTTTCTAAAGAGTTTATTTCAGAAAATGAGAATCTCAACTGTGGCTGAACATTTTTTTCTCTTCATCAAGGTGGAAATATCAGGTTTCTGGGGATAAGTTTTCTTTTTCCCCCTCTTGTCATTTATCTTACCAGAATATAAGAGAGGTGGTATATATAGAACCTTTCATGAGAGCAATACCAAATATATGTTCTTTCATCAGAGGTTGGTTCAAATTAGAACAAGTGATCTTACTTTAGCTAGGGGTTGCTCAGGGGAGGTTGATTTGTCAGCTTAAAGTTACCTTCTATGTGCACTACACATGTTCACAAAGTTACAAATAGAACAAAGCATGTGTGTGTGTGTGACAAAGATAAGGAAAAAATCACAAAGTTACAAATTGAATAAAGCATGTGTGTGACAAAGATAAGGAAAAAATCATTCACAAAATACACTTAAGAACAAAACTCAAGGAAGTGGAAAATCTTTGATGTTGCTGATTGTCTTTTTTTTTTTTTTAAGGAAACAGAGGCAATTTTGTTCACAATTGGTTATCTTTCATGTTTTCAATATAGGTCACTGTGTATCAAAAATATATTTCAGAGTTATTATCTAAATCCGAATGAATATGCTAAAAGGTACAACAAGTTTTGTCCATGAGTGTAATTAATAATATAAAAAACAAATACTCATCTTTTGGATCATTCTTTAGGAGAGGAGGTGAGATGAGGGGACAACTCAGTTAAACCACTGCTACAAGTGTTTGACCCACTCACAAGTTTTGAAAAGCCTTCCTGCATATTCTTTAAGCTCCTTTATATAGTGAACTAGCCGAATGACCCAGGCAATGCCCGTGTTTTACCCGATTGAATGTTTTTATTCAAATACTATTTGTTACAATTATAAATTGGCGCCTTAAATAAATGCATATATTAGTTAATAACTATAGCCTATGTGCTTTATCTGTCTATGTACTGTTGGCTTCCGTAGGCGTCTCTTACTGGGAAAAAGAAAGAGAGGATTCCATTTAGTTATTAACTAATATATGCATTTATTTAAGGTGCGACCCGCTCCAACACAATAGTTACAAAAACCAAAAAGCGAGTGGGGGGGGCAAAGGTGGTGTGATTGTAGCCAACCAATAGGAGAGCGCCATTCCAAAAAAAAAAGCAAACGGTGACAGAGATGAAAACTGAAGAATTAAGAACGCATGACGCTGATAACTGTATATAGAATTATTGATATAACAACCTCCTGTAGTAGCACAACTTGATTCTAGCATCTTAATTGTAAAGTTCTATGATCCAACACTGTTGGGGTTATATTACCTTGGTTACAAGTACCTATATAAAAGCATGTGTGAAATTCACCCAATCATATGGCTTGAGATATCTTTTTATAAGAAAAACTAAAAAAGGTTTTAGATGGAGTGCCAATAATCTCCCAGAAAAATGAGACATTCTGCTTACATAGCTCTGCCTGTGTGTACGCAGCAATGCCATTGGCCCGCTGATATCCCTCTGGCTCATCTACCAGACAGGATTGGTGGAGAGCACCCAGGCCTCACCCATCTGGATCCTGGCCTATGGCGGCCTGGGCATCATCGTTGGCCTCTGGGTGTGGGGACGTAGAGTGATCAAGACCATGGGAGAGAGCCTCACCAAGATCACACCTTCCAGGTTTGTAGTTGCCCCAGTTATTATCCTAAGTGTGACGTCCTTTGAGAGAAATCTGCCAAAAATAAAGTGGTAGGGTCAGGCCAGAATGCATTTTGTAAAAGTAATGAAGGATGAAACTCACGTGCAAAAAAATGCCTTTCACCTTTTTTAAAAAATGATTTTTTTTATTATTATTAAAGGCCTACCTACAGTGCATCTTTTGGACTTCTCTGTACAGATCCAGGTCAGTGAAAAGGCCGCAATACCAACTTAGACCAATTACATCCAGTGTGGACTTTTGTTCAAATTTGTCAGAGTTGGTGGTGTAGCTTATTCATTAGTCTAAATCCTGGTGTTCTGCACAGGGAACTAGGGACTGATTAGGAGAGAAAAATTTGCATATCCTCTTCATTTATCTAGTTGTAGAGAGAGTTGTGAGAAGCCCCCTAACAACACCTGTGGTGGTCAACAGTGGGTTCGCCATAGAAATCGGCTCTGCCCTGACAGTGCTCTTCGCCTCCAAGCTGGGCCTCCCCATCAGCACAACCCACTGCAAGGTTGGCTCAGTCACATGCGTGGGAATCCTGCGGTCCCCCAAACACTTCCGTGGTGTTGACTGGAAGATCCTTAAACAGATTGCTCTCACGTGGATCCTCACATTGCCAGCTTCCTGCGGTATTGCCGCACTCTTCATGTACCTGTCCTCCTTCCTCAGTGTATTCTCCTAGTCCCATGGGATAGAATGGTATACATGTGCCACTCTATCTTATTTGTATATACCTATAAAGATTTTATCTATTTTTATATATTGGATGGATGTGTTTTGCCAGTGGACTTTTTGCTCTGTTGTTTGATGGTTTTTACCTTTTGTAAATGATTTTTTTAAAAATCTAATCTATATTTATTACTTTTATATATATATATCTTTATTATCTTTTTTGACTGGTATGCATGTTTTTGCTTTCAAGTTCAGTGCATACTTATTTTTTTTACTATGCTCCAAAGTATAATGTCAATATAGGAACTTATCTAACAGTAATTATACAAACTCGAATGACAATGAGTTAAGCTGGTTTTAATTTATTTCTTTCTGTTCTTCCCCACATACTGTCTTCAGAGATTCTCTTCCTCTGATATGTATAGGATGGTTTTATGAGAACTCGGGGCATACTATTGACGAAATTATAATTCTACAATTTCTAAACTTTCTTCAAATCTATGCATATTTTTGCTCCAATTCTCTGTGAATGTGACTAACAGCAGTCCCAATTATCAATAATCCCAATTAACAAACGCATTAAGAAACAAAAAGTAATAAGACCAAATCTAAATAAATAGCATGCGACAGCGTTGTTACCATCATCAGATACTGTTAACAAAACATCACACACTATCTATTTATCTGAATTTGGTCTTGTTTCTAATCTATAATCCAAATTGTACCTTATCAAAAATGTTAAGGTTTTATGCAGGTTTGTAAGTAAATTTTAAATGTACATTTACTTGAGTGTTCAGCCAACAGGTCAAGAATAACAGCCAGTCTTAAATGGTATTAAAGTCTTTACCATAATAAAACTGAACAATATATACATATTTATATATTTCTGTCCTGCCGGTTTTTGGCTCTAAGGCAATGTATGAGAAAGAAAATTAGCCTCTAGCATTCTTTGTAATACATCAGTATACCAAATATATCAGCCAAATTTCTTTAGCAGTTTGGATTTATCAAGTTGGAACCAACACAAAAGTACTCCATTATGTTTACATAAGAACTAACTCTCTGTAAAGGGCAACCACTAGTTGAAGGGCAATAGGGTCCTCCTATTGGAGAGCTGCTAAATAGTAAAAAAAATGGTGATTTTGGCATTGAAAACTGTTCTTTATAGAGAGGTGTCCTCTCATGGAGGTTGTTCTACTGTACTTAGGTTATTTGGAATTTCAGATAATTGTGGACTGTGTTAACAAGTTATTGCTACCACTCCCCTTCTATAACAGTTCTGGGTAGAGATACCTTGCTACTGTATACAGATTGTTGTTGTTTGTTTTCTCACTGAAACAAGGACTATTGTAATATAGTTTTATTTGTAAAGTGTTACAACTGTGTTCTGAAAAGTTATTCTTCCTATTTTGGGTGACTTTTTTTTTTATCTATGTAAAATAGAATTTGTTGTATTTATAATTTTTTTTACATCTTTTACATTATAAAAAATATATACTCTTTGAAAGTATAGAAAAAGATTATGCTAAGCAATATTTTACATGTGTTAAACTCTGTAATAATTACTTTTTGGTGCACAATATGTTTATTTTTACACGATCATCAAATATGATCTTTACAGACCTTACCTTACACAGACCTAGTAAGGTCTGGAGAGATAATATTTGATGATTATGTAAACACATTAATAATTGTTACAATTTGATGGCAATTAAATTCACATAAATGCTAAACTATATTTTGTAAATTAGAGTTATACAGAGTAAATATGTTCTAATAAGCAATATTTTTTTAATATGTTTTTAGTCTCTAAGGGAAAATATCAACCTATATATATATGCACTCGCACACAAAATATATATATATTATGCATATAAAACGAAAATTGCAATTATACCGCGAATGTTTCTTTTAAACGAAAAATCGAAATTTATTTTAAAGAGAAATAGCGATTATTTCTAACTTTAAGGATGAAGTATGATAGGATGAATTGTGAAGAGTAATGATAAACGGAAAAATAAAAGTGTCCATCCCAGTTCCCATCCCTGGACACTTTTATTTTTCCGTTTATCATTACTCTTCACAATTCATCTTATCATACTTCATCTTTAAAGTTAGAAATAATCGCTATTTCTCTTTAAAAAAAATTTCGATTTTTTTTTGTTTAAAAGAAACATTCGCGGTATAATTGCAATTTTCATTTTACAATCATAAGCCACATTATATTGTATTTTATATTATGTTTATATGTTTTATTATAAAGTTGCCTGAGGATGATATTGATATACCAAAAAGAGGCACCTCTCCCTTTGAGCATTATAGTCTTATGTTTATCAGCTCAGTAGTGATGATAAGGAATGAACACTATACTAATGAGGGAGGACCAGAGCGTACAAGTTGTTGGCTTTTTGTCTGAATCTGTCAACACTGGTGTTTTTATTACCATTATTAATTGATAAGGCACAATTTGGATTATAGATTATAAACACAAGGTAATAAGACCAAATCCAAATAAATAAATAGTGTGTGACGTTTCAGCGTTGTTACCATCTTCAGACTAAAGTACTGAATGAGAGAATTTTACCACAGCATGCTTTTAAATAGTTCCTGTTATCAAGTGTGTAAACCTAATGCATAATTAAAAGGAGAGTTGCCTCTTTTGACCCAGTAAAACCCTGCTTAAACGAACCTGGGATATAGCGAACCTTCCCTTATAACAAACTATAGTGAACCATTGGTTCAGTCCCATTGGGGTTTTCTATAAAGGGATTTTACTGTATATATATATATATACAGTGGTACCTCGACATACGAGCGCCCCAACATACGAGTTTTTCGAGATACGAGCCGACGAGCAAGTGATTTTTTGCTTGAGTTACGAGCGAAATTCGAGATACGAGTTCGGTTCGGTAGTGTTGAAGATATTAATCTGTGATTTTAAATGGGAATTTTGTATGGGGAAATTTGCTTCGAGATACGAGTAATTCAAGATACGAGCAAGGTTGCGGAACGAATTAAACTCGTATGTCGAGGTACCACTGTATATATTTTTAACCATCTCAATGCATTCATTAATAATTTATTGTTTATATACTTCTACCACAAATTTGTTACTTTTTTATTTTAAAAACTGTTATAGCCTTAAAATCAAATAATTCCAAGTTTTTTAAATCGCTAAATCTTAATGCTTCATGGATTTTTATGAAAGAGGGGGAAATGTCCCAAAAATAACTCGCACACATGTTTTGCTTTACAGTACTACACCTGGATGATAAGACACAATTTGGATTATAGATTATAAACACAAGGTGACATGACCAAATCCAACAGCATTGTTACCATCTAATTCAGCATTTTTGTCTGAAGATGGTAGCAACGCTGTTACCGAAACGTCACACACTATTTTTTAAATATATAAGGATTAAAAGATTACATGAGGAGCTTCTTTTTTAGATTTATTGTGAGCTTTCGAACCTTCCGGTTCTTCAACGGGCATGAATATACTAACCTTTTAGTATATCCATGCCCGTTGAAGAACCGGAAGGTTCGAAAGCTCACAATAAATCTAAAAAAGAAGCTCCTCATGTAATCTTTCAATCCTTATATATTTAAACCAAATTCTACTGAGTTCATGTAGCTGCAACTATTTTTTTTTAGATTTGGTCTTATTACCTTGAGTACTACACCTCCTTAATTGAGCTGACTTTAATTCAACCGAATCACATTTTCCCTTTCAAACCACCATCAACACACAGAGTGTTATTTAACAACTTCTCTTAAGTGTAGGCAACAAAGTGTCTTTAGAAAAATGACCACTAGCTGTACATGAATGGATAATAAACTTAATCAAGTATAATTCAATACAGACTTCTTTTTTAACTGAAAAATTATGATTCTTTGGAGCGTGTTGTTTTAAGTAAGTTGGGCTAAAACTATACAAATGTTTAAGAAATTTAATTTATCATGTATATTTGTGAAAAGGGGAAATTTCCAGAAGCTTTAAAAAAAGCCCAAAGAATTATCTATTAAAGATCTTGGAATTGTTTGGTTTTACATTGTTTGTGTGTACATTGTTACCTAACATTAAAATATAATCAGCACCTTACAAAACTCATGACATTGAGCTGAGACATTATTATCTACTAATATTTTGCTCAAAAAGCATTTATTAATCTAAAAAATTAATTGAAAACAATAATGTGTAAAAAAAAGGCACTTCTCACTTATAATAAATGCATTTAAACAATACACCTTTTTAAATGCATTTATCCCATCTTTGCCCAGATTCTGATGAATTTGTCACAGAACCAGCTTTACCATATAAAGCCAACAATAACATGGTTTCTAGCTATGTCCCCACCTCATCAGTACATAGCCAGGATCTCCCAATATTGGTCTCATTGTAGTAATTAAAAAGTAGGAAATGTGTTATATCCATGAGAGGACACTCTTGCTAGAGGACACCTCTCTATAAGTTTTTTTTTTTTTTTTTGCTTATCCCTAGTACACGTGGTACAGGCCATGATAATCATGGTGGGTAGTTAGCGACTGCTTTTTACTGTAAGCGCACCACATGTCTATACATGTGAAAGCAGTTCGACTTTGCACTTACAAATGTGCCAGAGCCCCGTTTGGTTACTTGCACTCGCTGGTGGGGTTGGACTTTTGCAAGAATCGGGGGGCCATTGGAGCATTTTTTTTTTTTTTTTTAAACAGAAAAAAGTGTCCAATGCGGGTTCGAACCCGGGTCGTAGTGGTCGTAAACCAAACGGTTTAACCAGCCTTCCACCGACCCCCCCTCTCTATAAGTGACAGTCTTCATTACCAAAATTAACATTTTTACTAATTAAGAACTCTCTAGTAAGAAGATACCTCTCTCTAAAGAACACTATGGCTCTGCAAGTAGGTGTTGTTCTTTATACAGAGAGTTAACTTTGCTGTATATGGTTTGCATTTCTAACCATCACTTCTTCCTATGAAGCTCTGAAATCTGCCAAAGTGGTGTTCTATCTGTTGTATTGTATATACCTTGTTTCGATACATTTTTTACAATGGATAGGTACCTTTTTTTTACACATGAATTCCATTCTCCTGTACTTTAGTAATATTCCTGTTTAAAAAAAAAAATCTAGGATACTTGATTAAAAAAATGTCAAAATACATCTTATTGTGTAGGAAAATAACCTTATGCACATCAATAACAAGGATGGAATTATGGTTATTTGTTCCCATGAATTTTCAAAACTAATTGTTTCCCTCTTTTACTTTTATCCTTAATTTTATTTCCATTGAAACTTTAAAATCTTGGTACTTGACCTGTGTGTATGTTGTGTCTTTACATTGTTTACTTTCTTTAAAACAAGTGTAATTCTTTAGAGAGTATCCTTTCAATGAAAGAGTCTTGGATCTATATGATACTAGACGGGTGACCCGGGCTTCACCCCGGGAATGACCCGTGTGCATATCTACCTGAGTCATATATATTTAGATAAGATTTTTTTTATAATTGTTTGTTATTAGCATTATCTATTTGTTTGCATCAGCATAATTTAATCTAATCTTTGATAGAGGGTGCTGTTCGTGAGCTAAGTAGAATAATTTGAATATATAGTTTAAATAATTGATTTATATATTTTTCAAAATAGCCTATAGTCTTCCCCGTATTTTTTTTACCTATGTATGGAAATTTTGGTTTGAATTAGTGAACTACTGCGAATTTGTATACCGGACATACAAACATACAAACATTGATTTTGATATATATATAGATATTTCATGGTTCTCTCTATAAGCAAATACTATCGCTAGAGAACACTTATCTCTCTGCAAAGATTAGTTTTCATCACCAAAATGAACATTTTGACCAATTAGTTGTTACCTGGTAAGAGCACACCTCTCCCTTAAGAAGACGATGGCTCTGAAACTAGAGATTGTCCTAGAGTTTGTTCTATTGTAGGTGAAAGATATGCTTCTTTCTTTAAATGTATACATTGTTAATTGTAAAATAATATTCTCTTCTCTGTGCAGTCTGTATTTATGTAGTTCTATATATTTTTTATACTATGGTAAATTAGCTAGCTTAACAATTATCCATAACTCTTGCTGCCTTTAAGCTTTTTGTGATCCAATCCATATTTCAATCCATGGGCATATTTAGACTACTAACTTTCATACTAAATGTCTCAATACTAGTTCTATTCATAACTTCAGAGCTTAGATTTATTATGCCTTGCAGGTTGTCAACTTTTTCATGTTTGTGAAGTTTTTATAAGAAACTCTGTAGTGTTTATTGTCAAGGTTTTCTTTTAAGAGTCCTAGACAGCTTTGACTGTGTGGAGGTTGTGGGCACTTTCTGGTTGAGGTATTCACATTCTTATGTTTGGAAAATCTTGTCAACTTTTTTTATTTATTTTTTTCTAAAAGAAAACAGTGCTTTGAGATATTTAGTATTCAATTGTGGGAACATTGTAATTCCACTTCTGTCCATGGGGATAAAAGTCAAGTTATGATCATTGGTAGTTTCTTTCCACTTTTTTTTTTTTTTTCTTATGGCAATAAAAACCAACACGCAGTTTTTTTTTTTTCAAACTTAGGCTGCCGTAACATAGTTGTATTACGTATTACTACATGTACTTTGTGTTACTGCAGCTTGGGTTTGAAACACTGGGTGCTGGTGTTTTATTACCATGTTTGTTTACTTAACACAAACACCAGAATTAACTTAGTGAGATCTGGTTATATTGCTTTGCTCCTTCTACACAAAGTCCATGTGATCTATTCGAGTTGTTTAGAAAGAAAATCAGCTGTGGGATATCTCCCAAGTGTTCAGGAATAGCTTGTATAAAATATCTAAAAACTTCTTATATTTGAATACATAGCTTGCTTGGTTTACATTTCTGGACAGTGATTGAAATCACAGTTTGTATTGTTTCTTATCTTCATTTGAGATATGTTCTGTTCTGAACTTGACAGTCTCAGCATTTTTTTATTTTTTTTATAGAACTTATACGGCAATTAATTAAATTTAAAGAGAGAGAGTGCATAGCTCATCACTGGTGAATTGGTTTTTCCAGTTTAATCTCCATAACCTTCAACTATTAGAAATATATAAAAGGGCGTACCTGGATCTGTAAAGAAAAAAAATTTTTTTTTTTCTCAAAATATTTCGAGAGATTGCTCCCTCTTTATCAATTTATTAGAAATAGCTTTTAATTTATACTTATTCAAAAAGAAATGTAGCTTTAAAAAATTATTGCCAGTTTTCAGTGCTATTTGATGATGCTATTTGAAAATCTAATTTACTCTTTAGGTCTTGTGCTGTTATCTCTATTCCAAGTTGTGGGCAATCCTTGTTATTTAACTGCTCACAGACCTGCTCACTTTCTTGGAGTTTTGACAGGGAACTTCAGCTTTTCTCTCTAAAAATCTATTTTCGCTGTTACATATATTTAGAACTTCTTAAACCAAAAAGTAATCAATAACACCAATTATTGATCTTGCTCCATGCTAAATTCCAAATCATGCCTTTTTTTTTATTTACATATTTTTGTAAAATCGTTCTTCTACATTAAAACCTTGTAATCCGCCTATAATATTTTTTCACTGTTTAACAGTTCTATCAAATTGTGTTTGTATATATATTTCACCTAGATTCCACTAGCCTATCTCAAAGCAAGAACAAACTGGATATTGAGTTTGAGATTATTCCAGTCCTGAATCAACAAGTGAACCTTAATTACTCTGTAATGTTCATAGATTTTCTAACACTGGAGTCTTTATATTTTCTTTTGCTCAAGCTCTTTCTACTGTTTATAATCTATATACAACAGTGTGTAGTATATACAGTAAAATCTGTATTGGGAGTTTCCATTTGGATGTGCAAAATTGTGTTCCCAGACAGCAGGTTAGTTTTAATGAATCTAAAAATATTCTTATGCAAATTCAATGGTGGCTCTTAATATAGTCAACATATTTAGCTTTCAAACAAAAGGTAACAAGACCAAATTAATAGTGTGCGAAGTTTCTGTAACAACATTGTTACCATCATCAGACCAAAGTACTGAATGGTAATACATTACCGAAATGTCGCACACTATTTATTTGGATTGGGTCTTGTAACCTTATGCTTCTAATCTATAATCCAAATTGTACCTTATCACATTTAGCTTTTAGGCGCTTAAAAAAATAGAGAAGTGATTGAGTTACAGAGGATCAGATGTCTAGGAAAACTAAATTATGGGTAAAATATCTGGTTTCAAGTATAACTGACTCCTAAAGACAGGTAAATTGTTGTATAATCAGTCGACACTATTCAATAAGTATTTTTACTTCTATTACCTTGTTTGATGTTGTACAGTAAATGTTTATATAATATAACTAGCTAACCTATTGCCCTCAGTCATCTTATTCTCATATGGGGGGGAAATCTCACTCTATAATGTATTTAAGGGACCATGAAACCTTGTTGTTGAATGAAGATATCTTACAGCATGCTCAGAACGTGTAAATAAGTCTCCATTTGTATATAGTATAAATTTGAAAAGAGTATAGATATATTATCACCTATATATATATAAATCACTTTTTTATAATAAATATTGATGCAGAAATTTCATGTAGCATTAAACTCATGGACAAAACTTAAGGAAGTACCTTTTAGCATGTATATCAGGATTCAGACAATAACTCTGAAATATATTACAGTGACCTTTATTGAAGACACACAAGATAACCAGGTGTGAACAAAATTTCTTTTGTCCACTTAAAAAAAAAAATAGATGACTGGTGGCATCAAAGACTTTTCACTTCCTTAAATTTTGTCCATGATTGTAGATGTCACTTTTTTTTTTACAGTAAATGTTGATGTGGTAATTTCATCTAACATTATGTATTCATTTCACACATTCTACTTTTATTATTATACAATTGGCTTTAAGGGTCAACTCTTGTTTTTATATTCAAAATTATGTACATTTTTGTTATTTCATATAATTAATTCCCAATTGAACTTACTGCAATGATAAAATATTTGGAGGGCATGGCTAATCAGTGGTGAACTTTCTGGCTAAATTGTTGGGAGGGTTCACAACTGATGAGCCAGGCCCTCCCAATATATCATCATCACAGTAAAGGAGTTTGGTTTCTTGTGAATGCAGATGATGTGCTTATATCATGGAATATCAATAGATTGATAGCACCACTTTAATTTGGGATAATTTGCATATTTACCCAAGAAATTGTCACTTGATTGTATTTCTTTATATTTATATATATTCTTTATTTTATTCATGAATATCACATAATTTGTTACCAACCAAAATAAGGTATTTGCTCAATTTTATTTATTACTTTTTTTTTTTGTATCTATTCCAAAACCAATGTGTAGAATATTTGCATAATTGTTTTCCCCCTTTTAAAAAGTGTTTGAATAAATATTTGGCCTATATAATATGAGAAATATTTACAGTGGAACCTCATTGTAACAGCCTTCTTTATAACAGCAACTTGATCAGAACATCCTAATTCTGAGGACCCAAGTGTTGCAATTGTTTAAACTGTTATTATAGCGCAACATGTGGCTATAACAACATAAATTCTTAGTCCAAAGTGATGGGGTTATAGCGAGATTCAACTGTGTAATAGATGCTAGTGTGTAAAATTGATTATTTTGTATATTTGCATATCTGCAATAGATGTTTAACATTTAAAAAATAATAATCAAAGTATTCTGTTAAAAGAGGAAATAAAAATATATGTAAATTTGATAGCATTTTGAAGTCTCTCTCTATGCAACTTTTCCTGGGCAAGAAAAATTAGTTCCAATTATCTAGAGCCCAATTAATAAATGTTAAATTATTTTATTAAAAAGTTGTGTTTTTTTAAATACCTATTTGTGGAGGAGATTTGACAATCAATACTTTCTTTTGGTTTATCCTCACTCCATAAGTGAAAGAATCTTTTAGATTTTGTCATTAAGATTGGAAGTACTCCTCTCAGTTGCAGCCCAACTTAATTAAGATATTAAAAAATGGCCACCTCTGACATAAGGAAGAAATGCCATGTGCAACCAAGTCTAACATGGAGTACAGACGCTGCTCATCTTGTATCCCTGGATTAGGAGCCCTTACAGGGTACTATTGGTCTGGCCAGCTGAACCCAAGTTTTTTAGCGAGCTTGTTACTGTGCTCCGTTACTTCTTATGATAGAGGGAAGTAAAATTTGATCTTCTTTTGGTATTAAGACTGGATGCACTCATCACCCCAATATAAAATGGCCGCCTCTGTCATGAGAGATGTGTAGCTTCACCTAACTTGAAGTACAGACTTACCCCGTGGAACAGGAAACCTTACATTCTCTGTCACTACAGGTGTTTCTTGTTAGTATCTCTTCCTTCTTCTTCATTTTCCAACCAGGCCAGATTTGTTAATTGGAACTATTGAACATTTGTCTTGGAATCAATTTTTGCTTCCCCAGACTTCCATTACAGCGTAACCTCACTAATTCAACATCCCCACTATATTCATTTTTCTAAATCTTCTCTCTTACCCCCATTCTAATTCAAATTATCATGTCATTCTTTGACTGAATTGAAGATGCTAATTTGAATGGGAGTTTGTCTGGATTTGAAATTTATCATAATTGTCAAATTTCAGTCGAAAATGATTAGGAACAATTTGGATTATAGATTAGAACCACAAGGTAATAAGACCTAATATAAATAAATGAATAGTATATGACATTTCTATAACAGTGTTGTTACCGAAACACACTATTTATTTATTTGGTCTTATTACCTTAAGAATTAAAGTCAAATTAATGAGGTTATACTTGTATTATTATTTTTATATTTGATTATTTTACTCTTCTTTGGTGAATACATTTTTAAACAAAAATCTACATTCTAACTTTGAATAAATAACACTCATTGCCAGTGTGTAAATATTTGTATATTTACTTTTTTATATCTATACGTTTTTTTTTTTCAACTTTTCCCCACTGTATATTATTTTTTATGCATTCTATCTAGGTATGTTACGAGCTTCTATCTTCTCTGTATTATATAAATACAAAGCATGTGCAATTACCTTTTTTTTTACATTGTTATTTGTTATTAAATGCTATCTTTATGTGCTCTATATTATATTTATTGTTGGTTAATAGATACCCATCATTGTTTTCATTGTAAATAGAAATTTGTTTTTATTGTTGCTCATGCAACTATTTGTAATAAAAGATTATTTTTTCAATTTTTTTGTTTGTATTAGTTTTTTCTATGTACCCAAAGAGTGAAAATGATGGAACATTCGCTGAAAGGAGCAATGTTGACACCAATGGACAAAACTTATATAATATAAAAAAAAAAAAAACACTCCTTATTTATTTATATAATGGTGTATTTCCCATACATGTAAATCATGCTCTCCTTTTAAAAATATAAATAAAAGGTAATAAGATCAAATATAAATAAATTGTGTGTGACATTTGAGTAACAGTGTTGTTATCATCGTCATCAGACAAAAGTACATAATGAGGAAAATATCACAGCATGTTATTAAATAGTACTATTTAAGAACATCCTGTGGTATTCAGTCTTTTGTCATCTATTTGGATTTGGTCTTATCACCTTTTATTTCTTATCTATAATCCTAGTTGTATATTATCATAAAAAAAATATAATTTAACGTTTTTTTTTTAAATATACATGCTAAAAGGTACAACTTCCTTAAGCTTTGTCCCTGACTGTATGTGAGTGTTGTGGGGCACACAAACTAAAGTTGTCAGCTAACTAATGAATATTTATAGTATTGATATGATGATTAAAAAACACTAAATTTAGGAACAAATTGGCTTATAGACAGGAAATTACTGGATCCCTGACTCCATCCCAACTTTGGTTTTCTTGACATTAAACTTATTACTAGAATAAGGCATCACAAGAATGTAGGGAAACTATAAGTCATCAACCACTATAAATCAACCTCTGAGTGTGTGGGGTATGTTTTCTTTTTCTTTCTTATTTCCACTCAATCATATCAGGGTATCAAATTTGTAGAGCTTGT
Source organism: Cordylochernes scorpioides (assembly GCA_030710605.1). NCBI lineage: Eukaryota > Metazoa > Arthropoda > Arachnida > Pseudoscorpiones > Chernetidae > Cordylochernes > Cordylochernes scorpioides. The sequence continues at coordinate 52,216,154 of CP092869.1, read as the reverse complement.
TGATGGTGTCTGCTGGGGATAGGTAGATCTTATCAATGGATGAGTCAATACAGTCAATAATTTTGAAAATAGAGCAATCCATAAATAAATCTTTAATTAAAAAGGCATATATTGGATCAAAGTATCATTTCCCTTGGCAGAGCTGACGGCTATAGGGCGCGTCCCCAGGTGGCGGATAGGGGAACGACCTTCAGATATGAAGGCCAGCTGTGAAACAAGCAGAATAACTCTGACGAATAAGCAGTCGCGGACCAACAGCAGCATTGTTAGAAGAGGAGTAGACCTCTTTAAAAATCCTGACTTCAACTGACCCAGTTGATAGACCTCAGCAAGGGTCCCACTCCAGGGATACGGAGGAGCTGCGTCTGTACTCATGTTAGAGTCGGCAGCAAAGGCGTCTGCTTCCATGTTAGGAACGGCCTCAAACTACAGGCAAAGTCAGACTTTCACCAAAGTGTGCCTGGATCATGGTGCCATGATCAACGAAAGCTACACCCCTACACCCCATTCCATGAGATCAGCTCGAGGAGCATGAACTCATGGAATTTGTGTAATCTTTACACAGGGGGATAAGAAACAACAACAACAAGTATCATTTATTTTACCAATATTTCAGTTGGCTGAATGCCAACATTTATCAAGGTGTTATAACATTTTAAAGTGTGTCAACAACAAACTCAGCGCCACATAACGTTTTTTTTTTTAAACTTAATGCTGTTGACGTTATGTGATGCTGAGTTTGTTGTTGACACACTTTAAAATGTTATAACACCTTGATAAAGGTTAGCGTTCAGCCAACTGAAATATTGGTAAAATAAATGATATTTTGATCCAATATATGCCTTTTTAATTAAACAGTCCATAATGTGTTTTGGAGCTGCAGGTTGAGAATTTCACTTAGTACATAGTGGGAAAACGGGTGTGGAGTTAAAACCACATACAACCCTAATGAGAGACCACCTAAAACTTGGCTGCACTCACCTGGGGGTCGTTTCTCATCAGAGACTGCTTCAGTAAAGTTCAGAATCATGACTTGGCCTGACATGACAGTTTCTCAGGTTTGCCCATGGTTTTAATCTATAATCTCTTATGGAAGACCCTATAACAGTAAAATCCAAGTTAAGAAAAAGGCATATCTTGATTCTGCAGCTGAAAATTGCTGATGGCTTCTGCCATATATAAATATTTTTTAAATCATTATCATCAAATATCAGGATTTATCAAAAGAAAGAGTGGACATTATTCTTAAATAATTAAAAATCAGCGATTGGTTGGTATGTATATGCCAAGCCAAGTATGTACAAGCCATTTTCATTCTCATACAATCAGGAGATACCTATTTAACCACCTTTTCTTGGTACAATTTCACTTTACCATGGAGGATATATAATCAGTGTTCCAATCCTCTATTGGACAGTATTGCATATACTTTCCTGGAAGAAACACAGACAAAAATCATTTAAAATACCATTTTATTCTTTACCACTTATTTCTCACTCATAATTTGATAGAAAAAAAAAAGATACAAAATTAATTTACTAAATACCTTGGTACAAACATTTTAGAGTGAAATCACGCTAAAAAAAACATTTTTATTACGGCTCTTTCTTTTTTATTAAGGTCGAATTTACTTTTTCATCTATTATTAAAGATCTCAAAATTAAGTTCCTTGCTGAAGATATAAGTAAGGTACAAATTGGATAAGAAACATAAGGTAACAAGACTTTATCCAAATGAATAAATAATATGTGTTACACTTTGGTAACAACACAGTTACCAAACCATTGTGTAATATATTCAATAGTTCTTTTTACCTAAAGTTGCCTGCGCTATCACTTCTTCTTTCTTATCTCCACTCAATCATAGGGTATCAAGTTGTGACCCTTGATGGTGTCTGTTTGAGAACCATCATAACTATCACATCTTTAACTCCACCTTTGCTGGTCCCAAGCCCGGATGCCGGATGAAGAAGGAGAAGGGGGAGCAGTAACAAGCTCACTAAAATACCTGGGCTTAGCTTGCCCAGCTGATAGTACCCTGTAAGGGCTCCTAATCCAGGAATACAGGATGAGCAGCGTTTGTACTCCATGTTAGGAGCAGCTGCACATGGCGTCTGTTCATCGTATCAGAGGCGGCCATTTCTTTCGGAGCTAAGTCGGCCTGCCACTGAGTAGTGCTCCCAGTCTTAATGACAAAGGCAGACGCATTCTACTTCACTATCACTTCTTTAATGAGTCGAACCACCGACAACAAAACCACTAGGACAGCTTCCCTTGTCTGATCAGCTACGAGTCATTACATCCTCTCTTCCCCATTGGTGAGTGAACATTATTTTTCTATTTTACATTATCATTTGATAACCCATTTTACACACACATCACATATGATATACATTCATTTCTGGCCGTTAACTTAATAAAATCAACAAACAATCCAAGGGGGTCGGTGGAAGGCTGGTTAAACCGTTTGGTTTTCGACCACTACGACCCGGGTTTGATTCCCGCATTGGACACTTTTTTCTGTTTAAAAAAAACAAATTCTCCAATGGCCCCCGATTCTTGCAAAAGTCCAACCCCACCAGCGAGTGCAAATAACCAAACGGGGCTCTGGCACATTTGTAAGTGTAAAGTCGAACTGCTTTTCACATGTGTAGACATGTGGTGCGCTTACAGTAAAAGCAGTCGCTAACTACCCACCATGATTATTATGGCTTTGAGATAAGAAAGAAGAAGAAGAACAAACAACCCAGAGTTAAGTATCTTTTACTACAACAACAACAACAACAAAAGCCTTTATTCAGGGCCACTGACCCTATATAGGATTCACCAGAGGTATGCATAAGAACAAAGCAGTGAGACAAAGGAAATAACGATATAGACAGAAGAAAAAGAAAAAAAAAATAAGAAAGAGGGAAGCAAGAAAAACAACACAAAAAGAGTAGCAGTAAGAAAGTGAGGAGTGAGTGTCACTTGGCCTTCTTCTGAGATATGGACTTGTGGAAACCATAAAACGCCGTAGCAATATACTTATTCTGGGTCATATTGTCAATTATTGAGTATCTTTTACTATACTTATTTCTCTAAATTTCGGGCTAACAAGCCCTTCAATAGGGGAGAACTAAAAGTATAACTCCCAGCTAACTATACATGCTGTGTATAGTTAGCTAGAAGTCACATGTCTAGTTCTCCTATTGATACATTCTGTGTATAGTTAGCTAGAAGTCATATGTCTAGTTCTCCTATTGATACATTCTGTGTATAGTTAGCTAAAAGTCACATGTCTAGTTCTCCTATTGATACATTCTGTGTATAGTTAGCTAGAAGTCACATGTCTAGTTCTCCTATTGATACATTCTGTGTATAGTTAGCTAAAAGTCACATGTCTAGTTCTCCTATTGATACATTCTGTGTATAGTTAGCTAGAAGTCACATGTCTAGTTCTCCTATTGATACATTCTGTGTATAGTTAGCTAGAAGTCACATGTCTAGTTCTCCTATTGATACATTCTGTGTATAGTTAGCTAGAAGTCACATGTCTAGTTCTCCTATTGATACATTCTGTGTATAGTTAGCTAGAAGTCACATGTCTAGTTCTCCTATTGATACATTCTGTGTATAGTTAGCTAGAAGTCATATGTCTAGTTCTCCTATTGATACATTCTGTGTATAGTTAGCTAAAAGTCATATGTCTAGTTCTCCTATTGATACATTCTGTGTATAGTTAGCTAGAAGTCACATGTCTAGTTCTCCTATTGATACATTCTGTGTATAGTTAGCTAAAAGTCACATGTCTAGTTCTCCTATTGATACATTCTGTGTATAGTTAGCTAGAAGTCATATGTCTAGTTCTCCTATTGATACATTCTGTGTATAGTTAGCTAGAAGTCATATGTCTAGTTCTCCTATTGATACATTCTGTGTATAGTTAGCTAGAAGTCACATGTCTAGTTCTCCTATTGATACATGCTGTGTATAGTTAGCTAGAAGTCACATGTCTAGTTCTCCTATTGATACATTCTGTGTATAGTTAGCTAGAAGTCATATGTCTAGTTATCCTATTGATACATTCTGTGTATAGTTAGCTAGAAGTCACATGTCTAGTTCTCCTATTGATACATTCTGTGTATAGTTAGCTAGAAGTCACATGTCTAGTTCTCCTATTGATACATTCTGTGTATAGTTAGCTAGAAGTCATATGTCTAGTTCTCCTATTGATACATTCTGTGTATAGTTAGCTAGAAGTCACATGTCTAGTTCTCCTATTGATACATTCTGTGTATAGTTAGCTAGAAGTCATATGTCTAGTTCTCCTATTGATACATGCTGTGTATAGTTAGCTAAAAGTCACATGTCTAGTTCTCCTATTGATACATTCTGTGTATAGTTAGCTAGAAGTCACATGTCTAGTTCTCCTATTGATACATTCTGTGTATAGTTAGCTAGAAGTCACATGTCTAGTTCTCCTATTGATACATTCTGTGTATAGTTAGCTAGAAGTCACATGTCTAGTTCTCCTATTGATACATTCTGTGTATAGTTAGCTAGAAGTCACATGTCTAGTTCTCCTATTGATACATTCTGTGTATAGTTAGCTAGAAGTCATATGTCTAGTTCTCCTATTGATACATTCTGTGTATAGTTAGCTAGAAGTCACATGTCTAGTTCTCCTATTGATACATTCTGTGTATAGTTAGCTAGAAGTCATATGTCTAGTTCTCCTATTGATACATTCTGTGTATAGTTAGCTAGAAGTCATATGTCTAGTTCTCCTATTGATACATTCTGTGTATAGTTAGCTAGAAGTCATATGTCTAGTTCTCCTATTGATACATTCTGTGTATAGTTAGCTAAAAGTCACATGTCTAGTTCTCCTATTGATACATTCTGTGTATAGTTAGCTAGAAGTCACATGTCTAGTTCTCCTATTGATACATTCTGTGTATAGTTAGCTAGAAGTCATATGTCTAGTTCTCCTATTGATACATTCTGTGTATAGTTAGCTAGAAGTCACATGTCTAGTTCTCCTATTGATACATTCTGTGTATAGTTAGCTAAAAGTCACATGTCTAGTTCTCCTATTGATACATTCTGTGTATAGTTAGCTAGAAGTCACATGTCTAGTTCTCCTATTGATACATTCTGTGTATAGTTAGCTAGAAGTCACATGTCTAGTTCTCCTATTGATACATTCTGTGTATAGTTAGCTAGAAGTCATATGTCTAGTTCTCCTATTGATACATTCTGTGTATAGTTAGCTAGAAGTCATATGTCTAGTTCTCCTATTGATACATTCTGTGTATAGTTAGCTAAAAGTCATATGTCTAGTTCTCCTATTGATACATTCTGTGTATAGTTAGCTAGAAGTCACATGTCTAGTTCTCCTATTGATACATTCTGTGTATAGTTAGCTAGAAGTCACATGTCTAGTTCTCCTATTGATACATTCTGTGTATAGTTAGCTAGAAGTCATATGTCTAGTTCTCCTATTGATACATTCTGTGTATAGTTAGCTAGAAGTCATATGTCTAGTTCTCCTATTGATACATTCTGTGTATAGTTAGCTAAAAGTCATATGTCTAGTTCTCCTATTGATACATTCTGTGTATAGTTAGCTAGAAGTCACATGTCTAGTTCTCCTATTGATACATTCTGTGTATAGTTAGCTAGAAGTCACATGTCTAGTTCTCCTATTGATACATTCTGTGTATAGTTAGCTAGAAGTCACATGTCTAGTTCTCCTATTGAAAGGTATGTTAGCCTGATAGAGAAATAAAAATAGTAAAAGATACTTAACCCTTGATTTCTTGTTGATTTTATTAAACACCACATGCTATTATTAAAAATATAATTAAGTATATTTATGGTGGTACTTATCTTTGGAGTATTTAGATGTGTTTCCTGTTGATGGGACATCTGATGTAGGTAGATATACGACACATTTAGCTGGACATAGTGGGACAGTCTTCATGCCTTGGGTGGTTAACTCCGCCCTTGCCGGTCCCAAGCCCGGATGAAAAAGGAGGAGGGGGAGCAGTAACAAGCTCACTAAAAAACCTGGGCTCAGCTGGCCCGGCTGATAGTACCCTGTAAGGGCTCCTAATCCAGGGATACAGGATGAGCAGCGTTTGTACTCCATGTTAGAAGCGGCTGCACATGGCGTCTGTTCCTGGTATCAGAGGCGGCCATTTATTTTGGAGCTAAGTCGGCCTGCCACTATGTAGTGCTCCCAGTCTTAATGACAAAGGCAGACGCATTCTACTTCACCCAGTGTGGAGATAAGAAAGAAGAAAGGTACCAGGGCTTCACCTGTCCCATCCAGGGCCACCCTCCCGCCACTTTGAAAGTATATTTATAATGTTGATAATTGTGATGAATATGCTAAAATTATGAAGCCTTCTTAAGTAGCATTAGTATGACATATTGATAAGCTACAGCATAAAATACTGAATAAAGATATTATAAAATAAATAAAACTTCCAGGGCTAAGTTTCTTGTGTGCAAACCTTTTATTTTCAAGCTTTCAGACTTGTCAATTCTTCAACAGGAGTATCACATTAACAAATTAATGATAAATACTATTAATATAGAAATCATACCACCAAGAATAAATAGAAGTTATTCATATAGACAACTCTGAAATAAATTTATTTTTAAAAAGGTAAATATAGAATGACAAAAATATACATGAGAGGTGTCCCATAAGTCCGTGGCCCGACCATGAGAATGAAATATTAGAAACTAATAAATTTTACTATATATATCTTAAAGCCTTGTATAAAGATATGTAATTTTTTAAGTTTCTACAACTAACCATTTTTTTTTATAGGTTCTGAAAAAGGACAAGAAACAGGAATCATCTAAAATGGAGACAAACGAGATTCGTGCTGTAATAAAATATCTTTGTAAGAAAGGAATGTCGGCGAAAGAAATCTATGAGGATATGGTGGATACATTAAGAGAAGATGCTCCTTCCTATAGCACAGTAAAAATAATGGGTAGCTGCGTTTAAATTAGAGAGGATCAGCACCGAAGACGAACATCAACCAGGAAGACCTGTTGAGTAAGTTACTCAAGAAAATATCGACAAGATACATGATTTGGTTATGTTGGACAGAAGAATGACAGTTCGTCAGATAGAAGAGACCTTGGGTATTCCAAAAGCAACAGTGGATCGGATCATGAGAGAACACTTGGGCCTCAGGAAGCTTTCTGCCCATTGGGTTCCCAAACTTTTGACACCCGATCAAAAGGCTGTAAAGAAAAAGTTATTTTCGGACAATCTTGCATTATTTGAAGCCAATCCAGAGGAATTTATTAATAGATTTGTTACCATGGATGAGACTTGGGCTCATCACTTTACACCAGAGTCCAAGCAACAATCCATGCAATGGAGACACTCCGGTTCCCCTCTCCCCAAGAAAGCCAAGACAGTTTCATCAGCAGGGAAGGTTATGGTGTCTGTCTTTTGGGGTTCCGAGGGTGTACTTCTTCTAGACTTTCTGAATAAGAGTCAAACTATCACTGGCTATTATTATGCAAATCTTGTGAAGCAACTACAAGAAGGTATTAAAGAAAAGAGAAGAGGAAAGTTGTCCAGGAAGATTGTTTACCATCAAGACAATGCTCCGAGTCATCAGTCGCTGCAAGCCATGGCTGCTATTTATGATTCTGGCTTTGAACTTTTACCACATGCACCCTATTCACCATAGCTTCGTCTGACTTCCACCTATTTCCTCATTTGAAAAAATCACTTTCTGGCATTCATTTTAGGTCAGATGAAGAGGTCATTGATCTGTAACCTCATTTTTTGAGTCACTTGAAACATCGTATTTTTGGAGGGCATAAAAGCATTAGAACATCGGTGGAAAAAGTGTATAGACCTTAAAGGGGATTATGTTAAAAAATAAATCATAATCATTTTTTTAGTCATTTTCTTTATATGTCGGGCAACAGACTTATGGGACACCTCTCGTAATTACCTAAAATCTAATAAAAAGAGAGAAAAATTTTGAATGTCTTGTCCTTTTCAAGGAAAAACTTATACATGGCGTCTAAGCTAACACAGATTCTATAAAAATGTAAACAACATGTGCAAGAGTGTGCAAATAAGTTTGTTTGTTTACCTTTGATTTTTATTCAAACTTCTGTGTGTAGTATTTTCATATTTATAAAATCTATTATATAGCCAAGAAACTACATTATCATTTCTTTTGTGAGCAAGGCATCAATGGGTCACTGAAGTATCAGAATAAACATACAAGATGTAAGAACAGATGAGAATGGGTTCATCAATTTAAAGACTAGATCTATCTCCCAATCATTTTTCCATACAGTTCCATTCCATTTATAAAAGCATTACCATGATAAGGCACAATTTGGATTATAGATTATAAACCCAAGGTAATAAGACCAAATACAAACGCTTTTACCAAAACGTCACACACTATTTATTTATTTGGATAATTCAGTACTTTTGTCTGAAGATGGTAACAACACTGTTACTGAAACATCACACACTATTTATTTATTTGGATCATTCAGTACTTTTGTCTGAAGATGGTAACAACACTGTTACCGAAATGTCACACACTATTTATTTATTTGGATTTGGTCTTATTACCTTGTGTTTAAAAAGCATTACCATTTTAAAATTTCCATTTGTGAAGAATATTAAGATTGTGGAATAGGTTTTATCAATTACCTTTTCTTTTTTTAGTTATTGTTCTTCTAACGTATGTAGTAATATATGAAATTCAAGACTCAAAACATCTACTTCTGGAATACCCAATTTTTCGGGATTATAACGAAAGAAAATTTGGTGGCATCGGACAGCTATATGAATCCGTAGATGAGAAAAGAACATATAAAAACTTTAGTCAATTTTGTAGATATATATACAACTATCTTTTGAACTGGGAAAGAGAGGTAAGAAAATTTTGAGGGAATTGCTTTTGTATGTTTGTCTTTTTTCACCTTGACCAATTTTCTTTGGATAATCGTGTAAAATAACTGAATTGTATAAGCTTGTATATAGTCAATTTGTTATGATGTAAAGAAATGTATTGACGCAAATATCCCTCAGTTTGGAATATCGCGTTATAGGATGTTAATAAAGTTAATTAATTAATAATGTTATCAAAATTCGAAACTATTTTAAACATGTAAGATTCTTTTTTGCAGTAAGGGCAGTAGAAATTGTTTAATTTCAAAAAGAATCTTACGCGTTTAAAATAGTTTCGAATTTTGATAACAGATGGCGCGCTAGTGCATCATATAATTAATAATGTATGTCGTGAAAATAAAGTAGGTATAAAAAAAAAGTTTCCATTTTCATTTATTATATAAATTTAATTATAAAGCCACATACAGTAAAACATATACTATACATTAGGTCAATCAGTAAGAGAAGACAAAGTGACTAGATAACATAAGTCCCTTAACACAAGTTGTTCATGTCTTAGGTACCAGCAAGATCTGTTTCTTATCTCTAACACAGAATTTCACTTAAAGACTTTACTTAAGAAATACAATTCAAAAAGACCAGAGATTTTTATCATATATATTACGATAATTTCATTTTTTAAAATCAATAAAATTTGTAAATATGCATTTTAAGATTAAAAAAAAAAAAGAGCATAAATTGGGTTTTCACGAGAACTTCAACATAAAAAAAAATTGAAAATTACATTTCAAAAAAGATATTAAAGAAGTTAAAACAACAGCTAAATAACTAACACACTCCTATAGTAGAGATAACAAGTAGATTAACGCCAGAGAAATGTCCTCAGTAGATCCATTCGATGGTGTTGAGTCTGCTGAGAAGATTGAGGGACAAAGACACCAGCATACTCTGCACAACACACACAGTTTCAATAATTTAAAAAATATATTATCCCTAGTACACGTGGTACAGGCCATGATAATTATGATGGGTAGAAGTTGGCAACTGTTTTTACTATAAGTGCACCACATGTCTATACAGCTCGAGAAGCATGAACTCACGGAATTGGTGTAATCTTTACACAAGGGGAAAAGAAACAACAACAACATGTCTATACATGTGAAAAGCAGTTTGAATTTCGCACTTACAAATGTACCAGAGCCCTGTTTGGTTACTTGCACTCGCTGGTGGGGTTGGACTTTTGCAAGAATCGGGGACATTGGAACATTTTTTTTTTAATTAGAAAAAAGTGCCCAATGCAGGATTCGATCCCAGGTCGTAGCGCTCGAAAACAAAAGGTTTAGACCACCCTTTCACCGACCCCTTCCAATAAGTTCCAATAATGATAATATCCCTTATATTTGATAACTTAATCCCTTGTATCATTATTAGAGTGAAAATACCAAGCCTCCAGGAATAGATTTCTTTAAGAAAAAATGTTTTGTTTTTCACAAATCTCTAGCTTTTAGGCATGGAAGTCTTTCTACAGGATATACACACAATACAACAACAACAACAACAAAAAGCCTTTATTCAGGGTCACTGACCCTATACAGGATTCACCAGAGGTATGCATAAGAACAAAGCAGTGAGACAAAGGAAATAACGATATATACAGAAGAAAAAAAAAACAAGAAAGAGAAAGAGGGAAGCAAGAAAAACAACACAAAAAGAGTAGCAGTAAGAAAGTATGGAGTGAGTGTCACTTGGCCTTCTTCTGAGATATGGACTTGTGGAAACCATAAAACGCCGTAGCAATATACTTATTCTGGGTCATATTGTCAATTATTTATACACACAATACATTGTATCATATTTTTCTCCTGTAGAAAGGCTTCCATGCCCAAAAGCTTGAGATTTGTAAAAAAAAACATTTTTTCTTAAAGAAATCTATCCCTGGATCCTTGATATTTTCACTTTAAAAAAAATCCTTAAATAATATTACTTTAACACTGTATATATATAGATGGCGCGTTATTGGTTTGTGTTAATTTATGCCTAATTGGCCTTGTCTTTATAGTTTGCTGAAGAGCATTGCTCGAAGCAAATATTTGAATGTAATTCTACTGTCCTATAAGCTTATGTCCATAGTTTACTTGAAAACCATTTCTAAGATTCCATCCTTCAGTGTAGCATATAAAAGCAGAATGATCCAATACAGTATTAGAGCTCTGAGAAGCGGTCTGGTGGATTAAATTGGCGAAACCGCTGGGAGGGTTCACCACTGATGAGCCAAGCCCTCCCAATATATTTTTTCATCGCAGTAAGGACAGTAGAAGTTCGTTTTATGTATAAAAGAAACATTCGCGCTTTTAAATCCTTTTATTTTAAATATTACTTTAATTTAATTGACTCAAGCGGCCTTGGAGGCCTACAGGAGTAAGGTTATGGCATGAAATAGTTAGGAGAGTTGATGGATTGGTTGGATTAAAGGAAGTGTTGAATTGTAGTCAGTTGAATTGAGGAGGTCAACTGTATTTAGAGAGAAATCACTTGGTACATTTAAACAGGGTTGTGGGGGGTCGGTGGAAGGCTGGTTCAACTGTTTGGTTTACGACCACTACGACCCGGGTTCGATCCCCACATTGGACACTTTTTTCTGTTTTAAAAAAAAAATGCTCCAATGGCCCCCCGATTCTTGCAAAAGTCCAACCCCACCAGCGAGTGCAAGTAACCAAACGGGGCTCTGGCACATTTGTAAGTGCAAAGTCGAACTGCTTTCACATGTGTAGACATGTGGTGCGCTTACAGTAAAAAGCAGTCGCTAACTACCCACCATGATTATCATGGCCTGTACCACGTGTACTAGGGATAAGCAAAAAAAAAAACAGGGTTGTGGGCAGAAAACATTTTAAACTGTCAATACTTTCTTTATTATCATCAAATTGATGACAAAGTTCATGAACTACAACACAAATGGTCTATAAATGTATAATAATATTGAGCAAAAGATTTTCAGCTTTGCATAGATATCTCTATGGATAAAATTTTAAATCGCATTGTCACTTTATTTGTCATGACTTTGATAAGGCACAATTTGGATCATAGATAAAAAAAAAATACAAAATTACAATATCATTTTTGATAGACTTCAATGGACCTAAGAAGTTATTCTTCCTATGAGCTGAAGAAAATGAATTCCAAAGTGAATATCAATGTTAATGGCATCACTTGAAGATTCTATTTTACAGAATTCAGGATTTGAAGCTCTCCTCATTTCAAAAAGTAGAGAAAACACAGCATTAAAAGGGTAAGTTATTTTTCTTTAGATTTGGTCTTATTACCTTGTATTTTGGTCATAACTTTGTCAAGTGTACCTACACTGCAATAAGTGCACCTGGGTTTTATTGCATAAATTTCAGTAATGATATTGTTTTTAGCTGTGGGCAGGTTTTTATTTTATTTTATTAGAACACTGCAACACCACCAATCTTGAAGATGGTTTTCTCTCCCAATAATGGTTTACTCTGGGTCAGCACAATATGAAGGAATGTTTTTTTTTTTTTTTAATTCTATAATGCATATGCAATAAAACCTTCATAAGAGGACACTCCTGCTAGAGGACACCTCTCTACAAAGGACAGTTTTCATTTACAAAATATCACTTTTACTATTTAGTAACTCTCCAGTAAGAGGACACCTCTCCCTAAAGGACACTTTGGCTCTACAATTAGGTGTCCTTTACATGGAGTTTCTACTGTATTTTTTTGAAAAATTGTAAATTCCCCATAAATGAGAGAATAATGTGATTGTTAAAATGTAAGTTCTGGCCCACCCTGTATAGAGTACCAAGTTACTTCCCTAAATACAAGAGAAGAGGGGACTGTATATGGATGGTCTAAACCATTGTTTTTCAACCGCTACGTCCGGGGTTTGATTCCTACATTGGGCACTTTTTCAGATTTAAAAAAAAAAATGCTCCAATGGCCCCCGATTCTTGCAAAAGTCCTACTGCACCAGCGAGCGTAAGTAACCAAATGGGGCTCTGGCACATTTTTAAGTGCAAAGTCGAACTGCTTTTCACATGTGGTTCACTTTGTACCAAGTGTACTAGGGATAAGCAAAAAAAAGGGAATGAATCCAACCAATTAGAATTCAACACTTACTTTGATCCAACATATTTCCCTTACAAATTACAATCTCTAATTAACACTTACTATAATTGAGCAGTTTTTCGAATATCAACCAGCCTATGTACTACATACTACAATTCTTGGTTATTACATCCGGGTAGTTCAAGATTGTCAAGTCAATGTGGAGAAGTTGTACCTTGTTGAGGGGGTTGTACTGGAACTGTGCCTTCTCTCCATTTACTTCCACTGAGGTTGGTTGGACTTGGAGTCCCAGGACCACCACTTCTTTCAGGTCAGGGAGTTGGACTCTGTAGCCAGTCCAGGCTGGGATGGTCATCAGGGTGTTCTATTACAGTCCACCAGTTAGCTGCAGTCTGGGTTAGCTTCAGTGTGGTGACATTGACCACAGAATGAAAAAGATCACCCAACCTAATTAAAAACCTAGTCCCTCGGCAGAGCTGACTGCTACAGGGCGCGTCCCCAGGTGGCAGATAGGGGAACGACCTTCAAATATGAAGGCCAGCTGCGAAACAAGCAGAATAACTCTGATGAATAAGCAGTTGCAGACCAACAGTATTGTTAACCTCTTTAAAAATCCTAAGTTCAAATGACCCAGTTTTATGGACCTCAGAAAGGATCCCTCTCCAGGGATACAGAGGAGCTGTGTCTGTACTCATGTTAGAGTCGGCAGCAAAGGCATCTGCTTAAATATTAGGAACAGCCTCAAAATACAGGCAAAGTCAGACTTTCACCAAAGTGTGCCTGGATCATGGTGCCATGATCAACGAAAGCTGCACCTCTACACCCCATTCCATAAGATAGCTTGAGGAGCATTAATTCATGGAAATTGTGTAATATTTACACAAGGGGGTAAAAAACAACAACGACAAAAATCTAGTAAAAAACCAATAGGCTAATGTAACTGGCATACATCTAACAAATTAGGATCACCAGAATTTATCTGAAGGGACAAAGGATAAAGTAAAAAAAATAGTAGAACAAAAAAAAAAGTAAGCCTAAAAAAATCAAGTGGTTTAGCCAAAATTAATAAAAGAAGACTTACATTGGCAGCTACAAAGTTGATATGGCTCCAGTTTCCTTTGGGAGAGTTGTAGGTATCTGTATCCACAGGACATTAACCTCACTGCTGGCTTAGGTCTCACACAGCAACATTGTATTTGAATAGGTGGTTTTTTAATGAGTATTTTAATCATATCCAATTACATACAGCAGAACCTCAGAGCTGACTGCTATAGGGCACGTCCCCAGGTGGCGGATAGGGGAACGACCTTCAGATATGAAGGTCAGCTGCGAAACAAGCAGAATAACTCTGACAAATAAGCAGTCGTGGACCAACAGCAGCATTGTTAGAAGAGGAGTAGACCTCTTTAAAAATCCTGACTTCAACTGGCCCGGTTGATGGACCTCAGCAATGGTCCCACTCCAGGGATACAGAGGAGCTGTGTCTGTGCTCATGTTAAGAGTCAGCAGCAAAGGCTTCATGTTAGGAACAGCCTCAAATTACAAGCAAAGTCAGACTTTCACCAAAGTGTGCCTGGATCATGGTGCCATGATCAACAAAAGCTGCACCCCTATACCCCATTTCATGAGCTGGAAGGCTGGTTAAACCGTTTGGTTTTCGACCACTACGACCCGGGTTCGATTCCCGCATTGGACACTTTTTCTGTTTAAAAAAAAAAAAATTAAAAAATGCTCCAATGTCCCCACCCATTCTTGCAAAAGTCCAACCCCACCAGCGAGTGCAAGTAATAAAACGGGGCTCTGGCACATTTGTAAGTGCAAAGTCGAACTGCTTTCACATGTGTAGACATGTGGTGCGCTTACAGTAAAAAAGCAGTCGCTAACTACCCACCATGATTATCATGGCCTGTACCACGTGTACTAGGGATAAGCAAAAAAAAAAAAAATGAACTCATGGAATTTGTGTAATCTTTACACAAGGGGATAAGAAACAACAACAACAACAGAACCTCAATGTAAAGGACACCTAATTGCAGAACCGAGATGTCCTTTAGGGAGAGGTGTCCTCTTACCGGAGAGTTTCTAAATTGTAAAAATGGTAATTTTTGCAAATAAAACCATTGTGGAGAGGTGTCCGCTAGCGGAGGGTCTGCTAAAGAGAAGTTCTACTGTATTTATACTTATATATTTTTCACTGTCTTGAAAGCTTATGTCCATATTTCATTTAAAATATTTTTCCAAGAGGTCAACTTCAGTATTGATATGAAGGAAAACAGCATAATACAATATTAAAGCAGTATGGTAGAATAAATTGGAGAAACCAACTGGGGAAGGGTTAACCATTGGTGAGACAGGCCCTCCCAATATTTTTCATTGCAGTAAGGACAGAAGGAGAGGTTTTATTATTTGTGGAAAAAAAATAAATAAAAACCCACTTTTAATTTTGTATTTATATCGATGGCGCATTATTCTCTTATGTTCAATACAAATCAGCTATGGTCTAAAAGTCATCAATCATTTTGCACAGTTAGTTTGTCAACCAATGCGGAATTGTTTAAATTTCTATTTACAGAATTTATAAGTTATCACCAGTCAGGGAGGTTAGTGGACAAGTGGTTTAAACTATTGGATTTCAACTGCTACAACCTGGGATCAAATCCTGCATTGGTCACTTTTTTTCTAATTAAAAATGAATGCTCCAATGGTCCCCAATTTCTTGTAAAAGTCTAGCCCCACCAGAGAATACAAGTAACCAAACGGGGCTCTGGCAAACTTGTAGGTGCAAAAGTCAAACAGCTTTCTACCTGTGTAGACATGTGGTACACTCACAGTAAAAGCAGTCGCCAATTTCTACCCACCATGTTTTTATGGCCTGTATCAGATGTAGTAAGAATAATTTTTTTTTTTTGCTTATCCCTAGTACACAAGTACAGGCCATGATAATCATGGTGGGTAGTTAGCGACTGCTTTTTTACTGTAAGCGCACCACATGTCTACACATGTGAAAGCAGTTCGACTTTGCACTTACAAATATGCCAGAGCCCCGTTTGATTACTTGCACTCGCTGGTGGGGTTGGACTTTGCAAGAATCGGGGAGCCATTGGAGCATTTTTTAATATATATATTTTTTTAACAGAAAAAAAGTGTCCAATGCGGGAATCGAACCCGGGTCGTAGTGGTCGAAAACCAAACGGTTTAACCAGCCTTCCACCGACCCCCCAGTAAGAATAATAAAAATAAATAAAAAACACATCGTACATGCCATGGAAATCATGGTGGGTAGTTAGCGGGCTGCTTTTACTGTAAATACACCCCATGTCTACACATGTGTAGACAGCAGTTCAACATTTACACTTATGAGGTGTCAAGAGTCCTACTTAGTTACTTGTAACACTGGTGGAGTTGAACTTGTGCAAGATTCTCTAAAAATCCTGAGTTCAACTGACTGGGCACTTCAGGAATATGGAGGAGCTGTGTCTGTACTTATGTTAGAGTCGGCAGCAAAGGCTTCCTAGGAACGGCCTCAAACTACAGGCAAAGTCAGACTTTCACCAAAGTGTGCCTGGATCATGGTGCCATGATCAACGAAAGCTGCACCCCTATACCCCCATTCCATGAGATCATGGAATTCGTGTAATCTTTACACAAGGGGATAAGAAACAACAAACAACAACAAGAATTGGGAGCCATTGAAGCAGAAACATATGCACAATGTAGGTCCATTTTGGTGATATCAAAACTGACCTAACCCCAACAACCTCTGATGAGAGACCACCTCCAAGAGAACCCAGTAGTATCTGTTGAGCAGTGTCTCAAGGGAGGTCAGTAAATGCTAAGGAGTAGGTGGACTCACCCAGAGACTCTCCGTCATCCAAGAAGAGTTCTCCAACAGCTGAACTCTGGTTGTCCAGGGCCACCAGAAGTACAAAGGGGTTGGTGCGGCTGTCAAACACAATTGTTCTAACAACTATCCTTGGGCCTTTGATACAGGGGAACCTTATTAACAACATTTAGTTAACATTTTCCACTAGGTAAAACTATTAACATCAAATGATAAAGATGAATTTGGATTTTAAATAAGAAACACAAGGCAACTAAATCAAATCCAAATAAGCAAATTATATATGGGACATATCAGTAATAGTATTGTTATCATTTTCTGACAAAAGTACTAGATGAGAAAATATGTTCTTAAATAGTTGG